>OZ018321.1:49813637-50451137 GCA_963969495.1 Ceratothoa steindachneri | reverse complement strand
CATATCACGCTCCTCGCCCAACTTCACCACTTCCGTCTATCGTAAATCCTCCTTTTCTGGTCTCGGCAGGAACTTTTACAGTTTTTGTGATATTTCCTATAAGATTAACAACATCAAAACCCTCTTTCACCGTGGTTTTCATCTGAATATTTTCTTGTTCATTCAGAATTCAGTTTTCTTATGGGTTATTTTCAAAGGAATTGTTTCCAGCCCCCACTTGTACAAAAATGTATCCGTCAATTCTTTGATAAAATATACCATCCTCCACAAGAAATTTTCTCTGTCCCCAAGGATGTCCGCTATTGTCTTCTCCCTGATATTGGCCCACTCAACCTACCCTTACGCCGAAAACTTAATAAGCTTTTGGAAAGATTTTACACACATACCAACTTCAAAATAGTTTTCCTTAACAACTTTCATATTAGACAATTTTTCAGAACCAAAGACAGACTCCCACCTGAAATGAGCTGTTCAGTTGTCTATGAATTCATTTGCCCCAGGTGCCACTAGGGGATCTACATTGGCAGCACTGTTCGCTCACTTAGGGCTAGGGTCTGTTCTCATCTTGGTATTAGCTCTCGCACTGGCTTAACCAATAAAGAAACTTCTCCCATTCGAGATCATTCAATTAAATGTAAGACAGAAATTTCCCACAAAAACTTTCAAATTATAGGACATGCAAAGGACTCCACTTCCCTTGGCATTCTCGAATCATTATTTATAAAACAACTAAATCCCAGTTTAAATTCTGATTCAACTGCTTTTCCCCTTCTCATTTCATAACCACTCAAAATATTTTCACAAACTACCAATCTTTAATCGGTTCCTTCTATAATCTTTCCTCAGTCTCTCCGCTTTTGCCTTCCACTAAAGGTGACTAATATTTTTGAGTACCAATTAATTGCCCCAATTAGTATATATTTTTAAATTTATCTATATTTATAGCATCTATATTTAGTGTCTAGTTTTCAAATGATTTTTTCACATTTTCAATTTATTAAATAATTTATTACTATTGCTGCTTCATTAAGTGACTAATATCTGTGTCAACCAATAATTGCATCAACTAGTGTTATATTTATCCATATTTAAAGTACCCATAATTGATCCATTATATTTTTTTAATTTTAAACGTGTTTTAATCTATCTTATAGACTAGAAGATGGGTAAGGTACCCGAAACGTTGTACTGAATTAAATGAGTAATTTTACATGTCTCATTTTGGGATTTATCTTCAACCTATATATATATATATATAAATATATATAATTAAAGTAAATTGCTAACGAAATATCATTGATATTTCAGTATCTTCTTGGAGCAAATGAATCAAATATATAATTTTGTTCAGTCACTATATGTGTGATAAGGTAACCGAACCACGATATGTTCTACTCTCTCGGTATATTTAT
Organism: Ceratothoa steindachneri; assembly: GCA_963969495.1. Taxonomy (NCBI): domain Eukaryota; kingdom Metazoa; phylum Arthropoda; class Malacostraca; order Isopoda; family Cymothoidae; genus Ceratothoa; species Ceratothoa steindachneri. Next base: position 50,449,725 of record OZ018321.1, on the reverse strand, counting down.
CCACTTACTTCAACCTCATTCTCCTCTATTGGATTAGTTTATTTGAGACAGGTTTTTTTTATATATTTATCTCCATACCTCTCCTTTGACTAATATACATGTTCTTACTATTTAAATAAATTCACTTATATTGCCCCTAAATTTTGTTTCATTAACACAGGATTTTATGCTACACATATTATATCTTTGACCTCATTCATAATATTACTACATAACTAGTCTACCATATTTCTAAGACTACAAGCATTTCTATAGAGACTTACCCGGCGCTATTCTCGAAGATTACCTGCAAAAATATTTATCTAAATTTATCGATATTTCCGAAATACATTAATAATGTAATAAATGGGACTTATGAATCAAAGGGAAATTGAAATTACATGTCTCAAATTGGGGAATAAGCACTAAAGTTCTGGTGCGCCGATGTTCCGATGGGTTCACGCACATTGAATAGAAAAACAAATTAAAGTTCTGAAACTACGGTGGTTAGTTGGGTTGCAATATGTGACGCCCAGTGAAACAAAACAACCACCTTAGGTACTAGCTTTTTAAAGTTTTTAGTCATAGCTGCATTTATTGTGATTTATGTATGCATTTCTTACAGTAATATTTAATCCTGTTTGTGTTTCCTTGTATATCCAAGTGACTATTTGATATTTTTAGTTGATTTAATTTGTTTCATAAGTAGAGTGGTTTATGCTAGATTTAGAACCATGTGGGTTAGGTTTTTGCTGATCACTGACACGGTGGTAATTCTGAAGATCCATACCCCGACGGCTTCCTCGCTCGCGCGGCTCCTCTTCCCATAATGTTTCGTCCATTTCCCTCCCCCCATACACAAATTTTAACCGTCACTTTACCATAAATTTCCCTCTTTTAGCCGTCCCCGCACCCGCAACTACCCTCTGGGAAGTATAGTTGGGTAACCCTTCAGTTTCGAGTTCCACGGTAGGTGGCGCTGTTTATAGGCTACAATATATGGTAAATATGTAGATTAGCGACTCAAATGATGGGACGTACTATTTCGTCCATGTTCCAAAATGTTTCACATTTTTGGAGTACATTTAAGGGGACAGCTCGTGTGGGGGTAAACACAATGGGGGGACCATACTACGATGATCCCCAGTTTCATTAAATTGGGGGGGTCTGGGGTATACAGCCCCCCAGTATATAATCCTAATTGTTTATAGACTAATGTCCTAATGTTTACAGAGGTGAATGATTTGGTAAACATGTAGATGAACGGCCTGGCCAGAAAAAATATTTGGTAAATATGTAGATTTTCGGCGTGAATGATGGGATGTACTATTTCGTCCGTGTTCCAAAATGTTGTACGTTTTTGGAGTACATTTAAGTTGACGGCTCGTGTGGGGGTAAAAACAATGGGGGGACTACACTACGATGATCCTGAGTTTCATTAAATTGGGGGGGTCTGGGGGGCACAGCCCCCAGTATATAATCCTAATTGTTTATAGAGTAATAATTCGAAAAGGACTCAAACACGCCTGAATATTCTGACACAAGTGAACGATAATATTTACACACAAATTTTTTTTCCGGCTGGGCCGCTAATCTACATATTTACCAAAAAATTTTTTTGGGTAAATATTATTGTTCACCCGTGTTTGAATATTCATGTGCGTTAGAGTTTTCTTGGAATGATAGCTGCTGCCATTTTTTGTATTAAAAAAATGCCCGAAAGTAAACAAACCAAAAACGTTGTTTACGTAGGCCATTTTCTTTTAAAAAATTGCCCCCCAAAACAAACGAAACATGCTGTTTCTGAATTGCAGTGGTTATACTTCCGAAATAGCGAAGAGGAAAGCCTATTTATTTTGCGTGTCTTCGTCCTATTCGAAATCTAGCTGACTTGAATCACGTTTTATTTTCGAGCATCTAAATTCAAAGTTAGGTTTCACATCTAATGCTCAGCCACAAATGTTGCATTCGCTTTTAATTCGCTCTAAATTATGAACATCCAAAAAGTTGTTTCATTTATCTTTATCAGAAACTAGGGTTAATAATTCCGCAATAGACGACGGACAAAGTTCACAATTCAATGATTATTTTCAAATTGCATAAAAGGGGAATGTTTGACACCCAAACTGCTAAAAAACAAGTAGTTCCTTGAAATGATCTAGCTAATTACATTTAAATGTATAAAAGAAGGTAACAAAAATAGTAAAATGGGGAAAAATATATTTACAAATAAAAATGACTCCGAATGAGGATAATAAAAAGCTATTGAGTGGGGAAAAAAATTGAAATCAAGCATTTCTGACATAACCCCCCCCCCCAACCCATATTATAATTCGCAAAACGATTAAAGATGCTGATATGATTTAGTTAAAGCATTCACCTCTGTAAACATCAGAACATTATAACAATTAGGATTATATACTGGGGGGGCTGTGCCCCCCAGACCCCCCCCAATTTAATGAAACTCAGGATATTCATAGTGTGGTCTCCGCCTTGTGTTTACCCCCACACAAGCCGTCCCCTTAAATGTACTCCAAAAACGTGAAACATTTTGGAACACGGATGAAAATAATACGTTATATCGGCCGGGCCGCTCATCTACATATTTACCAAATATTTTTGTGTAAATATTATCGTTTACCCGTGTCTGAATATTCATGTGCGTTTGAGTTTTCTTTGAATGATAGCTGCCGCCATTTTTTGTATTAAAAAAATGCCCAAAAGTAAACAAACCGAAAACACTGTTTATGTAGGCCATTTTTTTTTTACAAAATTGCCCCAAAAGAAACAAACGAAACACGCTGTTTTTGTACTTAATTGCAGTGGTTATTCTTTTGAAATAGCGAAGAGGGTACTGGGAGGGGCTGCGCCCCCTAGACCCCCCAATTTAATGAAACTCAGGATCATCTAGTTAGATCCACGCATCGTGTTTAACCCCCCATGAGCCGTGCCCTTAAATGTACTCCAAAAACGTGAAACATTTTGGAACACGGATGAAAATAGTACGTCTTATTGGCCGGGCCACTCCTCTACATATTTAGCAATGATTTAACCAAATCATGAATATTCTTGAAGGGGCCAACGAAAATATGGTAAATATGTAGATTAGCAACTCAGCCGAAAAAGTTTTTTTGGTAAATATTTTCGTTCATCCCTACCGAAATATTCATACGTGTTTGTCGTCTGACATCAGAACCTGTAGCGGGCGAAAATATATCTCTGATCTCAATCGATCCAACCCGCTTCCTACACTGTCCGGACGTGAGAAATCGAGGGAGAATGAAACGGATTGTATATACAGTCCCTTTACTTACAAAAAAAAAGTACAAGGATAATTACAGTAATTTATATTTACAAGGGAAGTGTGCACACTTCAAAATGAGTCCAAATTCCCCAATCCAAATAAGATACCAAAAGAGAATTCTATAACAGGCGAATACAACAAATTTACTTAAATATATCTACACAAAATAAAAAAAACACAACAACAACCGAACGAAAAGGGGCATGCGTTATCACTTGTGTGCTGGAGGTGGGTGGTAGTAGGCTAACATAAAAGGAGGCAAGCTTGTCAGCCAATGCGGGTGTGGTGGTCCAGGTGTCTAGCGAGGTATGAAAGCCATCCGTCTCAGGGCTGGGCGGAGCACTCGTCTAGAGAACCCTTCTTGCCGTCCGTCCAAGCTTCCACTCTCTCTAAATGTATATTCAAACAATTCTCCAAATATTTAACTCTAAAAACTATTGTTTCAAAATATAATCTTTTGATAAAAGATTATTTTAAACAGTACAATTTTGATAAAAGATTATTTTAAGCAAAGTACAATCTGAGAAAGAAAGTTTTAATACATGAAATCAAATACATATATATATACAAAGAGAAAATATAAAAAAAAACATTCCCACTCTCACACACATTCTTACAGAGGGAGGGAGAGGGTACTGAGAAAAGGGGTGGGAGAATGGCCCTTTTACACACACTCACATTCGCTCCACCATAACCCCACCCCCATTATAATTCGCAAAATGATTAAAGGCGCTGACATGATTTGGTTAAATCATTCACCTCTGTAAACGTTAGCACATTAGTCTATCATATACTTGTATACCAAAAAAAATATAACACTAATTGTTCACATCTGATGCTATCGTCTGACATCCTAAGACATATATTGTAGCCTATAAACAGTGCCACCTACCATGCACCCAGAAACTGAAGTGTTGCCATTTTTTTTATATGAGTATATATTAGAGGGCGCAGACCCCCACCAATTGATTGAAACTCATGATCATCGCAGGGTGGTCCCCCCGCAGTGATATCTACCCCCACAAGCAGTCATTAAATTGAACTACAGGGTTATGATATGTACATTAGTCAAAGTAGAGATAAGATGGGTGGTGGGTTGATTATTTATATCAGAAATAGCATTTCTTCAAGTCTAAATAATTCTATAAAGCAAGAAGAAGTTGAGTCACTGTGGATAGACTGAATGTATTGATGAGCTAATGATCAGGGAAATAAGGAAAGGATGTGAAGTAGATACAGTTATTCTTAGTGACTTTAATTTAAATTCTGTGAAAATATGATAGGAAGGGATAGAGCAAGTTGTAAGCTTATAGAATACTTTGAGGATAATTTTTTGACTCAATTTGTTAATAATCCAACAATGGGTACCATTATATTAGATCTGGTGCTTTCAAATGATGATCACTTGGTTCATGAATTGACTGTTGGGGAAGCATTGGTAAATAGTGATCACTAGATGGTTCATTTTAACTTGGGAATAGTGAAAGGTAGAATCGTGTGGTAGATGAATGGAATAGGCTCACTAGACGTGTCATAGAAGCCTCCTCTCTGGGTAGTTTTAAGAATAGATTAGATAAATATATAAGAAAAGGAGACTGCAAAAGACCATTCATGGCCTACACTTGGTAGCTCCTATATGGATGAAGCTGCTAGATGGGACTGACTTTTTTTTTATGTACATATGTATATATTTTTCTAAGGAGTGGGGAGATTATATTTTGCGGTTGCATGAATGGACATAATCCTCTGGATGCATTTTATGTATATTGTAGATTAGATCTGACGAACTCCTGTAAAAGGTGACAATGTTGATGACTTTTCTCTGGTAAGAAATCTTTTGTGTGTTGACTGGAACAGGAGCTGCCAAGTGTAGGCCATGAATGGTCTTTTGCAGTCTCCTTCACAGTCCTTTCATTCAGCTTTCGATAATCCACACACAGACGTAATCTTCCATCCGGCTTATGTACAGGCACAATTGGACTATTCCATGCACCCTCGTTTTCTTCAATCACCCCCAATTGCTCTAATTCCAAACACTGCTCCTCAATTTCACTTGCAACTGGACGTGGGAAATGCCTCGGATGCTGATAGATTGGGGTGTCCTCCTTCAGGACAATCTTGAATTCTGGGAGTTTTGCAACTCCGAAATCCAGATCACCCTTACTGAGGGCTCCCTTTCATTCAAATATCATTTGATACACATCCTTCCTTTCATACTCGGTCAAACATCCATCCAATTCCACTTCATTATACGTCCATTCACATCTTTTCATTTGCAACATTCACCCTGACATCTGTGCTATCATCCATACCTACTTCATTGACAGTCGAGAGGTGATCTAGTACATCTCCAACTTGGATCCCTCTCACCTGTCCTTTCACCCTGGGGTCCGCCTGCACACATACAAATGGATCATTCATTCTCATCAAGCCATCAAACACACAAGCAACACGCCTTACCTTATTCCACGCATCCTTTCCATCCAATATCACAGTATTCTCACCCACATTCAAACTAACATCCTTACTCCAACTCACTCTAACAGACACCCTTTCACCCTTCACAAGCCTTACACTCTCCATAGCAGTTACCCCAATACCAGTAAATACACTCCTCAAAACACTACCATCTTTCCCTACATACAACATATACACCCCATTTTTACCAATCTTTCTCTCAATCTGATCACTTGCAGGATGCTCAATCATACGATTCATTTTCATAAAATCATACCCCCAAATCACACCATAACAAGGAAAGGAAGTACCCTATGAGACCTTACGGTCCATTCAAAGAGGGTACCTTTGGACTAGCAATCGAGCAGGCACATGGCTGCTCAATTGTTTTGCATCCCTAAATGGCCACTTTTCAAGACTGTCTAGTCTTGACTTGAACTGGTCAACAGATTCACTGTTGACAACTTCCACTGAAAGTGCGTTCCACTTACTGCAGATACTGTAGGTGAAAAAATTTCCACACAGATTGCGGTTGTAACGCTTCAGTTCAAGTTTGAAGCCGTGATTGCGCGTTCTGTTCTCACTCAGTGTGAAAATATCCCGGTAGTCAACATTGTCGAACCCTTGAAGTATTTCGATAACTTCGATGAGCTGACCAGCGAGAACAGATTTAATTCCCTTAGTCTATCCTCATAACTTTTATGTCGGATAGAGGGAATCAGCTTGGTTGCCCTGGCTTGTACGCGTTCCAACCTTGCGATATCCTTTCTAAACGAAGGACTCCAAAAATGTATGGCATACTCCAGGTGCGGCCGGATGAGGGAGTGGTACAGACAAAGTACTATCTCCTTGTTACAGTATCCAAACTGGTGCTTTATGTAGCCTAACATCCTTTGGGCTTTCTTCTCTGCCTCGATGCACTGTTTCGAGAACTTGAGGTCGCTAGTGATAGTTACACCCAAGTCCTTCTCAGTGTCACTCGATTCAAGAGCAGTGCCCTTAAGGATATACTGAGATTGGGGGTTTCTGTGGCCGATATGCATCACTTTGCATTTGTTCATGTTAAGAGGCATTTGCCACATTTCCAACCACTCCCCAATCTTCCCAAGATCTTCCTGCAGGTGGGCAGTATTTTCATACCAAGCTTGGTATCGTTCGCAAATTTAGAAATCTTGGCAACCATGTCACCGTCCATGTCATTGACGTAGATGATGAATAGTAATGGTCCCAAGACAGAACCTTGAGGCACCCCGCTAGTAACGGGCACCCACTCACGTTATCAATCACAGAGAATTCACATTCATTCATCAACATTCCATGCATTCGAACAGGTGACCTTGTCATTCCAATCACAGGCACTCTCCTACTACCAATACCTACCAAACTACCCTTACACTCAGACAGGAGGGCTTTCTCGCTCACCTTGTCATACACATTTTTATACACCAAGCTCGCCTTGCATCCAGAATCTATTAAAGCCAAACACTTAATTCCATTCAATTCCACCTTCACACTCAGACACTCATACTTCCTACCAGACAGCACTTTCACACTAGACAGACTTACCAACACATTACTCGCACTCATGCACCCACAGAATACTTCACCAGGTACCCTCTTACAATTCAGTTTCCTGCTTCAGACTTTCCATTCTTACCTTGCGCTCTCAGTCTAATCCAACACTTTTTACTTGAATGTCCTTCCATCGCACAATAGCTACATACATTCCTCTGGTCATGACCAGCCTTTCCACAATTACCACAAGCATACTTCATACTTTTCCCTGCAGTTGCTCCACCATTCAACCTCGGACAATCTTTTTTCAAATGGCCTCTTTCTTTACACTTGAAGCATTCTTTCACACTTTCCTGGCAATCCTTTATCATATGCCCCTTCTTACCGCACCCAAAACATTCACCAGACGTCCACCTACATTCTGCCAACATATGACCTTTCCTTCCACACCTACAACATTCCACACTCTTTCTCACACCATTCAGTCTCATTTGCTGGGATATACCTCGGCTTCTCTCTCATATACCCGTTCCCACGCTTGACATTCAATCTCCCAGAACAGTAACACACGTGAAGTTTGTTGTGAGGCCATCTTCCAGGGTTCCTAAGCTACCCCCCTGAAAGGAGGGCAGAACTAATGAGCTTTAGCTCCTTCGCCCACACTCAATGGGTGCCTCTTTCAAAAGAGAGCTTTCCCTCCTCCAAAGCCGCTCCACTCACCTAAGGTTTTGATGGTGTGGTGGAGTGAATGTGAGTGTGTGTTTGAAGGGCCATTCTCCCACCTTTTTCCCAATACCCTCTCCCTCCCTCTGTAAGAATGTGTATGTGAATGGGTTTGTTTGTTTTTCTAAAATTGATTTCCATGTTATTATTAAATGTTTTTTTCTTTCTTTCCAAGCGCCATATTCTGGAAAGAGAGTAATTTTGTAAATTTCCCCTTTATTCAAAGCTAACTATTTATTGTTAATTAATAAAGGCCAATAGTATTTGACAAAGGTTCAAGGCCATGTTCTGTCTTACTTGTTGAGGTTAAAATAGTATAGCTTTAATGAAGGAGGGCTTATAATAGCCATGCAAGTGTGATAAGGTCACTTATCTTCCATCAAGCTCAGAGGCGCCACTTTTTGTAAGTCCTAGGCATTTTGCTCGCTCGAGTGGCGTCTGGCTGGATGTCCCCCCCACCCCCTTTGTACCATGTGAGGTCTTTCTTTTTGTTATTTATATATTGACTGTTGTAGCCCGGATATTTTTTTGGTTCGATTTTGCATAGAATTGTTTCTTAGGATTGATTGATTGCTAAAAGTTATAATTAGGATTTATTTATTTTTTTATTGCATATATATAGGAAATTTAGCTGTATATATTTTTTTGTAAATAGTAATGAGATCTCCAATTTAATCATCCCTCTCTATTGTGAATATTATTGTACATTTTTTTTGTTAGTAAAGGACTACATACAATCTGTTTCATTCTCCTTTGATTTCTTACGTCCTGATTAGTGTAGGAAGCGGGTTGGATTGATTGGGGTGACAACACCTTCAGCACTTTGTCTGGCCAACAGCATCTGGAGTTCTGCCTCTAGGAAGCGTATGGCCATTCCTGTTAGGGTCTTCTCTTCGAAGAGGTACTCTACATCTCCTCTGAACTAGGCCTGGAGGGCATATTCCTTCAATAGAATTGCCGCAGACTCTGGGCCAACTGGGAGGAGTTTCTGAGGCTCAGCAGGCCCCGTTTCCTGTTAGCTATCTTTTTGCAGGAGACCATGCTGGCTGTGTGCCACCTGCCCACCCTCATGTATAAGGGTTTTGCGACCCCACCACCACAGGATTGGGACCGGGCAGTAAGATGCGTGATTTATACCCATCATGATGTCTTTGTTCTTCTGTTTTCTTTAGATACCTCCTTTTAGGCAGTAGCTGTGCAGCTTCACCTGGATAGGAGGTATACTGTTATTTTTCCGTACATTCCACCATCAGCTGACATTGACCCGGGTGACTTACGTTGCATTGTGGCATGGTTGCCGAGGCCTTTTCTCTTGCTCAAGGGTAGATACCCCCTCTGGGGACACTACTTGATTAATCACCGAGGTCACATCCTTGCCAACCTGATCGATGAGCTGGAGATCGGTATCCTAAATGTGGATGAGTTTATGCATCACTCACTGAGATATGCTTCAGTTCTCTGCTTCGATCTAACTTTGTGGTCAATGATGTCCATGGTAGTAATCACTTTCCCATTTAAATAGCCAAGACCTTTGACTTTTTATATGCAAAAACAATTATAATTTCAATTTCTATTGGTCACTTTAAGAGCTTAAGTATGAAAAATATGTAGAATTGACGGACAACTTAAAAATATAGCCCTCACTTGTGTTAATTACTGATTCTAATAGCTAAAGCATATGCCCTAATTTTTCTCATTTTTTTCAATTTTGATACCCCAATTATAATCAAATTATTCCTCCAAATTTTAGCAAATGTATGATTTTTTTTATTTTTCAACCTAGAGTTCTAAAACTTTCATATTTTGATTCCTTATCTTTTTCTAATTCTAAATATATATACTTTTATATAATTATGACCATTATTACCCTAGTTATGGGTCACGAAATATTAGTGACCTTGCACATAACCTCAAAATACCCAAGGTATATCTCCTGAACCATTAGTCAAATTGACCTTAAAATTTCAGAAATGGGTTTAGGGCCCAAATATTTCATATAAACCAAATTTCAGCAAAATCTGAGAGATGAGGGTGTTAATTTTCAATTTTTCTGGTTGATCTCTAGTACTAGGCTCTCATGAGTACGACAACTTATACCCAATTAGTAGGTTGCCAGATAGGCTCCTAAAAAAAAAATTCAAATGTTTGTTAAGTAAAAAAGAGGTTTTTACATAGCGCAGCCCCTGAAAATTGCCATGAAAATATAAAAGTGACTGGTGGGCACCCAGGACCACCTCCAAATTAATTTTTTGTATACACTTTTATTAAGTGTAACATTTGAGAGAATAGACACTAAGGGCTTTTGATGCCACCTAACGCATGCCCACTCTCTTAACATCATTCTCATGCATTTGTAATTACTTGCATAGCCAGACACAAGCTCTTCATACCTATCACAGATCACTTCAGCACCTGGTAAGCAGACCCTCAACCCATTCCATCTACTTGTACTCAACTTCCTATCTCATTCAGACCCCTATTTTTATTGTGCCTAGACCTAACTATTGATAAAGGTATAAGTAGTGACCTGAGCAAGTTTGCTGATAACATTGTTGGGTAGGTTTGTAATGTCTGACTGATTCTGAGGTATTATAACAAATTAACCAAACTATTTCAATGCTCCTAGAAATGGCAATTTAACAAGCAAGTGTAGTGTAGATGAATGTAATTTGCTGAATTATAAATTGAATAGGAGAGTTTTAGGAAGGTCAGAATGTGAAAGAGACTTGGGTGTCTTTGTAACTTCCAACCTCAGGCCTAGAAAGCAATGCTTAAGCATGAGGAATAGGGTATTGGGAGGAGTGAGAAATAGGAGTGCTGATGTAATTCTGAAACTACCTGGCCTTAGTTAATCCTCATCGTGACTATGATGAGCAATTTTAGTTACTGTATTATACCATGGATTGGTTTGGTTGAGTCTGCAAAGAAGGATGATTCATGGGTTGAGGAGTTTATCTTATGGTGAAAGGCTTAGGAAACTAAATCTTCCTACAATAGAAAGGAGGAGAGTTTGAGCGGACTTGATTGAGGTCTTTAAGGGAGTAAAAAGGTTATAATAGGTGAAACATGGGTATGGATCTTATTTTTAGTGAACAGGATAATGCACATAGCAATGGGTTTAAGCTGGACAAGTTTAGGCCTAGGGAAGAGATTGGTAGAAATCAGTTTACAAATCAAGCGGTAGATGAATAGAATATCTACCGTATAAACTGGACAGATTTATGGAGGAGGATGAGATGTGGGACTGTACCTGGTAATGGGAAAGGAGCTGCCTAGTATAGGCTATTAATTAGCCTTTTGCAGACTCCTTTCCTGTTGGACCCCTTTGCACTTCTGTATTCTTGGAGGGGTGAGCTTTAAAAATATTTCATGGTGGTTTTCTTTCTTTATTGATCTATTCTTTTTTCAACTTTTCTATCTTAACCTGGCTTGTAATTAAATAGTTCATCTTTTTTTGGCTTTAATCTCCTTGGCAGCCAAGATATATATTTATAAAAAAAGTAAAAATGTGTAGCTCCCCCTAGAGAGTTATGGCTATTCTTCCTGCCCCATATGCAGGCATATACACCAGTTTTTTATTTATTTTAGCTTATAAGGCAACATTAAGTTCAAGGCCATTGTGTATTGATAAATTTTTATTTCCAGACAATTTTCTTGCTTAATAACTTTAAAATCTCAAAATAGTTGCCCATTTTGATAGAAATGGAGGAGTTTAGTGACTGGTCTCAAATGAGGCAATTTGATGATATAACTGAAAAAGATTCATCTGGTAAGTATATTAAGTTAACAATTAAATCTGAACTGTCCTTTTTAAATCTTTGTGCCATGGATAGCTTAGACTAACTTGCAAAGATATACTTATAAGTGTTAAATATTTCCACTTGTAGGGGATGTGTACCTGGTGAGCAGGTTCTTTAAAATTCATTGTGCATTAAGGGGCAATGAAATCTGCCTATTTTAAAGATAAAAGGTTGTTGTAAAAATCTTTTTGGTTAAACACTAATTTACTGCAACCTAAAAAAAAAAATTAACCTATGTCCGGCCAATTCAACCATAGAGCTACTATTTTTTGTAACATACGAGTATTGTCATATTTAGGAATCCAATCAATATCATGCATTCTGATTGGTCATTGTTGGTCACATGACTGTATTCAAATGCGCTCATTGGAGAGAGGTTTAAAAACCAAGAATGCCTGCCTTTTTCCAACATAATCTTATTACTAATTAAGTTTTGATAATATGTATAACTAAATTCCAAGTAAGGAATGAGGCTTTTTTAATGGAATACAAGGAGGACAAAATGAATGCATGAGAAATGAATATCATCGCCGTCACTATGAGAAATAGAGAGATTGTAACTAACAAATCATTTTCGCAAAATCTTTTTTATGTCACCTTTCCAAAAGATTTCTCTGGGAGCCATTCTTGCATGAATATACCCATCTCTTTCATCATCACCAGCAATTTTACTGCATGTACTTATTAATTCTCAAATCAGGTACCTCACCATTTGGGTGTGGGTTTGGAAAGATGGTAATTCAAATTTGCTGACAAATCAAATCCTGAAGTTCGGCAATGGTGTTAAGGCAAGAGAGAGTAGACTCGTAAATCAGAACTGAATCTCAATCAATGAGTTCAACAGTATTGTACACATTGAAGTTGAGGGAAGAATGAATGAATTTTCTCATCACTAACATCGCTCCCTTGGCGAAGGTCCCTCCATGACCTTGCGAATGGCAAAGCACGGAGATTTGGATCATCGTCACAGAGGAGAGAGAGGAGCAGATTTTCTGGGTGCATGTTCCATGATTTGATGTAAGGGATTTAAGGAATGGGGCAGACACATTGGATTTGGAAAAGAATGTGATTGGTGCGTCATAAATATGTGGTCGAGTTTTGATTGCAAACCAACAATGAATGTAATTGGTGACAACATAGAAGATGAAATAGTGCAGGTTCTTCTTAACTTTACCTTTAAAAGGATGCTTGGAGAGGTAAGTTGCGCCAAGGCAACAGGCTTTAAGTCAACCACTTTGTCATGGTATGACATTATATTACATCAATACCATATTATATCTATGGGAAAGGGACCAATAACTTAAAGTGAACCGAAAAGGGACGAAACGCCACTAGTTTAAACGGGCTGAGTAGCGAGAAAGAGTGCAACGAGGTCAGGTAAATTATGGGAATGGCAAAGCTCAAGGTTATTTAAAGAGGCATGTGCAAAAATATAATTTTATTTACATAAAAATAGGAGAGAATTGACAGGCAAAATTACATCAGATGGATGAGGGGGGGTGATTGTAGTTATGAATCAGACTATGAAGTTAAAATTAATGTGTTATGGGAGGAGACTATTCAAAGAGGGGTTGGCTTACGGAACATTCCGGGTGAGACGATGGGGTAAGGCTTCACGGATATCTTCTGCACGTGAGATGAGGGTGTTCCAAACTTCTAAGCGGGAACTTGAAATGATGATGGTTCTCAAAAAAAAGGGGGGGTGTAATGTCCGGCCGAGGGGAGAATATTTTGGCCACCCGAAAATGAGGGAAAAATTAGGAGGGCTTCGACAGGAGTTGATGAGAGAAGTCGGAAAAATCGCTCGGTAGCGATCGTTAAATGGAATTACGTCACTGGCTGTGGCTAATTCCAATACACAAATAGTTCAGCTGTCTCTTTGCTTTGTTGTTACCACCTGACTTGGACTAGGAGAATCTTCTTGGGTCCGGGCGAGACTTCTCAACTCTGTTCTTGTCTTATGAGGCTCTTCCTGTGAGGGGGAGTTTAGTGGGAAACAGCTCTACTCTTGAATCTTCTTGCTGAGGCTATTCTGACCTGTGTAAATGTGAATCGTGGTGGACGCGGTTCGAGGCTACCGCTTGTGGAAGGGATGGGAGGTTAGGCTTACCAATTTAAGCCTAACAGAATCTTCTCCAGCACATGGACTTCCGGGCTGGAAAAGAAATACCACGTGGAATTCCCTCACACACTTCAAATGGGAAATGCGTACTGGCTTCAAATATTTCAGTTGCTGATCAATTTTCCCGGATAATGGATTTGGGGATGAAGAAAAGGTACTTCTGATCAGAGGACAAATCTGCCAACACTTTATTTGTCATCGGAATTTCTGGTCCATCTGTGATCGGAATGAACACTTCATCCCATTATAACTTCCACCTTTGACAAAGACTTTCCTATTTGGAATTGATGACAAAGGCTGAGTTCATTTGTATGGTGGTCACAAATTGACCAATGAAGTTTTTTACCTCGTTGATCCTCAATCTTTATCTGAGAGTGGTAATGGCTTAGATGATCCGATGACATTATTTGAGCCACTTCGAGAATTAGCGTGTTTGCTTGCTTTAGTCATTTTTGACAATATATATACAATTAATTTCAAATGATGCAATGGATTTACATGTCAGTTGTTACAGTCTTTGCATTTTTTTTTATTTATGTAGTAGAGATAAAATATGTGGTAGATTTCATAGGGGGGGGGGGGAGAAATAGGCTTGTGGTATGCCCCAACAAAGGCAACAGGCAGTTAAGAGAACATTGTTATTCCCAAGGGAAAGAAACTGAAAGAGAAAACATATGACCAATTTACACTTAAAAACATTACATGGAACATGCTACAAAATCAAGACCATAAAACGGGATATGGAAACTAAAAACAAAAGAGGGGAAATGTCCAAATTAAGATCAACAAGGTATTACAAAAGTAAAGAATTAAACAAATGAGGTGAAGTGCCCTAAACTAAAATATGAAGGCAAACAACAAAAGAAAAGCATAAATAAAAGAGGCGAAATGCCCAAGTAAAAACTGAACTAAAACAAAGAAAAGAAAGTCTTGGTGTGTGCCACAGATCTCACTACTGATTGGCTCGGCTCAAAATTTTCAAAGCTAGAGTTTAAGATAACACCTGAATACCACGATGCTTCGGTGAAGAGTGAGAATCGCTGACTCCACTCAAGCAATGTTATTTTTAATCGTCTGTTTATAATTATTTAATATTTAATTTTTTTTTCTCACTTATGATTACAAATGTTCATTCTAATGATTTCTATTTACGACAACTCACAGTTTTGACTCTGGCCCCCTTAGTGTGCATACTCCTGCTCCTGAGTTTCCCAAGTAATCTAGCAACTCAAGCTATATTCCTTTTTCATATTACACTCTTACCATCTTCTCCAGTTTATTTACACATCTCTCATAATATTAACATATCACTGATATAGAAATGAACCAGTGACTTGTGCGGTCTAGTTACAATTCTTGTTTATAATTTTAATGGGATTGAGGCTAAAACTATTTCCAGTAATCTTCTTGGGAATGATTGACTAGGCTGCTTCTTGATTTTGAAAATACATTTTAGTGACATTGTTAAAAGCTCTCTAGTTAGTTTTCATTATTTATAATTTCAAAAGTTTAATAGTTGTAATTTTTTTGTAAAGAGGGTCAAGATAGCATGAAAGTAAGTTCTCATAGGTATTATTGACTTAGGAATATATAAAATGATTAAAAAATTCAATGTTTTCAGATGAACACTTGTTACATTTTACTTTATATTTTTTTATTAGCTTAAAAATAATATTTTAATTGAAGATATAGCTTAAAAAAAATATGAACAAATTTCTATCAATTTCAATATTTGCATAATTAAAAATGAGATTTTCAGGGCTAAAGTTTTTATTTGATATAACAAAATAATTGTTCTTGCAAGAAAACAAGAGTTGCTATTAATGACAATATCACGGTTAGTTTAGGGTTTGAAAACAAAATACAATTCAAGATGGAAGGTGTGACCTATTTGCTAAAATAGTCAGCCTTTTTTGTACAACCCCCAATAAGTTTTTCTACTGATTTACCTTCCCTAGACATAGCAAAGGAAAAGTGTACCAGTCAATCCAGACTAATCAGGGCACCAGCCAAACCTGCAATAATACAAACCACATAAATGGAGCAAACAAAACTGGCCATGCTGTACCCACTTAAGAAAACACATCTAATAACATGCTCACACCTTGTTGCTCAGCCATCTACAGTGGCCTCCTTCCTGGCTATACCAGCCAGCCATAGTAATCAGTCATGGGGTAAAAAGATAGGAAGAACAAAGCTTGTCGCACTAAATGCCCGGCATAAAATGGACTATTTTTAATAAAAACAAAGTTCTTAATTTAATGTCAAAACAGTGTAATCATTTTGGTGATTAGAAATGGGTAACATAATGAATACATTGTTTTGAGATTGATTCCTGTGCATCAAAGAAGTTGGGGATTATAAGGAGATTTAAGGATTGTGATGCTATAAAGCACAGTAATGTCATTTGCAAGTTGTATCTTTCAAATGGTATTATTGTCTTCATTTTAATTGTTTTACATTACTAAAGACCATCCCATGAAGAGGATTTAAGCAGATTGCCTTTATTTGATTGAATGAAAAAATATTTTAAAGAGTATTATTAGACTGTTGGTATTCCAGTCAAGCTTGATTTCACTTCATGTTGAAAATACCTATTATTATCAGTAGAATTAATTTAATGATGCTTGAAACAGGTTTCAGGGAATTAGATAGTTTGTTTATTTCAGTTATTAGAATTTGGGTTTTTCAAGGAGGAATAGTTTCAAACAAAAATAGCATGAGCCTTTCACTTATCAAGTTTAAGCATTAACTTTTCAATTAGACATAGAAATTTTACCTTAGATATTGTCAGTCTGCACATCCTTTCTCTTTTTCATCTCAGTGTGACATATATTTAACCCTCTATACCCATATTTGACAAATTCATCACATAGAAAATAAAGGCTTATAGCTAGAGAAATTACATGTGAGTCTAGCAAGTGAATGTGATGAGTAGGACACGTGTTCTGTTTAGGTTCAGACAAGGGTTGCATCAGATTTGCACGCTGTTTGTCACTAACTACCACTTAGTAGAAACGATAAATGTAATTAATATGTTTTTCATTTTTAAAAGAATAATTCAGGGCATACAGGGTTAAAGATGGGTATTGAACCCTTGATAGATTTAGCCTAGTAGGAACATTCATTGAGAAAATCTATAGTGAGGCTCTGAAAGGTTGTTCATTTTTTCAGTTCCTTCTTTAGTCATTATTTATTAATAGGATGTGGCCTTTTCTAGTAGGAAGTGTGGTGAAGTGATATTCCTCCGTGGTCTTATTGTAGTGCTAGTTGTTTAATACCCCTACTTTCCTATTTGTATATTTTGTGAGTGAGTGGTGGATTGTCCAAAGCAGTGCTTCTATGCTTTTTTGCAAATAAACATTTTTGTAGGATTCATCTAAAATAATTAGACTTGGGCATGCGGATGGGTTAGATCCAGAGCTGAGAATTGCTGTGCTATCTTGTGCCTAATATCTAGTTAGGAATATTTCAGCACAAAGAAAATAAATTAATCGCCGAACCAAGTTATTGATCTCAAAATAGTGTCATCATTTAATAAGTAACCTATAAATGAATATATTGTTTTGAGATTATATAAATATATCAAAAGGAAACTGATAGTCATGTAAGAAAAGCTGAAAAGGCATATATATTTTAGTTTATGTACAGTAATGTCATTTGCAAGTTGCATCCCTTTCAAATGGCATTATTGTCATTTAAATTCTTTTGCATTACTGAATGGCTATTCAATGAAGAGGATTCCTCAAAAATGCTTCACCTGATGTCAAGGAATCTACAGATTTTTGTATTTTTAAACTTATATTTTAGATCAAAAGGACACCAAAGAGGAAGATGAGAAAGGGAATGAAGATGTCATAGATTTGACTATCAATGATGACAAAATTGTTGATGGGGGATCTGCAGAATTAACAGATTGGAATGATCTCAGGAAATATGATGAAGAACATGATGATGATTGGTTCTCTTTCCAGGAAAAGAAGTTGGGTAAGTTTTTACTTTAGTTCTATCTTGTTATAAGATTTGTATTTTGTGCAGAATGTATCTATAATTTGAGTGAAATGTGACTGGTACAGGTGGGCCTTGATTAGTATGAAAATAAGGTTTTAAAAGTTCATATAGGTCAAATATATGAAATATTCTAGGCCATTGTATCGCATCAATATTTGTTAGCATATAGGTTTCGCTTTTATATATTGTGCTTCCATCTTACATAAACCTAAAAATAAAGCTATAGAAGAAAAATTGATTATTTAGTTATACAATTATGGGACAGTTCAGGCTTCAAGAGTGTCTGAGAATGTAGTGTAGGATAATAGTGACGAACCAGCATCTCAGGAACTGCAAGGTAGATGATAGTATTGTACAAATCCATATCATACCTAAAAAGTCTGTTTGAAACAAATAAAGATAGATTATTTATTGAGAATTGACATATGCAAATTGGATTAATTAAACTGAAATAAGCCTTATTTTTATTTTTACTAATTAGATTCATATTTAAACTCATACTAATTGAGGCCTGCCTGTATACACATTTTTCTTGTAGAGTAGAAATATTTCAATTGCGTCTGTAGTTTTAATTTTCTCTATGGAAAACCATCCCTTTTCTATGTAATGGGACTCATTCCAAAGTTAACTCAAATCATTCTCTTATTTTTGTAAAGTATGATCATGTCAGTTAAGTTATAACTTTTATATCAATCCTTTCACTATTATCAAGAATGCTTTGTTTCCCACAAAATTGAGAGGTTATTTAGTCAGTGGAAAATCATTTATATACATTTGGACTAATTGATGAATATATAGGTTCAGTTCAAAGAATGTTAATAGGTTATATTTAAAAAATATATATTTTTTGTTAAATAATGTTTTTCTCACTATTCAGCGGAACAGTATGGCGGGCATTTTATTTCGGTAAAGTATGCTGATCATGGAAGAGTGGTGTATATGTGTGAGGTAAGTAAAATTATTAAATTATTGCTCAACTTCAGAATTCTCGGCCACCTTTCACAAATTGAAGTGCACAAATACAAGGTGCACCAAGTATTTGCTAAAAATTATAATTGAATGGAAAAAGTTTCTAATGTAATGGTATATGTTTGTGTGTATAATAAAAGTTATTACATAAAATTGCCTTCAGGCTTTAAAGCAGCAACTACATACCTAGGCCAGGTTATTTTCATATTGGGTATGTCAACAATGGTAGCCTTAAATGTTGTCTTGCCCACTGAGCGCATTGCTTGGTCTATCAATGATGTCCCAGGCATAGTTAACTGTCAGCAAGTCATGAGTTACATACAGCCTCTCTGAGGCCACCTCCTCCATCTGAACTTGATAACACTATCCTCATATATGACCTTCTGGATGAACTTATTCATTCTGATGATTTCTGACCACTGAGAATGATTCTATTGGCTAAAGATGGTGCAGCCACCTCAGAAGCTAGTAGCTCTTTTCTGTTCCATCTCAAGCTTTCTTTGATAAACTATTACCACATGATATTACCCATTACCCCCCTCATGGGCTTCCTGTCTTGTAACCCACCCTACCCACCATCACTAAGGATCTGTTCTATACCCCCTCCCCTCTATGTCTTAAATTTTCAGTTATCCTTGTTATTGATTTATTTTTCTCATGTTCAGATGATGAACATTTGTATATGGGTCTCCCAAGCTTGTATTAGGAACCAGAGCAGCATGTCAAATGAAAGTGATTCCACCAAATTTTCATAAAAGTTAGGCAATATTTAATGGTCGTGCAAAATGAACGTTTTGATAGCTCCTCTAATATTTGACCCAATTTCCATCAATATATCAACAATTACGTCACAAGGCAATGAATTTTTATCAATAATGTAACTGATGCATGGACTTCTCCAACACCTTCTTGAGTTCCACTTTCATTTTTTTTTTTCTGTTCAGCTTTTCTGTGGAGGATGGCAAGCTTTAAGAGGAACTGGGTTTGCCATTCATCCTTTGTCTGGTTGCCAAAGAAGCTTTGAATGAGGGCTTTCCTCATTCTGCGAGGTCATTTGTGACCTTCAGGATGCTAGCCTACTTTCTTGCGCACTTGAAACATGAATGTTTTCCATGGCTCAGGACTCAGCTCAAGGAAGTCGGTTGTTGACCTCCTAGGAGACTTTTGAAGAGGTCCATCGACCACACTGAGCAGAAGGTGGAAATGGCCTGTTGAGATTGATTGGTGTCTTCTACTCAGGATGCTGTGGATTCTTGGTCATTGAAGGACGCTTCATCCCTTCTAAAATCTTCACTTTCTGCTCCCGGCTGATGTCATCAAAGATGGCCAGTCCAGAAAGGTACCAGAGTCGGCGCTGCATCACAAATTCTGCGACTGATGCATCCCCCATCGCAGATCCTCTTCACATCAGGGCTGAAGTCCAGGTTGTTCTTGGCTGCGTAGGATAAAATCATTGCCTCATTCCAGTATTTCACATAGACAATGGTCACAAAAACACACACCTGCTTATCTCCAGCTGGTCATGGAAGAGCATGATTTTTTTTTTTCTGTTCAGCTTTTCTGTGGAGGATGGCAAGCTTTAAGAGGAACTGGGTTTGCCATTCATCCTTTGTCTGGTTGCCAAAGAAGCTTTGAATGAGGGCTTTCCTCATTCTGCGAGGTCATTTGTGACCTTCAGGATGCTAGCCTACTTTCTTGCGCACTTGAAACATGAATGTTTTCCATGGCTCAGGACTCAGCTCAAGGAAGTCGGTTGTTGACCTCCTAGGAGACTTTTGAAGAGGTCCATCGACCACACTGAGCAGAAGGTGGAAATGGCCTGTTGAGATTGATTGGTGTCTTCTACTCAGGATGCTGTGGATTCTTGGTCATTGAAGGACGCTTCATCCCTTCTAAAATCTTCACTTTCTGCTCCCGGCTGATGTCATCAAAGATGGCCAGTCCAGAAAGGTACCAGAGTCGGCGCTGCATCACAAATTCTGCGACTGATGCATCCCCCATCGCAGATCCTCTTCACATCAGGGCTGAAGTCCAGGTTGTTCTTGGCTGCGTAGGATAAAATCATTGCCTCATTCCAGTATTTCACATAGACAATGGTCACAAAAACACACACCTGCTTATCTCCAGCTGGTCATGGAAGAGCATGATCTTCACAACATAGATGGCTGTGACCATCCTTCTGTCCATGTGGTAAACACTAGGAGCACGGAAAGATGTAGGGACTCTTCCTCCATTGTAGTCTTTCACGTAGATGATTCCCACAGTCAAGCAGATGTTTCAAGGGACCATCTCAAGACGCTGAGCTTCTTCATCAGATGACAGAGCAGTTGGTTTCAAGGGCTGTGGTCAGCTCTGGTCAATGACAGGCCAAAGATTCTGGAGCCTCTTTAAAAGGGAGATGTCAGGGCCAGAGATGATGGATCCATGCAAGCCTCAAAGACATCTTTCAGAACAACTTCCAGGATGTGGTGGTGGCATGTCAACCACACCAGGGGCTTCTCCAGTGTACGTTCGATCCTGATACACGCTTCTTGAACCATCCCCTTGTTGGCCCCTGTTGTGTCGACTGCCATTCCAATGATTTTGCCCATCAAGCTGCTTTTATGCACCAGCTTCAAGACAGTTTCTGCAACAGCTTGTGCTGTCCAATCTGCAGACACAGGAACACCCAGAAGTTCCTCCATATCCTCCCCGGATACCAAGACAGCCACCCTCTCCTTCAATGACCTTCTGTCCACTAAATTAGGTAATAACTAATATATATATATATATATATATATATATATATATATATATATATATATATATATATATATATATATATATATATATATATATATATATATATATATATATATATATATATATATATATACAGTAAACCCTCAATATAATGAATTTCGGATATAATGAACCAAATTTCCTGGCCGAACTCCATTGGGTTTAACAGGCAAGTGTTATGACCAGCCTGAGTGAGTGTTGGTGGTGTGTCACATGTCTCCTACAGTACAAGGTTCGTATCAATACTATGTTGTGTAGTCCACTTAACTTTATTAGTAATTACATACGTATTACATATCCATAACAAACTTGGTTCATTATTTCCATTGCTTTTAACACCCATCGGGTTTAACGAATGACCCCCCCGCTCCATATAGTTCGTTATATTGGGGGTTGACTGTATATATATATATATATATATATATAAATCCATAAATCCATAAGCCAAACAACCCATTGAGGCCTATCATTTCTCAAGTCACAACACCAACGTACCGTTTAGCTAAAACCCTAAATGAAGTAATAAAACCATACATTCCTTTGAAGTATAGCATAAAGTCTTGGGAGGAATTTATTGATATATTAAAATCTACAAGACTGGCAGGACTAATGGCATCTCTTGATGTAGAAAGCCTGTTTACGAATGTGCCTATCACTCAGACCATCGACATCATTATAGAAAATGTGTACCACCATCTTACAATGTCTCCTCCAAATCTTCACCCAAACATCTTAAGGAACATGTTACATTCGGACAGTGGATGGAGTGGCTATGGGGTCATCCTTGGGGCCGACCCTCACCAACTACTATATGGGTCAACTTGAAGAGAGATTATTTGACAACTTTGAAAATAAGCCACACACATATTGCCGATATGTATATGACATCTACATTGATATCCAAAACGAAGAACATCTGATAAACAGCAATTTGAGGATAACTACAGTGCTCAACAAAAGTTTAGGCTGGGTGAGCAGGGGCGGACTAAACTTATGTCTAAATAATAGTGGTCTGTTCAGTGAGGTTTCTGTGTGCACTGTTAGTTGACTTGTTCATGAGCTTGGTTACACAAGCCACCGCCCCATCAAGAAACCGATTCTCACCTGTGTGCAGAAGGCTCATAAGGTTGCTTATGCTCTGAAATATCTTCAGTGGGATGATGCTGACTGGCTTGACGTGGTTTGGTCTGATGAGGCAACGTTCACAGTGACTGAGGGGAGGAGTGGTAACATGTATCGGAAGCGTGGCAGTGACCCCCTTGACCCACGCTACCTTTGTGGAACTGTGAAACACCCCAGTTCATTAATGGTATGGGGTTGTTTCTCAGGCAGGGGCTTGGGGAAGCTCGTTGTGTTGCCTACCAACATTAAAGTCAACCAGTACATTTATTATGAGCTGCCAAATGAACATGTGGTGGAGGAGTGCTGTGAGTTAACAGGTGCGAGCGTGTTCCAACAGGATGGTGTTCCCTGCCACACTGCCAAATCTGTTATAACCTGGCTTAAAGACTGTGAGATTAAGTTCATTGAGGATTAGCCTGGTAACAGTCCAGATTTAAACCCGATTGAAAACCTTTGGCAGGTGGTTAAACATGGATTACAATGGAAGGATGTCGGCACTCTCCCCAAGCTGGAGAAGGAAATTAGGGCTTGTTGGGATGCTATACTTACCCAGAAGCTACATGATCTTGCTATGTTCATGTCACAACGCCTGAGGGATGTCAAGAATGCAAAGGATGCCCAACAAAGTATTAAGGGTAAGATTAATATTTTTTATGACACTTTTATCATGCTGCAACTTGTCTGACACGCACCCGGCCTAAACTTTTGTCAAGCACTCTATGTGCTAAAATTCACTTAGGAATTGAGCATGGGCAATAAACTCCATTTTTTGGACATTGAGGTACAAAACATCAATGGTAGCTATATCACAAAAGTATATAGAAAAGTACAGATATGGGAAGATGCCTCAGTGCGGATAGTGTATGCCCTGAAAGATATAAAATGAATATAATCAGCTCATACATCCGCCAAACATATAAATGCTGCTCTATGTGGGAACTTTTCCACCAAGAGATCTCACACATAAAACAAACACTTGTGAACAACGGTTTCTCTAATAACATGATTGAAAAAACTCCAATCACTTTTAAATACACTCAACTCTCGATTTAATGGATTAAAAGGGGGAAGGGTGGTCCATTGCTTGAAAATACCGGTATATAATAAAATTACAGAATTTAGAGAACTTTAAGAGATTGACATTTTACAATCGTCTCTCGTACCTTATGGCTTCTCTATGGATTGATATCAGTCGTGTACATGTGGACCAGGAATTGTAATTACGAAATCCTGGGGAGCTATGAGCAAAGGGCTGATGAACCGAGATCAGCTACAAGAAACGCGTTTGTCACTTACTTTTTTAGTCATTTGGTATAAACTTTACCCTATCAATATTATTTCAGCGCTAAGTAAAACTTAGGCTAGAGCAATTCGTTTTTGTTATACCATCTTTATAACTTGTCTTTAATATTTTTAAGCCATGCACCACTTGCTATATTAACCTCACCAACGCTTTTCACTTAGCAGGGTATCAGGATACCCAACAATTCATCATTTTGAAAAAAAAAAATTTGAATTGCAGCTGACTTCCCCACCTGATTACGAGAGGCGGTCAATAAGTTTTGCAGTTCGGATATAAGGAAATGAGATATGAGGAAAAGTGTTTTATTATTTTTCAATATAACTACCCTCGACTTCAATGCACTTGCGCCACTTGTTCCTGAGGCTTCGAATTCCCGACAACCAGAAATCTCCTGACTGCTGTTCACTCCACTCCTGGATGGCGAGCTGGACATCTTCATCATCCCCAAACCGGCATCCACGCAGTGCAGCCTTGGGCTGGTGGAATAAAAAGTAGTCACTAGGGGCCAGATCCACACTCGAATCCACACTCGTGCAGGGCAGCTTGTGCAACTCTGACCTTGTGGACTTTGACGACGTTGAAGTTGATCATGGGGCATGAGGTTTCTTGGGACCCAACGGACAGAGACCTTGGTCATGGCCAAATTTTTGTGGATGATGTTGATAACATTTCCATGTGATATTCCAAGTTCTTGCTCGATTTTTCCGACCTTCACCCATCGATTTTCGAGGATCCTCTTCTCCACATGGGCCACATTGTCCTTGTTGGTCACGTCTGATGGGCAGCCTGGACAGGGGTCATCTTCAAGGGACTCACGACCATGGCGGAACTCCCTATTCCAGCGAGCAATGGTTGCATAGGAAGGGGCGGTGTTGGTGTTCACTGCAACCATACGTTCATCGATCTCTTTTGCATTCCTGCCTTCCTTGGTCAAAAATTTGATCACTGAGCGGTGGTCAACC
This sequence comes from Ceratothoa steindachneri, assembly GCA_963969495.1. Classification (NCBI taxonomy): domain Eukaryota; kingdom Metazoa; phylum Arthropoda; class Malacostraca; order Isopoda; family Cymothoidae; genus Ceratothoa; species Ceratothoa steindachneri. Next base: position 50,424,677 of record OZ018321.1, on the reverse strand, counting down.
TTCTTCATTGTTGAAAAATTTGTGACTGACGATCTGTGATCAGCTACTGCTTCTTAAATAGACGAGGCAAGAGTGTGCGGCTGCAGGTCCTGACTTGTCATAACTTGTCCTAATACCCCCATAAACAGCCATCCCCTTTCCTCTGTTTTGCCTTGCCGATTCGCAAAACTTATTGAACGCCCCTCGTACCAGTCTAAAATCAAGGTATTTCTACAATTATAGTAGCCTTAGACCTTATGACCCAAACTTTCCTGCGCTCTTGTTAAGAGTTTTTAATTTTTGCATTTGGCTTGTAATATTAATAAGGAATCACCGTATGCTAACTATTTTTATTAACCCTATTCTGCGTAAAAAAACAAAGGTTATTTATATTACTTAGGTCTCTTATTGCAATTTCCATTCGGAAATAGGTTCCCAGTGTCTGGTAAGGAATCAGTTCTGAGAGGCATTCAAGCTTTTTTCTTAAGGACTTAGCTTCGCAGCATATGATTTGTCAATCGACTACTACATCATTGGTCCTAACCCTTGGTTCCTCTCATACTCAGTGGGGTTACCATTCACTAGTTATTTATTAAACAATATAGGATAAAACTAACCTGTCTCACGATGGTCTAGATCCAGCTCACATTCCCTTTCTATGGGTGAACCATCCAACACTTGATGCCAAATCTACCCAGCATGGGACAGAATGTTCGTTGCTGGGTATTTGCCCATTGAGATTTTGTGGTCCGTTAAATAGAGGGCCTAGCGTAATCATTGCAAAGATATGGATAAAACGAAAAGTAATCAGGGAGCAGTGAACATCAAACTGTATTACAGAAATCAGATGTCCACAGCCTATAAAATTAGATGAAAAAAAAAAACATAAAGGAGATTATTAACCGTAACATCAAGGTTAAGTATCAAATGGACAAAATTCAACTTATTATATACTATAAAACAACAAAAGCCAACAATCGCCTGATGAAAAATAACAGCTGCCAAAACTCCTTGAATCTCAAGTCAACCAACATAGTTTACGAGTTCATCTGCCCTAATAAAGACTGCAAGCTTTATAATAACTCAAAATATATTGGCGGAGGGCCTAAAAATCAACCTAACCAGAGATATCCTAGTTGACAACACTGTAATTAAAAGAAAAGAGGGAAATAAAGCTAGGTTGAACATCTTAGAAGCCATCTTAATAAATGAAGAAATGCCAGCCATCAATAGTTAAGCAGTAAGCTGGAATCGAACATTAAAGTTGTTAACTGTGTCTTAAAGAAAACTTTAATCACATTTTTTTTAAAAACATCATAATGCTGTAAATGAATGTGTAAATTTACCTACAGCATTTATTTTACAAAGATCAGTTCATAAATAGGGGACTTATTATGTTCATGAAATACCTGAAAATTTGAGTTTTTTCCTCCCCCATTTATTTAGAATTAGGGGTGGGGGAGTGTCATATATTTTAAAAATTAAACTAGATAGTCCTTGATAAAGTTATAATAAATAGAATATCCAACTCTTTAAAAATTTGACCTGCACAAGAGTAAGCCTGAAACGGTCCCCTTAAGATCATCCCATGCTGGGTTCTTGTACATCTAGGGATTGCAGGGAACAAGGGCACTAAAGAGTCTATGAAGAATTGTGTCACCAGACTAGCACTTCACTCTTGCTTACACTGACTACATGGCAGGAATCAAATTAGCCTTCCAGGATGCCTGGCAAAGCAAATGGTAACTTAGTTACATGCCATCTTACTGCCACTGTTCCTTTCAACCTACCTCCCAATGCCTCACCTGGTTGCTTTCTCTCATCTGAATTTGGTACCCTTGTGGGCTGTACTTCAATTTTCTCTTGCGATTAGCTTGCTTTTGTGTGCTCTGAAACTGCAATGAAGGCTACTTGGCTTCACATTAAACTGCAGATAACTTACTTAGTACTAGCGTGGATAAACTATTAAGATTGGAGGGCAAACTATTTTTATATATCCTTTTAGCAAATCATGGTATAAAAAATTTAAATCAAGGCTGTTTGCTTTTCATTTGTATCCTTAATTTATTACTGAAATATTGCATATTTATTATATTGATATAGAAAGTGCATAATATGACAAATGGAATATTCATTACTGTGTTCGGGGCTTTATCTGAATTTGGCCATATTCCAGTGATATGTACAGTACCTGTCAGTTGAAGTGTCACCCCTGCATTAATGCATGCGAATATATGGAATGCCTCACCATACACTCATAATATACATACATATAATATCAAAGTGTGTAAAGATACCAACATCTCGTCTACTTAAAGATGGGCCTTCTCTGCCTCTTTTTGACCCCCAGAAGCCGCTGGGGTACAGAATCACAAAGTTTCCTAAGCAGTTCTCTTCTGCTGATGCTTTCCCAGGCCTCACAGACTGCCTCCTCTAACCTTGGTATACTGGAGGTATCCACACCCTGTAGCCGACTTTTTATAATCACCCGCACATTCTCAATAGGAGAAAGGTCTGGTGAATTACCAGGCCAATTTTCAAATTTCACTTGGCAGTCACAAAGCAAGGGGCACAATCTTGCTGCAAAATGCTGGTAACACTTCGTAAAAGCACTTGAGATGGTCATTTAAGATGGTGTAGTAAGCATTACTATCAACTGTTTCATTCCTGGGAAGAATTGCAAGTTCACCAAGGCCACCATAGCCCAGTGAACCCCATACCATCCATAATATATAGAGGGTACTTTACAGTGCCAGCAAAGAGCTTCTCGCTGAGGGGGTCAGTACCTTGGCTGCGCCACTTACTTAGGGTTGCTGTCAGTCACCCTAAATGTTGCCTCATTGGTCCACAGCACCTCTCGCCACTGCTCTAAGATCCAATCTTTATATTTAGTGGCAAAACTAAGCTGTTTCTCTCTTTGCTTTGCAGTAATGAGGGGCTTCTTATGTGCTGTAACTTTCTTATAAGAAAGATTGTTATGGAGGCAGCATTGTATGGTATGGACAAAGGATTATTTTCCTTTATCTACCTTGCTTTTAAGTTATAATTTTCTTCTACTTGATAATCCCAAGTGTTTAGGGAAGGACTATGCAATGAGCACCTCCCCCATGGGAGTGGGACAGTACCCCCTGGCTGCCTGGTGCCTTGTACTTAGAAACCAGATGAGTTTGCTGAACAATTTCATGAGTTTCTAGACCTAATCTGTGAAATTCAATTACTCTTACAGTTGTGCGCATATCTATTGGGAACGCATCTCTAATTTTGAAATTTACAATTTTTTATGTTGCTAGTTTGAAATGTACATATTTATATTATATTTAATTATATTAGCCTAAAAGCAATATATTACAATGTATAAATGATAATAAAACAAATTATTAACTTTGAACATGGTGTTTATTTGAAAAACATAAGCAACAAAAGTATTGGCAACATTCATAAATATTACACATATATATATTATTGGCAACTATAAATTAATACTTGGTATGACCTCCTTTAGCAGCAATCAGACATTTCTTGTAGGTATGAACAAGTTTTTTTGCAAGTTTTAGTAGGAATTTTACTCCACTCTACCACTGCAAAAGCTTTCAACTCTGCCATGCTGTTTGGTGACCTCTTATGAACATGTGACTTCTGTTCTTTCCATAAATTTTCACTCAGATTTAAATCTGCAATTTCATCACTTTCCAGCATTAATTGGCAAAATATTTCTGCGTTGATTTGTTGAATCCTTATCCTGTTGGAAGATGAACCCTCTGCCAAGACTAACCTTCCTCGCTGATTGTTTCACATGTTTATCTAAAATTCGCTGCTATCCCTCAGAATCCATAGTGCCTTCTATCACACAAATTAAGCCAGTACTTGCAGCAGCAAAACACACCCTCAACATGATGGGACCACCTCCGTGTTCACAGTTGGTATGATCTTTTCCAGCAGAGCTCCAGATTTTCTCCAAATGTAATGGTGGTTGTTTATGCCAACCAGCTAGAGCTGAGTCTGTCCCACCGTAATATTTTACTAAGTTCTGTTTCAGTGTCATCAAGATGTTCTCTGGTAAACTCTAAATGTCTCTTTTTGTGAACCATCTTCAACAGTGGTTTCCTCCTTGGTACACATCTGTGGAGACCTCACGGTTTAGGTAATATCGCATTGTTGACACATCCATAATTGTTCCACTGTTAGTCAGATTTACTTTCAATTCCTTGGAAGTGACTTTTAGCTTACTTTTGACAATTTGAACATATAAACGCACATCTTTCTCAGTTAATTTTCTTGGTCACCCTTTCCGCACATGATTAACATTAGTCCCATCAGCCCTAAATTTTTCAATAATATTCCTTATAGATGAAATTGGGATATTCAAACTGGCCGAAATTTTTCTATATCTATTTTGTTGGTTGTGCAGCTCAATTATACACTTCCTATATGCTTCTGAGTTTTGGGATGTCTTCACCATCTTGCTATCACAAAATTATTGTAGAGATGATTCTTCAGCCATGTCTAATACCATAATGAACACCCCCAAAATTTAGCAATGCAAGTAACCTGCTGTCCTGGATTAATTACTCTAGAATATTCCATCAGTCATTCTTATGTAAATGTTGCCAATACTTTTGTTTCTTGTGTTTTTTTCAAATAAACACCATTTTAATGTTAATAATTTGTTTTATTATCATTTATACATTTATAATATTTTGCTTTTAGGCTAATACAATTAAATATAATATAAATATGTACATTTCAAACTAGTAACAAAAATTCTAAAATTACAAAATTTGAGATGTTTCCAATAGATATGTGCACACAATGTTGTTATGGGTAGTAGGAGACTTTCACATCCTGTACATTGAAAAATAAGGCAAAATATGGAAGTCCATGAAAATCAACGGGTCCAAATAGGATCGAACAGTGCACCACAACCCCTCTAATTTAGACCTCATCAAGCACTGAGCTATTGTTACTCTGTATGCATAAATAGAGGAAAGCACAAAGAAGGTTGCCATGTAATCAATTTCTCCTGGGTGATTTTTTTCCCCCCATCTTGTAAGCACCATACCAAATCCTGCTAGATGAAGTGTCACATCGTCAAGTGTGACACTTTAACTGATAGGTACTGTAGTCTGGACTTTTACATTTTTAACTAAATATCTAGAAGTAAGAAGTTAACTATGTGGCTGTTTTTAAGTTTTGGTGAAAAGAAAAAGTTTGACTTGGTAGAAAGAGCTAAATATTTAAGTGTTTGGCTCTTCGATGCCATATTGTATTGTCCTTTTTTTCAGTTCTATATTCTTTTGCTTATGAAACTTTAATTTTAAATAAAATATCTTGGGTAGTTCAAATTTGACTACCGAGATTTAGCACAGTACATTGTGATTTAATCTTATTACTCTCATGACAAGCCTTTTCTCACTGACTTGATCCTTCATTTCTTTTCATTTATGTGATGCAATAAAAGTTATTCCACTTATCACATAAGTCCTTATTCCTCATATTTGCTTAAAATTGTGATACTCTCTTATGTACCTGCATGCTTCTACTATTAGTTTTTTTGCTATTGTGAAAGATTAAAGTAGAATTCTTATATTTTTTTCTAGCTTTGCATTGCAGAATGCAATGCAAAAAAATCATTGGAACTGCATTGCAATGGGATGAAGCACTTGAAGGTATGTTTAATTGTAGATAAATGTTATATTTTCTTAGTTCTATGCTGAAAAAAAGACAAAAACACAAGGTTTGTATATTAAGAAACTTGCCTTCCATTTGATAAATGTTAGCAAAACCAACTATTTCTCAGATTTGTATTTCTTTGACATTCAGAATTGTCTATAAATAGATTTAGTATTATCATTTCATTAGCAAACTTAGTAATTAATGGTGGTAAAGCTTGATATAGTGATTGATATTGCAGTTCATTTTGTGAGAGAAACAAACGGTTACAAAGGATTATTTATAGTTAGTTTATTTTTCCTGGTAATTTGGGATATAAACTATGATTAAAAATTTATATTTACTCAATTCATTTCTGCATACGAAAGGGCAATAGGTTATCTATATTCTTATTAACCACGGTGAAGTGGAAGATCACAACTCTGTATTTATGCATGCATGTAGACTATTGCCAACCCCCATTGGGGGGGGGGGGTAGCCTATTACACTTGGTCCTCTGCAGTCGGGTACCGTGTATAGCCTGTTACACTTGGTATCTGGGGGAGTTGCACATTTTCCTGGCCTGAGTGCAAATTAGGGAAACCCCGTCACTGGGTTTACCTCTTGCGCACGGCGTTGTCACACCAGCAGTGTGCGTAATGCAGTTTTCGTGCATCATTTAAAAGAAATTTTAAATGTAAAAGTTAGCAAATTACAATATAATATTTTTAATAATATATATTTAATTTAAAATTAATAGCCCCATAGTTACCTATTTAAACTTACCTTTAATTAGCTTCATCATCAGGGGTGTGAAACACTTTGAGTAAACAAAGTCCAGCTTTATGTGGACAGGCAGCGCGTTCTAGTTTGTTTCTGTATTGGGTAACAACCACCACAATGTTTTGTTGGCTGCTTCACAGAACTGCATTTTATGGAATGGTGATCAGGGCATCAACACCTTCTTCCTCTGCCTGCATTCTTTTCCTACCTGCCTGCCTCCCTCTTGCTTTCAATAAACTTGTCCACAATTTTTTTTCCATTTGCATTAGGAGAAACTAAATGTACCACTACTCTCACACTCTTACTAAGATGCTCAAATTCTGGTAGAATTGCATTGTTGTCCTTCCCATAATAGACCCAAAAATTATACGTTATATCCGAACCAGCCCCTTTTACTATTGCACAAAACAATTTTTTGCCAAATCAAGCTCATTTAGTTATTATAAATTGACCAAATCCTAATCGTCCTTTCCAGAGAATGAGGGCTTCATCAACTGCACAACATTCACCCACATCCACATTGTACATGGCAATGTTAGTCAACTTATCACAAAATGTATCTGAACAAGTGTTCTGAGCATTTTTCTTCACATCTTTCACTTTACTAAACCTAAAAAATTTCATTATTGATAAATATTGATCTCTGCTCATGATTGATGTACAAATAAAAATAGACCAATAGAAGTTGATCTCACTATATTTGCATTGGCCCGTATAAAAATATATTGCAAGAAATGTATATATGTCATCATCATTCATGTCTTTCCACTTTAGATTATTTACTACTCCTTTTTTATCAGGATTCTCTTCAAAGAAATTGTTTGCCCTGTCATTTATATACCTTACTAAATAGGATATAACATCATCAGTTATAAACTTTTTGAAACAATTACAATTTAGTGCAGGATTTACACCACTGAAATTACGCACTATCTCGGCAAGAGGGTTAGGCCTATAATCACTGAAAATGTCAGCAATTCTTTTCCAAGAATCACATAGGATGGCATCGTCATCTTCATACCCAGAAAAAATTAAACACATCACTCATAACTATCCATTGTTTCATTATCACTTTCCATGGGTTCATAATCACCATCACTATTATCTGAATCACTAACAGATATTGTAACTATAAATAAACAAACAGGAAATAAAGTATTGAAATGCCACAATCGAACACCATTGATCACAATTCCTCTACTACAGATTAAGTAATCCCTGAGGCAATACATTGGGACATTCTAAACTCCACCCACCTCATTTCTGATTGGTTGATTTCAGTGACGTCAATTTAAGACACTAAACACTTCACTTTCATGTAAAATTATATAAGCCACAGTGGATCTTATTTTTAACAAGATTGGTGTACTTTCTAATATGATGAAAGCTCTTTGTCATCGTAGCACGCCATGAAAAACTTACTTATGACTGACCAACATTTGTGATTGTAGGGAAGGAGTTAACTTGAACTCTGTGATGGGACCTGGGAAAGTTATTAGTGCTCTTTTCCCTTACTCACACTCAGCACTACTTTACCTTTTTATTAGCATTATTATTATTCAGGTGTGCTTTCACCTGTGAGTTTAGTCCAATAGCCATGTTGCCTTGGTAGACTGCAAGCCATTCTAAGATCACCTACCGCCAGGGTATGATAATAATAGGTGATCACCCACGCTTTCATAGACAGCACTATGCCACAGTGTTTTTCGATTTGGAGAAACCATATCATACTGCATGGCAATGTGATATCATGGAGACTTTTGACACATTTGGGGTGAGGGGGACATCTCCCAATCATTATTTCAAGAGTTTTTGCATGATCATCGATTCCACCTATGGGTGGGGAGAGACCTCTCGACTCCAATGGAGCAGGAAGAGGATGTCTTGCAGGGAAGTGTCCTCAGTGTTACACTCTTTGTCCTGAGCATCAACGGTATCACCTCGGTGCTACCGGAAGATGTTCTCGCTACGCTCTAAGTGAATGACCTTTCAATCTCTTTTGATGCAGCCCAGATGCCAACTCTGGAGTGTCGACTACAACAGGCATGGAGCCGCGTCTCTCGCTATGCCTAAGCACACAGGCTTCAGTTTTCCTTGGCCAAGACTAAGGTGAGGCACTGCTGCCACCATCCACGGCTCCACACCAACCCGCACTTCTTCATAAACAGGATTTGCCCTAAATTGGTGGATTTACAGTTTCCTTGGTCTTGTTTTTGACTGACTTCCTCACCTGGGAGGCTAATTTTCCCAGCTTTAAAGTCTCCTTTATTCTCACCATGGTCATTCTTCTTTCTGTGACTTTCATCGCCTGGGTAACTGATAGGGTTACTGCCTTGCTTTTCCTTTGATCCTTTGTTTGTTCAAAGCTTGACTATGGATGCAAGTTTTATGCATCCACAGCTGAGTGTGTGTTTTATGCGGCAGATGGATACAATCAACCACACTGGTCTCCGCCTAGCAACTGTCACCATCCACACATTCCACATTGAGAGCCTACTTGTCAATGTTGGGGAGCTGCCACTCGAGCTCTGCACCATGCACAGTTCATTATTTGCTTCTATGCGCAAGTCCAGGGCATTATGTGCCTCTATGCACAAGCCTAGTGACTCCCTCAGTCGCCAACAGCTCTCATTGCATCTGCAGTTGATCTTAACTGGCCTATGCTGCTGACAGATGGCATTCATACCCTAAGCCCTTTGTGTTTAGGGCTAGGAAACTCTTGATCACTTGGTATGTGTCTTGGGCTGGTAACGCCTCTTGTTCTGCCTAGGACACAACACTAAAGGTTACCACCTTTGACTATTTGTTTCTACACCTCTGCTCCCAAATCTTCCACACTGTCAGGACTATTACATTCTGCCTTTTTGGAGCACATTTTGTGTCAGGCTGGATGCCAGTGTATATGGATGGTGTATCCATGTCCAAGGCGGTGGTCTTTCCATGGCATATCATTCCCTCTGTTTGAAGTCAATGGGGCTCTATCAGGTGTTAATGGTTGAGTTGGTTGCAATATGCTGTTCAGTTTGGGAGATAATGTGTCATGCCCAGTTTGGAGACTGGATTGTGATCTATAGCAACTCACAAACCTCCCTGAGTGCTCTCTGGGCATTGAAATCTCCATCCCCCCTGGTTCTCAGTATCTTTGATGCCACAGTTGCTGCAAACTGGGTGGATGTCAAGATTATCTTCTGCTGTGTTCCTGTACATGTGGGAATTGCAGGGAATGAGTGCACCAAAGACTCTGTGATGACTGGGTGACCAGACTAGTGCTTGGCTCTTCCTCACACCAACTACATCCCTAGATTCATCGGAGCCCTCCGGGTTGTTTGGCAAAAAGATGGGAAACTGCTGAGGGGAACTTGAAGTTGTTTACCATTGCACTGCCGCTGTTCCCATGGACCTACCTCCTAATTCCATAATGGCTCCAGGTCACTTTCTGCCACCCTTGAATTGTGCACTCTTGTGAGACACTGCCATTTGATGAAATGTTCGCCTGCATTTTATTGCGCTGACTGCATTGGGCCCCCAGACTGTTGCGCACTTTCTTGTTGAATGTACCATTTTGTGTGATCTTCACAGGTTACCTTTGGTATTGAGATGAGCACAGTTGCTAGCACTGGCCTCCATTTCATTTTACTCTTTTTTTGTAGGTTGCATGTTCCTTCCCCATTGGGTAGAGTGGGGGCTTGCCCGATGCCTGTGCTTGCATCTTCTTACTTTTTAAAATATTTTTATTTGGTCTTAGCCTCAACAACACCTGTGCCTTCTGCAGGGAGATATTTGCTTTGCACCATACACAGTTTATTAATGAGAGTTGTACTTCTACTCGGCATCTTCATTTCCTCCTTCACAAACTTCTTATAAACCACCTTGCAAAATGGACTCATTGGCTTTTCTTTATTTCAATTAATGACGGCCTATTTGTAACTTGCCGCACTGTAGTAACTATAAATCATTACAAGTGTTATAATTTGTAAAAATACAACTGCTTTATTTTGCTCCAGCTTCTATAGAACCTTTCATTAAATGTGTTACTTTTAGAGGGTCCTGATATTTTGTGTTATTAAAGTTTACTTTTGCATTTCATTTCATTTATAATATTTTCTCCCTATTTAGTAGGGAATAACTTTTTATGTATTAAATGATAACTATTTATAAAAACTGTTGAATGTGCACTTTTCTCCATTTGTACATGTACTATTATTTTTTTTTCAGAAAAAAGATATTTGGGAAAAGGGAGGCAAACCTGATGTGAAAGGTCTTGGTGGCATCAAAAGTAGGTATTATTTTAACTTTGTTTGATGGATTACCTCTATTACTACTATTTCTCATCTTGCATGTTTTCCCAGTTTTCAACCACTCTCTCCCATAACCATATTCCAAATATCTGGAAATCTGCTCACATAATATCCATACTAAAGCCAAACAAACCACCCAAACAACTTTGCATCATACAACTCAAATCTCCCTACTCCTTACCCCATCCAAAATCATGGAACATCAAAATCCCAAAGAACAATGGAAGAAATGTCTTTAAGTTATTCCTCGTAGCTATTTCTAAATCTGATTTTTAACAATATTCTGATTATTCAAGATCGTTTTGCATATGATTGCATACTTTCCTTTAGTGTTGAATACAATACCTTTGAACTTAAAAATGAAAGCCAGCATCACCTTATTCCATGGACTCGACCTTGCTTATATAACAAATATTCAAATAAAATGGTCGTAATAATACCACAGATAGTTCGCTATTGGTTCATGAAAATTCTTGCTCTTAAGTTGATTCATTTGTGCCTGATGTTGGTGACTTTAACTGCTATCCCATTTGATAAGGTGCCTTGGTCTCCTAAATTTACTTAAACCATGCAACTATCCTACTCCTAGATTCTGACTTACATGTGCTGCTTAATATATTCATGGCAATTAAGAACATGAGAGATTATACAGGCTGTGGTCATTGGCATTTTTATATTGATCCCAATAGATTGTCCTAAATAAAACAAAACAAAAACCCTGCTTACTATCTTTGACTGCTTTCCATTAATGTACTTGCATTTATGGATATTTCTTCATTAATGGACTCTCCTGAGTTAAACAGTAGTTGCGTATATGCCAGATCCCTTGTAACTCTTAATTTTTATAGGAAAAAGATATGAAGAAAGAATATTAGATGAAATTTGTCAGAAAGAAACTATTTGGTTGTCTTTAGTTCAATACAGTCTTTTCAGGTAGAGAGTGCATTAGGTGGTCTAATAACTGTTTCCTCTTAGTGCCCTAACTATCTAGTCCTGTAATTTACTTGGTTTCCCTAGTCATTAGTAATCCCAAACACATTTATTCAGTGAAGGGTTTTGTATTTCATTTTGTTGCCTGAAATAACAGAACTTCTCTTTCTAGTTGATCCACCAGCCCCCAAATCTTTAAAGAGAGATGCAAGAGGCAGAGATTCTCCTCCAAGGTATGTAAAATAATCCTTTTCCTTAAGGTTGAAATTTGAGCTGTGAGTGAACTTTGTCCTTCTTAACTAATCAGTCACTGAGTTTAGGGATATGCTGAGTAGAACCTGCTCTCTTGCTTACTAGATCTAGGTCCCAAAATTTCATGGCGGCTGCCATATGCTGTAAGGGCTCATGATTTGGATTTGATGTGGATTTGTGACTGCATATCTTCCTTTTTCTTTACAAACCTTCTGGTTTTCACCTTTTAAATAACAACAAAATGACAGCCCTTGGCTTTCACATTAAACTGTAGGTCATCACTTTGGAATAAAAAGCCTAAAACAAGTCAGATCTGTGATTAATGGCTGAGAGTGAAGGGGATTTTGAACAAAGCCTTTTTGGAAATGGTGTTTGGGTAGGATGTGATATTATGTCTGTAGTATTAACACTTGGACAATTGCCAAAATGGGTGTTGAAGGCTAATTCCTTGAATGTGGAATGTGCCACAAAGCTGCATAAGAGTCCATAAACATCTTTAATGATGGACCACAAATTTTTCATTGGATTGAGATACAGATCTCTGCAATCCTGGTCATTTTTGCACCCAAGTTAATAGTGTGACTGGCAGCCACACTATTAACTTGTCACTTTGTATGATGTGAGTGCTTAGGAACACTTGGGTGTCCCTGACACAGTCAGAATGAGCATTGTCATACATGAAAACTAGAGTGCTTGTATGTCATCTAGCCATGGATCCAAGACCTTCAAGAGATTGAAGTATGTGGCTGCCATCACTTTAACCCCATCAGGCACCCTGACTGGGCCAACAACTCTGTATCCAATTATACCTGCCCACAACATGATTCCTCTTAGCTGTTGACATTTTAAACATTAGTGATGCTCATCTCTGAAATAGACCCAACTGTCAGGTCTGTCAAGGGTCCCCCTTGTCTCATCTGAGAAGAGAACATGGCTTATACGTCATGTACTTTGGGCCCATTCAAGCCTCAGTCTTGGTATGTTGCATGGAGGCAGTTTGAGGGGAATTTGCAGGGAAGCCATAGTCCCTAGGATACAGTTTCTGGTGGTCTTAAATACATGTGGATAACCAGTAGCAGTGGAAAGGACTTTGCTTGTTTGTCTGGATTTCCCATGTAACTGGCATCTATATTCCTCAAATCCCTAGCTGTCACAGTATTGGAGTTTTCACAAATGGGTCAATTCTTCCTTAGAGAAGTGTCCTTCAGAAATCATCTAACTGTCTCTACATGGCGAACTAACTTTGTAATAACATGAACAGAGGTGCACTCACCAATTTCCTTGATGATGAAAGGCTTTTCTTCATCATTGAGGCCTCAGTGAGCCCCCATTGTTCTTAAAGATAGAAGCTATTAGTATGGTTCACCCCCAAAACAAAGAATCTGAAATAAAAATTAAAGGATGTAATACAGCCTAGTGAGAACATAACATTAGTAATGTTTGACAGAGATTGAGCTTTTTCTACCCACATGGCCCTGCTAGCTCCTTTGTGTATCCCTCATCACGTGATAAACTTCTTGTTGATGCTAGTAATAATATGTTAGTGATTATTACCTAATAACCTTGGCAAAATTGGAAATGAATAATGGTACAACTATGATTGATGCCTGCAAATAGTGAAAGATCTGCATATGTTAGTCTCTTTTTTTATCCTTTTTCTCATTTAGTACTTTCAAAGCATGATGTTCATCAAAAAGATTTTCCTTCAAAAGCATTGTAAATTTTTTTTAGCTTATGCAATATTCCTTTTAAACCTAGAGGGTATCGAGTCCCTTTTCCTAGGTAGCTAAACAATGTTTTATCGTTAATATTTCTCTACTAATGTTAGTAGTAAAAAGCAAAAACAAAACAAAACAAAATACCTCTCTAAATCTTTAAGATCATAATTATTTTATTAGTTAAGGTTCAAATACAAGGCTGTAGCTCTACAACTAAAGTTTTTTAGAAAATACAGTAATACCTTGATATACAAGTGAACCAACATACAAGTATTCCGAGATACAAGCCAGCATTTGAGCGATATTTTGCATTAAGATGCGAGCAGAAAATTGAAGTATGAGCATGCTTCAAGATGTTAACGCTAGGTGGCAGAGCCGTCGCGGCGCTCAGTTCATGTATTCACCACCATACTCTTATCTAAAGTTACTACTGTAAGTCTTTTTATAAATTAAGATACACTTATATACTAATTATTAGCAGAAGTATCCTCAAAATTTTATTTGACTTGTTAGGGTAAATATATATAAAATTCAAGTTGTAGAATACCTCATGAGCTTTAGTGATACCAGAATGACTCGTAGGTGTCATAGTCTCTTGCAAACATAAAAGAAGTAAAACTTCCCATTGATAGCCTACTTGTTGATGCTGGGGAGATGCCACTCGCTCTACGCCATGCACAATGTATTATTCGGCTGTATATGTGAGCTCGGCGCTTTCCTCAGTCTCCAACAGCTCTCACTGCATCCGCAGCTGATTTGGACGATGCCTATGCCACCAAGAGACACCAGTAATACCCTAAGACCTTTGGATTTAGGGCTAGGAAACTCCTTTGAGAGCTAGGTATAGCTCTCGGGCTGGTGGCCATGGTTCTGCCCAGGATGCCATCCTGGACGGTACCACCTTTGGCTATTCATCGCCACGCCTCTGCTCCCAAAGCTTGTACAGCGCCGGGAGTATTGCATTCAACCTTTTTGGAACACGCCTTGTGTCACGCTGGAACTGTGCCAGTGTATCCGGATGGCTCCAAGTCCCAAGAGGGGGTTGGCTTCCACAACGTATCCCCTCTGTTTGAATTCAGCAGGGCTCTGCCATGCGCTGTGTATGTCTTCATGGCTGAGCTGGTGGCAATACACTACTCGGTACAGGAGATTGCACTACGTGCCTGGTTTGGAGACTGGATTGTGATCTATAACGACTCACAAAGCGCCCTGAGTGCTCTCAGGGCATTGGAATCTCTGCATCCCCTGGTTCATGATATCTGTGACACCACGGTTTTGGCAAGCCAGTTGGATGTCGAGATGATCTTCTGAGGTTCCTGGACATGTAGGAATTGTGGGGAATGAGTGCGCCAAAGAGTCTGTGAGACTTGGGTGACCAGACCAGCATTTCACTCTTCCTCACACCGACTACATGGGAAGAATATGGGCAGCTCTCCAGGCTGCTTTGCAAAGAAGATGGAAGACGGTCAAAGGGAACCTAGTTGTGTGCTATTGCGC
Source organism: Ceratothoa steindachneri (assembly GCA_963969495.1). NCBI lineage: Eukaryota > Metazoa > Arthropoda > Malacostraca > Isopoda > Cymothoidae > Ceratothoa > Ceratothoa steindachneri. The sequence continues at coordinate 50,409,571 of OZ018321.1, read as the reverse complement.
CAAGACTGTTCCCATGGACCTATTCCCCAATGCCGCGACAGCTTCAGGTTGCTTTCTGTCATCTCCGAATTGGACATACTCATTTGATGGAGCGCTTGCCTGCACCCTATTGTGAAGACTGCATTGTCCCCCAGACTGTTCGACACATTCTTGTTGAATGTCTCAGTCTGGCCGATCTTCGCGCACATTACCTGTCCTGGACTGTCCCTTGTACTCGTGATGAGTTTGTGCACATTGAATGGTGGAGTGGACTTACCGACTTTTGGGGGGAGGCTGGCCTTCACTTTATTTAACGCTGGAACTTGCCTCCTGCCTTCCTTTTTTTTTCATGATTAGTATTTTAAAGTAGCCTAGTACTAGGCAGTGGTAAGTACGGTGACTTATGCCCAAGAAAGCAGTCGCCAGATGAGCTCTTAAAATTAAAAAAAAACAATGCACTAAGTAAGTAGGAGATGTAGGATCACCCAAAGGAGAGAGAGAGAGCTCTGCCTCCAAAGCCCCTCTAGCTGCCAAAGGTTTTGAGTTGAAGGGAGGCAAAGGCTCAAATAGTGAGCCTAACCTTGCTAATAAGCCCTTCAAGACCCCACCTTGTTTGGCCAACACACCCATATTTATGCCTCTGGGAAGTTTATACAATCATTCTCATGAGGGTCTTCTCAAAGAGGGCCCTGCATCTCCTCCGACTTAGGCCCAGAGGGCATATTCCTTTAATAGAATTACCACAGACTGGACCAACTGGGTGGAGCTGTGGAGGCAAGACTCCTCCCCTACCCCCATTAACTATCTTTCTGCAGGAGACCATGCTGAGTAAGAGGATGCATGATTTACACATCTTAATGAGTGTCTATGACTGGTAAAACCCACTGCCTTTTTTTTTTTTTATCTGATGATGCGATCACCTTGGACTGCCCTAAACACATTTTAAGATTGCATTGAGTCATTGCAATTTCATGGTGTTATTTTCCTTAACTTTACTATTTGCTAGAAATACCTCCTTTAGGTAGTAGCAGTGGAGCTACACCTGAATAGGTTTTTACCATTATTTCTGCGTACATTTCATCATAAGCCAACTTAAAGATGGGGGATTTTCTGTGTCATGGCACTGGTGTCGAGGTCCCCTTTTTTTATTTGGGTAACTAAAGTGTAGACACCCCCTGTGGGGGCACTACACAGTCAATCCCAGGGATCAGGTCCTTGCTGACCTCATAATGAGCTGGAGATAGGTGTCATAAATGTGGATTAGTTTAGGCACCACTCTCCAAGAACTGCTTCACTTTCCTGCTTTTATCTATCCCTGTGCTTTCCAGATGCACATCACTGATTTCTCTGTCCCACTCAAGGAGTTCAGGTTGGTGGATAATGCTGTCAAGTTTTTTATGGCAACTTCATTGTCATGGGCTAACTACTATTCCTAGAACATCGGGTCATTTTGTATGCCATTCTCATCATTGGTGCTTGTCTGAGTGTGAGACAGCCCTCAGACAGATGCCATATTCCTTCCTATATGCACCGCCCGAACGATTATATTGTCTGTGAACTTTGTCTAGATAAGGCTAGGTATATTTTAACACTCTCCCACCACTCTTCCTAGCAGGCATGTGTGTCATTTAACAGACAACCCCCCCCCCCCCCCTCACCACCTTGAAGAGGTGCGAAAGTGAGTCAAAAGGATTTTTGGCAAGTTCTTGCTTGACCTCAGACCTTTTGTCTGTCCATGGCAGTCTTTTGCGACCACTTTCTTCCCATTCCCTAGTTGAGATCATGCTCTCCTAGCATTTAATGCACCTTTTGATGGACTTTTTACCTCTAGAGGTAGAGAACTCTTCATGCCTGGACACTGCCCATGGTCTTGTCTTTCCCATATGCTATGCTTTAATACCTAGGTGAGTGAGGCATAGGATTTCTGCTGGATCTGTTCAACATGATCAGGACAAAGGGTATCTTCCCGCATCCCTGACTCTAACTTTACGTGTAGAGTTTTCTTCACTTGATCTAATATTGTTATTTTCTCAGTAGAATCCAAACCACACATCTCTCCATGATATGGCAGTCAGTTTGAAAGAGGAGAAAATCAAAGATCCATCCAGTCTTAGCACACCTGATGTAGCTTAATTGGGAAAGTTTGCACCTGGTTAGGCAGAAATAGTATCTTTATTAGTTAAAACAAGGCAAAGATCACACTCATATTTGACTCATCAAGGTTTCTCTAGACTTTCTTTTGTTAGTTTCAATGATTGGAAAAATATACTTATCCTCTCAGTACACATTTGCAATTTTGTAAGTATTAATACCATGTAATAGAAAACCTAAAGGTAAATAATACCCATATCCTCTCCTTATTACACACCTTAGCCTAGTCATAACATTTTCACCTTGGTGCCTTTATTGGTCATGGATTCCAGGTTCTAGGCATCTGTTGGGAAGAACTTCAAACTGTTAAACATTCTTATGTTGGAATTACTGTGATCAATGGTTGGTGTCATTCGCATGTTTTTACCCTGTGCCAGACATGACAAATCTTTCCTCCGGGATCGCAAGAGGCAAGCTCATCCCTACATGAGAGAACAAGATTCCCATGGAAGATATTCACCAAGGATGGATGATAGACCCAGAAGCCGGTTCTCCTCCTTTTCAAAAGATCGCTTCTCTCCTCCCCCAAAACGAGATGTGTGGATGAATTATGGTAAGTTTTTTAAATTCAAGACATTATGATTCTCGAGTACATTTAAACAGTTTATATCTTATGAAGGATACAGCTGAGTGGAAACACCACTTCTGATTACAAAAACTTCCCACTGAGAAATAAAACTCATCTTCCTGAGTGCCCATACCCACTGCCAATTTTTTTATTTTTTTTTTATCTGATGTGAGTGACCACCCTGGACTGACTAAACACATTTTAAGATTGCATTGGGTCATTGTAATCTCATTGGGTTATTTTTCTTTTGCTTTTTCTGGATATCTATCTATACTCTGAGTGTAGTATCCCAGATTGCCCCAACAAGATGGCTCCTCTTCCAATGGATATAGAGTGTACCTTGACCCCCCCTCCCCACCCCACGGGTCTCCAAAATGGATCCGCCACTCAGATCTGCCTATCACATCATTGGTAGGTTTTGGTCTGGGCTTCCCAAGGATGGGTGCTGATATTGTACATCTCAGTGGCAGCAGCTTTTGGGCACTCAAGAGGCTGCATTTGGCTGGTCCCTTGTTTGGGTTAAAGCACAGGCAGTGGCAGTTAAGTTCATTCAAAGGCCATGAGTGACTGACCCTCCCTCCCCACTTTAATTTCCCAATTAATCATGGTGGAGGGGCTCCCCTCACACCACAAACGATCGATAAAGGTGTTTTCCCTTTTATAACTTTGCAGCTGCCTTCGGGGGGCCTCCACCTCATGTAAGAAGGTCCACCCTACTAATGCCTCAGGGTCTCCTCCAAGGTGTTCCTAGTGTAGAGGGTATTCCATCCGCTATCTAATAGCTACAGGCTCTGTCTTCTATCTTTTACCCCCTTAGAAGGGTAAGAGAGTCTCTCTTCCTGGGCTTTTGCCAGACACCTCGTAGATTGGAGGATTGTGATATTGATGGTAGTGGGTGTTCCTGCTCCCCCCTTTTTCTGGATCAAGTAAAGATAGTCCCTCCCATTTTACCAAGTAAAGATCATCCCTCCCAAAGTTACACTAATAAAGCTAATCCCTCCCAAGGCTAAAAAAAAAACTTAAAAAATTTATTTAGGAACATATCTGTTAGAAAGTTTATTTTAAAACAATTAAAATTGTAAACTTTGTAGAGCTCTAGAAATTCAATTTTAATAACTTAATTAAAATGGTATTTGCTGACAATCGTATCGCAAAAATCATTGAAAACATTGCATTTATGTCTTTAAAGAGAGACAAATTCCTGTAGCTAAGAGTTTAGCATTTCTCTCTTACATCCTTGCATGCATTTAATTCTTAGTTTATGCTTATTCCAGAATCTTTAAAATGACCATTTTACCAACTAAAGGTCATTCCTCCCCCAATTAACCAAGTAAAGTTAATCCCTCCTTTTTCCTATGGAGGTTGACATGCTGGTCTCCACTGATGTTTGTGATAGGCCATAGGTCCTATGAGTCCCCAGTCAGGATACCCAACACCTTAGAGGTAGAGAATATCTTGGATGGTTCCCTTGCACCAGATGGTAGGTTCTTCTTTGAAGGCGAACCTAGGCTTTGTGCCAACATGAACCCAAGTTCACCCCTATGCAATGTCCTTCTCAGAAGGTACAGGCCCCGGAGGATGTAGGAGATAGTGGACCACCTCCCATCATTAGTGCCCTCTTGCTGATAAAGATCTCCATTTTGGAGAAGTATCTGGCTGAGGCCAGTCCATCTGCCATTAGGGTACCGGGGTGGAGAGAAGCGGGCTCACTCCCCACCACATTGGTCTCTGGCTGCCGACCGGTGCCTTCCTCACATCCACCATTGAGAGCTTACTTGTTGATGCTGTGGAGATGGCACTCGCTCTGCCCTGTGCACAGTGCATTATGCACATACATATGAGCCTGGCACCTCCCTCAGTCACCAATGATTGGTGCATCTGCTACCGATCTCGTTGGTGCCTATACCATCAAGAGACTCCGTTCGTCTCCAAAGCCCTTTCTATTTAGACTCCAGGAAACTTCTTCAAGAGCTGGTTGTACCTCTTGGGCATGTGGTGTCTTTGGATCTGCCTATGATGCTAAGCTTAAGGGTACCACTTTTGACTGTCACCACATCTGCTCCCAAAGCTTCTACAGTGCACTGGATCCATCATGCCTGTGTATAATGATGGCTCCAAGTCCCAGGAGGGGGTTGGTTACCACCCTGTATCCCTGATGTTTGAAGTCAGCAGGTCTCTACCAGGTACTGTCTTTCTTACTGGCCGAGCAGGTTTGGCGACCAGCTTGTGATCTTGGGTCATTGGAATCTACACACCCCCTGTTTCACACTATCTGTGATGGCACAGTTCCCGCCAGCTGGGTGGATGATGAGATTATCTTCTGCTGGGTTCCTGGACATTGGGAAATGAGGGTGCTAAAGAGTCTGTCAGGACCTGGACTCCAAACTAGTATTTGCCGCCTCTTCACAGTAACATGTCAGGAATCAGGGCACTCTCCGGGCTGCTTAGCAATCAAGATGGGAGATGCCAGTGGGAAACTTAGTTAACTTGCTATTGCTCTGCAACTGTCCCACCAATGCTGCAATGGCTTCAGGTTGCTCTCTGTTGTCATTGAATTGGGCACACTCGTGCGATGCACTGTCATTTGATGGAGCTCTTACCCGCACAACATTGCGATGACTGCATTGTCCCCCAGACTGTCTGGCACATTCTTGTTGGATGTCCCACTGTAGGTGATCTTCCCAGCTTATCTGCCCCCGGGTCGGGACGAGCGGGGTAGCTACCACTTGTCCCTTTTACTCAAGATGGGTTTGTGTACATAGACTTCCGGAATACGAGGGGCGGTCAATAAATTTTGCGAATTGGTAGGGCAAAACAGGAAGGGAGATGGCTGTTTGTAGGGGTGTTAAGACAAGTTATGACAAGTCAGGACCTGCAGCCGCACGCTCCTGCCTCGTCTATTTAAGAAGCAGTATCTGATCGCAAATCGTCAGTCACAAATTTTTCAACAATGGAGAAGGTTGAGCACCACACAGTGAACAAATTTTGACCAAGGAAGGCAAGAATGCAAAAGAGATCCATGAACGCATGGTTGCAGTGTACACCGACACCGCCCCTTCCTATGCAACCATTGCTCGCTGGAATAGGCACTTCCGCCATGTTCGTGAGTCCCTTGAAGATGACCCCCGTCCAGGACGCCCGTCAGACGTGACCAACGAAGACAATGTGGCCCGTGTGGAGAGGAGGATCCTCGAAAATCGACGGGTGAAGGTCGAAGAAATCGAGTGAGAAATTGGAATATCACATGGAAGTGTTATCAACATCATCCAAGACAATTTTGCCATGACCAAGGTCTCTGCCCGTTGGGTCCCTAGAAACCTCACGCCCCATGATCGACTTCAACGTCGTCAGAGTTCGGAGGAGCTGCTGCTCTTGTACAACCAAGACCCGGCGGGATTCGAGTCACGCATAGTGACAGGTGATGAAACGTGGGTCCATCACTGGGATCCCGAGACCAAGCTCGAAAGCATGGCCTGGAAGTACAGGGGCTCTCCGACCTCCATCAAGTTCCGGACCCAACCTTCAGCCGGGAAGATCATGGCTACCATCTTCTGGGATTCTGAGGGAGTGTTGATGGTGGACTATGCGCTTCGTGGACGGACCATCACAGGCCAATATTACGCCGAGGAACTGGCTGGGTCGAAGAAGTGCATCCGTCAGAAGCGGCGCGGCAAGTTGACACGCGGTGTCTTGCTCCTCCACGACAATGCCCCTGTCCACAAGGCCAGAGTTGCACAAGCTGCCCTCAAGGCTGCACTGCGTGGACCGGTTTTGGGTAGATGAAGATGTCCAGTTCGCTGTCCAGGAGTGGATTAAACAGCAGTCGTGAGATTTCTGGTTGTCGGGAATTCGAAGCCTCAGGGACAAGTGGCGCAAGTGAATTGAAGTCGAGGGTAGTTATATTGAAAAATAATAAAACACTTTTCCTCATATCTCGTTTCCTTATATCCGAATTGCAAAACTTATGGACCGCCCCTCTTATCTGACTTTTTGATTTTATTTGACTTTTTTTTGTTGTAAGTCTCATGTTCCTGCAGTTTGGGGGGAGGGGAGTTTTCCCTCCCCCAGTGCCGGATTTGCTTCTTTTTTTTTTTGTTTCTTTGCCTTTTTTATAAGTTTTTGCTTGTTTTTTTAAATCTAACCTACTATTAGCTATATATAGTGTTATTACGACGACTTTTGCCCTAGCTGGCAGTCACCAGATGGGCTCCTTAAAAAAAAAATCACATTGAATACTTTCCAGAAATCAGCCCCTTCCCCCCCTTTCCGAATTGCTTGGCAAAGAAGATTGGAGATGCCTGCATAAACTTCACCTAATTGCGACTACTGTGTTGCCCCCCAGTTCTTCTGCACATTCTTGTTGAATGTCCCATTCTGACTGATCTTCCCGCATGTTACCTCTCCTGGTGTCAGGATGAGCGGCGCAATCGCGACCATTTGTCCCTTGGACTCTGACTTTTTGTGGAGGTTTTTTGTCTTTTGTTTTGTATTTGTATTTTTATTTGGTTTATATATATTCTTTAAATCTAGCCTATCATTAGGCTATAAGAGGTATTACAGCAGATGGTCTTTTTAAAAATAAAATTCCTGGTCCCAGTGTTTTGCTATGATAATAATACATGATCACCTTTCCTGCTCACCAGTGGCCCACCTATCCACATTCTTCTCTATGTAGACAAGTATTTATTCCCCAAATCCTTCAGAGGAATTGATGTTGAGTCCTTGCCAATTTGTGTCAGCTGCTTGTCTCTTGTACTCGGTTATTTGTCTCGAGAAGCCCATATTGGTTGTACAACCCCATGCCCTAACTTTCAGGCTATAAGAGCTCTGTGCCCCCTCCCCCCCCATCTGGATAATGGCCCAGGGGGGGGGGGCATGTTTCCCATCTCTTGCCTTTGTGCTTTTGTTTGTGAATTTTAAAGTAGACTAAAAGTAGAAAGAAATTTTAATTGCGGCGACTTATGCCATTGGTGGCAGTCGCCAGATGGGCACTAAAAAGGGCCTGGCAGGTTTGTAATATGCCTGGTGGTCTTTTTTTTTTCTTGATGTTTTGATACCTCCTTTCATCCTGTGACAGTCCATATCCTTGCAGATAGGTATTCTCTCGTCTCTCTATATTCCATTCAGCTGACTTTGTCATGTCGTAATATAGTGGCCAAGGCTCTTTCTCCTTGCCTGCGAGTTGAATTGTAGCCATTTCCTTTGTGGTGGATTACAAAATTAATCTCGTTGTGGAGATTGAGATCGGTATCCTTACTATGTGTGACTTACCAAACCACTTCATTGCATAGCACCTAATAGCTATGAAGGACTATTAGGTGTGGACAAGATGATGGGGGCCTTTGTGCTTGATAAGGTAGGTAGATAGTGGTATTGATCCACACAGATCCCAGTGTCAGAAATGTTTTTTTGTTGAAGAAACGATTGTAGCTGGAATTCAGGACTGAGTAATAATTCAAGTCTGTGCAGGACATTTTTTGGACTACACAGCCCTTACTGATATATATATATATATATATATATATATATATATATATATATATATATATATATATATATATATATATATATATATATATATATATATATATATATTTTACTTATTTCTTTCTCCATAGATGATGAAGACCGCCGACGGTATGATGACCCACCTCGAAGGTAAGTTGCATTGAAATATAGTTTCTTCCACTTTGATTTTATCTTTAATGGATACCCAAATTTGTGAATTGCGGCAAGCCACACTATACTTCTTTAACGCAATGTAGTTTGTATCTTCCAGAGAATGAGCTCCTGGCTGTTTAAGCACCAGACTGAATTTCATTTTGAGAAGCCAAATAATCAGTCTAGTTGCATTCTATGCATTCTCTTGTGTTAAGAAAGCACCTTCTGTTCCTAGCCCCTACAGGCAGGCAAGCACTGATGCTAATGTACCCAACCAGAACCCTTCTGCATTTCTAGCGCTACGGATGCCACTCTGGTAGAGCTGTTGACTTCACACACTCATGCCCTACCTTATACCAGCCCCCTTTCCCCACCACCACTTCCTGTAAGGCGAATTCTAAGTCCCTTGACTAAGACACTACTTAGTGAGCCTCATTTCCATCGCCTAGAGGGGACACCTCAGGGAGCTGGACCCTCCAAAAGTTGTGATTCCCGACGCCCAGGTCAGCCCGCCCCACCTGCCAATGGTTTTGTTTGTTTGAACCAGGCTGATAAAATTCCCTTCGGTGAGCCCAAACTCACCCAATGTCCTCAAAAGCAGCGATGCCTCCGTCGGTCAAAAGCTCACAGGAGGTCTGCTTCTGGGAAGGCTAAGGCAATCCATGCTATGATTTTCTGTTTGAAGGAGTTCTCGTTGAGTTCTGCAAGTTCTACTCACCCTGGGCACTACTGTGGTAGAACTGGTGCCACAGCTAAAAGTAGGCTTCCTTCCCTCCTCCACTGTGGCCCTTTCCTGTAAGGTGAAACAGCCTTGTGCCTCCAACGAGTCATTAGACTCACAGGAGTCAACAGCCCTGAAGGTGGTTGTGACGCAGTCTTCTTGGTTTCCTAAAGCTGCCCGCCCGAAAGAAGGACAGCACCCAAGAAGATTTGGCTCATACCTGCCCATCCAAGGCTGGGCTGGTGGCTTGTATAAGGTGGATCCTCTAAAGGAGGCAGGGTTTTCCAGGCTGAGGCAGGAATATTCTCAATTTTCCTAGATAATTCCTCGATGGTGACTGCCAGTTCTGCTTCCGGGAAGCGTACAGCTATTCTCATGAGGGTCTTCTCGAAGTGATCTCCTGCATCTCCCCTGAGGTAGGCTTGGAGGGCATCTTCCTTCAATGGAATTGCAGTGAGTGGACTCTTGACCATGCTGGGTGCATTCTCCCTGCCCACCCTTACAGGGTATAAGGGTTTTGGGACCCCACCACCATAGGATAGGGAATGGGCAGGAGGATGTGCGGTGTAGCTGCCCCTGGACAGAAGGTATACTGTTATTTCTTGAGTACATTCCACCATCAGCTGACTGCAATGGAGCGGGGACATCCTCTGCATCGTGGCACAGTTGCTGAGGTACTTTCTATTGCTCAGGGATTTCAATGGTAGACACACCCTCTGGGGCCACTACTCAATCAATCACATGGGTAGGTCTTTGCTGACCTGATTGATGAACTCGAGATAGGTGTCATAAATGTGGATGAGTTTATGCATCATTGCCCAATAACCGCTTCATTTACCCGTCTTGATCTTTGTGCTCTCTTGATGCACATCATGATTTTGGGTGGAGGTGGTCGATGACCTCCATGGTAGTGATCACTTTTCCATTCAAATATCATTTCCTGGGCTGTTGGCGCCTGAGAACCTCCCTCAATGCTGCTTGGCACAGGCACGGTGGTCAGCATTTCAGGAAAGTGATGATTTCTGTTTCATTGATGATTGGATGAGGCTGTTGAGTTCTTCACTGGTAATCTCATGGGGTGGGCCTAACTACTAATTGTAGAAAGTATGGTCATTTCACACGGTGACCACTTCCATGGTGGTCAGTGAGTGTGAGGCAGCCCTCAAACAGAACCGCTATGCTTAACTGCACTATATGCCCCTCACCAACAATATCCTTTTGGGTGAATTTTGTCAAGCTGCGGCTAGTTTCCGTTATGTTTCGAAGCACGCCCGCCTCTCTTCTTGGCATTCATATGTCTCTTCACTGAATGGGAAGACCTCTCTAGTAGAGGTGTAGAAGCATGTCAAAAAGATTTGGGGCAAGTTCTCACAGGACACCCAGCCTCATGACAATTGAACCATAATCGCAGACTCTGCGTCTGGGGCAGTCCTTTTTGACTGTTTTCTCTAGCCAGGATCCTGGTCCGCCAGCTTTCAATGTCACTGCCTTAAACCTAGGTGAGCGAGGTATGGATTTTTAGATTTATTCAACAGAATCTAGACCCAGGGTATCCTCCAGACTACTGGCAAAATTCTATTCATTTTTTGTAAACCGGGGAGAGATCATTCTGCCTCAGCCAATTTCCGCCTATTCTCTCTAACCTCGTATGTGTGCTAGTTGCAAAAATTGGTAAATATTAGACTAGCCTTGTTCCTGGTCAATGGTGACCCTTCTGCGCAGTGCACCTTTTGCAAGTTCTTTTCCATGGTGGATGCTGTGCTCTGACAGAAAAATGCCATCTGCGAGGCTTTCCTCTGTAGACAGCAGTGTATTATCAATATGGAGAAGTCCTATGATACTGCATGGTGATATGATATTATAGAGACACTTCACATGATGGGGTTGAGGGGACACCTCCCAATCTTTATCTCAGAGTTTTTGCAAGATCGTCAATTCAATGTACGACTGGGGAGGGAGCCATTTCCGGCCCAATGGAGCAGGAAGAGGGTGTCCCGCAGGGAAGTGTCCTTAGTGTCACACTGAGCATCAACGGCATCACCTCGGTGTGGCCTAAGATGTTCTTGCTACACTGTATGTGGAGGACCTTTCAATCTCCTTTGCTGAGCTCCAGATGCTAACTCTGGAGCATCAACTCCAACTGGCATTGAACCATATATCGCTAGTCTGAAGTGTAGTGGTTTCAGTTTCTCTTTACAAGGCTAATGTAGTCCACTTCCTCCACCATCCATGGCTCCACCCTGATCCGAACTTGTTTTTAAATGTGGATTGCCTGGAAGTGGTAGATTCACACTGTTTCCTTGGTCTTGTTTTCGACCAACGCCGCACCTGGGAGGCTCATATTTGCACCCTAAGATCTCTTGTACCCGCACAATGGACATTCCTTTTTCTGAGATGTTAAGAACCTGGAGTACTGCCTTGCTTTTCTATCATTCCTCTTTTCATTTGAAGCTTGGCTACAGATGCAATTTTCTGCATCCACAGGCAAGCATGTATCGCGGAAGGTGGACTTGATCCACCGCACAGTTCTCCATCTGGCTCTCGGTGCTTTCCACACCGATTGTGAGACTACTAGTTGATACTGGGGAGATGCCACTCACTCTGTGCTGTGCAAAGTGCCTTATGCACCTTTATGAATGAGCTGGTACCTCCCTTAGTTGCCAACGGCTCTCAATGCATTCATCCCCAGTCAATCTTGATAGTACCTAATGCACCGAGCCTTTTGGGTTTTGGAGTTGGGCTAGGAATCTCCTTCCATCGCTCGGTGTAGCTCTCAGGCCCATGGTGCCTCTGGTTCTACCCGAGATGCCATTCTTGAGGTTACCACCTTTGTCAACACACATCTGTTCCCAAAGCTTCCACAGTGCTGTGAATATTGCATTTTCTCCTTTTTTGGAGCACACTTTTTATCACAGTCTATCCATGCCAATGTATATGGATAGCTCCAAATCTCAAGGGAGGGGGGGGTCAGTTTCCTTGTGGTATCCCATCTGTTTGAAGTCAGCGCGGCTCTACAGGGTGCTCTCTCTCTTCATGGCTTTGGTGCTCCTAATACACTCCATACGGGAGAAAACGTGTCATGCCCAGTTCGGAAACCAGATTGTGATCTCTAGCAACTGACAAAGCGCCCTGGCTGCTTTCGGAGAATTGTAATCTATACACCTTCTGGCTCAAGGTATCTGACACGCATCAGTTGTCAATGAACTTGATGGATGTAAAGATTATCTTCTTTTGGGTTCCTGGATATGTAGAAATTGCATGGAATGAGGGTGTCAAAGACTCTTTTAAGGACTGGGTGACCAGACCTGTGTTTCGCTCTTCCTCACACAGACTACATGGCAGGAATCAGGGCAAGGCTGTTTCCCATGGACCTACCCCCTAATCCCACAACCGCTTCACATTGCTTTCTGTTGTACTCGAATTCGGTACACTCAGATGATGAACCACCATTTGATAGAGCTCTCTTCTGCACTTTATTGCGACTACTACAACTCAATATGATTTAGCATTTCTATGCTCATAATGATGTGCACAATCTTCTTGGCTGCATTCCTGCCTGGGCTTTAGTGTCATTTGGAGGGGGCCCCACTCCTAAAGAAATTGCCATCTTTGGCAAAACGCTCTGCATTGTCAACTATGTGTCAGCACTCATGGTCCCTAAGGAGCTGGAGAAGAGAAAACATCTTCAATCAAACTACTCTCCAAACATACACACCAATCACATACATTATCACACGCATACAGACAAAACCTCATCTTGCAACTTCACCAACTCTCCGAAATGCTTTACCCTAATTTCTCACAAAATTGTAACAGTCATTCACTAAAAAAAAACTAGCTATCATGTCCACTAAATATGTTGAAAGATTCTCCTCATGGAAAGAAGAAAAAAATCAATGCAGGGGCATGATGGAAGTCCATAGATCTCTCAGCATGATCATCATCATCCCATACATTCAGTCATCCCAGGCATGCTGAGGAAAAAAAGAAAGCATTAGGCATCTCTATGGGTCAGAGGAGGGGAACTCCTACCTAAAACTCAAAATGCTGTCTGCTAGTAGCCCTTCCTTTGTAGACCACTTCACCTGTCTTTCGATCTGGAGAGGGCTTATGATACTGCATAGTAGTATGGTATCATGGAGACCCTCTATGCTATAGGGGCGAGGGGATGCCTCCCAATCTTCATATCAGGTTTTGCAAGATGTTAATTCTGCATGCAGATGGGGAGCGCTCTCTGGTCCAATTGGACAAGAAATGTTCGGTGCTGATGGGGCTACCACTCTACTCTTCTACTGTTGCTTTATTCACTCTAAGTTTGACTACGGAAACAAGTTTTATGCATCTGAGGCCGAGCATGAATTGCGGAAGGTAGACTTGTTGAGTGCCCCAGCCTGGGGCTATCTCCACACACATTACCTGTCCTAGTACTGTGATGAGCAGGGTTGCTACAGCTTAGGCTCATGATGAATTTATGCACACCTGATTGTGGCATAATAGAATTTTACTGTATTTAGTCTTTTGGTGCTGGTTGCATACTGGGGCGCTGTTCTCAATTTTCCACAATGCACATTTTTTGTTTATCATGTACTGATTTCCAATGTGTGTCACAATACTACTAAAGTACCCTCCTTTCCCACTCCTCTATATCTTGATATAGTACAAGGTCAAATATTCCTCTCAATTAGAAAAGACTAGATGGTGCAGTATTTCCAAAGTACTATTTGAATCGCCTTTGCAAGTGGAATAGCTATCAAGGTGTGTGATTTTGTTGGGGTAAAGAGAGATGGTAAGTGGGCATTGGAGGATGACCTTGAAGGTCCACCTTGACCCCCCTTCCCCTCGTCGGGATTTCAAAAAGTGAGGCAGCAAAGAAATTCTCGGGTGGGAACAGCCAGCCACTGTCCACAGCTGTGTTTGCTCACGCCGACCGATCCCCCGCTGAGACGCCTTCACCGAGAACCCCATGCCCAGCAGACACGAGGCTCCAGCTAATCCTCCATCCCTTGAGGCGAGTATCGCCGCCTGAACGAACGTCTTCCCAAGGCCTTATCTCGTCTGGTAGACGAAGAATGCCCTTGGGATTGCCATGCCCTGAAGGCCTTCTAGCGAGCAAGCCAACAGAGTATTTATTCGGAGGTCTCCCGTTACTCGAGAGAGAGTACCGCCCAGTGTCCGTGAGGATACATCCCCTCGAGTCGAGTCGAACCTCAGAGTTAGAAGGTTTCGTCGGCTAGACTAATTGTGAATTTTGGCTATAGTCAATAGGCAAATTCATGAAGCGGCCCTTCATCGGAGAATTGTGCGACCCACTCGTCTCATCCTGTTTTCAAGATTACTTCGCCCCTCGTTTGAGTTTACTTATCCCCGCATCCAAGAGCATCTCGCTCCGAGTTCAAGAATATCTCTACACGCCTTTCAAGAGTCATTCGCCCAGTATTCAAGATTACCTCACTCGTGCCTGAGGTAATCCAATCCCGCTGTTGAGATTAGTTCGCCTGTGCAGTAAGATTATCTCACCCTGAAGAATCCGATCTTTGGCTTCACTCCCCCCTTCATCACGAGTCAAGTCTACAAGGTAAAAGCAATTCCACCTTTTATACTGTCACAAAGATTATCCCCTGTTGTCATTGTTTTCCTTCAGACTGAGTTAAGCATTTATTCCCTGATTGTTGCTTTAGTCATTGATTCCTTATTCCCTTTTGAGCCCAAAATTAATTCTCAATTTATCCCTATGTACATGTTTCCATATTTATCTTGTCTTTGTTATTAAACCTTTATTTTGGGTTTTAATCTTTTAATAACCTTGAATGAAACTTGGCACTTAAAGAACTACTCCTGGCCAACGAATACGCACTCGCATAGATTTAATCTCTTTAAACTGTCTGAACCCAAGAAGGACTCCCCAACCCACCTCATTAGCTTGGTACAGCCGCTGCCACGTAAGTGTAATTGCCTTCACAGCTGCTAAGGTATACACTTACGATACCCCGACAGTGTGAAACGGTATCAACCAGAGGTGGGGTTAGAAAACTAAGTTATTAGTGGGTAAGGGAAGTTGTGTTACTCGGTTTTATGAAGAATGTGGAAAGTATGTAGTGACTTGGCATTATAGGAAATGCCTCATTATTGTATATGAAAAGGGAGAATAAGTGAAATTAGGAATAGTGTGTGAAAGGAAGCTTTGTTAAATGATCTTGTTTGCATTTCCTCTCTGCTCTTGCTTTTTCATTTTGTGAATTACTTTACTTGCAGGAGGGGGTCATCTCCTGATCGCTATAGCCGATCCTACCATGATGACGGAGGAAGGGAGCAGTATCGCAATCCCGCTCCAAGGAGTCCTTACCCTCCCTCACCTCCCAGATTTGACAACCCCTTCAGCCAAGAGAAAGTCAACCTCGCCTCTAGCCCTGCTGCTACACTCCTGCAAAGACTGGTATGCAGATTTCCTTTTGCAATCTTAAGAATTATTATAAATTGGGCCTCTAAACATCATTCCACATAAACCACTGCTCAATGTATATGCTCCCATGCATGAAATAGGTCAGGATCCAGGGTTTAATGCACTCTTTGGTTTCAGTAAAATTAGGGCAAGTTGCTGCCCTGCCTTGCCTTAATGCAGTTTATTTTATATGTCACTCCTCTCTAAACTCTCTCTCTCATTTCCTAGCCTTTGGTTTGCATTAAATGCATTGACTCATATCAGCTAAGATAAAGAATTTGTGTTCTAAAATCCAGAGCCCTGAAAGATGAACATCATTTGTTCCTTTTATGCTTGATGGAGTTGGAAACTCTAATATTGGAATAATTGATTTTCTAGCAAATTTTATTATGATCATTTGATCCTATTACTTATTTTTATTTAATACATTTATCACAATTTTCTCATAAAAAATGTTTCGCAAAAATGTAGGCCATTGGGCATAATTGTAAAATCCTGACAAAATGGCTCCTTGCCTTAATATGTTATATCCTGACAAATGCTTCCCCACAGGTTTAGAATCCTGGCAAATAGCTCCCTGCATTTATTGAATCCTGGCAAAAATTGCTCCTCACATACATCAGATCCTGGCATAAATGGCACTTTGCACATGTCAGATCTTGGCCAAAATGGCACTTCACAGATATTAGATCTTTGCAAAAATGTTGTATCCTGAAAAAAATGCTACATTTTGGATGCTGATCCTGGCAAAAATGTTTCTCACAGATGCCAGATCCTGGCAAAAATAGCTCCTCACAAATTTTATACTTGCAAAAATAGCTGATCACACAAATTAGATCCTATAAAAATGGCTGATCACAAGTTGGATCCCGGTAAAAATTACTGATCACACAAGTTGGATCCTGGCAAAAATGGCTCATCACATGTCAGATAATGGCAAAAGTGGTCCTGACTATCCCTTCAACCCGTTGTCTACTACACATTGTAGTGCGATGAGCTGTTCTCTCATGGTCTAAGTTCATATTAGGAAAGCCCATCACTGGTGTTTTATTTTTGTACTCTCTTCTGGCTTTGTAACTCTGGCTATGGCACCGAATACCCTCATTCAGTAGATGGGGCACAAAATAAAGTTGATCAGGCAGTTGGCACAACAGAATCCTTGTTGGTGAGAAAGGACTGCCTGGTAGTTTGGTATACCGTGCAATCTGGCGTTTAATGGCCTGTCTTCAAAACCTACTACGACTCAGTGGTGGAGAGCAAAAGGAGCTGTATGGCTTTAGCTTTATAAAAAATACAAGATTTGCTCATAATGTTCATTTTACATTGTGTGGCCTGCTTGCCACATATTTTATTTGCGGACCACATGTCACTTTCACTCGCTGTGTAATATACTTAGTACATCATAGAGTACCCGATGGACATGCTCCAATACGTCCTGACACCATTCAGCATGATATAGCCCTTAGCGGTTCAAGTGCTAGCTCACTGGTCTGTCGTAATAGACAGGCACTAATTATATTAATAATAATAATTGCTTAGAATATCTGCTGATCTAGAGTTTATAAGTGCTTTATATGAGAGAAGGTTAGACAGGGTTTTACCAATAGGATACTAAGGAGCAGCTATTGACTAATTTAATGGAATTGAATTGAATAGTACATAAAGGCGAATGCTGCGTAGGTCCAAGTGGACAAACTCGCAGCCATTTTCAAAAAGTGTTCATTAAAATTTCAAATATTCGTTAAAAAACAGACTATGGTTACAAATCTAAACTAATTTAGTGAAAGTCTCCCAATCTTATATTACGTGGGAGGAGTTTTCACAGGTTTTTAAGTGGATCTACCAATACTAACCTAAGAAGGGTAGGTCACCTTCCAACACCCCCTGTTTATTTGCTACTTTTACTACCTGTTGGTGGGCATACATTCCTTCCTAACCTATCTTAGAATTGGGTGGCATCAGTAATTAGAAAAGGATTTTTTATAGTATAACAGATTCCTAAGCATTTTTCTCAGCAGTGTTTTCGTTAATTTTTGCTTAGCTGGCAGATTCTTGAAGCAAGAACAGATAAAGAACAGCTGAGCTTTGAAAACAAAATGTAAACTTTGTGAACTGCTAAGTATTTAGTTCGTATCCGTCTACCTATTATCTATCTATCTTTGTCTATCTAATTATTTGCAAATAATTTTTCCCAAGTATGAAAGTGAGAAGCGGGCTTCCCGTTTCATCTAACTATGCTATAGTTACTTTCTTTGTAAAGGCTTTTAACAACTGGTTTTTCGAACACTCTCTGATGCGACTGTAGAAAGTTGGTGTGCTTCCCCCTCATTCCCTCAGTATTCCTTTTTGTTCTAAAACTATCCCCTCAACCCTTTGTCAAGGTTTAAGGACCTCACCAGCTATCTAATACACCGTCAGAAGAAAGGATTTGGATGATGTATAAACAGTTTCCTTGAATCCCCCCAGGTCACAAGAGATCAGGCCTTGAGGGGTCCTGATTGTTAGGTTGCAATTAATGCCCCAATCACCACTTCCATGTCTGTAATCGGCCATTCTCGCGGGAGGGGCATAAGGTTATACTGCTTGTGGTAGGCTGGCTTTATTGCTTCTTTGCCTCCTTTACTCAGCGACAACAAAGTAAGATGCTGGCTCTCCTGCCAGCGATTAGTACGATCTAGTAGGAAAATCCTGTGATTTGAAGCCTTTGAGGAGAAAGGGCCCTACTGGGCAACTTGTGGTTGCTTTTTGTCTCTGCACAGGTGCGAACATCGCTCATTAACGCACCTGGCATGCAGACCTGAAAAGTCAATGAAGCTGAGATGGGATAGGCATCAGCTGCTGGATACAGGATTTAGCCCCCCATCCTCTCTCTCTTTTTTTTTATAAGAAAAAAAATCTAGCCTAGTATTAGGCGGGATGTGATTACGGTGACTTTTGCACTAAAATGTGCACTTGGGTTTCTGAGGGAGACTAGTTTTCCCCAGGGCATCTAAGCCAACCTCTTAATTGATTTGACCTTTTTACTTTTTAGTCTGAGTGTTGTGTCAAAACGGTGGATGATGCGGACCTCGCTCTCGGTGTAGTAGCTGCTCTTACTCGCTCCCTCAAGGAATACAGCGAGCGAAATGGAGAAAGCAAAATTGCTGAGGTGATTATTATCATGATTTCAACTTTGTGTGTGCGTCTGGTTAGGATAGACCCATAACGTCCACTGGGAAGTATTTAAAGGCGACTAAGTTAGGATATGGGGTATTGACATTGAAACTACTCCACTTTCTTTTTTTGGCAAGCACAACATGCAATGTCGGTAATAGCTCGGGGGCTGTCACAGACCCTGTGCAGTCTTGTTCTTTAATCCTCGTCATTGTGTGAACTGAGTTCTGGTCCCAATGTGAAGTAGTGAATGTTTAAAAGAGCGAAATTGTTGACAAGCATGAAGGGTAATGAAGTTTGTGTAGAGTCTGAACCACGGGTTGCAGTCTATGGGAGCTGCCGTGAAGTCGACACGTATCTTTACCCCATCCGGTGACTAACCCTACCCAATGTAGTTTAACTTGGCTCTTTTCGGAAGCTGCGTGTCCACTTGGCGAGGGCGTAGCCGGTTAAGATGCCAATGATGGGATTGGGAGTAGAGTGGAAGGAGGAGAACATCTCGAGTGAGCGCAGTGTAAATAGACAACTTGAGTGGCGCTAGGTAGATAGTCAGGTGAGGGGTATCTTTGGTGTCTACCGCTGCTTGAAGGAAGTGTCTGTTCACGCAATATCAATAGGGGAGTGCGTGCGTGCATGGAAAATAAATGACTTTCCAGCCCTCCCCTCGTGTGAGGTGAGCGACCCCATGGAAGGCCACCACGTTCCCAGGACACGGAGATATCCGTGTCCCTTGAGAGATTCAGGTAGCGGAGGACCAGGTGTTGGTTGTACCTGGTGCATGTTGGTGATGGAGACATTAGTTGGGGCAGGATGACTGATTCATGGTATTTATGTCTTTTATGTGATTGAGATGTTTTATTAGGGTGGTGATTGCAGGTTCGGAACACATGCTGGAAGTGGTGCGCTTGAGCTCCGTTGAAGTGTTTTTGCGTGTTGGTGTGGTGTTCGTGAGCTGGGGATTTGTTGAGGGTCACTCCATAGTCAGGATGAATGAAGGCTGCGGAAGAATTGCTTGTATAGTGTGGTATCGTGTTTTCTGAATGTGATTTTATAGTACTGGTTGCTGTTGTTTATAGCTGCAGGTGTCATTTGTGATCCCTCCGACCGCTTAGGGGGATAAGGGAGAAAGCGTGATCCCCTACAGCCTGTTTTTTTTTTAAAGAAGTAAAATGAAAATTGAGAGTAACATCGTTGACCCTTGAGCAAAATTCTAAAGCCTGAAGCGACCTTAGCTTATTGGGGCTTGTGAGGCAGCATGGAGGGCGTCTAAGAATTCTGATTAGTTCAAATTCCCAAGATTTACAAAGGAGGAGGGTGGTGGTTGTGAAGATTAAATTATAGGGTGAAACATACGTTCCCGTGTCAAGATTAGCAATATAAATGTCAAGTAAAGGAGAAAAAAAATATACAGGTAATCTTCGTTTAAATGCAAATGAACCTTAAGCTAATTTATCAAAAAAGAAATTGAGTGACAAATTCACTAGAAATGAACACACTTGTTTACCTTATTTCTTTCCATCCAGCGAGGTGCAGTGTTGGTAATTTTGATTATTTGCCAGATTTCTGTAGGCTCATTATTCATCACATTAGATAATTAATTATTGGCAAGTTTTTCTTGGTATCTGTTCAACTATACCCAACTGTTGGGTACTTAAGATGTTTGTTATGTGCGTGTTTATGGTCCGGATTAGTGGATGTTTTAATGGTTTGGCTGTATAAAAGTGGTTGGAATAGTTTGTACAGGTGTCTGGATGCTAGATGTACATTTTTTTGCTCCTTCACACCCATTCCAGCCTTACTTGTTTTTGTATTTTGTAGTTGCTGATGGAGGCAGAGCTGAAAATTGGCACTGTGAAAGCACTAAAGGTGGGAATGAAGATGTTGTCACGTTTCAGCGATAAGCCATCACTCCCACCGGCTAACAGCTTCAGTAATATAGCTTCATCATTCCGTGTTCCCCCACCTAACAACACTGACCCTTTCTATCATGGGATCCCAACTGGACCACCACCCATGGGTGGCGGGAGACGTATGCCATTCTAATCTCTCCTTACCTAATATGCCAGATTCGGAATGACGCCATTCCATTTGCGAACAGGCTTCATCATTACCTTAATTTGAATGAAATACCCTTACAAACATCCTGAATTTAACTATTCATTTGGTCTTGCAGTCATTTTAAGATTGTATTCTAAACTCCCAAATATTTGGGACATTAGTTGTATGTATTTGTTTCTAGTTTTTTAGAAGACAAACTATCCAAAGTTTAGGAGTTGTGTGAATTTTGCAATTGTATAATTTTAAGTAAAATAGTGTCACATTTATTTTGTCAATTTCCTATTTAGCTCTAATTGAGGTGCCTATATTGAAAGGATTGTACTTGTGAAGTTATCAATGCCCCACTTAATTACCATGGGGATGTTGTAGCTACCAGTCTCACTTTGCAGAATTTGGTTCAAAGCTGAAATTTAGCTATTTAGACGATGCTCAGATACGGCTGGACTCACTCTGGCTAATTGAGTTCTTGCAGGGAAGGGAATAATCTCGCCACCTATCCTTGGCATAGTCTTTTGAGAGAGAAACTACAAGACTACAGCAAGCAGGACCAGAAGAGCTAATATTACAAGCCATTCAACCACGCTTTCTCTCCCACACCGCATTTTCTTTTCCCCCATGGGGGATTTAAGAAAAAAACTTAAAACGACAGCCATAATAATATTGATAGCCTAAGCTCACCACCCTTTCCTATCCTGCCTCTGGGCAAATCGCTGAGGAAGCTGTCATTGCAACCTAGTTCGAAGAGTGCCATTCGTTTGATAAGGCATAATTTGAGGCTATGAGAGAAACAAGTTTGAAGAATAGCACACTAAAATTCTGCAACCCTAGGGGAAGAGTTTACTCCATTTCTGATGGCCAGCTAGGACCACAATAGACACAACTATCTGTGTATGCTGGATGCAGTTTCGATAACTAAACCACTGAGGAGGCGACACCCGGGTTACACTAATTGATTCGACCGCCATGCAGCATCAATTCTTATGAATCTTCCCTTAGGGGGGGCACCCCAGGTACATATTCATTTTTTTTCATCCTAAGATCCCCAAAATGGAATAAATTGGAATTTTGAGGAGGAAACTCTTCACACCCTTGCAAGAAAGGAGAAATCTTGATGGGAAAATGTTTTACAGACTATACTAAGATATAGTGACCTCATTTTGCTCCATCTGAAAAAGCAAACATAACATATATTGCACTTTGCACAAAGCGATTGGTCATTATCTGCCACTTGGACTCATGGCTCAGGAAATTAAAGCCAAAATCGAAACTCAACAGTCGTGCGCCAGAATTGAGATTATCAAGTTAAAAAACGATGGAGAACAATCTTGTGTTCAAGATCATTTCCAGGATAACTGATGAAATGGCCAAAAAGACAACTGGACATGTAATATTGTCAAAGCGAAAGGGAATTATTCCTATCCGCTCAGGTATACTTAAAGTGCTTTGCCTTGGAAAAATATGACTAAAGACTACGTTACAGGGGGGGAAAAAAGTGTTGTGAGTGCGGAAGCTAAGAACATGGGACGAGTGCAAAAGCATAAGAAGTGCCTATAGTAGTAATCCACACTGTACATTAGCTGTGGTATGCACACTGAAGATAATGGTCAGTCAAAAAAAGAAGGAAAAAAACACCTATGCAGCAGGAAATGTGCAAAGCACTGTAGTAAACGGAGGGAAACATGAGACCAGATCTGATCGTGTGTATCATGCATACACACTGTGAATATAGCAAAGCATGGATCATACGCCGAAGAACTATACTTATATTTATAGAAGACCAAGGATCTAAAGGTCTACCAAAAATTCACCAGGATTAATCAGGATGGTGCTAAATTATGAGGTATCCGCAAGGGGTTAAATAAATACACGCACAAAAGGTATTTACAGTATTTACAATAAAAATATAATGAAATAAATTAACCGTTAAATTATACGGGGGTCATCAAACAATAAGAAAAGTCACAAATGCTTAAACACCATCAAATGACCACATACAAAAATGAGTTCTATGGATAAAATTGTTTAAAGCCGAAACGACACGCACAGTTGAAGATAAAAATAGGCTTCGCTACTCTGGGGACAGCTGTTCCCAGAATAACCTCCCTGTCTTACGTCCATTACCCGAAAGCCCAAAGTTACATGAATAACACGTAGTTAATTTAAAGGGGACGTAAGAAGAAAGAGATACTCCAAAATACCAGATACCAGAGCAGTGAAGCAATAACCCAGGCGAAAGAGGCTCGGCGACGATGAGTGAAATCGACCGAAGTCGACAGGGGTGAATGCGATGGCGGTCTTCGGCGAGGAGATACCCACAGACGGCGATATCGTGGCGAAAGGCGACGAGACCACGGGGCACGATGATTCGAAAGCCCAACGATCCGAGTGGAGTTCGAGATGACAGAATTCCCCAAAGAAGAGATGGCGAGAGCTTTCACGGTCCCAGTGTGAACGGCTTCTCAAGGAGAACACATGCAAACGTAACTGGAAGAGCACAATTCGATGCAGCCGACAGAGGGGCAGCCACAATACTGGCAGAAAATCCTCGCTGCACGAAGGATTTCAGTATGGGTCTCCAAAAATTAATAACGTCAAGGTAAGTGACGGACAACGATTCAGCGGAGCAATCAGGCAGAATCCTCACAACAGAATAACTTAAAAGGGCTCACGGCCCCATTTATATCCTTCGGACCGAAGGGGGAAGTGGTGCACAAAGGATGGGGGGGGGGGATGAGTCGCTTCCCCTACGCAAATTAGACTGGTAGGTTGCAGAAGTTTAGGCCAAAGATGGTAGCCTCGAAGCGGGTCGACCTGCAATAAACACCATAAACTATGATGAGAATGGGAATCCGAGGGCCTACCCTTTACACCACCCCAGGACAAGAATCTACTGAAATGTAGATAAAAAAAATGAAGGGTAAAGTATATACAATAATTACATAGGGGACCTACTTAAAAGGTCAGCCCCTTTCAAGCGATGTGGACAACCCTAAACTTATAGGCCTGTAGCGCTAGAGCTCACCGAAGTAGTCTGTGGTTCTTGCCCTTGAATGTTGACAGATAGAGGAGAGGCTTGTGGTCGACCTCCAAAACAAACTATAGGATATTCTCACCATGACAATCGGAAAACAGTGAGAGGAGTAAGAGCGCTGGATGATCCCTAGCTGGAAGAGGGTCTCTACCTCCTCAAAGGCAGGCCTAAGGTGAATGGGTACTGGATACCTTTTTGCCTGTATACGATCGGTGGTCGTCAAATTAATGTAATGGGAGAGGGAGGAGGTACAACCCGCTTCATTAGAGAGAACAACCTGGTACACACCCATGAGTTCCTGGAGTTGGGATAGCTGATCCTGTTGCAGTGTTCCAAACTCGGGGTGTTCAGACGAAGGAGAATCAATACTACCATCTGGTGTCAAAGGTAGAAGGAAGTTGTCCGAGTCTCCCTACTTGACGATGCTTAGTCCTTCTTTCCCAGGAGCCATAAGTTCCTCCAGGGTGGAAGTTTCGTCTAGAACTTCCACTCGCTGCACCTGGGCCCTGCGATGATATCTTTTTAAAAGGTTAGCATGACAGAGACGGGGTCCACGAGGAACCTTGATGAGATACGAGGGGCGGTCAATAAGTTTTGCGAATCTGTAGGGCAAGACAGGATGGCTGTTTGTGGGGATGTTAGGAAAAGTTATGATAAGTCAGGACATGCAGCCGCACGCTACTGCCTCGTCTATTTAAGAAGCAGTAGGTGATCGCAGATCGTCAGTCACAAATTTTTCAGCAATGGAGAAGATTTAGCACCGCGCAGTGATCAAATTTTTAACCAAGGAAGGCAAGAATGCAAAAGAGATCCACGAACGTATGGTTGCAGTGTACACCGACACCGCCCCTTCCTATTCAACCATTGCTCGCTGGAATAGGCAGTTCCGCCATGGTCGTGAGTCCCTTGAAAATGACGCCCGTCAGACGTGAACAACGAGGACAATGTAGCCTGTGTGGAGAGGATGATCCTTGAAAATCGACGGGTGAAGGTCGAAGAAATCCAGCGAGAACTTGGAATATCACATGGAGGCGTTATCAACATCATCCACGACAATTTTGCCATGACCAAGGTCTCTGCCCGTTGGGTCCCTAGAAACTTCACGACCCATGATCGACTTCAACGTCGTCAAAGTCCACAAATCCAGAGTTGCACATGCTGCCCTGCGCGAGTGCGGATTCGAGGAGCTCAACCATCTCCCCTACAGTCCAGATCTGGCTCCTAGCGACTACTTTTTATTCCGCCAGCGCAAGACTGCACTGCGCGGACGCCGGTTTGGGGACGATGAAGATGTCCAGCTCGCCGTCCAGGAGTGGATTGAACTGCAGTTGGGAGATTTCTGTTTGTCGGGAATTCGAAGCCTCAGGGACAAGTGGCGCAAGTGCATTGAAGTCGAGGGTAGTTATATTGAAAAATAATAAAACACTTTTCATCATATCTCGTTTCCTTATATCCGAATTGCAAAACTTATTGACCGCCACTCGTAATCTACCTTACTCCGCCTCTCAAGTACCTTATACGGCCATTCCAGACTACGAGAAGTTTACTGGTGTCACTAGGCAGGAGCACCAGAACTTCATTGCCCAGGCCGAAATAAGTCTTGTACCGGAAGCTGCTGACTTCGGCATGTTGGGCAGCAATTTTAGAATATTCAGCCAACTTTTCCTGCAGCTCGATGACGTACTGAAAGCTGGTCCGGTTGTCGTCCTGGAAGGTTCGATCTTCCCACAGATTTCCGAGAACGGTTAATGGGCCACGGACTGAGCGGCCATAAACAACTCGAAGGCCGAAAACCCAATTCAGTCACTGAAGTTCCCTGAGGTCAAATAGGGTTGGAATGAGGTACCTTTGCCATTCTCGAGGCTTCCCCGAACACAACTTACGGAGAATAGCCTTCAAAGGGGCATGAAGTCTCTCGATTCTTCAGTTTCCACTGGGGTGGAAAGGTGTGAAGAGAGGTTTGGCACCCAGCAGCTTGTGAAGTTCTTTCATAAGGTTAGATGTAAATTGAGTCCCACGGTCGGATAGAATTTCCCGAGGGATTCCCACTCGGGAAAAGTTGGTAAGTAAGGCTTCGGCGACGGACGCAGAATCAATATCTTTCAAGGGCACAACCTCTGGAATCTGAGGCAAAATCAATTAGGGTAAGGATGAACCTTTGACTGCCAGAAGATGGGGGAGAAAGAGGTCCTACCAAATCAATGGCGATTCGGGCGAAAGGCTCAGTCACGATAGGCATTAGCTGAAGAGGCACCGGTCGCACACGTCCTTTGGTCGAGAAGCGTTGGCACTTATCACAGGAACGGCAGAAAGCACGAATGTCAGATCCCATTCCAGGCCAATAGAATTGATCTGTGACCTTCAATTCGGTCTTCCTGTGGCAAAAATGGCCAGCCAACGGGCTCTCATGAGCAACTGAAAGGGTGACCGGGCGACTCTCACGGCGAGCAACCAAACTCAACTTGCCTACCTTATGAGGATGGTCAGATATTAAGTTTTCCAATAAAGGACGCCGTCAACCTTGAAGAACTAGTAACTATCCCCGTTTCTAACTCGCTCGATCTCCCCTGAGGCGGCTTTAGCTCGAACAGCAGAGAGGGTTCCACAAGAGTGGCTGGAGAGCAGGCAGAGCTAAGGGGTGAATTCGTTTCATCTTCCTTGCCCTGGTCTGGACAGCACGAACATGGTTGAGTTTAGGTGCTGAGGGAGTAACGGTGATAGTGGAAGAAGTTCTTGGTGGAGTAAGGGTTGCCGATGACTGAGGTGTAGCTGCGGAAGGTAAAGCTTTGGAAGCATCAAGGTCCCTAACTCCCGGAATATTTCGAACCAGCACACTAGCGAATTTAATTGGTGCTCTAATGACGTCCGTCCATCCTTCGAAATAAGGGCAACGAAGGTAGCAGGAGACGAGGGACAATGAGTCAACTCGTCCCAAGTAGTCTGCCACGAAGACTTTCTTGCAAGCGGTGATGTCAGTGTTTGGCAAGACATCCTCAGAGACGACTACGCAAGAGCAACCAGTGTCCCTGATAATGGTCGAAACCCAGGCCCCGTTAATAGTACCAGAAGCCTGGAAATAAGGGACACTTCGTTCGGAAAGGGTTTCGATGAAGACGAGTCATCCTTGAAGGCACGGGGGTTCCTTGGGCACTGCGGACGAATGTGGCCAACCTCACCGCAGCCATGACACGTCAGGGTGGGGGAGGAATTCTGTGAGGTGCTCTTAGCGGTGGACAAAGTTGTCTTCCCCTTCCAAGATGGGTTGGACGGACGAACGAACTAATTGGGGTGAGAGCTAGAAGTTCTAGAAAGACGGGTGAGCACAAGTCCAATTATCCGCCAGCTGGATTGCTTCCGATAGGTTAGAGGGTCGTCGTTCCTTGATGAAGGTGCGCAGGTCAGAATGGAGGGAAGAGAGAAATTGGTCCAAGATCATAAATTCCTTGGGGCCCATCAAAAGTGTTACCGACGCCGGAGGCTTCGAGCCATGCCTGAAATAATCGGGGTAGGTGAAATGAAAATTGCTGAAATGTTTCCCCCGGGCAAACCTTAGCGCCTCGAAACTCGGTACTAGGCCGTCCGGAGTTTTATTGAAACCGGTAAGAAGGGCTCTCTTTAAAAAGTTATAGTCCCTGGTGATATCCATTGGCAGAGATATATAATTCAGCAGCTTTACCGGTGAGTAAACTTCCTAACCTCACGGCGTAGCTCTCGGGATTCACTTCGAGCAATTCAGCAACCCTCTCGAAGCGGTTGAGGTAGGAAGTGATATCCTCTCCATCCTGTAATAGAGGAAGTTTAGGTCGACTCACCGGATCAGTAAACTGAACAGGAGCAGGATGCAGGGAGGCGGAGATTCGAGCTAATTCAATCTCCTCTGTTTCGATCTTAGCCATCTCTGTTTCTACTTGGATTTGGGCCAGCTGAAGCTTTATATCCTCTTGTTGAGCCTTCCTGTCTTCGTCTTCCTTCTGGACTTGAACTTCGATCTTAGCAAGTTGAATCTTTTTATCTTCCTCTTCTTTTTTAGCCTGAACTTTACGTTCTTCCCTTTTTGCTTGGCGGTCCCCTTCACTTTCCTCACGTTCAAACGCTTGTTGATGGAGGACATATTGAGCAATTTCATTACGAGTGAAGCCCAGCTCCCCTGCCTGGTCCTTCAGCTCTTTAATGTGGGACATAATGACAGAAAACGCGAGTAAAAAAAAAAGAAGAAGTTAAATCGATAATGAGTTATACAAATAGGTTACAAACCCCAAAATAAGTGAGCAGGTTAACTCTGCAAACAAGAAAACACGAGCGTTATGAATAGCAAATGCAAAAATGAAATGACACACAAGAGTTAACTAAACACAAAATAATGCTAAATAAAAGGTGGCAAAAATAATTTTAAAAAAGGTTAAACACACGATGGGGACCACACAAATCCGACACAAGAGGCAATAAACAATCCTCTTAAAAAATAATGATGCTCAAAGTAGCCAAATGTAAGTAGTATAAAGATAAACAGGGCAAGAAAAACAAACGACCGTGAATACGAGGCATATAGCAAACCTCAGAAGACCCCTGACAGTGTCAAAAGATTAATAAATTAATACAAACAACGGCGCAGTAGGAATTCACTTCCGGGCCACAGACAGTGAATGCGCGCTCGAGGCGACTTAAACACCTAAGCGGATAAGCACCACAACCTACCCTGATAACTTAAACTGGAAAAAACAAATACTGGCTAACTATAATCATGACAAGGTCGTCACGTATGTGAAGGCTATCGCGCAACCCGATTCACACGGCCCAAAGAAAATACACACATAAAATTTATAGAAGACCAGGGACCTAAAGCCTACCAGAAATTCACCAGGATTAATCAGGAATGTGCTAAATTATGAGGTATCCGAAAGGGGTTAAATAAATTAACTTAACAAATTATACGGGGGTCATCAAACAATAAGAAAAGTCACAAATGCTTAGCACCATCGAATGACCACAAGTCGTTTTACCCAAAAAGATATTCACGCATACAAAAATGTGTTCTATGGATAAAATTGTTTAAAACCGAAACGACACGCGCCGTCAAAGTTGAAAATAGGCTTCGCTACTCTAGGAACAGCTGTTCCCAGAATAACCTCCCTGTCTTACATCCATTACCCGAAAGCCCAAAGTTACATGAATAACACTTAATTAATTTAAA
Source organism: Ceratothoa steindachneri (assembly GCA_963969495.1). Taxonomy (NCBI): domain Eukaryota; kingdom Metazoa; phylum Arthropoda; class Malacostraca; order Isopoda; family Cymothoidae; genus Ceratothoa; species Ceratothoa steindachneri. The sequence continues at coordinate 50,380,619 of OZ018321.1, read as the reverse complement.
GGGGACGTAAGAAGAAAGAGATACTCCAAAATACCTGATACCAGAGGAGTGAAGCAATAGCCCAGGCAGGAGACCCAGGCGAAAGAGGCTCGGTGACGATGAGTGAATTCGACAGGGGTAAATGCGATGGCGGTTTTCGGCGAGGAGATACCCACAGACGGCGATATCGTGGCGAAAGGCGACGAGACCACGGGGCACGATGATTCGAAAGCCCAACGATCCGAGATGACAGAATTCCCCAAAGAAGAGATGGCGAGAGCTTTCACGTGCCCAGTGTGGACAGCTTCCCAAGGAGAACACATGCAAACGTAACTGGAAGAGCACAATTCGATGCAGCCGACAGAGGGGTAGCGACAATGCTGGCAGAAAATCATCGCTGCACGAAGGAATCCAGTACGGGTCTCCAAAAATTAATAACGTCAAGGTAAGTGACGGACAACGATTCAGCGGAGCAATCGGGCAGAATCCTCACAACAGAATAACTTAAAAGGGCTCACGGCCCCATTTATATCCTTCGGACCGAAGGGGGAAAAGGAAAGTGGGGCACAAAGGATGGGGGAATGAGTCGCTTCCCCTACGCACATTAGATTGGTAGGTTGCAGAAGTTTAGGCCAAAGATTGTAGCCTCGAAGCGGGTCGACCTGCGATAAAAACACCAGAAACTATGATGAGAAAGGGAAAGCATGGGAAACCGTGGGCCTACCCTTTACAATATATGAGATGGATCCAACGTTTTCTGAGCCATCCAACACACTCTCGGGTGGGAGCGTAGGAGCGAAAAGCTCCTGTAATATTTATTTTGGGAGGCAGCTTTAGGAACACGACAACCTAATAGTGATGTTGCCTCCTGTGAGTCAAATAATTCGGTGGAGGTGCTATTGAATAAAATTTAAAAAATGAATGTTTAAAAGATTCCTCTGCCAGAAGAAACGAAGACTGGTGAGGCGAGCGATAGTTAAACAGGTCGGGAAACAGGACGACCGGAGAGTGGCGAAATGAGGGCATTCTAGTAGAAGATGGGGCACCGATTGGTCACCACCACAAAAACGGCAGCAAAAGCTGATTCGAGCATCAGCCGAAACAAGATGAGCGTGCGTAAGTCATACCCCTAGAGTCGGAGAAAATGACGAAATCTTTAAAAGGTAGAATTTGGATTAGTTTAAAAGCTGAAAGTTCGGCGGTAAAAATAGAAGTCGCCAGCGGCAAAGACAAAGTTAAAAACCCACCTGAGTAGGTGGCTGCGGCACCCCTAACGCTGTCCAACTTTGAACCATCCGTGTATATCGGGCAGTGTTGCATATGTTGGGTCGACTGCTCTAGGAACAGGCTCTCAAGGAAGCAAGGGACCACGGACGACTTGTTCAGGCTCCAGATGTTGGTACAAACTGGGAGGTTGGAGCACGCCAACTAGAGGTCCGTGATAACAGAAGGGCAAGGACCCTTAGAGCACCCAGGTTATTGAGAGAGGATCTCCTATCCGGAGGTTCAAGGTGCCGGATAAAGACAGCAACCTATCGAATGGTGCCGTTGACCTCTCCATACAGGCATTTGTAAATCTCTGATACAGGGGCCTGCTGCACACGTCAGAGGTATCGCATACAGATCTGCAGTCTATTATTTTTTAATTTTAAGAGCATCTGGCGACTGCCTCCTCGGGCATAAGTCGCCGTACTTACCACTGCCTAGTACTAGGCTACTTTAAAATAGTCATCAAGAAAAAAGAAATAAACAATAAAATTAAAAAAGGAAGAAGGCAAGAGGCAGGAACGTACGACCTACAAAAATAACAAAAAGACAGAAAAAACAACTAGTTAAATAAACGGGAGAAGGCCCCCACAAAAGAGGTAATTCCACCAGTCAATGTACATAACCTCGTGCCGAGTACAAGTGAAGGGCGGTAGCGATCCCTCCCATCCTAGTACCGGGACAGGTAACGTGCGCGAAGATCGCCCAGACTGGGGCATTCAACAAGAATGTGCCGAACAGTCTGGGGGACAACACAGACTTCACAGTAGGGCGCAGGCGAGTGCTCCATCAAATGGAGACGATTCGGAGACGACAGAAAGCAATCTGAAGCTATCGCGGCATTCGGGGGTAATTCCATGCGAACAGTCGTGGCGCAATGGTACGCAACTTTAAGTTCCCTTCGACCGTCTACCATCTTCTTTGCCAAGATGCCCGTATTTCTGCCATGTAGTCGGTGTGAGGAAGAGCGAACGCTGGTCCGGTCGCCCAAGTCTCTCGAACTCTTTGGCCCCCTCATCGGCGCGCTCATTCCCCGCAATTCCTACATGTCCAGGAACCCAGCAGAAGATAATCTCGACATCCGCCCGGCTTGCGAAAACCGTGGCGTCACGAATATCTCGAACCAAGGGATGCGGAGATTCCAATGCTGCAGTCAATGATAGAGCAAGGAAAGCACCCCACTCTCATAGTAGAGGCTTTTGACGGGAGAAGTGCGGAAGGCTCCCCTGGATAGACGAACGAGCTAGGTTGAGAATGGTGTTCACCATGTTAAGGGCTGAGGGGAAAGTCGAGAGCAGTGTATAGTGACCACAGTGTTTGACGATCACTGCCCCACGACGTGTTGGAGATGACTTTCAAAATGTCTACAGCCCCAAGACGGCGTAGGTGTGGTAATCAATATAGCTTGGAATCAAGAATTACGCCCAGAAACCGAAACAGTACCAAGTCATCGACGACAGCGTTGCCTATATAACCTCTGGGAGAGAGGGAATGATATCATTGATCGTAATTACCAAATATCAAACACCTAAAACCCTGCCCTATGGAACTCTACACCTTGTAGGGGGATAAGTTGCGGATAAAAAGCCCATCTACCCGGTGGGAATACATTGACGTGGTTTTGCTCGTGGAAAAGCAGAATCCGATAAGTTGTGCACTATTCGGCCATGATGTTATTGCCAAAACAAAATAATTCCAGGGCTAACTTTGGGAGGACCTTGGGAATTATATCATTCGAAAGAGAATTTAAAACAACATTAATGTTTCAACTTTCGCTAGAATCTGCGAACAGTTATGATGTTATTGCCAAATAATTCTCCAGCTAAACTTGGGAGGACTTTGGGAATTGTATCATTCGAAAAAGAATGTAAAACAAAATAAGGGTTTCAGATTTCGTTAGAATCGGCGGAATAATTATGATGTTATTGCCAAAACAAAATAATTTCCGGGGTAACCTTGAGAGGACCATGGCAATTATATAATTCGAAATAGAATGTAAAACATAGGGTATCAAATGTCGTTAGAATCGGCCTAATATGTAGTTACAATGTTATTACCAAAGCAAAACGGGGAGCGAGAGACCGACAGTCATTTGCGACTAAAAACAACAAATAAGAAAAAGAAAGAAAACGCGCTCCGGCGTCGGCGGCAGGCCCGGCTGCCCACGGCGTAGGAACATGCGAGCAACAACAAACAGTCAAATAAATTGGAGGAGGCCAGCGTCCTCCAAAAATCGTTTAGTCCACAAGTTTGTGTGCATGAACCAGTCATGAGTACAAGGGACAAGCGGTAGCGACCCTGCTCGACCCAGTACGAGGACAGGTAACGCTAGCGAAGATCAGCCAGATTAGGACATTCAACGAGAATGAACTGAACAGTCTGGGGGACAACGCAGTCTTCACAATAAGGCGCATGTGAGCGCTCCATCAAATGGCGGTGCGTCCCGCGAGTGTGTCCAATTCGGAGGCGAGAGAAAACAACCTGAAACCGTCACGGCATTGGAGAGTAGGGTAGGTGCATGGGAACAGTCGTGGCACAATGGTACGCAACTTTAAGTTCCCTTAGACTCTCCCATCCTCTTTGCCAAGCAGTCCGTATTCCTGTCATGTAATCGGTGTGAGGAAGGGCAAAACGCTGGTCTGGTCGTCCAGTCCTCACGGACTCTTTGGCGCCCTCAGTCCCCATTATTCCTACATGTCCAGGAACCCAGCAGAAAATAATTTCTACATCGGCAAAGTTCGCTAAAACAAAACAGTGGGGTCACGAATATCGCGAACCCGGGGATGCAGAGATTTCAAATACCCCGATAGCAATCAGGGCGCTATAAATCACAATCCGGTCTCAGAACACGAAGCGTTATCTCCAAAACCGAGCGGAGTATTGCACCCAGCAGGACCATGAAGACAGACGCAGCGCCTGGCAGAGCCCCGCTGACATCAAATAGAGGGGATATGGCGTGAAAACCAATCCCCTATTGGGACTTGGAGCCAAGAGGGGGTCACTGGCACGGCACGGAATGTGATCCCAAAAGGGAGAACGCAATACTACTGGCGCTGTACAAGCTTTGGGATCAGAGGCAGGGCGACAAATAGTCAAAGGTGGTACCCTCGATGTTGGCGTCTTGGGCAGAACCAGCGGCGCCATCGGCCCGAGAGCTATAAGCGAGCTCTCGAAGGAGTTTCTTAGCGGTAAACCCAAAGGGCTTAGGGTATGACTGGCGTCTCTCGACGGCATAGGCACTATAGAGATCAGCTGCGGATGCAGTGAGAACTGTTGACGACTGAGGGAGAAGCCGGGCTCGCGCGTACAGGCGAATAATGCACCGTGCACGGCACAGAGCGGGTAGCATCTCCGGCATGGACAAGTAGGCTACCAATGGGGGACGTGCAGGAGGCATGGGTCGCCAATCGGAGGCTGATGTGGTGGATCGCTTCCTCCTTCCGATATAGACGGTCGGCTTCGGATCTAATAGCCCCGCATCCGTAGTCGAGCTTCGAAAGAACAAAGGATCGGTAAAAAGTAATGCAATAGAGCTATCGGCGCCCCAGGCTCTGAACGTCACGGAGGGAAGAATATTCATTCATGTGGGTACAAGAGACCCTAAGGCTGCGAATATGAGCCTCCCAGGTGAGGCGTCGGTCAAATACAAGACCAAGGAAGCAGTTTGAGTGTACCACTTCCAGGCGATCCCATTTATAGAAACCAGTGTGGGTCAGGTTGAAGCCGTAGATGGCGACAGAAGTACACCACCTTAGTCTTGGCCAATGAAAACCGAAGCCTAGGCTCCTAGGTATAGCGAGAGACGCGATTCAATGCCTGTAGGAGTCGACGTTCCAGAGTTGATATCTGCGCCACGCGAAAAGAGATTGAAAGGTCGTCCCCGTAGAGCTAGGCGAGAACTTGCGGTAGCACCGAGGTGATGCCGTCGATGCTAAGGGCAAACAGTGTGACACTGAGGACACTTTCCTGCTACATTGAGCTGGAGAGGGCTCCCCCTACCCGTACGCAGAATCGAAGATCTCGCAAAAACTCAGATATAAATATTGAGAGGCGTCCCCTCAGCCCCATCGTGTAGAGTGTCTCTACGACACCGTATCGCCATGCGGTATCATAGACCTCTCGATCTATAAACACCGTGGCGTAGTGCTGTCTTCGAAGGAAGGCCTCGCAGATGGCATTTTCCAGTCGGAGCAGAGCATCCTACGTGCAGTGGAACTTGCGGAAGCCGCACTCTGCAGAATTTTTTTTTTTTTTTTTTTTTTTTTTTTTTTTTTTTTTTTTTTTTATAGAGCCCATCTGGCAACTACCCACTTGGGCATAAGTCGCCGAAAAACACGACAGCCTAGAATTAGGCTACTTTAAAGTTAAAATATGAAAACTTAACAATCAATATAAATTTGAAAAACTTAACAATCGAAGCAATCTCCGGCAGCGGGGGGAGGTCCCCCTCACCCCGGTGCAGGAGAGTGCAATCTAAAACAAAACAATAACAAAAAAAGGAACCTTAAATAAAGGGGAGAAGGCCGGCCTCCCCCAAAAAGTCAATAAGTCCACCAGTCATGGTGCACGCACTCGTCCCGAGTACAAGGGACAGGCGGTAGCGACCCCGCCCATCCCGGTACCGAGACAGGTATCGTGCGCGAAGATCACCCAGACTGGGACATTCGACAAGAATATGCCGAACAGTCTGGGGGACGACGCAGTCGTTGCAATAGGGCACATGCGAGCGCTCCACCAAGTAACGATGCGTCACACGAGTGTGTCCGATTCGAAGACGACAGAAAGCAACCTGAAGCCGCCGCGGCATTGGGGGATAGGTCCATGGGAACAGTCGCGGCGCAATGGCACGCAACTTTAAGTTCCCCTCGACCGTCTCCCATCTTCTTTGCCAAGCAGTCCGAAGAGCTGCCCGTATTCCTGCCATGTAGTCGGTGTGAGGAAGAGCGAAACGCTGGTCCGGTCGCAGAGTCCTCGCGGACTCTTTGGCGCGCTCATTCCCCGCAATTCCTACATGTCCAGGAACCCAGCAGAAGATAATCTCGACATCTGCCCGGCTTGCCAAAACCGTGGCGTCACGGATTTCGCGAACCAGGGGATGCGGAGATTCCAATGCCCCGAGAGCACTCAGGGCGCTTTGTGAGTCGCTATAAATCACAATCCGGTCTCCGAACCGGGCACGTCGCGTAATCTCCCGTACCGAGTGGTGTATTGCAACCAGCTCGGCCGTGAAGACAGACGCAGCGCCTGGTAGAGCCCCGCTGACTTCAAACAGAGGGGATACGGCGTGGAAGCCGACCCCCTCTTGGGACTTGGAGCCATCCGTATACACTGGCACGGTACCAGCGTGACACGATGTGTGCTCCAAAAAGATCGAACGCAATACTCCCGGCGCAGTACAAGCTTTGGGAGCAGAGGCGTGTCGACAAATAGCCAAATGTGGTACCCTCCAGGGTGGCGTCCTGGGCAGAACCAGGGGCGCCACCGGCCCGAGAGCTATATCTACCTCTCGAAGGAGTTTCCTGGCCCTAAACCCAAAGGGCTTAGGGTATGACTGGCGTCTCTCGGCGGCATAGGCACCATCGAGATCAGCTGCGGATGCAGTGAGAGCTGTTGGCGACTGGGGGAGGCGCCGGGCTCGCGCGTACAGGCGAGTGATGCACTGCACGCGGCGCAGAGCGAGTGGCATCTCCCCAGCATCGACCAACAGGCTCTCAATGGGGGAAGTGCGGAAGGCACCGGTCGCAAGGCGAAGGCCGGTGTGGTGGATCGAATCCACCTTCCGCAATAAACGCTCGGCTGCGGATGCATAAAACTCGCATCCGTAGTCGAGCTTCGAGCGAACAAAGGATCGATAAAAAAGTAAGGCGGTAGCCCTATCAGCGCCCCAAGCGCTGAACGTCACGGAACGGAGAATGTCCATGGCGCGGGTACAAGAGACCCTAAGGCTGCGAATGTGAGCCTCCCAGGTGAGGCGTCGGTCGAATACAAGACCAAGGAAACGGTGCGACTCAACCACATCCAGGCGCACCCCATTAAGAAACATCTGGGTCGGGGTGAAGCCGTGGATGGCGGCAGAAGTGCACCACCTTAGTCTTGGCCAAAGAAAACCGAAACCTGTGCGCTTCGGCATAGCGAGAGACGCGGTTCAATGCCTGTTGGAGTCGGCGCTCCAGAGTTGGCATCTGGGCCGCGCCAAAAGAGATCGAAAGCTCGTCCACGTAGAGCGTAGCGAGAACATCTTCCGGCAGCACCGAGGTGATGCCGTTGATGCTCAGGGCAAAGAGTGTGACACTGAGGACACTTCCCTGCGGGACACCCTCTTCCTGCTCCTTTGGGCCGGAGAGGGCTCCCCCCACCCGTACGCGGAATCGACGATCTCGCAAAAATTCAGATATAAACATTGGGAGGCGTCCCCTCGCCCCCATCGTGTGGAGAGTCTCCATGATACCGTATCGCCATGCGGTATCATAGGCTTTCTCCAGATCAAAAAACACCGTGGCGTAGTGCTGTCTACGAAGGAAAGCCTCGCAGACGGCATTTTCCAGTCGGAGCAGAGCATCCGACGTGGAGTGGAACTTACGGAAGCCGCACTGTGCAGAAGACAGATGGCCTCCGCTGTCTAGGAAATAGGCTAATCTAACATTTACCAATTTCTCCATCAACTTGCACACGCAAGAGGTTAGAGAGATTGGGCGGAAACCGGTCGGAGTAGAGTGATCTCTCCCCGGCTTGCGAAAGGCGAGCACAGTAGCGATTCGCCAGGAGTCTGGGAGGAGACCTTCCACCCAGATCCTGTTGAACAAATCTAATAGAAAGGCCATGCCTCGCTCACCCAGGTGTCGAAGCATGGCGTACGGGACATCGTCCGGACCATGGGCGGTGTCCGCGCACGAAGCGAGAGCGGAACGCAACTCACTCACAGTAAACTTGTCGTTGAAGGGTTCTCCGCCTCTGGAGGTAAAGTCCAGCCGGCGGCCTTCCGCGACATCACGACGTGCATTGAATGCTGGCGGAGCAGCATCACGGCTAGGGAATGCGGAAAAAGCGGTCGCTAAGGATTCCGCCACGGACGCGGGGTCCGAGATTGCGGTCCCATTCTCCTGGAGAACGGGAGGGGGGTCCTGCGAGAACTTGCCCCGAATCCTTTTGACTCGCTTCCACACCTCAGCTAAAGGGGTCTTCCCGTTAAGTGAAGACACGTATGCCCGCCAAGAAGAGCGGCGGGCGTGCTTCGAAATATACCGGAACCTAGCCCTAGCCCGACGAAATTCAGCGACGGTGAAATCGTTCGGGCGGCGCTTATAGCGCATGTAGGCATAACGCTTCTGTTTGAGGGCCGTCTCACACTCGGCCGACCACCATGGGAGTGGTCGGCGTGCAAAACGGCCAGACGTCCTAGGAATAGTAGTCAGGCCCACGGCGATGAGGTTGCCGGAGAAGAACTCGACGGCCTCATCTACCGACCTAAACTCCTTGACTGAGATAGAGAATTCAGTCATTTCCTGAAATGCAGGCCACCGCGCCCGCGCCAAGCACCACCGAGGTGGTCTCTCAGGCGGCAGTTGCCCTGAAAATGATATTTGAATGGGAAAGTGATCACTACCATGGAGGTCATCGACCACCCCCCAATCAAAATCAGGCTGTGCATCCGAAGAGCACAAAGATAGGTCAAGGCAAGAAAATGAAGCGGTTCTCGGACAGTGATGCGTAAACTCATCCACGTTTAGGACACCCATCTCAAGCTCTTCGATCAGATCGGCAAGGACTTGTCCCCTGGGATTTATGGTGTAATCTCCCCAGAGAGGATGCCTGCCGTTCAGATCTCCAAGCAAGAGATAGGGCCTCGGCAACCGTGCCACGACGCGGCGAAAGTCCCCCGCGTCGAAGTCAGCTGACGGTGGAATGTACGCAGAAATGATAGTATACCTCCTATCCAGGTGCAGCTGCACAGCCACTGCCTGAAAGGAGGTATCTAAAGAGAAAGGAAGAACGGAGACATCATGCCGGGTGTAAACCGCGCATTCCCCAGCCCGGCCGTCCCGCGGTGGTTGGCTCGCAAGACCCTTATACCCCGGGAGGGCAGGCAGGGGGCACGCGCCTAGCATGGTCTCCTGCAAAAAAATAGCTAACGGGGAACGGGATGAGGCGAGCCTCCGCAGCTCCTCCCAGTTGGCCCGGAGTCCACGGCAATTCCATTGAAGGAATATGCCCTCCAGGCCTAGCTCGGAGGAGACGCGGGGGCCCTCCTCGAATTGAAGACCCTCACGGGAATGGCCGTACGCTTCCCGGGGGCAGAACCCCGGGCGCTGTTGGCCGGACAAAGCGCTGAAGGCGCTGTCGCCTTCGAGGACTTATTGGGGGAGGTTGGGCTCGCCATGCGAGTCTTTTCCTCCCTCCGCCTCGAAACTTTAGGCGGGCGTTGCGGCTTCGGAGGCGGGGGGCCCTCTTTTCGAGGAACCACCGTCTCCGAGCCACTCGCTCCACCTCGGGGCGTGGGCAAAGGGGCCGAAGCTCCTTTGTTGCTGTCCTCCTTTCGGGGAACAGCTTTAGGAACCCCGGAAGATGGCCTAGCGACCATCTTCAGGGGTGTTGCCTCCTGTGAGTCTAACGACTCGGTGGAGGCACTTGGCCGTTTCGCTTTACGCGAAACGGTCACGCTGGGGGAAGAGGGGGGAGCCCTGGTTTTAGCCGGGGCAGGGTATGAACCCTTTTTGCCGCCAGCTTTACCAGGGGAGCGCCCAGGTTGGGTAGAGCCCACAGAAGGGCTCCGAATGGGCGCGGAAACAACCGTGCTCGTTGGCCTGGATGGGCCAGGAGCAGAGGGTGCCTTTCTAACTATTGAGGCATATGACGTCCCAGGCAGAGCCGGGCGCGCCAGGACCAAGTCCTTTGCCTCGCGGAATGAGAGTCGATCCTGGGCCTGAACGGCCAGGATTTCTTTCTCAAGGAGATATGCACCACATTGCTTCGAAGAAGCAGGGTGCGGCTCTCCGCAATTGACACACTTGGCCACACACGATTTGGACTTATCGTGTGCGACCTTGGAGCAATTTACACAGACTTCGGGTGACCCCGATTTTGCACGTCTACATGATCGATTCGTATGGCCGATGCGGTGGCAGTAATAGCACCGCCGCGGCAGTGGCACGAATGCCTTCACGCGGTAGCGGTACCAACCGGCACGCACCGACTCAGGGAGCTTGTCACAGTCGAACGTGACGAAGAGTGTAGGGGTGGGTCTCGAGGCCCCTCCCTGTTTTCTCATCACACGTTCGACCTTGACCGCCCCATGGTCGGCCAGCTCTAGGGTGATGTCCTCAATGGAGTAGTCAACAAGTTCCCTCGCATAAACTACTCCTTTCACAAAGTTCATGGTAGAGTGCGGCGTCACACTCACCGGGGTGCCATGAAGTGTCCGAAGAGCACTTATCTTGGCCGCCTCGGCGGGATTCGCCGCATTCGCCAGAAGGCTCCCGTCCGAGAAACGGGTTACCTTCGGCTCTCTACCAATTGCACTAGCTAATCCTCTCCTCTGATGGATCATGTTGCCCTTGGACAACATGGTGCCATCAGTGGAGCGAATAACGAGGAAGCGTTTGAAGCCAGCGGGCTCGAAAACGCCAGGTAACCTCTGAATCAGGGGCCCCGATGTCATCGAGGCTCCGCCCTGTGCATTCTTGGTCTTAGTCGTAGTCATGGGCTCCGCACACGAGGGGGTAGAGGGGCCGGATGTGCCGATCTTGGCTTGGTCGCCTACCAAAGTGGTAGCAGACCCATCCGTCCCCGCAGCCCCCGCGGATGGAGAGGAGCCCCGAGTTTTCTTCGTCTTTTGAGTCTTTTTAGTCTTTTTCTTTTTAGGAGAGGAGGGCGGGGAATGAACCCGCTTTTCACCTCCGCCGGCAGAAGTCCCCAGGCCAGATGGACCAGCCTCAGCCAGGTCCCTCTCCGAAATGGAGAAGGTCCTGGTTGTCGTAGGGGCACCTGTCGGAGGAGATCCCTCCCCTCCTTCTACTGCCTCGGAGCCCTCAGCCATTTGAGGAGGACCTTGCATAGGGGCGGATTCGGGTTCGGTGCTTGGCGCCGAGCCCGAATTCCCCCCCATGGAAGGCCCTACCGTCTGGGGCTGGGTCTCCTCAAGGACCATGTCTATCACAGGAGGGGCCTCCTGTTGGCCATCCCCTCCCAGGACATCGCAGGTCCCCTTGGCAGTATTGTCACTAGTCAGGTGGTGTGGGGAGGCACAGGCCTTGACCCCAGCAAGGTTCAAAATTCTTGCCAGCAGGTCTTTTGAGGGAAGCGACCGAAGGGGCCTGGCTTCCCTCTCCCCCCTAAGGGGGTTTGCCCTACCGAGCCGCTTGCACGAGGGGCGGTCGGCAATGGGCTGCCTGCTGGCTTTCTTGGCAGTCCCCTTAGAAAGCAAAGGAGGGACTGCCGCTGGAGATAGGGAGGTGCCCGAAAGCACCTCCAGAGAAGGGGGTGAGGGGGAGTCCCCTACACCCGTAGGCGTAGGAGAGGAGTAAGCCTCCTCTCCGGTTAAAGAATTATGGAGGGTCCCTTGCGCAAGCACAAGGGGGGGACCTCCATTTTCTCGGTGGAGCTGCCCGAGGGCGGCTCCGTAGATGTTTTTGGGGAAGTTGGGGGTTGGGGTTTTTGTTTTTTATCATACATGGGCATGGTGACCCTCTTTTGATTACGGGACGCAATAGCTCATCACCTCTCGCAGTTGCCCGCACTGCGAGAGGTGCTTACAAGCCCGGCAGAGCCAGGCGCCGCCATTCGGGACCACCCCTCCCGCCTGGTGGCCTGGCAGTCCTTCGGCATGGCGGCTCCACCTTGGACACGGCGTAAAAAATATAGGTTGTGAAGAGGAGAGGAAAAGGGATGTGAGGAAGATGTGGGTGGGGATGAAGCAGGTTGTTAAAAAAAAACCCATCCCGAACCGGAGCTGAGGGGTTAGGGAACAATGTCCCCTCCCCCCCTCAGCCCCGATCCGGGGTGGTTGGCTTGAGAAGAAGGTCAGCATTCTACCCTGTGAAATTAGAGGCTGACCAGAGAAAGTTGTGGGAGAGGTTGTATGAAAAGCGACGAGGTAGGGGAGAAATCGGGCTATCTGAAGGAAGGAAGAGAGGCTAAGCTGGGGCCGGACGGAGCGCTGGATCCCGTCAGCACGGCGGCCAGGATGGCAAATCGCCGCGCCCCTTACGGGGGCACTCTGCAGAAGACAGATGGCCTCCGATGTGGCGCAATGGCACGCGACTTTAAGTTCCCTTCGACCGTCTCCAATCTTTTTTGCCAAGCAGTCGGTGTGAGGAAGAGCGAAACGCTGGTCCGGTCGCAGAGTCCTCGCGGACTCTTTGGCGCCCTCATTTCTCGCAATTCCTACATGTCCAGGAACCCAGCAGAAGATAATCTCGACATCCGCCCGGCTCGCACAAACCGTGGCGTCACGGATTTCGCGAACCAGGGGATGCGGAGATTCCAATGCCCCGAGAGCACTCAGGGCGCTTTGTGAGTCGCTATAGATCACAATCCGGTCTCCAAACCTGGCACGTCGCGTAATCTCCCGTACCGAGTGGTGTATTGCCACCAGCTCGGCCGTGAAGACAGACGCAGCGCCTGGTAGAGCCCCGCTGACTTCAAACAGAGGAAATACGGCGTGGAAGCCGACCCCCTCTTGGGACTTGGAGCCATCCGTATACACTTGCACGGTTCCAGCGTGACACGATGTGTGCTCCAAAAAGGTCGAACGCAATACTCCCGGCGCAGTATAAGCTTTGGGAGCAGAGGCGTGGCGACAAATAGCCAAATGTGGTACCCTCCAGGGTGGCGTCCTGGGCAGAACCAGGGGAGCCACCGGCCCGAGAGCTATAACTACCTCTCGAAGGAGTTTCCTGGCCCTAAACCCAAAGGGCTTAGGGTATGACTGGCGTCTCTCGGCGGCATAGGCACCATCGAGATCAGCTGCGGATGCAGTGAGAGCTGTTGGCGACTGAGTGAGGCGCCGGGCTCGCGCGTACAGGCGAGTGATGCACTGCACGCGGCGCAGAGCGAGTGGCATCTTCCCAGCATCGACCAACAGGCTCTCAATGGGGGAAGTGCGGAAGGCACCGGTCGCAAGGCGAAGGCCGGTGTGGTGGATCGAATCCACCTTCCGCAATAAACGCTCGGCTGCGGATGCATAAAACTCGCATCCGTAGTCAAGCTTCGAACGAACAAAGGATCGATAAAAAAGTAAGGCAGTACCCTATCAGCGCCCCAAGCGCTGAACGTCACGGAACGAAGAGTGTCCATAGCGCGGGTACAAGAGACCCTAAGGCTGCGAATATGAGCCTCCCAGGTGAGGCGTCGGTCGAATACAAGACCAAGGAAACGGTGCGACTCAACCACATCCAGGCGCATCCCATTAAAAAACAAATCTGGGTCGGGGTGAAGCCATGGATGCCGGCAGAAGTGCACCACCTTAGTCTTGGCCAAAGAAAACCAAAACCTGTGCGCTTCGGCCTAGCGAGAGACGCGGTTCAATGCCTGTTGGAGTCGACGTTCCAGAGTTGGCATCTGGGCCGTGCCAAAAGAGATCGAAAGGTCGTCCACGTAGAGCGTAGCGAGAACATCTTCCGGCAGCACCGAGGTGATGCCGTTGATGCTCAGGGCAAAGAGTGAGACACTGAGGACACTTCCCTGCGGAACACCCTCTTCCTGCTCCTTTGTGCCGGAGAGGGCTCCCCCCACCCGTACGCGGAATCGACGATCTCGCAAATATTCAGATATAAACATTGGGAGGCGTCCCCTCGCCCCCATCGTGTGGAGAGTCTCAATGATACAGTATCGCCATTCGGTATCATAGGCCTTCTCCAGATCGAAAAAGACCGTGGCGTAGTGCAGTCTACGAAGGAAAGCCTCGCAGACGGACTTTTCCAGTCGGAGCAGAGCATCCGACTTGGAGTGGAACTTGCGGAAGCCGCACTGTGCGGAAGACAGATGGCCTCCGCTGTCCAGGAAAAAGGCTAATCTAACATTTACCAATTTCTCCATCACCTCCACACGCAAGAGGTTAGAGAGATTGGGCGGAAACCGGTCGGAGTAGAGTGATCTCTCCCCGGTTTGCGAAAGGCGAGCACAGTAGCGATTCACCAGGAGTCTCAGGGAAGACCTTCCACCCAGATCCTGTTGAACAAATCTAACAGAAAGGCCATGCCTCGCTCACCCAGGTGTCGAAGCATGGCGTACGGGACATCGTCCGGACCATGGGTGGTGTCCGCGCACGAAGCGAGAGCGGAACGCAACTCACTCATAGTAAACTTGTCGTTGAAGAGTTCTCCGCCTCTGGAGGTAAAGTCCAACCGGCAGCCTTCCGCGAAGACACGACGTGCATTGAATGCTGGCGGAGGAGCATCACGGCTAGAGAATGCGGAAAAGGCGGTCGCTAAGGATTCCGCCACGGACGCGGGGTCCGAGATTGCGGTCCCATTCTCCTGAAGAACGGGAGGGGGGGTCCTGCGAGAACTTGCCCCGAATCCTTTTGACTCGCTTCCACACCTCAGCTAAGGGGGTCTTTCCGTTAAGTGAAGACACGTATGCCCGCCAAGAAGAGCGGCGGGCGTGCTTCGAAATATACCGGAACCTAGCCCTAACCCGACGAAATTCAGCGACAGTGAAATCGTTCGGGCGGCGCTTATAGCGCATGTAGGCATAACGCTTCTGTTTGAGGGCCGTCTCACACTCGACCGACCATTATGGGAGTGGTCGGCGTGCAAAACGGCCAGACGTCCTAGGAATAGTGGTCAGGCCCACGGCGATGAGGTTGCCGGAGAAGAACTCAACGGCCTCATCTCCCGACCTAAACTCCTCGACTGAGATAGAGAATTCAGTCATTTCCTGAAATGCACGCCACCGCGCCCGCGCCAAGCACCACCGAGGTGGTCTCTCAGGCGGCAGTTGCCCAGAAAATGATATTTGAATGGGAAAGTGATCACTACCGTGGAGGTCATCGACCACCCCCCAATCAAAATCAGGCTGTGCATCCGAAGAGCACAAAGATAGGTCAAGGCAAGAAAATGAGGCGGTTCTCGGACAGTGATGCGTAAACTCATCCACGTTTAGGACACCCATCTCAAGCTCTTCGATCAGATCGGCAAGGACTTGTCCCCTGGGATTTATGGAGTAATCTCCCCAGAGAGGATGCAGGCCGTTCAGATCTCCAGGAGAGATTGGGCCGCGGCAACCGTGCCACGACCTCGGAAGTCCCCCGCGTCGAAGTCGGCTGACGGTGGAATGGAATGTACGCAGAAATGATAGTATACCTCCTATCCAGGTGCAGCTGCACAGCCACTGCCTGGAAGGGGGTATCTAAAGAGAAAGGAGACATCATGCCAGGTGTAAACCGCGCATCCCCCAGCTCGGGCATCCCACGGTGGTGGGGTCGCAAGACCCTTATACCCCGGAAGGGCGGGCAGGGGGCACGCGCCTAGCATGGTCTCCTGCAAAAAGATAGCTAACGGGACGAGCCTCCGCAGCTCCTCCCAGTTGGCCCGGAGTCCACGGCAATTCCATTGAAGGAATATGCCCTCCAGGCCTAGCTCGGAGGAAACGTGGGGGCCCGCCTGGAACTGAAGACCCTCACGGGAATGGCCGAACGCTTCCCGGGGGCAGAACCCCGGGCGCTGTTGGCCGGACAAAGCGCTGTCGCCTTCGAGGACTTATTAGGGGAGGTTGGGCTCGACATGCGAGTGTTTTCCTCCCTCCGCTTCGAAACCTTAGGCGGGCGTTTCGCCTTGCGGGAAACGGTCACGCTGGGGGAGCCTTGGTTTTAGCTGGGGCTGGGTATGAACCCTTTTTGCAGCCAGCTTTACCAGGGGAGCGCCCGGGTTGGGTAGAGCCCGCAGAAGGGGTCCGAATGGGCGCGGAAACAACCGTGCTAGTTGGCCTGGATGGGCCAGGAGCAGAGGGTGCTTTTCTAACTACTGAGGCATATGACGTCCCAGGCAGAGCCGGGCGCGGCAGGACCAAGTCATTAGCCTCGCGGAATAAGTCTATCCTGGGCCTGAATGGCCAGGATTTCTTTCTCAAGGAGATATGCACCACATTGCTTCGAAGAAGCAGGGTGCGGCTCTCCGCAATTGACACACTTGGCCACACACGATTTGGACTTATCGTGTGCGACCTTGGAGCAATTTACACAGACTTCGGGTCACCCCGACTTTGCACGTCTACATGAGCGATTCGTATGGCCGAAGCGGTGACAGTAATAGCACCGCCGCGGCAGTGGCACGAATGCCTTCACGCGGTAGCGGTACCAACAGGCACGCACCGACTCAGGGAGCTTGTCACAGTCGAACGTGACGAAGAGTGTAGGGGTGGGTCTCGAGTCCCCTCCCTGTTTTCTCATCACACGTTCGACCAGCTCTAGGGTGATGTCCTCAATGGAGTAGTTAATGAGTTCCCTCGCATAAACTACTCCTTTCACACAGTTCATGGTAGAGTGCGGCGTCAAACTCACTGGGGTGCCATGAAGTGTCCGAAGAGCACTTATCTTGGCCGTCTCGGCGGGATTCGTTGCATTCGCCAGAAGGCTCCCGTCCGAGAAACGGGTCACCTTCGGCTCTACCAATTGCACTAGCTAATCCTCTCCTCTGATGTATCATGTTGCCCTTGGATAACATGGTGCCATCAGTGGAGCGAATAACGAGGAAGCGTTTGAAGCCAGCGGGCTCGAAAACGCCAGGTAACCTCTGAATTAGAGGCCCCGATGTCATCGAGGATCCGCCCTGTGCACTCTTGGTGTTAGTCTTAGTCAGGGGCTCCGCACACGGGAGGGCTAGAGGGGCCGGATGCGCAGATCTTGGCTTGGTCGCCTACCAAAGTGGCAGTAGACTCATCCGTCCCCGCAGCCCCCGCGGATGGAGAGGAGCCCCGAGTCTTCTTTGTCTTTTTCTTTTTTGGAGAGGAGGGTGGGGAATGAACCCGCTTCTCACCTCCGCCGGCAGAAACTCCCATGCCAGATGGGCTGGCCTCAGCCAGGTCCCTCTCCGAAATGGAGAAGTTCCTGGTAGTCGTGGGGGCACCTGTCAGAGGAGATCCCTCCCCTCCTTGTACTGCCTCGGAGCCCTCAGCCGTTTGAGGGAGACCTTGCATAGGGGCGGATTCGGGTTCGGTGCTTAGCGCCGAGCCCGGATTCCCCCCCCCCCCATGGAAGGCCCTACCGTCTGAGGCTGGGTCTCCTCAAGGACCATGTCTATCACAGGAGGGGCCTCCAGTTGGCCATCCCCTCCCAGGACATCGCAGGTCCCCTTGGCAGCGTCAAGAGTCTTTTGTGGGGAGGCACAGGCCTTAACCCCGGCAAGGTTCAATATCCTTGCCAGCAGGTCTTTTGAGGGAAGCGACCGAAGGGGCCTGGCTTCCCTCTCCCCCCCTAAGGGGGTTTGCCCTACCGAGCCGCTTCGATGGGAAGTGGCTGGCTAAGGGCTGCCTGCTGGCTTTCTTGGCAGTCCCCGTGGAAAGAAAAGAGGGGACTGCCGCTGGAAAAAGCGAGGTGCCCGAAAGCACCTCCAGAGATGGGGGTGAGGGGGAGTCTCGTACACCCGTAGGCGTAGGAGAGGAGTAAGCCTCCTCTCCGGTTAAAGAGGTATGGAGGGTCCCCTGCGCAAACACAGGGGGGAAACCTCCATCTTTTCTGTGGAGCTGCAAGAGGGCGGCTCCGTTGTTTTCGGGGGAATTAAGGGGAGATGTTTTTTTTTTGCATCATTGGGCATGGTGACCCTCTTTGTTTTACGGGACGCAATCGCTCACTACCTCTTGCAGTAGCCCGCACTGCAAGAGGTGCTTACAGGCCCGGGAGAGCCAGGCGCCGCCATTTGGGAGCACCCCTCCCGCCTGGTGGCCTGGCAGTCCTTCGGCATGGCTGCTCCACCTTGAACACGGCGTAAAAAAGATAGATTTTGAAGACGAGAAGAAAATCGATGTGAGGAAGGTATGGGTGGGGATGAAGCAGGTTGTTAAAAACCAACCACCCCAGACCGGAGCTCAGGGGTTAGGGAACATTGTCCCCTTCCCCCTCAGCCCCGATCCGGGACGGTGGGCTGAGAAGAAGGTCAGCTTCTACCCTGTGAAATTAGAGGCTGACCAGAGAAAGTTGTGGGAGAGGTTGTATGAAAAGCGACGAGGTAGGATAGGAATACAGGCTATCTGAAGGAAGGAAGAGAGGCTAAGCTGGGGCCGGACGGGGCGCTGCATCCCGTCAGCACGGCGGCCAGGATGGTAAATCGCCGCGCCCCTTACGGGGCAGTGGTCAGGCAGCCCTTTCGCATGGTGGCTCAACTTTGCGCTGTGCATAAGATTGATAGACCGTGAAATGATAGTGAAAGGGTATGTGAGGAAGGTGAGGCAGATTATTAAAAACCCACCAGCCCAAAACAGGGCTCATGGGTGAGGGGGCGCTGTTCACTCCTCCACCCCAACCCAGATTCGTTATGGCTGGGTGAGAAGAAGCTGGTTGGTGTCTACCGTGCGAACTAAGGGGCCTTCCAGAGAAAGTTATGAGAGAGGATGTAGGCACGTGAAGAAGCAGGGTAAGAAGACAGGGTCAGAAAGACAAAGAAGAAGCTAAGCTCGGGGTCGGACTGGGCGCTGAGGCTCGTCAGCACGGTACCAGAGAAACAAATCGCTGTGCCCCTTAAGAGGTACAAGGACATCTTGTGCACAAAAGTCCTACCCTGCTGGAGTAAGATCACGAAGGCGGAGTACGTCCATCAGAAGGACGATGCCCCGGCCAAGACTGGCCTCAACCCCCTCGACTACAGCGACTGGGCACATGGCGATCCCAAGGCCAGCAGGTCCGGCACAGCAACGTCGACGAGCTTAAGTTTCCAGTCATGTGGCTGTGGGCCAGCATGAGGAAGGACTTCGTCCACAATGTGCGCGCAGCTTTCAGGTCTCGCCTGGAGCGCGTGCTCGACCACATTAATATTACAATTTAAACACATTTATATGTTAAAACAATAAAAACATGTCTAACTGGATCAAAACCATCATTGTCTCTTTTATTGAGAGCGTCGCAACGAGTGTAACAGGAGTTTTGCAATACCCGGTAAAAGGTGTACATTTCGTCTAGCACTTGGAGGAAAAGCAGTCGGGGATGGGGCTCTGCAAGCAAGCGAGTCCTAGCCGGATTTATTGTCTTGTACGAAACTCTGGTGGAAGACGGTATATCTACTTATTGCCTTGCTCAGAGAATAATAAAGATAAAGTAAAGGGGTAACACCCATGCCCATGAGGAGAGGTTCGAGACTATCCACCCTCTATGCAGGTGAGCCCACACATCTTACGGAATAATAAAAAAAATCTTGGCTACAGTCGACCAATCCCATCGGGTTTTTGCTTGTGGCAGTTCAAAAATAAGATCTACAAAATGCATTCTAACATTATAAATTAAAAAAATAAATTCTAGAGGATGAGGTGTTTGAAGTAGTAGCCATGATTTGTGATCTTTATTTCTGCCTTTCTAATAATTGTTCTCATTTGCTCGTCGAAAATAGCGTCAATTTTCTTAGTCCATCTACCTAGGATGGACGAAACAGCTTTTTACCTGTTTGTGCATGGTAACATCAGTAGCAAGTTGGCCATGTTCGTACACTTAAAAAGTTCAATTTAAGACATGTTGAAAATAGCCAAATAATTGCTTCCCTCTTGTAAACAATGGTGAGTACTCTTCTACATATTAATATGCTTCTTCCTCATTTTCATGAGGTCTCATCCAAAAATAGAATGAACTCATCCACGAATAATGCAGTTCTAGCCTATCCCAAATAGCATACCAATTCAGTCATTGCTGTTCATTCCATTCTTCTGACTGTTTTGATTGTAACCTTTTTGTTTTCTTAATTTTAAAATAAATTCTTACTACCTCACTTAGAATCAGCCTCTTAATGCAATCTGATATTGTAAAGGGTAGAGTGGAGAATAAACCACATTCTTTTCGGACTTCAATAGAAAAATTTATTAAAAAAACAAACATTGGAAGTGTTTACATTAAATATTAAAAAACTACATCTTTTCTAATTTGGTCTGACACTCTTTCAGATGCGAGAAAATAGGTGTAGTTGAAGTACCTTGATCGGAGAAATATATAGTGATGTAGTCGAGGCATTCCTCACGCAGAGCGCGTCTGTGAAAGAAATTACAATGTAAAGGGAAGGGTTCCATGAAAAAACCATTATGAATGGTGAAAATACACAAAAAATGGGTAGAATCAATTGCCAAAATGGGTTAGCTATAAAGTCACAGCAAATTCAGTTTCGGGAAAGAATATACACTCCAAAGCAAAATAAGAGAACGATTTTCCTTTAAAATATTTTAAAAATTTCATTTACTTACTCATCATATTTTAATAAATGAAAATCGTTCTCTTATTTTGCTCGGGAGTGTTCATATCTCAAGACCATAAAAATGCACAAAGACGACCCCAATTCTTAATAATTCTCCCAATCGAAGACCGCCCAAAGATGATTGCTACAGTTTTTCAGCAAACAGCGATGCCCCTCACACCCTCTCTACTCCGAACCACAATTATAATTAGCTATACTCCAACCAGAAAACTCTAAGCTACACTTTACCTGCATTCCACTTTTAAAGCAACCGCAAGATGCCTTACCGATATGTGCTACCCCCGATATTCCCTAATATGCAACCCTAAATCATCAAATCGCTTCCACTGGTCAGTCTGTGATTAGGACACCCCCGACCCTACACAAGAAAGCCAAAAGAGATTAGCCCTCACCAATCCCCTCCATCAACCTGAAAACAATGTCCATCTCATCTTATCCCCCCACCCCAACTTCTATCTTAATGTCGTAACCCCTTTTAATATAGCCTGTCTAGGTGAACTCTGGTGAAAAAAAAATAAAGACAATAAAAAATTCCAAAGTTCGCCTATACTTTTTTAAATACTACGGTAGTACTCTCTTTAGCAAAATTGAGAAACTTGCTCTCACTGATTAATGATAAACACGAGGATAATTTAGGATAGAAAATACCAGATCTGGAAAGTGACAGAATGGACACCAATCAGCAAGAACTAACTGCCTTTGGTGACATTAAACACACCTTTCTTGTGAGGTGAGGGACGGAAGGGGTGAATCTGCCAACATGTCGAACAGGTGAGCTAAGATTTTCAGTAAATGATACGGAGCCCTTTCCACCTCCCAAACACTCTCTTTGTTTGTGTATAATCTGCAAGACCACAAAATGATTAAACAAAATACGACAAAGCTAACCGATGGAGTGGGTTAATATACATGATGAAATCCAATGAGGGCAAATAAGCTCCAAAGTATTTTGGTGACGTTCGTAAAACGGTGAAAGAAAGTTGGATTATATGGAAGGTACATGAATCGAGAAGTCACAAAGACGAAGATTTTTTTTATGAGCCCATCTGGAGACTCCCTACTTGGAGGATAAGTCGCCGTACTCACCAAAGCCTATTATTACTAGAGTATATTAAAAATAAGTAATATATAAACAACAAAATAAAACAAAGCCAAGACGCTACAAGAAGGACACTCATGCCAGCATTGGGGGTAGGTCCATCTCCCCGGCGAAGGAACAAGCGCCTACAAAAAAGACACCAGTGTCAAATAAAGTGGAATAAAGTGGGAGGCCAGCCTCCTCCAAAAAGTCGTAAAGTCCACAAGTCAGTGTGCACGAACCCGGCCAGAGTACAAGGGACAAACAATAGCAACCCCGCTCAGGTAACGTGCGCGAAGATCACTCAGAATGGGACATTCAACAAGAATGTGTGGAACAGTCTGGGGGACAACGCAGTCGTCACAATAAGGCGCAGGCAAGGGCTCTATCAAATGGCGGTGCGTCCCGCGAGTGTGTCCAATTCGGAGACAACAGAGAGCAACCTGAAGCCGTCACTGCATTGGGGGGTAGGTCCATGGGAACAGTCGCGGCGCAATGGCACGCAACTTTTAAGTTCCCTGGACCGTCTCCCTTCTTCTTTGCTAAGCAGCCCGGAGAGCTGCCGGTATTCCTGCCATATAATCGGTGTGAGGAAGAACAAAACACTCGTCTGGTCGCACAGTCCCCGCGGAAACTTTGGCGCCCTCATTCTCCGCAATTCTTACATGTCCAGGAACCCAGCAGGAGATGAGATCGGCATCCGCCCGGCTCGCCAAAACCGTGGCTTCACGGCTATCGCCAACCAGGGGATACGGAGATTCCAATGCCCCGAGATCACTCAGGGCGCTTTGTGAGTCGCTAAATGTCACAATCCGGTCTCCGAACCAGTTAAGTAGCGTCATCTCCCGTACCGAACAGTGTATTGCAACCAGCTCGGCCGTGGGGACAGACGCAGCGGCTGTCAGATCCTCGGTGACTTCAAACAAAGGGGATAATGCGAGAAAACCGACCACCTCTTGGGACTTGGAGCCATCCATATACACTGGCACGGTTCCAGCGTGACACGAAGTGTGCTCCAAAAAGGCCGAACGCAATATTCCCGGAGTTATAGAAGCTTTGGGAGCAGAGGCGTGGCGAAAAATAGTCAAAGGTGGTACCCTACAAGGTGGCATCCTGGGCAGAACCACGGGCACCACCGGCCCGAGAGTTGGGCTATACCTAGCTCTCGGATTTTCCTAGCCCAGCTGAGCGTGTATATCGGAAGGTGGACTCGATCCACCACACCGACTTTCCCCCTGCTCCCGGTGCCTTCCGCATTTCCCCCATTGAAAGCCTGCTTGTCTATGCTGGGGAGATGCCAATTGCTCTTCGCACGGCGAAGAGCAAGTGGCATCTCCCCAGCATCGACAAGTAGGCTTTTAATGGGGGAAATATCCCCGCGGCTGACAAGGAGGGAGAGGAGCCCCGAGTCTTTTTTTTCTTACGAGAGTAGAAGAGGAGGTTGGGGAATCAAGCCGCTTCTCTCCTCCGCTGGTGGGAGGTCCTAGGCCAGATGAGCCGTCCTCGGGAAGATTCTTCTCCAGAATGAAGAAGATCCTGCCTGTCACAAGAGCACCAGCTGGGGAAGGAGATCCCTCTCTCCTCGTGAGACCTCGGGGACCAGAGCCCTTTGAGGAGGAGCCTGCATAAGGGCGGACACGGTTCTCTGTTTGGCACTGAGTCCAAGTTCGACCCCATCGAGGATCTTACCGTCTGGGGCTGGGTCACTTCAGGGACCATGTCTATCTCAGGGGGGGAGCCTCCATGTGGATATTCCCAGCCGGATCCCATTCGAGGTACCTTTGGTCATCTTATCTTTGACCAGCGAACCGGCATCCTTTAGGAAAGAGAGGAGGGCACGTACAGTGACCCCTGTAAACTCATTATTATGCGCGCCCGCAGGTCTTTGGAAGGCATGGGCTGACGGGCCCTTTCTTCCTTCGCCCCCTTAAAGTGGTTGGCCCTATCGTGCCGCTCCCACCGGCAGCGGTCAATTATGGGCTGCTTTCTTGGCTGTCCCCTTGGAAAGCAAAGGAGGGACTGGCACCTTGAAAAGTAAGCGACTCCAGAGAAGGGGGTGATGGTGAGTCACCTGCACCCGTAGGCCAAGAAGAGGAGTTAGCCTCCTCTCCGTTATAAGTAGTTTGGAGGGTCCCCTGCAAAAGCACAAAGGATGGGGGCGCTCCATCTTATCGGTGGAGCTGCCCGAAGGCGACTCCGATGATATTACAAGGGAATGTAGAGAGAGTACTTTTATTTTTTTTTAGATCATCATTGGACATGGTGAGCCTATTTATGTCATGGGATGCATACGCTAATCGCCCCACGCAGTAGCACGCTCTGCGAGGGGTGAGTGCGGGGCCGGAAGAACCATCTGCCGCCATTTTAGGCCACACCTCCCGCCTAGTGACCTGGTAGCCCATCGGCAAGGCGGCTCCACCTTGGGCACGGACAGATTGTAGGGAAGAGTGAGGAAGTAGGGTAAAAACATAGGCTGTCAGCACGTCAGCCAGAAATGCAAATCGCCGCCCCCATTATGGGAAAGACGGAGGGGAGGGGGCCAAGAAAAGATCTAAACCACTAGAGCACCTGCCAGACGACGCCTGCTTCCCTGTCATGTGGCAGGAAAGTACGAGACGGGGGCGGGTCTGGATCCCTGATCTTTGACAACCTTTTATTTTCCCAAACGCACTGAAGAATATATTTACAACATTAGAATACCTCCTTTTCTTTTTTTAACAGTTTCTTTCGCTGCGGGTTGGGAAAGGAAAGGGGTGTTTCCATCATGAAACTGTTGTCAACAGCACCTCATAAGAGGCAATTGAATGCGTCCACCAATCAGAGACGCTCATATGGAATCACCAATTGGGAAATGAGAAGGGATGAAATTTGTACGTTTGATACTGGAGGGTTCAAATGCGCCTTACCTGCCCCAGCATTCAGGGTTGGTAAGCTTGATCTTAGCAGACTATTTCATAGTTTTACTTTTTTTTAAAGTTCTTCAGTTTTCTGTCTTCCTCTTTTTCATTCTCAAGCAGAGACAGGCAAGAGGCGTCATTTGTCTCCCAAATCCCGGAAAAAATAAACCCCTTTGGAGGGGGGGGGGAGGGCAGGATCTCCTATTGCGTTTTATAGACCTCAACCAGGAATAGTGAAATCTTTCGTACCCTCCTCAGTGAGACTCTTCCGCGTCAAGGGTATGTGGAGATGAGTACCCATAGGAGGTATGAGTACACTTTACTTACGCCCCGCGAGTGTATTAGTGTATCTGCCCAATGGGCGTCCAGCTCATGACGCCGCTTCAAGTTTGATTTTAGCGCTCGCTGGGATGATCCCGTGCCTCGATGTCAGAAATCCAATGCTGTATCCAATATTTTTCAGCGCTAATCTGGCATCTACCTTCAAGGGCATAAGGCGCGGTAATCATCCATAGGCTAATGCGAGGCTAGATTAAGAAAAAAAAGGGTGTAAATACATAAAAATCCAGTCTAAAACAAATAAAAAACAACAAAGCCAAAACAAAATAAGAAGCACAGAAGCAAGGAATCAAGGAATCACGCTCCGCCGTCGAGTCCATGCACGCGTCCACCAGGCGTAGGTTCATGCGACCAACACCAGTCTTAAAATGGAAGAGGCCAGCTTACTCCAAAGTCAAATAGAACACACGTCTGGGGGGACGAACACGAGCCAAGTACGAGGGACTAGCGGTAGCGAACCAGCCCATCCCGGTACTGGGTCAGGTAATGTGCACGAAGAGCCCGAGACTGGGACATTCAACAACGCATTCGTCGCAATAAGGCGCAGGCGAGCGCTCCATCAAATGGCGGTGCGTCCCGCGAGTGTGTCCAATTCAGAGACGACATAAAACGACCTGAAGCCATCGCGGCGAAATGGCACGCAACTCTCAAGAAAAGCGAAGAGCTTATCTAGTCAACCAATCCTCAAAGACTCTTTGGCACCCTCGTCAGCGGGCTCATTCACTCACCGCACGGGTCGCATTAAACGTGGCGTCACGGATACCGCAATCCAAGAGATGTGGAGATCCCAATGTCACGAGAGCACTCAGGACGTTTTCTGAGTCGCTAAAGGTCAGAATTCGGTGTCCAAACCGTTATCTTCCGTACCGAGCGGTGTATTGCAACAAGCTCGGCCGTGAAGACAGACGCAGCGCCTGGCAGAAGCCTGCTGACTTCAAGCACAGAGGATACGACGTGGAAGCCGACCCATTCCTGGAACTTGAGCCATCCGTGTACACTGGCACAGATGCAAAGTGACACGAAGTATGATCCAAAAAGGTCCAACGCAATACTCCTAGGGCTATGGAAGCTTTGGAAACAGAGGCGTGGTCTCAAATATTCAAAGGCGGTACCCTCCAGTGTGTTTTCCTTGGCAGAACCAGAGGCGCCACTGGCACAAGTTACACCGAGCTCTCGAAGGAGTTTCCTAGCCCTAAGTCCGAAGGGCTTAGCGTAGGACTGGCGTCTCTAGGCAGCACAGGCACCGTCGAGATCGGCTGTGGATGAAGTGAGACCCGGCGTGACACTTAAGAGACCACTTTTGTTTTCTTGCATTCGCTCTATACATGGGTGTTTATCAAAGTATTCTTACACTCTTCAGGAGCTAGTCCAAATGACAAGTTCCCTTTCATAATACAATCACCATTATTGTCTTATATCTCGACTAAATCATCCACTTTAGCTGCCTTATTAATTTTTGGACCATTCATTTAGTAATGATCTATTGCATAATTATCTGTTCCATACCTTGATAATCACCTAGTTTTCAGCCTCAAAATCAATCATATTCACATTTGTTACCTTGTGTGTACCCATATTATGTAGCTCAGAGTACTTTAATCATTAGTTTTCAACGTATTTATCGCTTACCAGTACCTTCCCATTCTTATCCTTGTGTTTATACAACTATTCAAACCTTGCAAAATAAATTCCTAGCCTCCCTCCGGACCATCGAACCCGCTATGGGTCAAATCACCTGTCACAATATGTACTTACCTATGATAAACAGCTATGAGTTTGCTGACGACGATCCCGCAACATTGTAATGCATTAACAACCCACGCAGTGTCTTCTGGCTTCAGGTGTACTGAATGGATTTCACACGTTCGTATTATATGTTCTGAAAAATTGGTAAAATAATGTTACCACTACCATTTACCACTTTACCACAGTGGGGCCATCAACGTCACAAATATCCACTCGCTTATCTTTAGAAAAATCATGCTGCTGCTACTTTTGGTAGCGCTCATATGTACTACACATAAGTTTTGTCGGGAGGGAGACTGACGTGACCATCGAATTACGCTATTGCGTCCTGCTGAGCGACCAGCGCTAAATAAGACCCCCCCTCCCCGAGTCCACCGTTAGCGATAGTGTTGGCTCGTGGCTCAAATTCCAAATACACCGTGGGGAGGATTGCATTCATTACTAGTGGCTGTTATATTCATTAATTCTGTACCTTGCAATGGATGAACATTTTGCTGCAAACTTAGACTTTATGCTTATAAATTTCTCTTTAATACATTTATTCCATGAAGCTATACTTAATAGGGTATAGGAGGGGAAGGTAATGATGAGTTGGGTAAATAAACCATTACGACACTGTATCTGCTTCCTTTACCGAATTACACATTTCATTGATAGCCAGTCAGAACATAGTGCTGGGCTGAGGATGGATGAACTAAGATAATGTGTACTTATCACCGGAGGAAGTGGGAGAATCGAGTAACATCTGAGTAAATAAATATTATAAGCGAGCCAGTCTAAAGCAGGGGTAGCGGGGAGGGCTAGAAGTGCTTTGGTGATTCGATCTCACTTTTTATAGTTTCCGATGGTAGGACATTGACGTATCCCAATGGCCCCCAAAACAGATGAACCTCCACAAACAAATAAGATACTATAAAGGCTGGCAAAGGAAGTGAAGGGGAAATGTGTGGAAGATACGTAGACTGAGTAACCCCCATTAGACTTCAGGCGCTAGGGAGAGGAAGAAGGCTGCTCCAATCTCCTGAGCATATTACATCATGCAAAGAAGCTAACTTCCTTAGAGGGCGATTTGCCCTTGAATGATAATCGAATTGGACTCTAAAAAATGGAACACTCACCGAGAGGAAAGAAATTGGGGGAAGTCGAATATATCCTGGCAAGAGTTTTAATCTTTGCAGCCAAGCCGTCAATTCTGACGGATGTGGGGCTGTTCTGGCTTTTAGAAAGCTCATTATCAATAATGTTAGTCCACAGTACCTGTTTCAAAATACAAAAATTAATTACTTACAAATTGCAATAAATGCTAAACTTGAAGAGTAAGGAGTTGAAATTGAAGAGAAAGAGAGACTTAGGAGGAGACATGGCAGCGACCACTATAAAAGAAATATGATTTGCGAAAGAAGGTAAAGTGGTGGTGTCTGTTGTATGGAATTTGTATGTTGGTTGTGTTGTGTAAAGTATTTCAAAGTGGAATAATGTTCTAATAGTACCGTTGTATAAGGGAAAAGGATGAAAAATGTAAATGTGAGAACTACAGAGGGATTAAGTCTGTTGAGTGTTGGTGTATATAAGGAAGGGTAATTTGAGAGATTGCTAGGGAGGGCTTAAGGCAGGTAGGGTGTGAATGCGAAAAAGAAAAGAAAGAAGCAGGGTTTGTACCCCCTATTGGCACTTATTTAAGGTGCCTTTTATTTCTTAGGGGGATAAACTAATTAGTTTGGTATCTGAACCACAGCTATGCGAATCAAATAGTTGCCCAGACACCACTCTGAAAAACAAAACAAAGGATACGAGATTTTGGCCATCTGGCGACTGCCTACTTGGGCAAAAGTCGCCGTATTCATACTACAGCATGATACTAGGCTGAGTTTAAAAAGGGGCCATGCACAAAACAAATAAAGATACAGAAAAAGAAAATAAGCAAAAAAGCAAGAAGGAAGCACGCTCCGGCGTCGGGGATACGGCCACCTCCCGCAAGGGCAGGAACATGCGACCAACAACAAAGAGAGACGAATAAGATGGAGAAGGCCAGTCTCATCCCAAAAGTCAAATAGTCCACAAGTCTGTGTACATTAACCCGTCTTGAGTACAAGGCAAAAGCGGTAGCGACCCCGCTCGTCCCGGTGCAGGGACAGGTGACGTGCACGAAGATCACCCAGACTGACTGGGACATTCAACAAGAATGTGCCGAACAGTCTGGGGGGAGACAACGCAGTCTTCACAATAAGGTGCGGGGCAGCGCTATATCAAATGGCCGAGAGTCCCGCGAGTGTGTGCAATTCGAAGATGACAGAAAGCGACCTGGAGCTGTCGTGGAATTAGCAGGTAGGTACATGGGAACCGTCGCGGCGCAATGGTACACAAATTTAAGTTCCCCTCGACCGCCTCCCATCTTCTTTGTCAAGAAGACCGGACGGCTACCCTGACTCCAGCCGCCATGTAGTCGGTGTGAGCGAAAAGCTGTTCTGGTCGCCCAGTCCTCGCGGACTCTTTGGGCACTCTCATTCCCTGCAAATCCAACATGTCCAGGAACCAAGCAGTAGATAATCTCAACATCCACCCGGCTCGAGGCAACCGTGGCGTCACGGATACCACGAACCAGGGTGTGTGGAGATTCCAAGGCCCCAAAAGCAACTCAAGGCGCTTTCTGCGTCGCTATCGATCACAATCCTGTCCCCGAACCGGGCTGGACGCGTTATCTCCTGTACAGAGCGTGTATTGCAACCAGATCGGGCATGAAGACAAGAATCGCCTGGTAGAGTCCCGGTGACTTCAAACAGCGGGGATAAGGCATGAAAACCGACCCCCTCTTGGGACTTGGAGCCATCCGTATAGAGTGGCACGGTTCCAGCGTGACACAAAGTGTGCTCAAAAAAGACCGAACGCAGTACTCGCGGTGCTGTAGAAGCTTTGGGAGCAGAGGCGTGGCGACAAATAGTCAAAGGTGGTAGGTAGCCTCTAGGGTGGCGTCCTGGGCAGATTTAGGGGCGCAACAGACCAGAGTTATATCAAGTTCTCGAAGGAGTTTCCTAGCCCTCTTTGGGTTTAGGGCATGATTGACGTCTTTCGGCGGCATAGGCACGTCGAGATTGACTACAGATGCAATGAGAGTCGTTGGCGAATGAAGGAGGCGCCGTGCTCGCGAGTACAAGCGCATAATCCACTGTACACGGCGCAGAGCCAGTGGCATCTCCACAACATCGACAAGTAGGCTCTCAATGGGGGACATGTGGAAGGCACCGGTCGCCAGGCGGAGCCGTTGAAGTCGAGTGATACCATCTTCCGCAATACACGCTAGGCTGCGGATTCATAAAACTCGACTCTGTAATCAACCATCGAACGAACAAAGGATCGATATAAAAGAAAAGCAGTAGCCGTATCAGCACCCCAGGTGCTGCACGTCACGAAACGAAGAATGTCCATGCCACAGGTACAAAGACTCCCTA
The DNA here is from genome assembly GCA_963969495.1 of Ceratothoa steindachneri. Taxonomy (NCBI): domain Eukaryota; kingdom Metazoa; phylum Arthropoda; class Malacostraca; order Isopoda; family Cymothoidae; genus Ceratothoa; species Ceratothoa steindachneri. Next base: position 50,350,489 of record OZ018321.1, on the reverse strand, counting down.
AGGCTGCCAAAAGAAGACCAAGAAAACGACAGGCACGCTTAGAAACATACCGGAACCTAGCCCTAGCTCGACGAGTGTGAGGCCCGTCTCACCACGGAATCGGTCAGCGAGCGAAACGGCCAGACATTCTAGGAATAGTAGTCAGGCCCAGGGCGATGACGTTGCCGGAGAATAACTCAACGGCCTCATCCACCTACCTAAACTCCTCGACTGGGACAGAGAAATCAGTAATTCCTGAAATGCGTACCACCGCGGCCGTGCCAAGCACCACCGGAGGAGGGAGGGGGGGGCTCTCAGGCGGCAGCAGTTCAGAAAATATTTGAATGGGAAAGTTTATCAGTACCATGGAGGTCATCGACTACTGCCCAAATCAGCATTTGCATCCGGAGAGCACAACGATAGATCAAGACAAGAAAAAGCAGGTCTCGGCCAATGATGCGCAAACTCATCCACATTTAGGACACCTATCTCCAGCTTGTCGATCAGGTCGGCAAGGACATGATGCCGTGGATTGATGGAGTAGTCTCCCCAGAGGGGATGTCTACCGTTCAAATTCTAGAGCAGTAGAAAGGGCCTCGCCAACCGTGCCACGGTACGGCGGAGGTCCCCCGCGTCGAAGTGAGCTGACGGTGGAATGTTCGCAGAAATAACAGTATACCTTCTATCCAGGTGCAGCTGTATGCACCTGGAGGTATTTAAGTCAAAGAGAAGAGAGACATCATGATGGGTGTAAATGGCGCATCCTCCTACCAGGCTCACACGTGGTTGTGGGGTCGCGAAACTCCTATAATTCGCCATGCGAGTCTGCAAAGATGGAGCAACATGTAAGAGATTGGGTCTGTTCCCGGGTCAGTGTTTTTACAGGACGCAAGCGGTGTCTAGTTCTCGCATGGAGAAACCTCGGGGGAGGGGATGCATCTTCTGACCCTGACCAGAGTTGAATGAAGGGGAGCTGGTTGGCGACTAGCTTGCGATATTAGGCGCCAGTCAAGAAAATTGTCGAGACTCAGCTTGTATAGAAAGTGGTAAAAAAAAGAGGGTAAAATGGTATCGCTTAAAGGAATAAAGGCAAGGTAGTCTAAAGCTGGTTTGCAGCTAGCGAGGCCGCTGGGGGCGGGTGCGCGTGCAACTACTCCAGCCACCAGGTGTAACAGTATACATGGGGAAGGTGGGGGGTGGGGGGGTGAGGAGGCGTGGTTAGACTTCTAGCCAGGGGGGAACCCTGATGGGCTCCGACTCAACTTTGTGGTAGAGAGATTCAGATACGAAAGGATAAGGAAGGATGAAGGGAGGGTGGTGTGTCGCAGGATGGAGTCCCGATTCGGGTCAACTTCACAGTGGCTGCCATACCCTGTAAGATATCCATATTTCAGATCCCACAGTAAACTTTACAATCCCACATAGATTTTTTTTTTTTCAAGGGGCTATCTGGGACTGCCCACTTGGGCATAAGTCACCGCAAACAAACAGCCCAGTTCTAGGCTACTTTAAAATAAATTTTTTAACAGAAACACCAATAAAAAGGGGATAACAATCAGGGAGCAAGCTCCGGCGTGGGAGGAAGGTCTCCCTCACCACCGGCGCAGGAGCCTGCGACCTACAAAAACAAAACAAAACAAACGTCAATAACAAAAAAAAACAAGTTAAATACAAGGGAGAAGGCCGGCCTCCCCCCAAAAGTCAAAGGTCCACCAGTCATGGTGCACGCACTCGTCCCGAGTACAAGGGACAGGCGGTAGCGACCCCGCCCATCCCGGTACCGGGACAGGTAACGTGCGCGAAGATCACCCAGACTGGGACATTCGACAAGAATGTGCCGAACAGTCTGGGGGACGACGCAGTCGTCGCAATAGGGCACAGGCGAGCGCTCCATCAAATAGCGATGCGTCACACGAGTGTGTCCGATTCGGAGACGACAGAAAGCGAACAACCCCACATAGAAATAAAAGGCCTCAAAAGAGTGCAGATCGAGGGTAAAACCTCCCTTTTTTTTTACTATTTAGTTTATCACCTTCCTCTTTGCAACCAACTTTATCCCTCTCTTTCCTCTTTGCATCCATTTTATCCCTCCCCTTCCTTCACACATCCTATGATAGATCAGCATTTCCAATTCCCTCGCTCTCAGCCACGAGCGTATACCACCATAGATAGAACCCATCCCTCAACCTCATTCCCATACATAATTCTCTCTGCACACCATCCATAAAGGTATTAAAAAGCCATGTCAACAGCGCAACCTTATGCCAAACCACTCATTCACTTCGGTTACCATTCATCCTACCGCACGCACTAGAACTATTGTCCACCCTCTTTAATAAGCCCAAAGCCACGGAAGGCCAGCCATTATTTTGTCCACGCCAAAGGGCATTCATAGCGATGGGGTGTCACGTACTGTAGCAGCACCTCCTCCAGTCACGATTCATTCCTGGGCAGGTCTCGAGCACCCTCCACCCCCGCACACACACACTCCAACTCCATACACACTATCATCCACCGCTAGCTCATTATTTCTCAAAGACTCATTCAGAGAATCAACTCGCTTTTCACGCAGTCTTCCAACCCTTCTCGTGCCCTGACATTCACTCTCGTACACTACCTTTACAAGTCTATTTCCATCCAATCTTCTTACATGCCCATACCCCTTCGCAACACTTACAGCCTTCTTCACACCATAAACATCTCCTACCCAGTCTATCCAGCTTTTTTACTTCTGGCATCCCTATCGAGTTGTACATTTGCACTGCTCTAATTCGAGATCCTTCATTCTTTCATACCAATATCAATCCTATACAGCAATCCTGGCTCCATCACTCTCCTGGATGTTCCTGGTGCATTGCACACTAGATCCCTTGTGATTCACTAACGCTCTAATCACCCAGAGATTTCCTACCATTCCAACCCTTGTGGTCGCAATCTGTTTCATCTTTACCACTATCATTTACAATCTATCCTATATACTTAATACTTCCCACTTGTTCCAAGGCAGACACGGACTGATATCACAAATCACTCTTTTACCATCCCCAAATACCACTAGCACCTTACTCATTTTTGCATTTAAGTTTAGCCCCCCCCCCTTCATGCACACTGCCAACAATTTGATTATTTACAAAAATCCCCCTCTCTCAGAGACCAACACCAGTTCATCAGTATATACCACCATAGAACCCATCCCTTATCAATCTCACACCCCTTTCCCTCGTTGCCATACGTGATTCTCTCAGGACTTCACCATAAAGAAGGCGACATAACATTATTATCTTATCTTACCCTTCCCTCCCAAGTGTAGTTACTCACTAGAGCTAACTTTTACCCTAACGCATGCCTTATTTCCAACATAAACACTTTTCACAACAGCTAAGAGTTTACCACTCAATACATTCTTAGCACGTGCCATATAGATCTCCACTGGGTATTGCAAAAGTCCTGTTACTACACTCGTTACGGTGCTTTCAACAAAGAACACGATGATAGTTTTTCTTGGAGTTAGCGACGTTTTTATTGTTTTAACATATAAATAGGTTTAAATTGCGATATTAATCAATGTGGCCGTCCTTGGCGGCGAGCATGCGCTCCAGGCGAGACATGAAGGCCGCGCACACGCGATTCACGGGCTTCAGCTTGTCGATGTTTATGTGGCGGATCTTGCAGGCTTTGCCCTTGACATGCGCACACACCGTGTAGTCGAAGGGATTGAGGTCGAGAAACTGCAACAGACAAAAGTCCTTGCAACAAATTTCCCGTTCGACCCCAACCACTCTTGCTCAGTCTTGCCGTGTGTGGCGAGGCACCGTACTGCTGAAAGACGTAGTCCGCACTCTGTAATCTTTCTTACCCAGGGCAGGACTTTCGAGGGCAATATGTCCCTGTAATTGACCGCGGTGAGCTTGTAACCAGCTGCGAACCACACTGGGGGCAACTTCTCGCCATTCGTAGCCACGACGCTGAGCATCATCACGGAGGATCTTCCGGATCGACGGTGAAGGGTTTTCACCATAGAAAAAATTATAATTCAATAGCCATGACTCTCCGAGTCAATGAGAAAGCAACGACAACACCCCCCGAAGTTGTACTCGCATACGGTCGGTGAGCAGAGGCCTTTTCACGCAACTCAAGCTCTTGCCAACCTCCTCTTTGACGGCTCTGGACCCCGTGGCCACCGAGATGTTCTTCTTCTTCGCGAGATCAGTCAATTTGAGCTTCGGTGTACTTTCGAAGGCCTTTCTCACAGCTTGAGGTTTGTCTGAATGAGGTCGAAGCCTTTCAGCGACCTGGGACAGTCTTCCGGCTGACGTCGAGCCGCTTGGTGATGTCGGACTTATTGTGTCCTGTGTGCCGGATAGCAGAGATCTTGATTCTTTTCAGTTTCATCTCGACACACCTGCACATAATGAAAAAAGATGTTTTAATGGCCCATGCTAGAAAAGTAGAACTTTAAGTTTGTTTGAGGAACTTTTTCTATCACACACAAACTTCTAGGAAGATAAGAAAAAAATTAGTCTAACAGAACTTTTGCAGAAGCTGGTATCTACACAACCATAATCTTTCTCCAGATCCATGAACCAAACAAACAATTTACATCTCATATCCCTTATTTTTTCAGGTAGCTGTCTCAATGCAAATACCTGGAGACATCCCTAACCGCTCTAAATCACGAAAGTTCATCTCCTATCAAACCTTAAGTTTTCCTTATTATATGTCCATATGTTTCATAGACCAGTGTTGCTCTGCTACTCTAGTTAAACGCTGCTCTTTTCAGACTTGATAATTATGTAGAACCAGACTTATGGTTCTTCTGGCAATAAGCAAGTCCACTCGATAAACACTACTAACCAGATACAATTCTCTCAGAGATCTGTCTTTGTGTTTTCTCTAAGGTGTGAAAGTGTTGGATATATTGTGAATGTTTGCTGAATTGTGATCTGGGAGGAATGTCTATTTTGTGTGGATGTCTGATGGAATGCTGCTTCAACAGCCCCATAATTAATATCTAGACGCATTCATAAAAAAGTAAAGTTTACCCTAATCAACTGTGGTTCCGAATGTCCAGCACAATATAAAATGCTGAGTTTGCATTCCCACAGCTCCCATGGTTCGGCGTATTTCTCATAAAGCCTCGTAATGTCCAGAAGATTCATGTTCAAAGACGCGATCACATCGCCCGTGCCTCCTTTGGCTTGGATTGCTTCCAGCACCTGTAAAGAAATTTTTATTTATGTGACCTCATTCGCTCGGTTGATGAGACTCATTATCTGTACCTCCTAAATCTAAAAGAACTCTAGGCAAGTGTGCAGAAATGCTAGACCAAATTGTTTGAGACGTTATCTTCAATGACGATGTAATCCCTGGCCTAGTATTTGTCTAAGTGAGCGAGTGTTATGTTTTGAACTGTACTGCTTCCGGATATTGTGGGAGGGAAACTGATGCAATCTTTATATATGTTCAGCTTTTAATATTGGCAGCATAGGAACTTGCTATGGCAAGCTGTGTGTGACGTGGGAGATTTCATTCTAGGTCAATGTATGGTGAACAGCATTCAGGGGAGGCTATGGACCCAGAGATTGGGTGGTTTGTTGTGCAATTTATGTGCATACTTTTTGGGCCTGGTTTCGGGTCACAAGATGCCTTGGGGCGCCTCAGAGTAGAATGACCTGTGAGTCCCGAGTATGTATTGAGGATGGCATCGATCTTGCATGTAGGGTTTTGATTAATATTCAGAAAACGAGCTCGGAGGTTAAATTGTTGTTTAATGTACACTCCTTTTGTTTTGCGTAGTGTACATAAGTGATTTACCATGATGATGTGTGCGGATCCTGTGGTGAGTAGTCTTAATTTGTGGGTTCAAGATCAGGTGTCATACATGTCGTGAGTGAGTGTTGGTCAGATGTAGTGTATGCAGGTATGGATTATTCAGTCATTTGGGTGCTCGAAAGTTGTTTGGAGGACTAGAAGGGAAGGTTTGTAAGTGAATTTTCAGAAGTTTGCAATACAAATCTTCAATGTAAACCACATTCCCACAGTGGGGTTGGTGTGCACTAACGTTAGTAAAACTATCTGCCCACACCTATGAGGGCCATCTTACCATAAGTTGTACTCTGGCCACATCCTTCTTCTCTTCAAGGTGCAGCATGAAGTCAGCATAAGATGTAGATGTAGTCATTTGACTAGAAGCGAGGCACATCAGTGCTCTTGAAAGATACTCCACCCGAACACTGAGTGAAATATCCCTGGAAAAGGACAAATGAACTGAAAATTAATCAAAGAAAACCTGAAGACATGATGATAGGGTAAAGACGAAGTGCAAGTACTCTACATTAAAAAAAGCAGAAGCCACAGCCAGAGCAGGGTTTTTCTTTCAATTACACCCACACAAGGAAGCAACGACACTGATCTAACACAAGAATGAGATTAAAGATCAAATTAGGGAGTAAGATGCAAGTGGGGATAAGTTAGGAATAGTTAGATCACGGCATTAATCCTTGCTGATTCAGTAAATTGACATTCATAAGTGAATGAACACTATGGTATGTATCAATACCATAGGATGGAAAAAGAGAAGTAACAATCCTGAAACTATCCTTACATTCCCTTAATGATGTGATCATGCCAACCATATTTAGGATTCTCCCAATGCTGGGGTAAATACCCCAAGCCTTATTTAATTAATTTATCGCCCCTTGGGTTATTCAATCGATTTCGGCAGTTCTCAAGCAGGCTGCCAGGACATATGGTCTTCTCCTTAAGTCTCTTAGAGAGGCTAAGGTTCCGAGATAGTTAAAAGGAGACCAGGAGAGGATGAGATGGAGCGTTTTCAGGTTTTTCGAAAATGCAGGGGAAATCGTTGGGTGGGGGTCTAATGTTTTTTGTATTTATGTAGGTTGGGGCAGGGTCCTGCCGATTGGAGGCGAACCAGGGAAAATAAGACTCGGCGAAGGAGGGTTGCTTCATATTTGTGGGATATCGGGGAGGGGTTGTGTGTTTTATAGTGTTGAGGTTCGGTGGGGTTAAAGGTAGGTAATAGAGTAAATAATGGATGTAAAGGGCGGCGGGAGTCGTGTTGGAGTGGAGAAGGCGTGTGATGGGCAGAGCATTTTACTAAAAAAATGTATGCCTATCAGGTTTAGGAGGTTCTCAATTGGGAGGATTCTTGTTTCTCTAGCATGGAGGTGGTGTATTTTTTGTGCAGCCAGTTGGAATGCGGACTATTTGTATCTTGTGTAGGTGTCTATTAACTATGGTTGGTGCCCAGGGTGGGGGAGTGTAGTTCAGTGTGGTGCAGACATGGATTTTGATGTGATATTTTGCGAGCATTGAGTGAAGGTCATATGTAGGTCTAGGGTGATACCTAGAAGTGTGGAGTTACGGTTGAGTGGGAGAAGTTGGTTGTGGAGCAAATGTGTGGGCGAGTGTTTAGCATGAACCAGTTTTGGAGTTGTCAGTACCTATTTAGGTTTCAGGAGGCTGTGCAGGGTAGTGGGAAGGGGTGGTCATGTATGAAGAGGTTGACAAGGGTGGTTAAGAGGATGGCCTCCAGGGGACCCCATTTAGGAGGATTTTCTATTGCGATTTTGTTGTGTTGGAGGATTGGTCATGTCTGTTGGAGAGAAAGTTTGGTATCCATTTCGTTGTCATTGGTGTGTGGTAGTTGTGTCCAGTATTCTTTGTATGAAGATGTGGAGTGGGATGGTGTCGAAAGCTTTGCTTTTGTTTATTCCAGCCATGTCAGTGTATTGAGGGTTTTGGTTAAAGCCTTCAATATATGCACGTTGATAGGGTGATTAATATGTAGTTGTGGAGTGTTTTTCCTCTGGTTATGTTGGATATGTATGAAGGGTGTTATGGGCTTGCTTCTGATAAAGATTAGTTTTTCTAAAAAGAAGTATATGCTTGAGATGAGCGAGATTGGTAGTTTCAAAGTGGGGAACTTCGGAGATTTATTTGGTTTGAAGATGGAAACGATGAGGGCATTTCCAGATGGAGGGGGGTGATGTTGTGTAACCAGGAGTAGATATGGCTGTGGGATGGATGTGTTGTAAGAGTTTTAGGGCGATTTCATGGTGATAGTAGTCATGTAGGGTGGTGGTGATGTGGGGTCTATGTGAAATGTGTGTTTTTGAGTTTTATTATTGTTGTGGTTGGTGAGGAGGAGTTGTGGAAGCAGGTTTTGGAATGATGAGTCATGGTCATGAGCTGGTTGCATTGCTCAGTTAGGCTTTAGATTTTGTTGTCTCTGGCGAGGGGAGATTCGTGTGGGTGAATGTTATTTTTTTTGTTTGCTAGAGTTAGAAGCATGATTGTTTGGAGGTATTGTTACCAGTTTTCTTGTTGTTTGGTGTCTATACAGCGTGACACGAAGTGTGCTCCAAAAAGGTCAAATGCAATACTCCGGCGCTGTAGAAGCAGAGGCGTGGCGACAAATAGTCAAAGGTGGTACCCTAGACAGGAACCAGAGGCTCCACCGGCTCGAGAGCTACGCCAAGCTCTCGAAGGAGTTTCCTAGCCCTGAACCCAAAACGCTTAGTATATGACTGGTGGCATAGGACCGTAGAGATTGGCTGCAGATGCAGTGATAGCCGTTGGTGACCTAGGGAGGCGCCAGGCTCGCGTGTACAGGCGGATAATGCACTGTGTTCTTGCACTAGGGAAGGCAGGCTTCCCTCTGACGACAGAGCATGTTCCGTCTCGTTTGTTTTGTTGTTGTTTTTCTGCGTTTTTTGTGTTTGGTTTTGTTAACTTTAAAGTAGCTGAGCACTAGGCTGAAATTTTAAATTATGGCAACTTATGTTCTTGAAGTCAGTCGCCAGATGGGCGCGTAAAAAAAAAACTATGCATTTATTGACAGGTGTACATACATTCAAACCTTCTGCAGCACTGTTTCGTAACTTTTACTATAGTTTAAATCTTACTCAGCTTCATCTGCAAGCAATGCCAAGGTCTTTGCTGCTTTGTAGTATTCTTTGTTCCGTTCATAGTAACGCCAGAGTAGATTTTTGAGCGAGAGCTGACTTTCATCACCAGCCTTTGTCAAAAAGTTCTCAAGATGAGGAGAGGAGATTGAGAGGAGACGGTCTGTGCGGCTCGTTTCCACAAGCCACTGGTACAGAGTTACATGTGCCAATTCATCAGTGCTACTAACAATGAGTGAGATCATCTGTAATGAAAAAATCATTGGCATACCCTTTTAAGCTCTACTCCAGGCGAACCTTGTCTGAGACATATTAGCCAATTTCTTAAAAAGATGTTTCTAGAGAAAACAGTGAAGTTAAAGGAAGAAAAATGTACCAAAGGTACATATTCTAAGTAGACAAAAGTGTTAACTCGGGGCTTTAGAGAGTGGTAACCTTTACAACTTTCCTATAGTAAAAATGAGAGCGAACCTGTTCTGCAAACTGGCCAGCGTCAGAGGAAGGTAGAGCTTGTTGCGGTGGCTCAGGTGGGCCTGGCCTGATGGGGACCATTGGAGTGGTAACAGCAGAAGAAACTGAGCTTGATCCAATTAGTTGGTTCAAGTGATCAATCATAACACGATAGCAATCCATTCTGAATTAAAAGAAGGACTGACTATAAAATTACACCAAATAAAGGTAGATCAATAAATGATTACCGACTACAAACCAAACTTCCTGACAGATTGCACTCATATTACGAGAAAGACAAAGTAGCCAACAGAGGCCAGAAGAAAATGGCAAATAGAGTAAGCTTAAAAATAAAATCATTATCAACATCACCATGGCATTCATCAATAGGGGAGATTGGCAGGCATCAGCACAAAGTACCTTTACATCTAACACTCTTAATTTATAGGGATTTACCTATGAATTTTCTGCACGATTGGACCTTCATAGGGATTGGGCAAAATGTGTTGTGGTATCTCATCTAGCCAGGGTTCATCCCTTTCATGCAAAAATGACATAAAATTATCTCTCATTCACATAAAACAGCCAACCTTTCAACCAGTCTTCAAGCCCTTCTTACCTCCCGACACCCACTCTAGTATATTCTTTTCATAGGTCTATTATCATCCATTATTCTTACATCATTCATATCTTTCCTTGCAATATATACTCTTATCCATCGATCCTCACTCTTTACTGTTTTCACATCCAACATCTAATTCCTTTCACACCAGTCTCACTCCCATACACTAATGTTAGAACCACCATGCAATTTTCTTGCATATTCCACACTCCTTATCCTTAAATAAGATTGATCATTCCTGAAACTTTTCCAATAACTTTGTTATTGCAGTCAACCTCCTATGAACTACTATCAATCATACCACACCCTAGATACTTAAAACACAGCATTCAGCTCAAAATCACAACTGCTCCAAAAAACCTCACTCTACTTTTTTCTGCATTAACTTTCAGCTCCTTCACAAACGTCTTGTAACCTCCTTGTTATTTTTCTTATAACATCAATCAGAATTTTCCCAAACACCAGGACAATAACATGACATGTAATTCTTGCCCTCATTTTTCTTATATTTTCCTTATATGGGAATACTATCAACATTCATTACAATACTGTTCCATTTCATGTTATACAAGACAACCACCAGATTCTAATACACAATCTCAGCAATTCATTTCCAACTCTATTAACCGAGATCTACCTGTCCTAATAGATACAGCATTTAGCTCCACCGAGTCAGGACCCCAAACCTTTTCGCAGGATCATGAGCTGGCATATTGATACTCACCCCCACAGGAATATGCAACTCCACATGCATTACAGACAACCAATCACACCAATTGTAACAATTCCCTTCCAGACTTCATGGAACAACATACCCATCCTCTCCTCTGTTCCTAAACCCTGTGGATGGAGTATAGTACACCTGTGGGGAAACTAGTATAAACATACCTCTTATGCAGAATTGGTGCCCCAGTCCCTGGGGTCACAAAGGGTTGCAGCATCGCTGGGTAATGTCAAAAACTCATCAATGAGCACCAGCCCATGTTGCCATCAGGCTCAGCATGATTGTCATTTTAATCTTTGTGTGTATTTCATTAAATATTCGGGGTATCTTGTCCACAATACGAGGGATGACTGCCGCTACCTAGCTACTATAATGACTGATTTGTGTTTCATTGTGTTTCATCAGGGATACAAGTGGGGTTGGGTAGTTTTTTACTGACATTGATTTGCGCTAACTACACTTTGTGTGAGAATGGTTAATAATTACGATGACTAGTTTATTATCCACTTTGGTTGCTTTTCCTTTTGCACAACTTTCACCTAGAGCTTATAATCTATTTATACTGTATTACATCACCCAGTTTGTCCCCATCAAAATCAACAATACTTATATTCATTAACTCTTGCATACCTACACTATACAGTTCAAAGTATTTGGCCATCTACTTTTAACCTTCCTTTGCTTTCCACCATTCTCACTTCCTTCCAAAATAAGTTGCAATTTCCAACCAGGATCCTCATTCATCTTCCAACAAATGCTTCTTTCTCACCCTGATTAAGCACTCATGACAGATTTTTTTTGCATCCTTGTCAGTATTCATCTGCATTATGAAGCATTTGCAAGTGCACTTCATACTTCCATTTTTCATGCACAATAAATACAGGAGAAAAGCATGATTCTTCATTCAAAACTTCAATGTTGACATTTCCAGTAAAGATGAGTTGGCACGATGCAAGATACAAAAACTACCCCCCCTCCTCCTATTAAGCACAAGGGCCTGCATCATTTTTTTTTCACACAAAATTAACACATAGCAATGGGGTGCTGTGTGCTATAGCATCATCTCAGGTCACTGACAAACTCCATCCATGCACACTTACCATACACAGTATCATTCATTTCCATCTCTGACAGTACACACACACACACACACAGTCTCTCACTCTCTCAAACACTTGTTCAGAAAATAAACTCACCTTTCACACAGTCTTCCAACCCTTCTCACACACCAACATAAACATCTCCTACCCACTCCTTCTTCATTCTACCTTTCACATACACCAATGTTGGTGCCAGTATACTCTTGTGCAGCTTCCTGACACACCCACACTCAAACCCTTACCATTCAGTAATTTCCCTGGGGCTTTCTTACCACATAAAACCTTGTGGTTGCAATCTGCTTCATCTGTAGCACTATCAAGGGTGACACCACACACTTGTATTCCCCCCTCCCCCATTCTCACCTCAACTACCATTACTTTGCACTTTTTTTCATTGCCTTTAGACCCTTCTCACAAACCCTGCCAAAAGCTACAATCAACACAGATAGAAAACATCCATCCATAAGAGTTCCACCATCACTGGTTGAGGCCAAAAACATACAATATGACCTGCACATCTCCCCCTCAGTGAGAACCAACTTATGGTCATTAGTGAATGTCCTTCTGATCTTCATGTGCAATTCGTAATCTAAGTGGGAGGGATCTCATCCATGATGGATGAGTGGCACTACCTACAAACCTTGTCAATCAAAATACTAACCCAGGGTCCATTTCCTAAATGCCATTTGACCAAGGAGAAACATCCTTCACACATAACCAACAAGTCACCTTGTGGCAAGGCTATTGCAGTTACCACCCAAAATTAAACAACAAAGTCTTGTCCTGACAAACCTAGATATCTGCACGCACTGCCAACAGGAACCAGATACAGGTCAACACACATTCACAACATACCAAACACTTGCACTTAATGATCTATTCTGAAACTGGAAAGTTTGTGCATCTCTGGAAAAAATTCAAACAAATATTTTTAAGTTTAATCAATTATATAGTAATTATTTTGTTCCACAACCTTTTACCATTTTATTAGTTTTTAAAAAAATCAACCAAAGTTTTTTGAAAAATCCTTCAAAGATGAAGGATTAGTCTAGTCTAGTTAAGCTTCTATACATTTAACAAGTACTAACCTGCTGATTCATGTAAAATTTGATTAATTTTCAAAATAGACTAACCTAATCTTAGTTAATAGACTAACTAGGCTAACCCAAGTCAATTATAGCCCAATAGGGAGGCATTTTTAGCTAAAATTGCATACCAATTCTGATTTTTTAAAATAATTATTTTATTATTTTCAAAGCAATAAAAAAGGAAAAGATTGTGTAGAACAAGAGTAATTATATAATAAATTTATGTAAGAATATATATATATTTTTTGTAGTTTTTAGAAAAGTAGCACAAACTTTCCAGGTGATATATAAATGTATTATGTGGATTAGCTTATTCAAGGAAGATGGTTTATTAAAAAATGATGGTTAGGAAGGAGAGAATATTTCAATACTACATCTGTAGCTCTCAGGTGTGTTTAGAATTGCTTTATTTTGCAGGATTTTTTTCCATGGTATCTTTTCAAATTTAGTGTATATTGCTTAATATATTTAAAAAAAAAAATTCTTTATCTGGTGGGAATGTTATTTTAAAGTTAATTATCTGCATTGTTTACATTGTGATTTTTTTAGAAATGAGTTCAACACAAATTTCAGTCTAAAAATTGTGTGCGTCTTTTTGACCACAATATTTTTCTTTATAATTATTATTCAAATTGATCAAAATTGCCATCATCATCAAATATTTTCCCCATAAAGGTTGGTGGGCATCAATGCAACTCACTCAGTTTTGTTACTTAAAACTAACAAGTGCCAACCAATGAAGACATATCTGCCAGATCCACTTGCTGCTGTTGGTACACAGGGCACACAATTTTCCTGATATCAGCAGCAACATAGTTGCCCATGCTACACTCTGGTGGGCAATGCCACGCATTGTGGATTCTGGTACCAGGATCAAATCATTCATTATCTGACTGAGTAGCCTTTTATGACACACCAATAGAGGGATTGACTTCAATTTTTGCATCCAAACCTCTCTCAAGTGAGGTCAATGGTTCTCATAAATACCACCCCATCTCACACGTGTGTGTTTCATATTTGGGCAATGTTAGGGCAGTCTTGGTTACATTTGAAAAATCCTGGGCAAAGGGTTATTCTGGGATGCATTTGGGGGGAGGGGTGATGAATGCCCTACTTTTAGTAGGAGAGTAAAAGTGTTACCTCTTTTAGTTGGGGAATGAAATAGTGGCCTGCTCTTAATGGGGGAATGAAATAGTGGCCTGCTCTTAATGGGGGGAATGAAATAGTGACCTGCTCTTAATGGGAGAATGAAATAGTGACCTGCTCTTAATGGGAGAATGAAATAGTGGCCTGCTCTTAATGGGAGAATGAAATAGTGGCCTGCTCTTAATGGGGAATGAAAGAACGGCCTGCTCTTAATGGGGAATGAAAGAATGGCCTGCTCTCAATGGGGAATGAAAGAATGGCCTGCTGTAATGGGAAATGAAAGAATTGCCTGCTCTTAATGGGGAATGAAAGAATGGCCTGCTCTTAGTTGGAGAATGCCTTCGCGGCATTGTGGGGTAGGTCCATGGAAACAGTCGCGGCGCAATGACACGCAGCTTTAAGTTCCCTTCGACCGTCTCCCATTTTCTTTGCCAAGCAGCCCGTATTCCTGCCATGTAGTCGGTGTGAGGAAGAGCGAAACGCTGGTCCGGTCGCAGAGTTCTCACGGACTCTTTGGCGAGCTCATTCCCTGCAATTCCTACATGTCCAGGAACCCAGCAGAAGATAATCTCGACATCCGCCCAGCTTGCCAAAACGTGGCGTCACGAATATCGCGAACCAGGGTATGCGGAGATTCCATGCGGGGGGGTGGGGGGGAAACGCGCGTCCAACTGCCCGGCCCCCATTCCCTGGGGGTGGAATCGCAAAACCCTTATACCCCTGGATGGTGGGCAGGGGGAACGCGCCCAGCATGGTCTACTGCAAAAAGATCGCTAACGGGGAACAGGGGGAGAGGAGCCTCCGCAGCTCCTCCCAAATGGCCCAGAGTCCGCGGCAGTTCCATTGAAGAAATATGCCCTCCAGGCCTATCTCGGAGGATGTGCTGGGGATAAGATCTTGACGGGAATGGCCGTACATTTCCTGGAGGCCCAACTCCGGGCGCTATTGGCCGGACAATGCGCTGTCGCCTTCGAGGACTTATCGGGGGGAGGTGGGGCTCGCCATGCTAGTCCTTTCCTCCCTCCACCGCAAAACCTTAGGTTAGCGGGGTGCCCTCCGAGCCAAGTTACGGAAAACGGTCACGCTGGGGTAAAGGAGAGGAGCCCTGGTTTTAGCCGGTGCTGTGTGTGAAACCTTTATGCCGCCAGCTTTAACAGGGAAGCGGCCGGGGTGGGTAGAACCCCTAGGAAGAGTTCCGAATGGAGGCGGAAACGACTGTGCTCGTAGGCCTAGAGGGGCGAGGAGCAGAGGATGTCTTTCTTAACATTGAGGAATAGGACGTCCCAGTCAGCGCCGGACCCGCCAGGACCAAAAGCTTAGCCTAGCGAATTGAGAGACGATCATGGGCCTCAACGGCCAGGATTTCCTTCTGAAGGAGATACGGACCACATTGCATCGAAGAAGCGGGGTGCGGCTCTCCACAATTGACCCACTTGGTCTCACATGACTTGGACTTATCGTGTGCGGCCTTGGGGCAACTTACACAGACTTCGGGTGACCTCGACTTTTCACGTCTACAGGAACGATTCGTATGGCCGAAGCGGTGACAGTAATAGCACCGCCGCGGCAGTGGCACGAATGCCTTCACGTGGTAGCGATACCAACCGGCACGCACCGAGTCAGGGAGCTTGTCACAGTCGAACGTGACGAAGAGTGTAGGGGTGGGTCTCGAAGCCCGTCGCTGTTTTCTCATCACAGGATCGAACTTGACCGCCCCATGGTCGGCCAGCTCTAAGGTGATGTCATCTATAAAGTAGTCCACGAGTTCCCTCGCATAAACTACTACTCTCACGAAGTTCACGGTAGAGTGCGGCGTCACACTCACCGGCGTGCCATCAAGTGTCTGAAGGTCAGTAATCATGGCCAACTTGGAAGGATTCGACGCATTCGCCAGAAGGCTACTGTCCGAGAAACGGGTCACCTTCGGCTCTCAACCAATCCCGCAGGCTAAAGCTCTCCTCTAATGCATCATGTTTCCCTTAGCAATCATACTGCCATCAGCGGAGCGAATAACGAGGAAGCGTTTGAAGGCAGCGGGCTAAAAAAAACTCCAGGTAACCTCGTAATCGAGGCTTATTCTGCGCACTTTTGGTCTGAATCTAGGACTCCCCACCTGGGGAAGCAATGGGGCCGGAAGTGCCGAACTTGGCTTGGTCGCTTACGGAAACGGCAGCAGACCCGTCCGTCCCCATGGCTCCCGCGGAAGGAGAGGAGCCTCGTGTCTTCTTCGTTTTTTTTTAGTAGAGGAGGGTGGGAATGAAGCCGTTTCTCCCATCCGCCAGTAGTTGCCTCTATGCCAGATCGACTGGCCTCAGCCAGATCACTACCTCGCAAGTCAGGATCCACTGCCTCCCAGTCAAAATCAGCTCTACAGCTTGGTGAACAGAGAGACATGTCCACACATGTAAAGCTGCTCTTCTGGATGTGAAATGATGTGTGGCTGCCATCGTTAAGAAAGCAGACATCATTAGTGCCCAGAAATCTCTCAATCATATTTCTTATAGGGTTGTTATCATGGTCCCCCCAAAGGGGGTGTCGAGCATTAAAGTCGCCAATCAATAAAAAGGGAGGAGGGAGTTGCGAAATTAAATTAGCTAACTTCGTAGCTAAAACACCTGTATCTCTTTCCTCGCCAGGAGGAAGATACAGCGAACAGACGGAATAATGGCGACTGGAAAACAGGCGGACAGCACCGCCTGCAGGTCTGTGTTAAGAGAGAGCTTGTTGTGGGGAACCCTGTTGTTAACAAAAAAAGCAGAACCATGAATTGATTCTCCGGGGTTCTTATAATATCCCACAAACCCCGAAATGTTGGGTACTCTACGAGTACCCAAGCAAGTTTCGTGTAAAGCAATACAATCGGGATTGTTTTCCTTAAGAAGGAGGTTCCAATGAATAATTGGAAACATTGTTACCGTTTAAACATAACGGTAGATTTCTTCCTACCCTTAAGGGTAGTAGATTTTGGATTTGAACTACCAACGGAAGTAGTTCGTGTCATACTAGCTTTAGGCTTGGAGTATGACAAAGGAGGCATCGGAAGCTTGAGTTTTGCCTTTGGTTTTTCTTTAAGAGGTGGCGCATCAGATTTTGATGCAGAGATGGAAGCAACTCCAGGAATCAGTTCAGGTGTCGAGGGAACAGACGATGTTGACACAGCTGGTGGTATTGGTTGGGATGGTAGAGGCGATGGTGGTGGCGAGGACATCGGCAAAAGTTGTGAATTCCATGCTGATAGAGAAGGATGTGGAGTCAGTTTTTGAGAGTCCTCCTCAGATGAGGGGGTAATCTCCACAACAGCTGGCTCCTGGGAAGGAGCAAAGGTTAGTTCCTTCTCATTCAGGGATCGAAGGAATTCCAAAGCAGTATCAACAAGAGGGGGTGGAGTGATAACTGGCTTTGGAGCTGAAGAAGAGATTGGTCCTTTAGGGGCAGGGTGAATGTCCAGAGGTGGAATGGATACCACCTGAGGACCAACATGATCAACATCCACATATTCTGGAGCGGTAGCAAGGTGCTTACCACCCTTGGGGAACCAGGAGAGGATGGGAGGTTCCTCAGAAGCACTGTTAGGTGCTGACCAAGAGTGTTCATCACGAGGAGATGTACGTTTAGGACGAAGAGGACTTTTTACCTGGTCAAGCACAGGAGAACAAGTAGGAGGTCTCTGGTTTCTCCCTTTCTTTGGCCCGGTAGAACGCAGAGCATCAGAAAAGCTCACACCAGGCTGGACATACATCTCCTTTACTCTTCTTCTGGCCTCTTTAAAACTGACCCTGTTCTTGTTTCTAATGGCAATGACTTCTCTCTCATAGAGAAAGAAAGTGTATTGCTGTGATGTTGCAGGATGTTCTCCACCACAGTTAGGGCAGCACAGCTGTTGAGAATAGGGCGTCCCGTGATAATCCGATCCACAATTCACACACAATCTTGCCTGTTTACAAAACTTGCTTACATGGCCAAAGCGTTGGCAATGGGCGGTTCCAATCTGTTGAAGGTCAGGATTATGGTGGCGGTAGGTAACCTAGCGCCATTCACAAACCTGGAAATGCGGTAGGCACTTACAACCTTCTGATTGGTAAGTTTTGATACCAGCCTGTCAACATCGTAATCTATTAACTCTCCCGATCGGATAACACCTTTACTGGTATTAAATGTGGGGTGCTAAGCAGAGGACATGTCTACAGAAGATAAAGAATGTAGGGTCTTAATCCGCTGATGCTGCTCGCTTGATTTCGCCTCGATTATCAATGCGCCATCATTACGTGGCAACATTTGGGCAGGTTCGCCACATTTCTTAACAAAATCCTCGTAGACGTCGAAGATGTCAGCCTTACTAAGAGGACTATCATTCGCTTTCAAGACTAAAAATCGGTCGTAATCCAACTCAGGGTCGACTTCTGACCCAAAATGATCAAAGCGTCTACCGTCAGGGTCCAAGGCACGATGAGGGAGTTATGTTTGTTAAATTTACCCATATAAGTATATATTTTATTTTTGGCTGCCCCTGGAGCCGAGGGCATGCACCAAATCGTCATCGTGAGTCCAAAGAGTGCCCATACAGCCCAGACAGGGTACCCCCCCCCCCCGATTCCCACTGTCGTTTTAAAAACAACGGAACCGCATAACGGAGATTCTCTGGACTGCGGTGCTAAGACCTCCCAAAAACAAAATGACAACCCGGGTAACCAAACCTCCTCTAAAGCACGGTCCTGCAGACGATGCCCCCTCCCCCATCCCAGTGGGCGCATCCGTCGACCCGTACAAAGGAAAAAGTAAGAAAAGAAGGAGAAGAGGCTAAGCTGTGGCCGGACGGGGCGCTGAGTCCCGTCAGCACGGGGGCCAGGAAGGCAAATCACCGCGCCACTTATGGGGAAGAGAATTGGTACAGAAGACGAGATAGGGGTTAGCGGAAGAAGAAAAAAGAATGCCAAGCTGGGGCCGGACGGGGCGCTGAGTCCCGTCAGCACGGCGGCCAGGCTAACCTGCCCCCCCCCCTTACGACAGTCTAACAGAAAGCGCAGTCACACTTAATTGAGGTAACGTTGGCGAGACTCACAGCCCAGGCTGTAGGCTCAAAGGCTTTCTCCTTTAATCCCCCCCCCCCAAGGTGTCGGAGGGAGTAGTGGTCATCTGCACCTGGGCAGCGATGCAACAACAACAGCACAAGGTGTATCCAGTGTTTACATGTGCTAGATTTTATGGAACCACAGTTCTTGTGTATATTGCATGCGTGTGTGGGGTTAGCCAGGGTTGAGATCGATGTGCCTCGAGAGTATAAGAGCGAGTATGGCTGGGCGGCCATCATCACTCATTAAGGAAGAAAGGGGAAATGAAAGGGGAGAGTGGTAAGGTCAGGTCGTGGCCCATTTGTTCCAGAAAACAGGGGACAAGTTCAAGGCGCTGTCCCCTCTCCAATGGAGAGTAATGGCATCAGCCTCACCATGCGCTCATATCTTCGCGGACAGGTAGTGTGGGTAATTAGTTCCGTTTCCTTTTAAGTTCCTTATGCCAATATGTGTGGAGAGAAGAATACCCATAGTGTTCTGGTGTGTCATAAAAGGCGACTAAACGCAGATAGGGGTCCCTGGGCTGAGGAGGAGCAGTGCGCAAGTTTTGTTTCTGCAAGCGCGATACGCGAGTGGCATTGATATATACCGAACAAAATCTGTGGTAAAGCGGATAATGATGAAGTTCATGATTTAAAAACTTGGTTTGTTTTAGGGGCCTGGTTATAGCTAATACTAACTTGCATTATATTTAATAGAAAATTACTTTAGTCCCTATGGGTAGAGAGAGGAATGAAAGTGATATGTGTAGAGAGAAGGTGAGAATAGGTAGATGGATGAGAGCTAATATTGAAATGCAATGCCACCTCTGTATGGATCTGACCCTGCTACCATTGATGACACACTATCACTACAATATCTACACTTTATCACCAATGCTCAAATCATGCACAAAAATTAACATTAATAGTTTAATTATTACAAAACTCCAAGCAATTCCCACAAAACGATTACTGTTTTCGCAAATGTTCAATTCAATCAACACACTGGGTCAATTTACATACCAGCAAAAGTTGAATTTGAAAACATCTGTTTTTGAATGCCCATCAAACTCTATTGCAACCCCTGTCTCACATTGAAATTTCAGATCGCTTATAAAAAGTGGAAATTTTGCCACCCACCTGGCGGAGAAAGCCATAAACCCATGTGGATCATCACTGGGCTCATTATTCTTGTAATAATGGAGTGCCTGACCCGAAGAATCCCTCTGACTGGCGATACTTAAACACAAGTCCACTACACCCTGATACCATCCACCACTGGCGAACTGGCTGCAAATACCGGCTACATTCACAGATTGTCCGATCTGCTTAAACAGCTGTATAAGAGATTGAAACCATTAAATAAGATTTTTAGAAGAAATAAATTTGGGAAATGAGAGGAAAAAAAGGACAAAATAAATGAGGTATGAATATGTAGATCTTAAGTTGCCCCTGGGATTGGTTCAGGAGCCTCAATGAACTCAAAAGATGGGGTTCTTTTAGAGATCCAGGACCTTGTATAAGTGGAGATTTTATTGTAGTTGTATGAGGGTCAGGGAATGTTGTGAATGAGCTGAAACTGTGTCTGGTTACTGGTGGCAGCTAATGAATGCAGAAGTCTGCATGAGTCAAGCCATTGTGGTGGTTTAGTTTAGTTTTGGATGGTGACAGCATCAGAGCCTTAAGCTGTGTGTTGTTGGAAGTTTATTTTGTGAGTTAATGTCTGATGGTGTAGCATTAAGGTGATGGCTTGGAAAAGAGGTAGGCTGGCTTGCTGTGTTGTGTGTGGGGATTGTTTAGTGGGCGGCCTGAATTGGGGTAGTGAGATTTCTTGGACTAAGTGCAGTGTGCTCTTTGAGCTTTGTGCATGTTTTGCGGAGGATGCAATGTACGAGGGGCGGTGAATCGGTTTTGCAATTCGGATATAGGAAAACGAGATATGAGGAAAAGTGTTTTATTATTTTTCAATATCACTACCCTCGACTTCAATGCACTTGCGCCACTTGTTCCTGAGGCATCGAATTCCCGACAACCAGAAATCTCCCGACTGCTCTTCAATCCACTCCTGGACGGCCAGTTGGACATCTTCATTGTCCCCAAACCGGCGTCCACGCAGTGCAGCCTTGAGCTGGCGGAATAAAAAGTAGTCGCTAGGGGCCAGATCTGGACTGTAGGGGGGATGGTTGAGCTCCTCGAATCCGCACTCGCGCAGGCAGCTTGTGCAACTCTGGCCTTGTGGACAGGGGCATTGTCGTGGAGGAGCACGACACCGCGTGTCAACTTACCGCGCCGCTTCTGACGGACGCACTTCTTCAACCCAGCCAGTTCCTCGGCGTAATATTGGCCTCTGATGGTCCTTGCACGAGGCGCATAGTCCACCATCAACACTCCATCAGAATCCCAGAAGATGGTGGCCATGATCTTCTCGGCTGAGGGTTGGGTCCTGAACTTGATGGGGGTCGGAGAGCCCCTGTGCTTCCAGGCCATGCTTTCGAGCTTGGTCTCTGGATCCCAGTGATGGACCCACGTTTCATCACCTGTCACTATGCGTGACTCGAATCCCGCCGGGTCTTGGTTGTACAGGAGCAGCAGCTTCTCCGAACTTTGACGACGTTGAAGTCGATCATGGGGCGTGAGGTTTCTAGGGACCCAACGGGCAGAGACCTTGGTCATGGCCAAATTGTCGTGGATGATGTTGATAACACTTCCATGTGATATTCCAAGTTCTCGCTCGATTTCTTCGACTTTCACCCGTCGATTTTCGAGGTTCATCCTCTCCACACGGGCCACATTGTCCTCGTTGGTCACGACCATGGCGGAACTCCCTATTCCAGCGAGCAATGGTTGCAGAGGAAGGGGCGGTGTCGGTGTACACTGCAACCATGCGTTCATGGATCTCTTTTGCATTCTTGCCTTCCTTGGTAAAAAATTTGATTACTGCGTGGTGCTCAACCTGCTTCTTAAATAGACGAGGCAGGAGCGTGCGGCTGCAGGTCCTGACTTGTCATAACTTGTTCTAACACCCCCACAAACAGCCATCTCCCTTCCTCTCTTTTGCCCTACCGATTCGCAAAACTTATTGACCGCCCCTCGTATCTTGTGCTTATGTTTGAAGAGATGGCATCCATTAAGAAGGGTAAGGATGTTCCAGGGGAAAATAAACATTACAAAAAACAAAAAAAGACAACAAGCAATTGTACATACTAATATATCACCGATATAAACGACATTCAATCACAATATGCCTTGGGGAAGCTCTGCATCCTTGCCAAACGAATGAATTTAACAGCCAGAGCCATGAGCTGTTGCTGGCCACCTCTTTAAATCCTACCTCGACTGCCTCGCGAAAAGCCTTCTCCTTCTCGATCTTGTTGTTGTTGTTCTTAGCTGTGAGGATGATCTCGTTTGCCTTAGACAATTTGGCATCCTCAATGCGGTACAGTGAAGGGCACACATCTCGAAGACGCGCCGAAATGGCATCAATGGATGCATTGTCACCGTGATACCTGTCATCATTATTCTAGTTAATTGACTTCCAAAGGTTTTCTAAAAATTCTATATCACCCTTCTTGCAGCCACCTGCAAGGGCAAGGATGCCAAAAACGGAAATAAGGAAAAAAAAGACAACTGGTCAATTTAAAATGTTAAAAAAAAATCACTAAACAACAAAATAATTAAACAACTAGGACATTAAACCAAAGAAGTGGTGTACAGTCTGGCAGATGAAGCAGCCCACATAGGGGAGTTCAAGGGAGTGTTCCATCAGATGGTGCTTACTTTGTCATACCCGGGTTCTCTTCAATGGAACCCGGTAGTGGACAGGAAGAAGCCATGCATGTGTTCTTCTCTAGGTCTCTTAGAGAGCATATATTGAAAGAGGTTCTGATGAGATAGTAAAAAGGGGGGGCCAGGATAGGATGAGATGTCCATCTCATCCTATCCTGAGATGTCCAGTGTTTTTAAGTTGTTATAGATGGCAATCAAAGGGGAGGGGGGGTATCTAATCTTTTTGGATTCTGTAGGGAAGGGGGGTGTCTTGATCAAAAGCAGACCAGTGAAACTGATTCAGCAAGCTAGAGTGGCTTCAAATTTGTGGGTATTGGGGGGGGCTTTGAAATAGGGTGTTTTACAGCTGGTTTTGAAATGCTATGTAGGTGGAGTGGATGCATGTGTTTTATAGTATTCTGGTTGGGTAGGAATGGGGTAGGTTATCTAGCATATGGGTATAGCAGGTGGCAGGGCTCACATTGGAGATTCTGGAGGTGGGGGGTAGGAGTAGAAAGTGTGTGTTGGGTGTGTGAGATCATAGTAGTTTACTGAAGAACTGTGTTCTTATCATGTTTAGGTGGTCCTTGATTAGGAAGATTTTTATTTTGGTGTGAAGGTGGTGTATTAGGGTGGTTTATATGCAGCTAGTTACAATGCAATGTCACTATTTTGCACTATTTTTATCTTGTGTGTCTTCTAGCCATAGGGATGTGTAGTTCAGTACCGTGTGGAGGAAGTGTCTGCATAGGATTCTCAGTTTCTTTGTGTTGCCCCAAATTGGCATTTGTTGATGTTCTGAGGGTGAGTTTTAAAGAGCCACACAATTCACTCTTTAGACTTGGAGCCAGTTCTTTGTGTTGCCCCAAATTGGCATTTGTTGATGTTCTGAGGATGAGTTTTAAAGAGCCACACAATTCACTCTTTAGACTTGGAGCCAGTTTACACTGACAAGACAGGTGCTCCCAAAAAATATGAATGCAATATTCCTGGTGCTGTAGAAGCTTTGGTAGGAGAGGCTTGGTGACAAACGATCAAAGGTGGCATTTGGGGAAGAACTGTTGCAAACATCCCAAAAGACAGGGGGCTTGCTTGGTATCTCTCATTTGCCAAGATTGGCCATGGCCTAAATAAGAGCCGATGATGAGCAGAGGAGACAATGAACCTGAGAGCACAAGCACAGTGTACTGTGCATGACATAAAGCAAATGGCATCATCTACTACGAGGCTCTATATGGGACATTCTGAACGAGTCACTGAGCAGAGAACAGTGTGGTGGATCAAAACAACCTTTGAGGGTAGACCTTTAATCTCCCATGCAGTTGGAGGGAGCAGAGGTCATCTGCTCCTGGGGAACAATTAACGACAACTTATGGATGCAGAGGAATAAAACTTACATCAATACTCTAAATTTGAGCGAACAAAGGCGAATTATGTTAGAACATTAGTGTTGAAAGCCATAGAGCAAAGAATATCCATGGTACAGGTTACAAGAGGCCCTACCACATCCAGGTCTGGGTCAGGGTGGAACCATGGACATTGACAGAAATGCACCATTTTAGTCTTGGTCAAGGAAAACCAAAGCTGTGTGATTTGGCATAACGAACGACGGCAGGCCTGCGTCGATACAGATGATGACCAGAACAGAGAAAGACACTAAGGACACCAATGCAAGATGTCCTTTTCCTGCCTTATTTGGATGGGAGAGCACTCCACACACCCATAAGGGGAATTGACAATTTTGATGGGACTCTGATAAAAATATTGGGAGGTGTCCCACTTGCTTATATAGTATGGAGTGGAGAATCGACAATACAGCATCGCTACACAGTATGAAAGGCCTTCTCCAAATAAAAAAGTACAGTGTTGAAGTGCTGCCTTACAAGGAAACTGTGCATATAGCACTCTCCCAGCATGAGCAGAGCATCTGATGTGGAGTACAACTTGCAAAAGCTGCACTGTGAAGGTGACTTCCGCTGTCTCGAAAAGAAGCTCACCAACATTAACTTTTCTATCAGAAATTAATTTCTCTCACCAAGTTACAAACATCCTCAGCATAGCCACCAAAACAGTGTGCCCTGGCAGGAACTACCTTTAAAGAACAAACTCTGCCTCACTATACAACTCATCTGCACTACAATAACCTGCCTGGCACTCTGCTACAAAAATACAGAAGAGATCACTCACCTGTCCATCAATGCCATGATCAGATTACGACAAGCATCCTTCCCGGAGAGAACCAAATCTCGCAACGTTACTCCTCGAATCTGATCAAGTGCTTCCTTTGAAAAAGAAAATGAGTACCATTTAGTTCAGGATTTGCAACACTTAACTACTGACATGTTTTAAATTAATTTTTCACTTATAATTAATGGGTTGTCTGGTATCCTTAGGTTATAAACAGGACCTCAGGGCCGGATGCTTTAGAAAGGGAACTGACAAAGCTCCTAAGATTCTGGTGACAAGTTGCTATTATTAAGATGTGAACGTTATGAGAGGAAACAAGTTTGTTATAATGAAAAATTATGACAATCTTCCAACTGTTTCTTCCTGCAATAGATAAGTAAAAAGAAACCCATTGGTACGAGTTTTACAACCAATGTGCACTGTGTCTTTTATTTCTGAGTAGTGGAGACTTAGAGTTTAGTGTGGGATCTGAACCACAAGTATATACAGGGCATGACAACCACCGAGAAGTCTACCCAAATTGCAACTCCATCCAGCAACTAAATATACTCAATGTGGCTTAACTTCACTGTAATTGGTGGCAGTATTTTCCCTCAGCTAAGCCACACATGGCCTTGGAGAAGCAAGAATGCCACCTCTGGTTTCAGCTGTAAGTCATCAAAAACTATCCCATGAAAGTGATGCATGCTAAAGACAGTCATGATGCTACATCCACTTCCAATTGGTTTTTTTTTTTATATATTTTGGGGTGGTACCAAAAATCTATAATAAAACTTTTTTAGTAATTAAAATGGCCATAAATAAATAGGGTACAAGAAATCTGTGCCACACCATGTTTAGGAGAGCCTCATTCGAGAACAATTCAAGGTCCAGGTCGGGGTGATGCTTGATGGTAGCATAAGTGCCCCACCTTGGTCTTGCCCATACAAAACTGGAAGCCGTTCATTTTGGCATAACAAGACACACCGTTCAGGCCTTTTGGGAGTGGGAGTTCAAGAGTAGCCATTCTAGCCATGTCAGAGGGGCTCAAAAAGTCATCTGTGTATAATGCGATGAGAACATCTTCTAGTGTACAGAGGCTGAAAACACTTCCCTGAAGGACCTCCTCTTGCCTTACATGGTGGGAGAGAGGGCTTACTCCAAACCACACCTGTACACAGAATCAACAATCTTGAAAAAACCCAGCCAGAAAATTAAGGATTAACAGAAATCCCTAATTTTAGGTTCTATATGAGACTGTATCACCACGTGGTATCATAGACCTTCTCCAAATCAAGAGATAGCAGTGAAATTCTAGCTGCAAAGGAAAGCCTCACAAATCGCATTCTCCAGTTGGAGCAAGTCATCCAAGGTGGAACTTGTGGAAGTCACACTAGGCAGAAGAAAGGCAACCTCAGCTGTTGAAAAATTAAGGCAAACTGAAATTTAACACTTTCTCCATCAACTTGCATACATAAAAGGTTAAAAGAAATTGGCCAGAAATTAATTAGGGTGGAGTGATCTCTTCCTGTCCTGCAAACAGTAAGCTTAGTAGCCATTTGTCAGGAATGTGGCAAGATTTCCTTTCGACCAGATCCAGTCAAACAAAGCAGCAGAAAAGCCAAGTTTCACTCACCTAGATAACGAAACATGGCATACGGGATATCATTTGGACCAGGGACGGTATTGATGCAAAAGGAGAGGGGAACGCTACTTGGTC
The DNA here is from genome assembly GCA_963969495.1 of Ceratothoa steindachneri. NCBI lineage: Eukaryota > Metazoa > Arthropoda > Malacostraca > Isopoda > Cymothoidae > Ceratothoa > Ceratothoa steindachneri. The sequence goes on along the minus strand of OZ018321.1, from coordinate 50,323,752 downwards.
AACAAAAACAGGTCATTGAAGGTATTTCCACTTCTGGAGGCGAAGTCCATGCTGCCATGAAGAGTATAACCATGTCCCATCCAAAGTCCGCTTGTGCATCAGGAGAGCACAGGAACATATTAAGAGGAAAACTAAACAGTTTGTTGGAGAGAGGATACGTGCATTCTTTGACTTTAAGGACACCAATATCCAGCTCTATGACGAGATCTGCTAGGATTTGGACACTGAGATTGACAGTAGTCAGACCCAGAAGGGGTTGTCTAATGTTCAGGTGCTCAGGAGAAAAGGCCTCATCAATCGGCATATGATACAGTGGAACTCCACCTTGTCGAACAGTTGTAATTAAACTGCTACGACCTAGAGTTGTGGAGGGGCAAAGGGGGCATAAATTACACACCAACACACATTATCTTCATCCTGCGGAGGAGAGGTCGCATAGAATTTATAACCAAGGAGGGTGGGCAGATGGGACACACCCAACATGATCTGGAAGCAGACAGCTAAACAAGATTGGGTGACGAGTCTTCGCAGCTCCATTCAGTTAGCCCGAGGTTCAGAGCAGTTCGACTGAAGGAACTTGCCCTAGGAATCTATCTTGGAAGAGCGCCTGAAACCTATTCAAAGTAGTAGTTCTCAGATGAATGGCTATAGGCCTCCTAGAAAAAGAACTCTGAGGAGCATTGAAACGCGAGCCTTGCCTCAAATTCTTAAGCTGGCAAGATTCGTTTGTATAGCTGAAGTGATGGCATTGATAATACCAAATTGGCAAAACTAAGCAGTATGCACTGAGTCAGACCCCTTCCTCCTTCAGTCCAGACAGCCCCTTGGTCAGTTAGTTCTTCAGTAATGTCCTCAATGGAGTAGGCTAACAGTATAGACTACCGACACAGGTGTGCCTTAAGATCACTTGATTTAGCACTGGACAAGATAGAGCACATCATTAACCAGAACGGTCACCTTTGTCAATCGGACAACTTAGTTCCCTGGGTCGAATAGATGACTTGGAAGTGCTTGAAATCAGCTGACTCAAAGATGCACAGCAACCTCTCAATGAGGGACCTCAATAATTTTGAGGCTCTCTTCACTCTCTTTACTCAACTTCTTTTTGGATGGGGATGGTGAGAGTTTTCACCCTTTCTTTCCGCACTTCCCAGGGACCAAGAAGGTGGACAGGAAAATCTCAGCCCAGTCTCACCCAATAAATGAGGAACCTGGCCCATCTTCAGATGCCCACCTCCAGAAGAACCAAATTGGGTGTGGTTAATTGCTGAATAGTGCTGATTCAGGTAAACTTTGCGGCAGTTCCCAAATACTGTATTGCCCTATAGGGATTTATTTTTTAATTAAAGAGCCTCTATGGCAACTGCTTGCTAGGGGAAAAATCGCCGTATTCACGTTTTCGCCCCATGGCATTATTGCAAATTAAACTGTAGATCACCACAAACAAAAAAAGGTCGCAGCAATGAAAAAAAAAGAAGCAAATTTGTGCTAAAATATGAGCAAAAAAACAATGTTCTTTTAGCAGTCATACCCTGATGCCAGTACACACATCTTACTCAACAACAGTTTGGATCTTTTCATCATTCATAAAACATATATTACATATTTCCCCAGAGGAAAAAGATAAAATTGTAAGATCATTTTACTGGTTTTTGGAAAAAAAACCCAAACAAACCCTGATGCAGAGTAATAACCCCTTGTCCTGCAAACACTTGATCATGAGCAACCTAGAAACTATTCCAGTTTCAGCCATCCTAGTAATTAATTTCATAGATTGTACATTCCAGGAACTTACTCAGTTGGGTTACTACCTAAGAAATTATTATTAATATATGCCCTCTGGAAAGAAAGGTCAGCAACTTGTATGAACTAATCAAGATCAATTTAATAGATTCATTAAAAAGATATAAAACTTTGCAAAAGAATGGGTTTCCACTCCAAGGTCTTCATCCAGTATTCTATGACACAAAAAGGTAAAAAAATTCCATTTTAACCTATTTTTACACAACCCCCTTCTCTACATCTCCCTCAATGCATTACAGATTTAATCACTCTCTCCTATGATGTACCTTTTAGCAGCTTTCCCACTAGGGTTCCTTGTCCTCGTGTTACAGGATACTAATGCGAGGAAGGTAGTTCCCAACTAATTACAACATTCCTATAACAAATATAGGTTGCAAAAGAATTCCCTGCCCCCAATGATGAGATGACTCATGCAACTGGGGCATATAGTCACTTGAAGCACTAACCTTAGAGAGGCCTTGGGCAATTAAGGTAAAATTATGGGTCGTGAGAACTGTCCACAATCGAAGAACATCCAAGCACTGTGCCAGGAGAGCTCTGAGGGCTAATAATGAAGCTCTTTCTCCAATATTCCCATCGCTCACAAAGGTACCCACGCCGATGGATGGGTTGGGAGTACTGAGAAGAGGAAAAAAATCTTAGGATCTTCCTTTGCGAGGACAATTCAGCAGCACAGGAGGAAACACGCAGTGGATGGATGGGAGAAAAAGAAATTCACCAAAATGCACATGAAGGGACAATACTAAGAAAAAAATAAAAACTGAATGAATAGGATTCAAGCCCAGGAATCCAAGATAGACAAGGATTTATTTAACACATTAAGTGCGAAGCATGCCATCAATGGTACACATAGAAATATTTTTAACTTTATTTAAACCAATTTTTTACAATTAAATATTATCTATATATATTATGATATAATATTTTTGGGGGAAAAAGGGGTAAAGAAATCCGATTCTAGTAAAATTATTTTGATATAAGTATCACCAGACAAAAATAGCAGTTTCTCATTAAATATTTTCCCCATTAAAAATTGTAAAAGAAATGTGATTTTCACTAATTTTCAACTGATTACTGTATATATTGTTGATTAAAAACATTTAAAAATAGTACTGAAAGATAAAATTATAAGATCATTTTACTGGTTATGTTTTAGTTTGAAACATGAAAGACAGAAAAATGTTTTTTCTTCTCATGCATCACAATATGTGGACTCTTCGAGCCTTTAATTTGTGATATCATTTGGTAGCATCGACATCATTTTCTACCCTTTGATTTGGGGCCCGGTGCTTCTTCTAAGGAATGGATTGACATTTTGTGTGAAATAGGAACACCCTTTCTACTTCGTGGCTTTATTTTTTCTGATGGTATTCTTAGAAATCTAATATTGAAATGGCTTTCCCTTTGTCATTATAATATTTGTTGTACAAAACCCAAGAATCTACTACTGCTGGGCCTGTAATTAGTTCCAGTGCAACCTTCATGTACCATTTCCTACATTTTCTTAGTACAGTATGATAAGATGTCATCTGATCTGACATATCTGCCCTTTTTTTCACTGAATTATATTGAAGTACACTTTCTGGCTTCATCACTTCAACTTCTGCTTGTGATACTTTCCCACTCGGTACAAGTTGACTACTATGCTCTGGGATAGTAGAAAGTGAGTCACCTTATTTCAATTTAGCTGTCATAACATCTCCAGGCAGATACTTTCTTGTTTTTTGAACTGTCCCACAATAGTAAGTCCTTTTTGCAAGCAATTGGTAGGCCAAGGGGCCGATCAAGAAAAATTATCCAGATAGATTGTGATACCCTCCTTCAATAAGCTTTCTGCAAGGTGCAAAACAACTGATTCTGAATGACTAAAGAGGGTCTCTCTCTCTCTCTCTCTATATATATATATATATACTATATATACATACATATATAACAGTGGGTGCAATAAATATCTGATACATGGTCAAAAGTATATTTACCATAGTTACACAACAGCAAAGTAATCGAAAATTGAATATCTTATGTATTTTGTACGTTGAATACAAATTGGTATCATATTGCAGAAATAGTAAAACATTACTATGATCACAGCAAAAATATCAAAAGAACATTTCAAAAAGTATCAGATACATCTATGAAAACCAGTTAGTACTTGGTGATATGACCTTTCGTCGCTAGTACAGCTCCAACCGTTTGGGATATTTACTTATGAGGTTCTTACAAATATTTGTAGGTATCTTTGGCCCATTCTTTTTGGCATATTCTTTTTAAATTTGTTAGATTTCTTGGGTCCCTTTTCTGAATCTTTAGTTTTAGTTCTCGCCATCCTCTTGGTAACTTCAAGTCGTCTGCAGACAGTAAGAGATTATCATCCAGAAGCAGCCACATACCATTATGTTGCCTCCTCCAAACTTCACTGTTGAGATTGTATTTTTAAGATCATGCATTGAGTTTTTCTGCCTCCAAAAGTGACTAACACTATTCTGCCCAAATAACTCAATCTTCGTCTCGTCAGACCATAGTACAGCATCCCCAAAACTTGCAGGCTTCTCTAAATGTTCCTTGGCAAAATTCAGACGATTTCTGACATGAATTGTTTTCAACAAAGGTGTCTTTCTTGGTGTGCGAGGATGGAATCCCTCGTTCCTAAGAAATGCTCTAATTGTATTTTTGAATACTTTTGTCCCAGCTGCTTCCAAATCTTTCTGAAGTTCAGATCGAGGATTCTTCTTTACTTTACAGACTATATGTTTAGCCGCACGGTTTGAAATTTTAGATGGATGCCCTGAATGTGGTAGACTTGCAGTGGACTGATATGAAGTGAACCAGCCAATCATCACCAATGGTTGAGTGGTATTTTTAGTATAGATGAAATTTTTTATGTAACTGAACAATTAGTTCTCTGCTCCTTTTTGGCAATTCTTTAGTCTTCACCATATTAGAATTAGAGTGTTGAACGATGACCTCCTTCTCATGCAGCTCTCAGACACTGATTGAGGTCCGCTGTTTCACGTGGATGAAGTAGATTATTTTTCTAGAAAGTCCTACAGCATTCCTGTCACGTAAACCACTCTGGAAAGTTCGAGAACTACTTATTATCGCTTTATAACTAACTTTGTGGGTGTGTTGGATACCTTTTGAGGCGATAACACTTTTGTCGATATAATATCAATGCTTTACTATTTGTGTATTCTAATACCAAATTTGTATTCAAAGTACAAAATACATAAGATGTTCAATTTTTTTATTACTTTGTTGTTGTGTAACTATGGTAAATAAACTTTTGACCATGTATCGGATATATATTGCACCCAATAAATATATATATATATATATATATATATATATATATATATATATATATATATATATATATATATATATATATATATCCATTAAACCACATTGAAAGAAAAAATGGAATAATTTTTTTTTTCCTTGCATTAATATTATTATTACTGCCTCAGTCACACTGAGGCAGCGAGCACCGCTATGATCACAGTTAAAAGTATGCCGTTAGTACTTTTCTCTTTCAATGTGGTTTAATGGATTCATTTTCATCATTCTCTCGTGCTACTTTGAGAGATATATACATATATATATATATATATATATATGATGCACTTATTTTTGTATATAAAATCACACAACTTACCTTTACAGAAGAGCATACAAACTCCCACATCAATAGCTCAACTATAACTGATGATATGGCAATTTGAAAAGCCCTGCAAGGCAGAAAAAGTTGCCAAATTCACCTTCGCAGAGTGTGTTAAGAGAAAATGAAAATTGCAATCCAACAAAGTAATTTTCAGGCAGGAAAGGAGCAATGGGGGAGACCTTTGGTTAAAAAAAGCAAGTGATGAACAGGAAAATGGCCAAAAGAATCTTGGGACAAGGACAGCACTTTATATGCCTGCAAGGGGATAAGTCACTGTAAATATCTTATAGCTTAATGCTAGTCTACATCAAATAAAAACAAAACAAAAAGCAACCCATAAACCAAAGGCCCAAAAAAACAAAAGCAGAAAAATCAAAAAGGAAGCACGCTCAAGCATTGGGGTAGACACACTGTAATAGTTGGCTCTAGTCTGCCTCCCCTCCCCAAATGTGTAATCCCTTTTTCTCTTCTAGCGTGCTTGGAATGAGGAGGACGGAGCAAGGGCAACCTTGGTGGTGGACCTGATAGATCTCTATCATGCCTCCCAATCATCTTTGTATCTTCCTCAGGTGGAATTTGAAATATTAGTTTGATGTGAAAGGGACTTTCAAATTTAATAGTGGAGACTTAGTTTCATATATCATTAAATTACTTAATAAAGTGGAGTGTCAGAATTGTAAGTTAGAGAGAAGAACGAGCTGGAAGGTCATCCAGATAAGAGTCACAGTGAATCTGTGATTAAAGATGCCTTCTCCTTTACAGCTGCTTGGTAACAGGCAAGACAGTCAAGCAGCATCTAGCTTTGAGAGGCAGTGCCAGCCAGCCAGGATCATCACTCACTATTGAAAGGAACTGTCCTGAAGTGTGGGTTTTTGAGAGTGCCTCCCAGTGTTCAACGCATTGACTGGAACTCATGCATCCCAGTCCCTTAAGACAGGAACCTATTGAGGAACCCTTGGAAGAATGCGGGCCCACCTCCCCTTCCCTTTCCTCTTTGTCTGGTACCAGTTATAACCCTTTGCACATTTAATCCTGAGTTTAGGGGTGCACCCAGTACTTTCTTGTGTAAAATTTAGATTGTGAAGCATTTGTAAGGCAATATATATATATATATATATATATATATATATATATATATATATATATATATATATATATTGGCAAGTATTTTCATAAAGGAGTATATATGTACATAATTATTTTGTGTTCGATTGTAAGGCTGTATATATTTTTATATTTATATTGCGATTGGTTAAGGTTTGATATTTATTTCTTGCATTTTTTTGATTATTTACTGACTTTTTCAAATAAAGGAAATATTAGAATAGCCCCTCAAACACCCAAGATGCCCTGTTGTTAGCGTCAGGGATTGTAGTGCGGGATCAGGATCCTGCTGCCACAGTGCCTCTCCCAGTGTGAGAGCATAAGATCAACACCCAAGAAAGTCAAATAAAATGGAAGAGGACAGTCTCCTCTAAGAAGTCAAAAGAGCACAGTATGTGTGCACAAACCTGTGAGTAAAAGGACAAGGACATGCAGTAGTGACCCCAATCATCCCATTCTGTGAAGATCACTCAGAGGGAGGTATTCAACAAGAACGTGGCAAACAGTATGGGGGACAACACAGTTTTTGCAGTAAGGTGCAGGGGAGCGCTTAATCTGAGTGTGCCTAAATCGAAGATAACAGAAGCACCGTGAAGCTGTCACAGAGCAATAATACGCAACGTTAAGTTCCCCTCATTTTTGCCAGGCAGCCCATAGGACTGATCTGATTCCTGCCATGTAGTCAGTTATGAGGAAGAGAAAACTGCTGATCTGGTGACCTAGTCCTCTCAGATTCTTCGGTGCCCTCATTCCTTGCAATCCCCATATGACCTGGTACCCAGCAAAAGATAATCTCAACTTTCGCCAGACTTGCAACATCACAGATACCATGGACGAGGGGGTGCGAGATTACAATGCCCCGAGGTCACTCAGAGTATTTTGTAAGTCCAATGAGATCATCCGTGAAGACATCCACAGCGCCTGGTAGAGCCCCACTTATGTCAAACAAGGGATACAGTACAGATGCTGACCCCTCCTGGGAGTAAGAATTTTTTTTTGTGCTAGCACATCTGGAGACTGCCTACTTGGGCATAAGTCGCCATACACAACAGCCTACTATTAGGCTATAATAAAAAACAAATAATATCCAAATAACACACAATGATAAAAAGGGACAAAGGCTAAAAAAATAATGAGAAAAAACAAAAAGGCAAGAAGGAAGCGTGCTCAGGCATTGGGGGTAGGCCTGCCTCCCCCCAGTGCAGGCAGATGTGACCTACAAATAGAAACACAAAAAAGGTCAAATAAAGGGAAGGAGGCCAGCCTTCTCAAAAAACTTGTGGAGTCCACACGTTGGTGGACTCCAAGGGACAAGCGGTAGTGACCCCACTCATGCGGGTACCGGGACAGGTAACGTGCACAGAGATCACCCAGACAGGGACATTCAACAAGAATGTGCAGAACAGTCTGGGAGACAATGCAGTCTACACAGTATGGTGCAGGCAAGTGCTCCATCAAATGGCGGTGTGTCCAATTCTGAGATGACAGAAAGCAACCTGAAGCCGTCGCAGCAGGGGGGAGGGGGAGGGCTATGGGAACAGGCGCGGCACAATGGAAAGCAACTTTAACTTCCCCTCGACCATCTGCCATCTTCTTTGCAAAGCAGCCCGTATTTCTGCCATGTAATCGGTGTGAGGAAAGGCGAAACGTTGGTCCGGTTGCCCAGTCCTTGCAGACTCTTTGGTACACTCATTCCCTGCAATTTCTACATGTTCAGGAATCCGTCAGAAAATAATCTCGACATCCACCCGGCTGGCCAAAAACATGGCATCATGGATATCGCAAACCAGGCGATGCGGAGATTCCAATGCATCAAGAGCACTCAGGGCGCTTTGTGAGTCACTATAAATCACAATCCGGTCGACCGCAAAAATCCTGGCAAAGGTGTGGTGACAAATAGTCAAAGGTGCTAGCCTCTAGGGTGGCATCCTGGGTAGAACCAGGGGCGCCACCGGCCTGAAAGCTATACCTAGCTCTCGAAGGAGTTTCCTAGCCCTAAACCCAAGAGGCTTAGGGTATCAGTGGCGTATCTCGGCGTCATAGGCACAGACGAGATCAACTGCGGGTGCAGTGAGAACTGTTGGCGACTTAGGGAAGGGCAGAGAATAAGCATACAGGCGAATAATGCACTGTGCACGGAAGAGAGCGAGTGGCATCTTCCCAGTCGCCAGGCGAAGGCTGGGGTGGTGGATCGAGTCCACCTTCCGCAAAACATGCTCGGCTGTGGATGCATAAAACTTGCATCCGTAGTCGAGCTTTGAACGAACAAAGGATCGATAAAAAAGTAAGGCAGTAGCCCTATCAGTGCTCCAAGTGCTGAATGGCAAGTGACAAAGAATATCCATGGCACGGGTACAAGAGACCCTAAGGCTACGAATACAAGACAAAGGAAACGGTGCGAGTCAACCACTTCTAGGCGCACTCCATTGAGAAACAAGTCTGGATCTGGGTGGAGCTGTGGATGGCGGCAGAAATGCACCACTGTAGTCTTAGCCAAGGAAAACCTGTGTGCTTCGGCATAGCAAGAGACGCGGTTCAATGCATGTTGGAGTTGATGCTCCAGAGTTGGCTTCTGGGGCGTGCCAAAAGAGATTGAAAGGTTGTGCGAGAACATCTTCCAGCAGCACCGAGGTGATGCTGTTGATTCTCAGGGCAAAGAGTTTGACACTGAGGACATTTTCCTGTGGGACCCCACTCTTCCTGCTCCATTGTGCCGAAGAGGGCTACCCCCACCCATATGCGGAATCACAATCTCGCAAATATTCAGATACAAACATTGGGAGGCGTCCCCTCTCCATCGTGTGGAGAGTCTCCATGATACCGTATCGCCATGGGTATCATAGTCCTTCTCCACATCAAAAAACACCGTGGCGTAGTGCTGTCTAAGAAGGAAGGCCTCGCAGACAGCATTTTCCAGTCAGAGCAGAGGATCCACTGTGGAGTGTAACTTGCGAAATCCGCACTGTGCAGAAGAAGATGACACCCGCAGTCCAGAAAAAAAAGCTATCTAACATTTACCAATTTCTCCATCAACTTACAGACGCACGATGTTAGAGAGATTGGGCGGAAACTGGATGGGGTAGAGTTATCTTTCCCTGGTTTGCAAAAAGCGAGCACAGTAGTGATTCACAGGAGTCTGGGAGGATACCCTCTACCCAGATCCTGTTCAACAAATCTAACTGAAAGGGCACGACTCTCTAACCGAGGTGTCGAAGCATGGCGCATGGGAATGGTCTGGAACAGGGGCGGTGTCCGCGCACAAAGCAAGAAAAATGGCCAGATGTTCTAGGAATAGTAGTTAGGCCAACAGCGATGAGGTTACTGGAGAAGGACTCAAAGGCCTCATCTACCAAACTTAACTCTTCGACTGAGATAGAGAAATCAATTATTTCCTGAAATGAGGACCACCGAGTCAGCACCAAGCAAAACCGGGGCGGGCTCTCGGGTAGCAGCAGCCCAGAAAATGATAGTTGAATGGAAAAGTGATCACTACCATGGAGGTCATCAACCACCCCCCACTCAAAATCAGGCTGTGCATCCGGAGAGCACAATGATAGATCGATGCAGGAAAATGGAGCGGTTCTCACCAGTGATGTGTGGCCTCATCTGCATTTTGGAAATCTATCTCAAGCTCATTGATCAAGTCAGCAAGGACTTGACCCCTAGGATTATTCGAGTAGTTTCCCCAGATATACTGTTCAGATCCCCGAGCAAGAGAAAGAGCCTCAGCAACCGTGCCACAACTCGGGGGAAGCACCCCCGGGTCAAAGTCAGCTGACGGTGGAATATACGCAGAAATAACTATACTTTCTATCCAGGTGCAGCTGCACAGCTACTGCCTAAATGGAGGTATCTAAAAATGACGAGAAGAACGGAGACATTATGCAGGGTGTAAATTGCACATCCTTCTGCCTGACCCAAATTGCGTGGTGGTGGGGTTGCAAAACCCTTATACCCCGGGAGGGTGTGCAGGGGGCATGCGCCCAGCATAGTATCCTGCAAAAAGATAGCTAACGGGCAACGGGACCAGGCGAGAAGAGCCCCTGCAGCTCCTCCCAGTTGACCCAGAGTCCGCGGCAATTCTATTGAAGGAATATACCCTCCAGGAGATGCGGGGCCCTCTTCGAAAGGGACCCTCATGGGAATGGTGTACACTTCCCAGAGGGCAGAACTCAGGGTGCTGTCGCCTTCAAGGACTTATCGGGGGAGGTTGGTCTCGCCATGCAAGTCTTTTCCTCACTCTACCTCAAAACCTTAGGCGAGCGGGGTGGATTCGGAGGCAGGAGTCCTTTTTTTGTTGGATCCACCGTCTTCGAGCCACCCAACCTACCACTGGGTGTGGGGCAAAGGAGCCGAAGCTCCTTTAGTGTCCTTTTTTTGTGGATGGGGGGGGGGGCAGATTTAGGAATGCTGGAAGATGGCTTCATGACCATCCTCAGAAGTGTTGCCTCCTGTGAGTCTAATGACTCGGAAATGGTCAGGCTGGGGGGAGAGAGGGAAGCCCTGGTTTTATCCGGGGCTAGGTGCCTACCCTTTGTGCCACCAGCTTTACCAGGGGAGCACCAAGGGTGGGTAGAAGCCGCAGAAGGGTACCGAATTGGCACGGAAACGACCGTGCTCATAGGATTGGAGGGGCGAGGTGGAGCAGAGGGTGTCTTTCTTAACATTGAGGCATAGGACATCCCAGGCAGCGCCGGGCACGCCAGGACCAAGTCCTTAGCCTAGTGATATGAGAGCCGATCCATGGCTTGAATGGCCAGGATTTCCCTAAGGAGATACATACCACATTACTTCGGAGAAGGGTGGTGCAGCTCTCCGTAATTGACGCACTTGGCTTTGGAGCAACGTACAGACTTCGGGTAACCTCGACTTTGCGTGTGTACATGAGTGCTTAATATGGCTGAAGCGGTGGTAGTAATAGAACCACGGCGGCAGTGGCACGAATGCCTTCACGCAGTAGCGATACCAACCAGCACGCACTGACTCAGGGAGCTTGTCACTGTCGAAAGTGACGAAGAGTGTAGGGGTGGTTCTCATCACACGTTCGAGCTTGACTGCCCCGTGGTCAGCCAGCTTTCACGAAGTTCATGGTAGAGTGAGGTGTCACACTCACAGGCATGCCCTCAAGTGTCCGAAGGGCACTAATCATTGTCGCCTCAGAGGGATTTGACGCATTCGCCATAAGGCTCCCATCCAGTAAATGGGTCACCTTCAGCTCTCTATCAATCACACTAGCTGTTGCTCTCCTCTTATGGATCATGTTGTCCTTAGCCAACATTCTGCCATCAGTGGAGTGAATAACAAGGAAGCGTTTGAAGCCAGTAGGCTCGAAAACGCCAGGTAGCCTCTGAATGAGAGGCCTCGATGTAATCAAGAAACCGTTCTGGTCTTTGTCTTGCTTGGATTACCCACTCGAGGGAGAAACGGAGCCAGACGTGCCGATAATGGCTGGGTCGCTTAACGAAATGGCAGCAGACCCATCCATCCCCGTGGCTCCCGCGGAGGGAAGGAGCCCCAAGTCTTCTTAGTCTTTTTCTTTTTAGGAGAGGAAGACAGGGAATGAACCCGCTTCTCTACTCCACCGGTAGGAGCCCCCAGGCCAGATGGACCATCCTCAGCAAGATCCTTCTCTGAAATCGAGGAGGTCTTGGCTGTCATAGGGGCACTAGCTGATGAAGGAGATCCCTCCTCTCCTTGTAAGGCTTGGGGGCCCGAGCCGGCTAAGTAGGTCCTTGCACAGGGGCGGCCTTGGATTCAGTGCTTGGCACTGGGCCCAAGTTTGACCCATGGAAGGTCCTACCATCTGAGGCTGGGTCACCTCAGGGACCAAGTCCATCTCAAATGGGTCTCCATTTGGCTACCCCCCCCCCCCCAAGACATCACAGATCCCATTTATAATGCTGGCGAACTGGCATCAATCGAGGAAGAGAGGGCGGCAGGTACACTGACCCTCTGCAAACTTGTTGCGCATGTCTACAGGACATTAAGGGGCATGGGCCGATGGGCCCTAGCATCCTTTGCTGCCATAATGGGGTTGGCCCTATTGAGCTGCCTCAAACCGGGAGTGGTCAATTATGAGCCACTTGCCTGATTTCTTGGTAGTCCCCTTAGAAAGTAAAGGGACAACTGCCGTTGTAAAAAGTGACAGAGAAAGGGGTGAATGGGAGTCCCCTGCACCCATAGGCAAAGGAGAGGAGTAAGCCTCCTCTCCAGTAGAAGAAATTTGGAGGGCCCCCTGAGAGAGCAGGTGACTATTTTTTCATTGGAGCTGCCCAAAGGCGGCTCGGGTGATGGTAGAGGGGAAGGTAAAGGGAGATATTTTTTTTAGTGACTCATCATTGGGCATGGTGACCCTTTGTAATTCACGGGATGTATACGCTCATCACCTTACGCAGTAGCCCACTCTGTGAAGGGTGAATACCAGGCCAGCAGAACTAGCCTCAACCATTTAAGGTCACTTCTCCCGCCTATTGGCATGGCATAAAAAATGATAGATAGTGAAAGGAGAAAGAAAAGGGTGTTAAGAAGGTGAAGGTGGAGGTGAAGCAGGTTGTTAACAGCTCACCATCCTAAACCGCAGCTCAGGGGTGAGTGGGCATTGTCCCCTCCCCCCTCAGCCCCAATCTGGGATGGTTGGCTGAGAGGAACCTGGTCGGTGTCTACCCTGTGAAATTAGAGGCTTTAAATAGTTGGGAGAGAAGTTGTATGGAGAATGAGGAAGCAAGGTAAGAAGACAGGGTGTCAGAAAGAAGGAGAAGAGGCTAAGCTGTGGCTGAAGACAAGGCACTGAGTCTCATCAGCACAGCGGCCAGGAAGGCAAATCATCATGCCCTTTACAGGGCCTGGGACTTGGAGTAATCCATATACACTGGCATGAATCCAGGGAGACACAAAATGTGCTCCACAAAGGCTGAACGCAATGCTCCCGGGGCTGTAAAAGCTTTGGGAGCAGAGGTGTGGTGACAAATAGTCAAAGGTGGTACCCTCTAGGGTGGGATGGTGTCCTGGGCAGAACCAGAGGCACAATCAGTGTGAGAGCTAAACCAAGCTCTCCAATGAGTTTATTGAGCCTAAAACCAAAGGGCTTAGAGGATGAATGGCATCTATCGGCGGAATAAGCACCGTTGGGATGGGTTACAGATGCAGTGAGAACCGCTGGTGACTGGGGGAAATGCAGAGCTAGCCTGTACAAGTGCATAATGCACTGTGCACAGCACAGTGCGAGTGGCATCTCTCAGGCAACGATATGTTGGCTCTTAATGGGGGCAATTTATGGAAGGCACTGTTCGCAATACCTGCTCAATTGTGGATGCGTAAAACTACCATCTGTAGTCAAGCTTGAATGAACAAAGGATCGGTAGAAATGTAAGGCAGTATCCCTATCAGCACCCCAAGTAAAGAAGGTCACGTAATGAAGAATGTGGCCATCGCTGTCCAGGAAAAGGGCTAACATAACATTAAATAATTTCTCCCCATCAACTTGCACATGGAGGAGGTTAGAGAAATTGGGCCGAAATCAACCGGAGTCATGATATCTCCTCAGTTTGCGAAAAGCAATTCTGTTGAACAATTCTAGGAAAAATGCCATGCCTTGCTAACCTAGGTGTCAAAGTATAACATATGATCATCATCTGAACAAGGGGCGGTGTCTGCGCATGAAGCGAGAGTGGAATGCAACTCACAACATAAACTTGGCTTGAAGGGTTCTCCGCCTCTGTAGGTAAAGTCCAGTCATGTGGAGAAACTGGTTGCAAAAGACATTATGGTTCGAGATTGTGGTCGTACTCTACTGGAGAATGCGAGGGAATTCCTGTGAGACCTTCCCCTCAATCCTTTTGACTCGCATCCACACCTGTGCTAGTGATCTTTACCATTAAGTCAAGACACTTATGTCTGTCAGGAAGAGTGGTGAGTGTGCTTCAAAATATATGTCTAAGGGCTGACCACCAAGGAAGCAGAAGGTGCGCAAAAGGACCTGATGTTCTAGGAATATTATTTAGTACCACAGTGATGAAATTGGTGGAGAAAACCTAACAGGCTCATCCAATGACCTAAACTACTTGACTGGAATAGAGAATTAGTTATTTCCTGAAATGCCAACCAATGCACCATCTCTAAGCACCATTAGCAGATTTTCAGGTTGCAGCCCTCAGAAAAGGATAAATTGAATGGTTAGTGGTCACTAACATGAAGGTCATTGACCATCTCCCACCTAAAATTAAGCTGTGTATCCGGAGAGTATGGGGACAGAATGATGAAACAAGACAATCAAGCACTTCTCAGTTAGTGATCTGTAAACTCATCCACATTTAGCAGACCTATTTCCAAACCCTTTATAAGATCATCAAGGACCTGACTCCTGGTATTGAGTGTATAGTCCCCCAAGAGGAGATGTTTAGGAGATGTTTACCTGAATCGAAGTCGGCTGACAGTGGAATTTACACAGAAATAACAGTATAGTTCCTATCCAGGGTGGGGCTGCACTGCCAATGTCTGAAAGGTATTTTTAGCAAAAAGAAGCACAGACACATCAGTCCAGGTGTAGATCGCACACCTTCCTGCCCAGGCCCCATCCCCTTGTGGTGGGGTCACAAAACCTTCCGGGCCCATGAGGAAGGAAGGAGAGGGGCATGCAGCCAGCATGGTCTCTTGCAGAAAGATAGCTAATGGGGAATGACAAGAGACAAGCATCCACAGCTCCTCTCAGTTGGCCCGGAGTCTGCAGCAATTTCATTGAAGGGATATGCCCTCCAGGCCTAGAATGGCGGAGATGTGGGGGAGAGAAGGGAACCCTCTTCAAAGTTAAGATCCTCAGGGGAATGGCCTTATGCTTCCAGGAGGCAGAAGTACAGGCAAGGTCGCCTTTGAGGACTTATTAAGGGAGGTTGGGATTGCCATGTGTCTTTCCCACCCACTCTGCCTTGAAACCTTTGGTAGGCGAGGCAACTTTGGAGACAAGGGTTCCTCATCTTCAAGTCATCCGGTCAAGCCATGGGTGGGGATGTAGAAGCCAAGGTTCCTTTGATGCTGTCCTCCCTCGGGGTACAGCTTTAGTAGTCCCCAAAGACTGCCTCATAACCAATTTAGTGGGTGGCCATTTTGCCTTATGAGAAACTGTCACACAGGGGGAGCCTGCTTTTAGCTCAGGCTAGATGTGGCTTTTGTGTTGCCAGCTATAACAAGGGAGCACCCAAGGTGTGTAGAACCTGCAGATGGGTTCCAAATGGGTGAATTGCTCATGCTTGTTAGCCTGGAGCAGGCAGGAAGAGACTGCCTTTTTTATTATTGAAGCATAGGACTTCCCAGGGAGCAGAATTTGACAGGGTCTGCAGCCTGAACAACCAGTATTTCGTTCTTCAGGAGATACCAGCCACTTTACTTCCAGGAAGCAGTGTGTGGCTCTCAGCAATTGACACACTTGGACATACACAATAAGGACTTATCATGTATGGATTTGGAGCACCCTACAGACTTTGGGTAAAATTGATTGCGTGTCTACATGAGTGATTCGTAGTTGAAGTGGTATAGCTCATGGCATCCCCTTGGTAGTGATATTAATCAACATGCACCATCTAACGGAAATAATTTCAGGAGCCAATCTGGTAACTGCCTACTGGGCATAAGAGCCTGCGAAGGTCAAACATAAGGAAGAGTGTAGGGGTGGGTCTCAAGGTCCCTCCCTGTTTTATCATTACACACTCGACCTTGACTATTCCCTGGTCAGCCATCTCTTCAGTGATGTCTTCTAAGGAGTGGTCCACAGTGTTCCTTCACATTAACCACTCTTTCACAAAGTTTATGGTAGAATGCGGCATCACACTCACTGGTGAGCCATTAAGTGCCCAAAGGGCACTAACAATGGCTGCCTCAAAGGATCCATTGAATTACCCAGAAAGATCTCATCCAAGAAATGTGTATCCTTTGGCTCTCTACCAATCAATCTAGCTAAAGCTCTCCTTGGTGGACAACATGCTACCATTGATGGAGTGAATAACCAAAAAGCATTTGAAGCCAGCAGGCTCAAGAGTGCCAAGTAATAACTAAACTAAGGGGCCCAATATAATTGAGGAAATGCTCATTGCACTTGGTCTTAACCTGGTCGCTGGCCGAAACAGCAGCAGACCTATCCATTCTGGAAGCGCCCGCAGAGGAAGAGGAACCCCTTGTCATCTGTGAGCGAATTCCACGTGGAATTTCTTTTCTAGCACGGAAGTTCCATGCGCTGGAGAAGGTTCTTTTAGGCTTAAATTGGTAAGCCTACCCCCCCCCTTCCACAAGTGGTAGCCTCGAACCGCGTCCACCACGGTCCACCTTTACACAGGTTAGAATCACCACAGCAAGAAGATTCAAGGCCATTGGAGAGTAGAGCCGTTTCTCACTCAGCCCCCTCGGGGAGAGCCTCGGACATATATAGTGCTCGTCCTTCATGAGGCAGACACAGAGTTGAGAAGTCTCGCCTGGACCCAAGAAGATTCCCCCAGTTCCAAGTCAGGTGCTAACAACAAAGCAAAGTGACGGCTGAACTTTTGTGTGTTGGAATTAGCCCTAGCCAGTGAGGTAATTCCATTTAACAATCGCTACCGAGCGATTTTTCCGATTTCACTTATCCACTCCTGTCGAAGCCCTCCTCGTTCGCCCCTCGTTTTTGGATGGCCGAAATACTCTCCCCTGGACTGGATGTTACCCCCCCCCCTTTTTGGAGAACCATCATCACTAAGTTTTCGCTCAAAAGCTCTGAGCACCCTCGCCTCACCTTCAGACATCCATGAAGCCTTACCCCGATATCTCACCCGGAATCCTCCGTAAGCCAACCCCTCTTCCCCCTTCAGTAACCCATATGAGTTAATCCCCCTCCTCATTTACCGATGTAATTTTGCCCATTAATTCTCTGATGTAATTTTGCCCATCGATTCTCTCAGTTTTATGTAAATAAAATTATATTTTTGTACATGCCACTTTAAATAACCTTGAGCTTTGCCATTGCCCACATTTTACCCGACCTCGTTGCACTCTTTCTCGCTATTCAGCTCGTCAAACTTGTGGCGTGCCATTCCTTTGTCAGTTCGCCTTTAAGTTATTGGTCCCTTCCCCATAGATATAATATGGTATTGATTTAATATAATGTCATACCACGATAGCCTCTTTGATTTCTTCTTGTTTTGTATTCTTTGGAGGAGGGAAAGGAGTGAATCTGCTTCTCTCATCCCCAGGAAGGGGCCCCAAAGCTGGATGGACAAGTCTCAGCCCTAACTTTCTCTGAAATGGAGCACCAAACTGAGGAAGTGGTCTCTCCTCTATTTCTGAGTTCTCAGGGCCCATGCAACCAAGCCAAGCTCTGCCCTCTTGAAAGACCCTTAATGTGGAACACGGCCACCTCAAGAGGGGCCTCTAACTTCCCCCACACCAAGGTGTCAGGTATCTCAACTGGGGACTCAAAGGGCCTATAACCCATCATGAAAGTCACTGGGGCTGGCACAGCAAAAAGGAGGAGGGGGCATGCCGGCTCCCATCAACTTGACTAACCCTTTGAATCAATGAGGTGCGCGAGCAAGGCCCAGGGAAGGGTGCAGTCTCTTACCCTGTAAGGAGATTGTGGTGGGGCACCTGACCACACTGGGAGGTAACTCTGCAAAAGAAGGAGAGGGAGAAGCACCCTCACCACTACATGAGTCTTGGAAGGGCAGAGGTGGAGCTGCACAGGGGCAGGCCTGAAGATGGCAAAGAGGAAAACCATTTGTTGCATTCATAATGCAGGAGGGAAGCCCCTCCACCTGTAAGAGTGGTGCTGTCATTTAGCTCCTCATCCGCCCCAACACCAAGGTCAGCCAAGGATTGAGAGAGAGAGAGGGATGTAGTCAGATGTGATGGTGAAACTTGAATAACTCTTAGAAAGTTTGCCAATACACAGTATTTTTTGACACTTGTGACCACTAAAGAAAAAAGAAGGGGGGTTGATTGTCTATATCATGCATCCAGCCACTCTGTCTCAGATTTTCAGACTTTGCAGGCATCCACCCTGGGTGCATTAAAGAATGGTGTTTGCAACCTAGGACAGTGACATGCACCAACCAGTTACCCAGTGATTCCCCAAAGGTTGCAGGTCACAACTCTCATCTGGACAGACAGAGGCATATCCTTAGTAGGACAGGATCTGAAAATCTGTTGTGGCAGACCCAGAGAAACCACCAGAAACTTTTAGTTGGCCTAGAAGCCAAGGCAGTAAAGCCCACCTGCCACGAGTGGTTAATACAGACTTATGAGCCTGAGAATGGTTATAGGTAGGTGAGGTGGTCATCATTATTTGTGACCCAATGTCCAGGTCCCTTCAAGGTCTGGTCTCTTGCAACCTGCCAGCGTTGTTTATAGAGGTTTAAAACCTCTCTTCTGACACAGCATCAGGTAGCTGGTCAGGTCCTTAAGCCTAGACAGAGGGTTGCGAGGATAGTCGTAGAGAAAAAGTGATGCTGAGAGAGTGAGGAGGAAGAGCAAAAAGCACCAACAACTTTCCCACAAGCTCCGTCAATGAATTCAGTTCAACCCAGTAATGGCGCAGCCCTAATTCTCACTATGACTCCGTGAGAATAGTTCCTCCTGGTACCCAGTGTAGGTAGAGGAAAAAACAAAACAAGTAACGCAAAGAGGAAGTGAGGGGAGAAGCGCACCGACAACTTTTCCCAAATTTGCACTCGGGATGGGAGAATGTGCAAGTCTTCCAGGTACCAAGTGTAACAGGCTACACAGGGTACCACCCCCTTCAAAGCAAAGAGTGTCACCACTCAAAAGTAAGAGCTTGAGCTCTTTTGGAGAAAAGTGGAGAACAAACAAGGGAATGAAAATAAAGTGAGAGAAGGCAGAAACTGTGGTCCCATTTCTATTTTGGATGTAAAAAATATAAATAAAATAAATAAAGCAAAACCCATCTGAAAAGACTAGTAAAATAAAATTGAAATTAAAGTGAAAATGTGAGAAAAACAAATGGTCCAAGGAGAGTAGTTTTAGTGCGAGGAGCCAAGAGAATGCACAACTCACCATAACCTCCCCACACTATGGAGAGACAACTCCAACAGAAAGCAACAAACCTTTGCAAAGAAGTCTGGAAAGAGGAGCCTGTGAGTGTCTGAGCTGGTCCTTGGTTTGTCAGCATAAATTTGGCCATGAGTTCCACGTGTCGAGCGAGAAATCCGACTTCCTCAGACGATATGACACTAGATATCTGAAATGCAAAAAGTCTTCCTTCTTTTTCAATCGCTGACAAATACGAGATATCAGCTTACACAAATACTGAGACAAAAAGTCTCCAAAATTATTTACCTTTGTAAAAGCTCTTCACCTCTAAGAGGAGATCATTGTGGATAGCTTCAGTCATATTTTGAACAATCACTAAAAGTTCTAAGAAACCGATTATTGGGAACAGACAGCTAATGAATGGAGGGCGCCACAAAATTTGCATCAAAAAAGTATTGTGAAAAAGACAAAGTGAAACGAATGCACAGTATGGCTGAAGGATTTGAACACTCACATGACTGACAGGCTTTCACATGAATCAATTTACTCATTTGAACCTGGGCAAAGACTCACTTAAGAGACCATTTTTGCAATGATTCTGGAAATGTGAAATGACTACTATCTGTTCCACCATTAAGACTGAGTCTTGATATAGGTTGTTATTTTTCTATTCTCCCATCCACCTCCACGTATCCTTATTAATTATGCAATTCCTTTACTTTGTTAAAAACAACAAAAAAAAAGTAATCCAAAAGCAAGAAGAAAAACTAGCCAAGAAATCCAATGGTATTACACTTACCACAGTCTTGAGATCTTTGATTTCTTCTTTAACAAGTGGCGTCGCCCAAACCGGGCGCAGAAGTCGGGCCAGGTAGAGATAGAGGGAATTGTGCAGTGGGGTATACTGGACTTCACTTGTTTGCTGCTGTTGTTGCAGTTGCTGCTGCGACTGCTGTTGCTGAGGGGGTGCCATTTGAGAGATTGACTGGCTTTGCACGGGTGTTGATACAGAGGCTGGATGGAAAGCTGCCAATAAAAAAGCTTGAGGAAGAACAACGCTTTGGTCATTAACAGATAGCAAATTTTCTTCTCCAATTTAAAGCGCAATAGCAGCAAGGAGGCATCACGCAGAAAGTTTGTAAGGAAAGATATGAAAGGAAAGTGATGAAACTAGACGAGGTGAAAATGTGTGGTGGATAAATAGCTGCAGATCCTCTTGCAAGCATTGGGGAAGGTGGGGCACAAAAACTTCCAGATGTGACCTATTATCTTTCCTGCAGGTGTGTAAAGGATAGATAGGGGGGAAAAAATGGTGGTGGCCAAGATGGGTGTTAGGGTCTAATTTGTTTTGGTATTCAGGTAGAGAAGGGTGGTCATGATTGAAAGGGAGTGAGTGATACTGGTCAAGTGATCTAGGGTCAATTCGGATTAATGGATATAGAGGGGGGGAAGGGTAGAATAGGGTTGTGGCAGGTTTGGAAGGTGCTATGTGGGTAAAGTGCATGTGGGTTATGTGCATCTATGTGAGTGCTGGAGGTTCTCAAGTAATTGGGTGTAGAGGATGGCTTTGTGGGTAGGTAGGAATAAGAGTGGAGGGTGAGAGGGGGTGAGGGGCATAGCAATTGAGTGAGGAACTGTGACCCTACCAGCAGCTGCTATTTCGCAGTTTGTATTTTGTGTAGGTGTTTAATATTTTAGCTACGACTGGAGCCAATGGTGGGGATGGTGTAGTTCAGTGTTGTGCAGACAACTTGTCTGTATAGTATTGTGAGTTTCTTTGTGTTGTCAAAAGTTTGTGTTTGTTAGTTTGTTTTTTCTTAGAGCCCATCTGGAGAATGCCTAATATGGCATAAGTCACAGTAATCATCTTAGAGCCTAATGCTAAGCTAGATTAAAAACCAAGCAACCTAAAAACAAATAATAAAACATCCAAAACAAACAAACAAAACCAAAGGCAAAAAACAAACAAGAAGGTAAAAGCAAGAAGGAAGCGCCATCAGGCTTCAGGGGCAGGACCACCTCTCCCTGGGATGGAAGCATGAGACCAACAAAAAAGAGGGACAAATAAAATGGACTAGGCTAGCCTCCTCCTAAAAGTCAGATAGTCCACAAAGCCTATGTACACGCACTCATTCTGAGTGAAAGGGTTAAGCTGCAGCAACCCCGCTCATCCTGGTAATAAGCGTGAAGATCACCAGGAGTGGGACATTCAACAAGAATGCCAAACAATATGGGGGGACAACAGTGGTCATAGTAAGGTGCAGGAGAGTCAGGGTTGGCAAAAAAAAAACAATAAAACCCGGAGTTTATTTTGGGGGTTTTCAAATCTTGGGTATTTTCAAAAAACAAATGCTACAAGCACTAGAATAAAGCAGAAAAAGAATAGCTATCTCTATTTTTATATAATATTAATAATTACTTAGTTTAATAATTATATTATAGTAAAAACAGATCACTGATTGAGAATTGTGGGTACCCATGATAGCCATAACCTGTAGAAGGAGAGAAGAATTATTATGAGTCAGTATCAGAGAAATAACCTTAATTTGATACATATTTGAGGAAATTATAAACATAAATATGAATTTTGAATAAAATAATGATAAGTAGCATTCATTTCTTAAAAAAAAAGTAATTTTGAAAAAACCCAAGGATCTGACCACTGGGATTGATTGTGTAATCCTTCTACAGGTGGTCCATCGATCAAATTCCCAAGCAGAAGAAAGGGCCTGGGCAACCATACGAGGACCCAGCAGAAATTCTCAGCATCGAAATCTGCTTAGGGTCGTACGTATGGAGAAATTACAGTATTCCTCCTAGCCAGGTGTAGCTGCACAGCTACTGCCAGAAAGGAGCATTTATAGCAACTAGATGAACAAAGACATTGCAGTAGTGTGTTGGTGTCCGCATCCGCCGTCTCTAATCCTTCTCCTTTTACAGGGTGCTTGGAATGAGGAAGACGCGGGAAAGTCACTCCAGGTGGAGAGACTTGATAGATTTCTATCGTGTTTCTCCATTGATCTCTGTCTTCCTCCATAGGTGATATTTGAAACAGGAATGAGATTGGTTTGAAGTAATTAACTATTGACTGAATTTAACAGTGAACTTAAATTAATAAAGTAAAGTGTCCATTGGAATTTAGAAAGAAGCTGAATAGTTATTCAGGTGAGTCTTAGTGTGAATGGGTGGGTGTATATGTATGTCAGTGTGGCAGTGAATCGGCGATTTAAAATGCCTTCTCATTTCCAGCTTCTTGGTGCCGGCTGATCAAGCGACTTCTGGCTTATAGAGGCAGTGGTAGCCAGCCTTGACTCTCAGTCATTCTCATAACAAGAAAGGGGCCCCATACAAGGTGGGCAAGGAGCACACACCCAGCATAGTCTCATGCAAAAAGATAGCTAATGGGAAATGGGAGGAGATGAGCCTCTGCATCCTCCCAGTTGGCCCGGAGTACGCATTAATTCCATTGAAGGAAGGAATATGTCCTCCAGGTCTAGCTTGGAGGAGATCCGGGGGTCCTCTTCAAAAAGAAACCCCTAATGTGAATAAAAATATGTTTCCTGGAGGAACCGTCGCTTTTGAGGATTTATTGGAGGAGATTGGGCTCGCTATGTACTACGGCTATTCCTCCTTCTACTTTGAAAAGTTTGGCAAGGTCCCTATTTTGGAGGGTCCAGCCTTGGGTGGGGCATGGTAGCTCTGCCTCCTTTCGGGTGAGAGCTTTATGAATTGCCGAAGACGGTCACACAGCCACCTTTGGGGGTTTGCCTCCTGAGTCTGATGACTAGTTGGAGGTGCTGGGATGTTTCACCTTAAGGGAAACAGTCGTGCAAGGGGGAAGGGGTGGGAGCACTGGTTTTAGCTGAGGCTGGGTATGAGCCATTCAGCCTGATAGGTCTACCAGTGGAGCCCTCCCTCCTTAGAGCGGGATGGTGGGGTGTTAGAACCAGTGAAGGGTTCTGAATGGGTGCAGAAGCCACCATGCTCATAAAACTCGAGGGGGAAGGAGCAAAGAGTGCTTTTTTTTTAGAATCGAGCCATAAGACATCCCAGGTAATGCTGGGCACACCAGGACTAGGTCCTTTGTGTTGCCAAAAGAGAGACGATGCGCAGTGTGAACAGCCAGGATTTCCTTCTCCAGGAGATACCAGCTACATTGCTTTAAGGAAGCAAGGTGTGGTTCTCTGTAAATGATCCACTTAGCCATACATGATAAGGCCTTATCCTGGATGATCTTGGGGACAACCAAACTTTGCACATTTACACGATCGATACATATGGTCGAAGATGTGGCAGTAGTAGCACGAATGCCCTGTCGGGTACCGATATTAATCGACACACACTGAAACAGGGAGCCTTTCATGATCAAAGGTGAAGAATAATGTAGGGGTGGGTCTCGAGACCCCCCCCCCTCCATCTTTTCTCATCATACATTTGACCTTGACCGCTCGTTGGTCAGCCACCTCTTCAGTATTCAGCTAAAAGACTAGTCCACGAGTTCTGTGGCCTAAACCAATTCTTTCACAATATTCATGGAGTGCAGCGTCACTTTCACTGCTGATCCATTTAGGTTCCGAAGAGCAATAATAATGGCCATTTGAGAAGGGTCCGCCGGAATGGCCAGAAGGCTGCCATATGAGAAACAGGTCACTTTAGGTTCTCTACCAGTCGGTTTAGCTAATGCTATCCTCTGAAGGAACATGTAGTTTTGGGCCAACATGCTGTCATCAATGGAGCGGCTAATCAGAAACGTTTGAAGCCAGTCTCTGAATGAAGGACATTGACATAATCGAGACTCCCAATCACCCTACTTGCAACTTTGGTCTTTGTCTGGACATCCCTACCTGAGGGTGCCTCGGGGCCAGTCTTGGCCTGGTTGCTTGCTGAAACAGCAGTGGACCCATACATCCCCAAAGCCCCCGAGGAAGGAGAGGAACATCTTGTCTATGATTTCTTCTTTTTGCTCTTGTTTTTCTTCTTTAGAGAGGAGGGCGGGAGTGAATACACTTCTCTCCAGCCCGATCTCATCAAGAATTAAGATCCTTGTCTGAAATGGGAAGAACTTGACTGTCAAGGGGGCACCAGGGACAGACTCGGTTTAGGTTTCTGGCAATGAGCCACGGCTCCCCCCATGGAAGATCTTTCCATCTCGAGGGTAGGGCAAGTTTTTTGGAATTGCCTTAACTGGCTATTCCCCGCCCCCACTAAGGTGTCAGGTATCCTGACTGGGGACTCATACATCGTGGAGGTCACTGGGGCTGGAATGCTTATCTGAAATGGAAACAAATAGGGACAAAAGGGTTGAGGTGTGGCAGCAAACCGTGGGGGATGCCACGGCATCTCACCCCTTTAAGGTAGTTCATGCGCTTCACTTGGTCCTATCATGGGTGCCGGGAACCGAGGCAGCGAATACTCTGCATTGCTGAGTTCTTGGCAAACAGTTGAGAAAGCAAAGTGGAACAGTCACAATTTGGAGTCGCCCAAAGGCAACTCTGCACAAGGGGGTAATGGGGAAACCCACAAACCACTATCTATTGGAGGGGGAAACATCTCCACTAGGAGAAACTTGGAGGAGCCCCTGGGATAGCAAAAGGGGAGGGAGACACTTTAGAAGAGGCAGAGCGTCCCAAGGGTGGCTCCAAAAGGAAAAGAGCATAAATGCCAATATCAGTCGAGGGGGGTGTGAGGGCAGCCTCGCACCCAAGAATTGAGTGGGGAATTGTGGGGGATTTTTTTTTTTTTTTATTAGAGCTCATCTGGCGACTGCCTACATGGGCATTAGACGCTGTATTAAAACTGGCCTAGTTCTAGGCTACTTTAAAATAAAATTAAACTAAGAAAAAAAAACACACTAAATGGGGGAAAGGAAAAAAACAAAAACAAATGCAAAAAACAAAACAAAACAAACCCTGCTTAAATAATAGGGAGAAGGCCGGCCTCCCCCCAAAAGTCAATAAGTCCACCAGTCGATGTACACGCACTCATCCCGAGTACAAGGGACAGGCGGTACCGAGACAGGTGTCATGCGCGAAGATCACCCAGACTGGGACATTCAACAAGAATGTGCCGAACAGCCTGGGGGACGACGAAGTCGTTGCAATAGGGCGCAGGCGAGCGCTCCATCAAATAGCGATGCGTCACACGAGTGTGTCCGATTCGGAGACGACAGAAAGCAACCTGAAGCCGTCGGGGAATTGGGGGATAGGTCCTTAGAAACAGTCGCAGCGCAATGGCAGGCAGCTTTAAGTTCCCTTCGACCGTCTCCCATCTTCTTTGCCAATCAGTCCGAAGAGCTGCCCGTATTCCTGCCATGTAGTCAGTGTGAGGAAGAGCGAAACGCTGGTCCGGTCGCAGAGTCCTCGCGGACTCTTTGGCGCCCTCATCAGCGCGCTCATTCCCCGCAATTCCTAGATGTCCAGGAACCCAGCAGAAGATAATCTCGACATCTGCCCGGCTCGCCAAAACCGTGGCGTCACGGATTTCGTGAACCAGGGGATGCGGAGATTCCAATGCCCCGAGAGCACTCAGGGCGCTTTGTGACTCACTATAGATCACAATCCGGTCTCCGAACCGGGCACGTCACGTAATCTCCCGTACCGAGTGGTGTATTGCCACCAGCTCGCCCGTGAAGACAGACGCAGCGCGTGGTAGAGCCCCGCTGACTTCAAACAGAGGGAATACAGCGTGGAAGCCGACCCCCTCTTGGGACTTGGGGCCATCCGTATACACTGGCACGGTACCAGCGTGACACGATGTGTGCTCCAAAAAGGTCGAACGCAATACTCCCGGCGCAGTACAAGCTTTGGGAGCAGAGGCGTGGCAACAAATAGCCAAATGTGGTACCCTCCAGGGTGGCGTCCTGAGCAGAACCAGGGGCGCCATCGGCCCGAGAGCTATATCTACCTCTCGAAGGAGTTTCCTGGCCCTAAACCCAAAGGGCTTAGGGTATGACTGGCGTCTCTCGGGGGCATAGGCGCCATCGAGATCAGCTGCGAATGATTTGAGAATGTTGGCGACTGAGGGAGGCACCGGGCTCGCGCATACAGCGAGTGGCATCTCCCCAGCATCGACCAACATGCTCTCAATGGGGAAAGTGCGGAAGTCACCGGTCGCAAGGCGAAGGCCAGTGTGGTGGATCGAGTCCACCTTCCGCAATAAACACTCGGCTGTGGATGCATAAAACTCGACACGTAGTCGAACTTCGAACGAGCAAAGGATCGATAAAAAAGTAAGGCAGTAGCCCTATCAGCACCACAAGCGCTGAACGTCACGGAACGGAGGATATCTAGGGCGCGGGTACAAGAGACCAGAAGGCAGCAAATATGAGCCTCCCAGGTGAGGCGTCGGTTAAATACAAGACCAAGGAAACGGTGCGATTCAACCACTTCCAGGCATACCCCATTAAGAAACAAGTCTATGTCAGGGTGGAGCCGTGGATGGCGGCAGAAGTGCACCACCTTAGTCTTGGCCAAGGAAAACTGAAACCTGTGCGCTTTGGCATAGCGAGAGACTCGGTTCAATGCCTGTTGGAGTCGACGCTCCAGAGTTGGAATCTGGGCCACCGAGGTGATGCCGTTAATGCTCGGGGCAAAGAGTGTGACACCGAGGACACTTCCCTGCTCCTTTGGGCCGGAGAAGGCTTCCCCCCACCCGTACGTGGAATCGACGATCTCACAAAAAATTAAGATATAAACATTGGGATGCGTCCCCTCGCCCCCATCGTGTGAAGAGTCTCCACGATACTGTATCGCCATGCGGTATCATACGCCTTCTCCAGATCGAAAAACACCGTGGCGTAGTGCTGTCTACGAAGGAAGGCCTCGCAGATGGCATTTTCCAGTCGGAGCAGAGCATCCGAAGTGGAGTGGAACATGCGCAAGACGCACTGTGCAGAAGACAAAAGACCTCCGCTGTCCAGAAAAAAGGCTAATCTAACATTTACCAATTTCTTCATCAACTTGCACATGCAAGAGGTTAGAGAGATTGGGCGGAAACCAGCCGGAGTAGAGTGATCTCTCCCCGGTTTGCAAAAGACGAGCACAGTAGCGATTCGCCAGGAATCTGGGAGGAGACCCTCCACCCAGATCCTGTTGAACAAATCTAACAGAAAGGCCATGCCTCGCTCACCCAGGTGTCGAAGCATGGCGTACGGGACATCGTCCGGACCATGGGCGGTGTCCGCGCACGAAGCAAGAGCGGAGCGCAACTCACTCACAGTAAACCTGTCATTGGAGGGTTTTCCGCCTCTGGAGGTAAAGTCCAGCTGGCGGCCTTCCGCGAAACCACGACGTGCATTGAATGGTGGCGGAGCAGCATCCCGGCTAGAGAATGCGGAGAAAGCCGTCGTGAAGGATTCCGCCACGGACGCGGGGTCCGAGATTGCGGTCCCATTATTCTGGAGAACGGGAGGGCAGTCCTGCGAGAACTTGCCCCGATTCCTTTTGACTCGCTTCCACACCTATGCTAGAGGGGTCTTCCCGTTAAGTGAAGACAAGTATTCCCATCAAGAAGAGCGGCTGGCGTGCTTCGAAATATACCGGAACCTAGCCCTAGCCCGACGAAATTCACCGACAGTGAAATCGTTAGGGCGACGCTTAAAGCGCATGTAGGCATAACGCTTCTATTTGAGGGCCGTCTCACACTCAGCCAACCACCACTGGAGTGGTCGGCGTGCAAAACGGCCAGACGTTCTAGGAATAGTAGTCAGGCCCGCGGCGATCAGGTTGCCGGAGAATAACTCAACGGCCTCATATACCGACCTAAACACCTTGACTGAGATAGAGAATTTAGTCATTTCCTGAAATGCAGGCCACCGCACCAAGCACCACTGAGGTGGGCTCTCAGGCGGCAGTTGCCCTGAAAATGATATTTGAATGGGAAAGTGATCAGTACCATGGAGGTCATCCACCACCCCCCAATCAAAATCAGGGTGTGCATCCGAAGAGCACAGAGATAGGTCAAGGCAAGAAAATGAAGCGGTTCTCGGACAACCAAAAGAGATCGAAAGGTCGTCTACGTAGAGCGGAGCAAGAACATCTTCCGGCAGCACCGAGGTGATGCCATTGATGCTCAGGGCAAAGAGTGTGACACTGAGGACACATCCCTGCTAGACACCCTCTTCCTGCTCCATTGGGCCAGAGAGGCCTCCCCCACCCGTACGCGGAATCGACGATCTCGCGATCTCTGCTTTTAGCCAGGGCTGGGTGTGAAACCCTTTGTTTTGCCAGCTTTACCAGGGAAGCACCTGGGTTGAATAGGACCCGCAGAAGGGCTCCGAATTGGCGCAGAAACAATTAGGCTCGTTGGCCTGGATGGGCCAGGAGCAGAGGGTGTCTTTCTAAACATTGAGGCGTAAGACATCCCAGGTAGAGCCAGGCACGCCAGGACCAAGGTCTTAGCCTCGTGGAATGAGAGTCGATCCTGGGCCTGAACAGCCAGGATTTCTTTCCCAAGGAGATATGCACCACATTGCTTCGAAGAAGCGGGATGCGGCTCTCCGCAATTAACACACTTGGCCACTCACGATTTGGACTTATCGTGCGTGGCCTTGGATTTTTTTTTAAGGGGCTATCTAGCGACTGCCCACTTGGGCATAATCGCCGCAATCAAATAGCTTGGGCTCTAAGCTACTTAAAAATAAAAATGTGAAAACAAAACAATGATAAAATTGAAAGATGACAACAATTAGGAAGCAAGCTCCGGCGTTGGGGGGAGGTCCCCCTCCTCCCATTGCAGGAGCATGCGACCTACAAAGAAAACAATAACAAAAAAAAACAAAACCTAATTAAATAAAAGGGAGAAGTCCGGCCTCCCCCCCCCCCAAAAGTCAACAAGTCCACCAGTCAATGTACACGCACTCGTCCCGAGTACAAGGGACAGGCAGTTACGACCCCGCCCATCCCGGTACCGGGACAGGTAACGTACACGAAGATCACCCAGACTGGAACATTCGACAAGAATGTGCCGAACAGTCTGGGGGACGACGTAGTCGTCACAATAGGGTGCAGGCAAGCGCTCCCTCCGATAGCGATGCGTCACACGAGTGTGTCCGATTCGGAGACGACAGAAAGTGACCTGAAGCCATCGCGGCATTGAGGGATAGGTCCATGGGAACAGTCGCGGCGCAATGGCACGCAACTTTAAGTTCCCTTCGATCGTCTTCCATCTTCTTTGCCAAGCAGTCCGAAGAGCTGCCTGTATTCCTGCCATGTAGTCTGTGTGAGGAAGAGCGAAACGCTGGTCCGGTCGCAGAGTCCTCGCGGACTCTTTGGCGCCCTCATTCCCTACATGTCCAGAGACCCAGCAGAAGATAATGTCGATATCTGCCCGGCTCGCCAAAACCGTGGCGTCACGGATATAGCGAACCAGGGGAAGCGGAGATTCCAATGCCCCGAGAGCACTCAGGGCGCCTTGTGAGTCGCTATAGATCACAATCCGGTCTCCGAACCGGGCACGTCGCGTAATCTCCCATCCCGAGTGGTGTATTGCCAACAGGCGTCGCCTTCGAGTAATTTAAACAGACTTCGGGTGACCCCGACTTTGCATGTCTACATGAGCGATTTGTATGGCCGAAGCGGTAACAGTAATAGCACCTCCACGGCAGTGGCACGAATGCGGTACCAACCGGCACGCACCGACTCAGCGAGCTTGTCACAGTCGAACGTGATGAAGAGTGTAGGGGTGGGTCTCGAGGCCCCTCCCTGTTTTCTCATCACATGTTCAACCTTGACTGCCTCATGGTCGGCCAGCTCTAAGGTGATGTTGTCTATGGAGTACTCAACGAGTTCCCTCGCATAAACTACTCCTTTCACAAAGTTCATGGTAGAGTGCGGCGTCACACTAACTGGTGTGCCATCAAGTGTCCGAAGGGCACTAATCATAGCCGCCTCAGAGGGATTCAACGCATTCGCCAAAAGGCTCCCGAACAAGAAATGGGTCACTTTCGGCTCTTTACCAATCACACTACCTAAAGCTCTCCTCTGATGGATCATGTTGCCCTTAGCCAACATGGTTCCATTAGTGGAGCGAATAACGAGGAAGCGTTTGAAGCCAGTGGGCTCAAAAAAGCTGGGTAATCTCTGAATGAGGGGCCCTGATGTTTTCGAGGCTCCGCCCTGCGCACTTTTGGTCATAGCCAGGGGCTCTGCACCCTGGGGGGCAGAGGGGCTGGATGTGCCGATCTTGGCTTGGTCGCTTACCGAAATGGCAGCAGATCCATCTGTCCCTGTGGATGGAGAGGAGCCCTGAGTCTTTTTTTTTTCTTTTTAGGAGAGGATGACGGGGAATGAACCCTCTTCTCCACTCCGCCTGCTGGAGCCCCCAGGCTGGATGGCCCAGCCTCAGCAAGGTCCTTCTCCAAGATGGAGAAGATCCTGGCAGTCGCAGGGGCACCGGTCAGAGGAGATCCCTCCCCTCCTTTTACTACCTTGGAAACACTAGCCGTTTGAGGAGGACTTTGCATAGGAGCGGAGTCGAGTTCGGTGCTTGGCGCCGAGCCCGTATTCGTTCCTATGGAAGGCCCTACCGTCTGAGACTGGGTTGCCTCAAGGACCATGTGTATCTCGGGTGTGGCCTCCATTTTGCCATCCCCATCCCCCCTAGGACATCACAGGTCCGATTGGCAGCAGTGTTATTAGTTGAGTATGGGGAGGCACAGTCCTTGACCCCAGCTACATTTAATATTCTAGCCAGCAGGTCTTTTGAGGGAAGCGACCGACGGGGCCTGGCTTCCCTCTCCCCCCTAAGGGGTTTGCCCTACCGAGCTGCTTCAATGGGAATTGGTTGGCTAAGGGCTGCCTGCTGGCTTTCTTGGCAGTCCCCTTGAAAAGTAAAGTGGGGACTGCTGCTGGAAAGAGGGAGGTGCCGGAAGGCACCTCCAGACACGGGGGTGAGGGGAAGTCCCCTACACCCAGAGGCGAAGGAGAGGAGTAAGCCTCCTCTCTGGTTAGAGAGATTTGGATGGTCCCTTGCAAGAGCACCCAGGGGAAGGGAGCTCCATTCTTTCTGTGGAGCTGCCCGAGGGCGGCTCCGATGATAGACAGGGGGAAATTGAGGGGAGATTATTAGTTTTCTCATCATTGGGCATGGTGACCCTCTTTTTCTTACAGGAAGCAAACGCTCATCACCCCTTGCAGTAGCCTGCTCTGCAAGGGGTGCGTATGGGGCTGGCAGAGCCAGGTGCCACCATTTAAAACCACCCATCCCACCTGGTGACTCCACCTTGGGCATGGTGTAAAAAAAAATAGATGGTGAAATGACGAGATGTGATGTGAGAAAGGTATGGGTGGGGATGAAGTAGGTTGTTATAAACCCACCATCCCGAACCGGAGCTCAGGGGTTAGGGAACATTGTCACCTCCCCCCTCAGCCCCGTTCTGGGATAGTTGGCTGAGAAGAAGGTCAGCATCTACCCTGAGAAAATAGAGGCTGACCAGAGAAAGTTGTGGGAAAGGTTGTAGGGAAAATGAGTAAATAGGGGAGAAATACAGGCTGTCTTAAACAAGGAGAAGAGGCTAAGCTTGGGCCGGACGGGGCGCTGAGTCCCGTCAGCACAGTGGCTAGGAAGGCAATTTACCTTAAAAGAAAGTGTGGGGAAGCTGAAGCTATATAACCAAAATATTCAAAAGCAGTCTACTTGACTTGCAAGGACCAGAAAGGGTGTGTCCCTCTTGAATCTGTCCTTCTACAAGAAGGCAGATTGACACAGGAAAAGGAGTTTTAGATCATTTAATTCTCTTTGGGGAAGATATTTGGGAGGTTAGATACCTTAGAAACTTCAATAAAAGATATTTCTAAGTCTCAGATGAAAGATATCAGATTCCTTAAATTTCAACCAGTCACTAAACCAAAACTTTTCATGCTCTGTAAAAAATTAGATAAGGAAACTCACAATAGGAGGGTGTCGAAACATTCTGGTAGTTCATAAAGGGCAGGGTCTGAGGTAAAAGTGCTCCATAGCGGAAAATTGCATCTCGTGCCAATTCAGCCAGCTAAAAATATTTAAAAAAAATCACTTGTAGTATTATATTTTTGTTGGCCTGGAAAAAGCTTTTGATAAGGTACCAATTGATGTGGTGAGGTGGGCAATGAGAATTAGGGATCGAGGAGTAGTTAGTTAGGGTGGTCATTGCTATGTACGAAGGTTCGACAACCCGGGTGAGGGTAAATGGAGAATTGAGTGATGACTTCTGTGAAGGTTGGTGTGCATCAGGAATCTGTTTTGAATCCCTTGCTCTTTGTTATGGTCCTGGAATTTCAGTCACAGAAGTTTAGAACAGAATTGCCATTCGAGTTGTTATACGCTGACTACCTAGTGCTGATTACTGAGGATGAGAGGACGGCACATGAGAAGTTCAGGTTTTGGACGGAAGGGATGAATTCCATGGGGTTGAGACTGAATTTGGATAAAACAAAGATGATGATTTCAAGAGTGGGAGGTGGTGATGACATCATTGAGGGTATGTGACCATGTGTAGCCTGTCAGAGGGGTAGGGAATAACTCTATTTTGTGTAATGGATGTGATTTGTGGGTGCATAAAAGATGTAGTGGTATCAGGGGTAGGCTGCAGAATGATGGAGAGTTTCAGTGCACTGTGTGTAGAGGAGAGGAGACAGAAAAAGATTGTATTTGATGGTATGTCGCTTGAATGCATAGAGGAGTTATGCTATCTGGGAGATATAATCAGTGTAGGGAAGGTGCTGGGGCGAGTTCTGGGGCAAGGGTTAGAAGTGGTTGGAAAAAGTTCAGAGCTGCTTCCTTTCTTGATGCTGAGGGTTTTTTCCCTCCGAGCTAAGAGACATCTGTACACTGCGTGCGTACAAAGTGCAATGTTGTATGGCAGCAAAACTTGGGCTGTGAAGGAAGAGGACATCAAGAGGCTCAAGCGTACTGAGATGGGAATGGTGAGATGGATGTGCAGAGCATCTCTGAATTTGAGGCCTGGAGGTGACAAAGATGTGAACTGTGAATTAAGTGATAGATTGTGATAGAATGCATTAGTGTGGCACTGAGAAGAGGCAGACTAAGGTGGTTTGGTCCCGTGAAGAGGATGGAGGATAATAATTGGTGAAGGGTGTTAAGAGTTTTTGGAGGTTAGGGGTGTAGCTGCCAGAAGGAGACCAAGGAAGACGTGGAAGTTATTCTGCAAAGGAGTGGGAAAGATGAGAAACTATGTAAAATAGTTGAGAACATCAAAGATACGAGTTGCAGGGAAAATACGAGCAATGAGGCAGTGAAAACTAGCTGCCAAGAGTATTGTGACGAGATGTATAATGTGGGTATGGAAGCAATAAGTATGCAAAAGGTTAATGCTGTGAGATCTGAAAAATGGTACATGGAGTAAATGATATACAGTCACTGAAATGGTAAAAAGTAGTGGTGATTGTGCAAGAATGTGTCTGGGGCTGTGTTGTAAAACATTAGAAACTAGAACCTTATCCAAGAACTGAATGTCTGAGTGTTGTAGGAAAGGTGTAAGGAAAAAACCTGAGATCTGTGTTTTAAGAAGGATAATTGAGGAATTCAGTAATAAGCAAGTTGGGTTTAGAATGGTTAGGAGGGTGGGGGTTGAAGTGGACCAAGAATTTGTGTGAAACGCATAAGAATCAAGGAAGAAGAAAAGGTGTATGCTGGTTTCATGGATCTAGGGAATGAATGAATGGTACAAAACAGACTGGTGCTGCGTAAGTCCAAGTAGGCAAGCTTGCAGCCATTTTCAGAAAGAGAGGTTTCCTTAAAATTTCAAATGTTCTTTAAAAACATAGAATATGGTTAACAATCTAAAAGATATATATAAAAAAAGGAAGAGGGAGTAAAAATGTAGAAAAATAAATGCCTCTAGAATGCTGTAAAATCAAAGTAAAATCATAAGACATGACACATCTATCTAGTTCTAAAAATAATAAAACATTAAATTTCCTTTAAGAGATTTGTCTCTGATAAAAATTTAAACACTCGATTCATGTTAAAGGTGCACTCATGTTCGGAAAGGATGCTCCTCAGAACCTGCTGGGGAGACATCCCTTGGCAAATAAAAGGAAAATGCCTTTGCCTCAGAGCATGGAATTGTAGGCATTCAGCAAATAGGTGGAGTACAGACATTGGTACTCCACAGTGAGTGCACATTGGTGGCTGCTGAAGGCCTTCCATCAGAAAGCCATGTGTCAGATGACAATGCCCAATTCTAACACGGCATAGAATAACATCCTGAGTACGGGTCCTAGTAGTGCGTGGCCAGGGGTGGACTGACTGTTTGATGGCATGCAGTTTAGTTGGGGAAAGTTCATCCCAAGTCCTCTGCCACTGGCCAACCAAGTACTCACACATGTATGGCACGACATCACGGAAAGGAAGAGGAGCAGGGGTGGAGGTTCCTAGGGATGCAGCTGCCTTGGCAACAGCATCTGCTCTCTCATTTCCTTTTATACCTATGTGGCTGTCATTTCATTTTATACCTACGAGGGGTGGTCAATAAGTTTTGCGAATCGGTGGGACAAAACAGAAGAAGGGAGACGGCTGTTTGTGGGAGTGTTAAGACAAGTTATGACAAGTCAGGACCTGCAGCCGCACACTCCTGCCTCGTCTATTTAAGAAGCAGTAGCTGATCGCAGATCATCAGTCACAAATTTTTCAACAATGGAGAAGGATGAGCACCGCGCAGTGATCAAATTTTTGACCAAGGAAGGCAAGAATGTAAAAGAGATCCATGAATGTATAGTTGCAGTGTACACCGACACCGCCCCTTCCTATGCAACCATTGCTCGCTGGAATAGGGAGTTCCGCCATGGTTGTGAGTCCCTTGAAGATGACTCCTGTCCAGGACAACCGTCAGACGTGACCAACGAGGACAATGTGGCCCGTGTAGAGAGGATGATCCTCGAAAATCGATGGGTGAAGGTAGAAGAAATCGAGTGAGAACTTGGAATATCACATGGAAGTGTTATCAACATCATCCATGACCAAGGTTTCTGCCTGTTGGGTCCCTAGAAACCTCATGCCCCATGATCGACTTCAACGTCGTCAAAGTCCATAAGGCCAGAGTTGCACAAGCTGCCCTGCGTGAGTGTGGATTCGAGGAGCTCAACCCTACAGTCCAGATCTGGCCCCTAGCAACTACTTTTTATTCTGCCAGCTCAAGGTTGCACTGCGTGGACGCTGGTTTGGGGAAGATGAAGATGTCCAGCTGGCCGTCCAGGAGTGGATTGAACAGCAGTCAGGAGATTTCTGGTTGTCGGGAATTCAAAGCCTCAGGGACAAGTGGGGCAAGTGCATTGAAGTCGAGGGTAGTTATTATATTCAAAAATAGTAAAACACTTTTCCTCATATCTCATTTCCTTATATCCGAATTGAAAAACTTATTGACCGCCCCTCGTATGTGGCTAGGTACCCAACAGAATAAAACTTTATGGAATGAGGATAAATAAAAAAGCCACTGTTGGATCTTTAAAACCAGCGGGTGATCTGGAAATAAAAAGACTAAAGCCTCCAAAGACCTGAGGGAATCAGAGAATATTGTATAAGATCCCGGTGATGAAGAAGCAATGGTATACAGTGCAGCCAGTATCGCGACAAGCTCAGCCATGAAGATAGAGGCTGTATTGGGCAGGCACACAGACACATGATGGGAGGGAAAGATAGCAGAAGCTCCTACCCCATCAGAGGATTTAGATGCATCTGTGTAGATAAAAGCGCTTGATTTGGGGCACAAAGTGTGTTCATAAAAGAGGCTTCGTAGAACCGAAGGCAAGAACTTGGTCTTCAGTTTGCCTGCCAGCACCCTCATGGGTGGCAATAACCATGGGATACTTTAGGGAACTGATATGGAATAACTGATAATTCCTTCAGTTGACCTGTATCTCTAGTCATACGCAGGGCAAAGGGGCGAGTCAGCGAAGGAAATCTGTCATATGAGGCCACAAAGTGAATATTATAGGTGCAATTTTTTTTTTTAAATGTAAATTTTAAGAGCTCATCTGGTGACTGCCTACTTGGGCATTAGTCGCCATATTTAAAACTGCCTAGTACTAGGCTACTTTAAAATAAGATTAAAAAAAACAAAACAAAACAAAAAACCCCTAACACTAAAAATTTGTAAAAGGAAAAGGCAACGAGCAGGAAGCAAGCTCCTGCATCGGGTGGAGGTACCCCCGTCACAGGAACATGCGACCTATAAAGAAAAAAAGAAAGAACTAGTTAAGTAAAAGGGAGAAGGCCGGCCTTCCTCCAAAAGTCTACAAGTCCACCAGTCAATGTGCAAGCACTCGTTCCAGGTACAAGGGACAGGGAGTAGCGACCCCGCCCATCCCGGTACTGGGACAGGTAATGTGAGCGAAGATCACCCAGACTGGGACATTAACACAAGAATGTGCCAAACAGTCTGGGGGACGACGCAATCGTTGCAATAGGGCGCAGGCGAGCGCTCAATTAAATAGCGATGCGTCACACGAGTGTGTCCGATTCGGAGACGACAGAAAGCGACCTGAAGCTGTCGCGGCATTGGGGGATAGGTCCATGGGAACAATCGCGGCGCAATGGCACGCAACTTTAAGTTCCCTTCGACCGTCTCCCATCTTCTTTGCCAAGCAGCCCGAAAAGCTGCCCTTATTACTGTCATGTAGTCTGTGTGTGAAAGAGCGAAACGTTAGTCCGGTCGCTCAGTCCTCGCGGAATCTTTGGCGCGCTCATTCCTTGCAATTCCTAGATGTCCAGGAACCCAGCAGAAGATAATCTCGACATCCACCCGGCTCACTAAAACCGTGGCATCACGTATATCGCGAACCGGAGGGTGCGGAGATTCCAATGCCCTGAGAGCACTCAGGGCGCTCTGTGAGTCACTATAAATCACGTCGCGTAATCTCCCGTACCGAGTGATGTATTACCACCAACTCAGTCGTAAAGACAGACGCACCGACGGGTAGAGCCCCGCTGACTTCAAACAGAGGGGATACGGCATGGAAGCCGACCCCCTCTTAGGACTTGGAGCCATCCATATACACTGACACGGTTGCAGCGTGAAACGAGATGTGATCCAAAAAGGTCGAACGCAATACTCCCGGCGCTGGACAAGCTTTGGGAGCAGAGGCGTGGCGACAAATAGCCAAATGTGGTAACCTCCAGGGTGGCGTCCTGGGCAGAACCAGGGGCGCCACCAGCCCGAGAGCTATATCTAGCTCTCCAAGGAGTTTCCTAGCCCTAACCCTAAAGGGCTTAGGGTATGACTGACGTCTCTCGGCGGCATAGGCACCGTCGAGATCAGCTGCGGATGTTTTGAGAGCTGTTGGCGACAAAGGGAGACGATGCGTTCAGGCGTACAGGCGAGTAATGTACTGTGCACGGCGCATAGATAATGGCATCTGTTCAGCATCAACAAGCAGGATATCAATGGGGGAAGTGCGGAAGGCACTGGTCGCCAGGTGAAGACCGGTGTAGTGGATCGAGTCCACCTTCCGGTATACACGGTCAGCTGCGGATGCATAAAACTTGCATCCGTAGTCAAGCTTCAAATGAACAAAGGATCTATAAAAAGTAAGGCAGTAGCCCTACCAGCGCCCCAAGCGCTGAACGTCACGGAACAGAGAATATCCAGGGCACGGGTACAAGAGACCCTAAGGCTGCGAATATAAGCCTCCCAGGTGAGGCGTTGGTCAAATGCAAGACCAAGAAAACGGTGCGATTCAACCCCTTCCAGGCGTACCCCATTAAGAAACAAGTCTGGGTCAGGGTGGAGCCATGGATGGCGGCAGAAATGCACCACCTTAGTCTTGGCCAAGGAAAACCGAAACCAGTGCGCTTCGGCATAGCGAAAGACGCGGTTCAATGCCTGTTGGAGTGGACGCTCCAGAGTTGGCATCTGGGCTGCGCCAAAAGAGATCAAAAGGTCGTCCACGTAGAGCGTAGCGAGAACATCTTCCGGCAGCACCGAGGTGATGCCGTTGATGCTCATGGCAAAGAGTGTGACACTGAGGATACTTCCTTGCGGGACACCCTCTTCCTGCTCCTTTGGGCCAGAGAGAGATCCCTCCACTCGTACGCGGAATCAACGATCTCACAAAAATTCAGATATAAACACTGGGAGGTGTCCCCTCGCCCCCATCGTGTGGAGAGTCTCCATGATACCGTATCGCCATGCGGTATCATACGCCTTCTCCAGATCGAAAAACACCTTGGTGTAGTGCTGTCTACGA
Source organism: Ceratothoa steindachneri (assembly GCA_963969495.1). Taxonomy (NCBI): domain Eukaryota; kingdom Metazoa; phylum Arthropoda; class Malacostraca; order Isopoda; family Cymothoidae; genus Ceratothoa; species Ceratothoa steindachneri. The sequence goes on along the minus strand of OZ018321.1, from coordinate 50,284,998 downwards.
AGGAAGGTCTCGCAGATGGCATTTTCCAGTCAGAGCAGAGCATCCGACATGGAGTGGAACTTGAGCAAGACACACTGTGCGGAAGACATAAGTCCTCTGCTGTCCAGAAAAATGGCTAATCTAACATTTACCAATTTCTCCATCAACTTGCACATGCAAGAGGTTAGAGATATTGGGCGGAAACCGGCCGGAGTAGAGTTCTCTCTCCCCAGTTTGCGAAAGGCGAGCACAGTAGCGATTCGCCAGGAATCCGGAAGGAGACCCTCCACCCAGATCCTGTTTAACAAATCTAAGAGAAAGGCCATGCCTCACTCACCCAGGTGTCGAAACATGGCATACGGGACATCGTCCAGACCATGGGCGGTGTCCGCGCACGAAGCAAGAGCGAAACTCAACTCACTCTAAACCTGTGGTTGAAGGGTTCTCCGCCTCTGGAGGTAAAGTTTAGTCGCGGCCTTCCGCAACATCACAACATGCATTGAATGCTGGCGGAGCAGCATCCCGGCTAGAGAATGCAGAGAAAGCGGTCGCAAAGGATTCCGCCATGGACGCGGGGTCTGAGATTGGCGGTTCCATTCTCCTGGAGAATGGGAGGGGGGTCCTGCGAGAACTTGCCCGAATCCTTTTGACTCACTTCCACACCTCTGCTAGAGGGGTCTTTCCCATTAAGTGAAGACACGTATGCCCGCCAAGAAGAGGGGACGGCGTGCTTCGAACTATACCGGAACCTAGCCAATGAAATTCACCGACAGTGAAATCGCTCGGGCAGCACTTATAGTGCATGTAGGCATAAGGCTTCTCTTTGAGGGCTGTCTCACACTCAGCCGAATTAAAGGTCAACTTTTTTATTTGACCTTGTAAGGAAATATATGCATTGATAAAAGTTGTAGGGAATCTTATTAGCTTCAAAATGGTATCAGAATGAGCTCTGCAGGTGCAATAGTCTCCGAGATATTTGACTTTGAACTTTTTGCAAAAATGACCTTTTTTACCCAACTTTGAATTTGTCTCATTAAAGTCTACAAGTACAGTAATTTGCAAGAAAATCTGAGTTGGTGGCAAAAAAATGGCCAAATCTTGGTTGAATTGACATGGAATTACCCCATTACCTCTGCAGGAAGATCAGTAATAATGCTGTTGACAGCCATTGAGAAGCAGGTGATGCTCAAAACGCTTCCCTGAGGCACGCCCTCTATCTGATCAACAGGCTCTGATATGACATTTCCTACCCTAACACGGAACATGCGTCCAGCAAGAAATTACTGTATGAAACTAGGAAGATGGCCTTTGATACCCGTCATATAGTTGCTTTAGGATACCATACCTCCAGGTGGTATCATATGCTTTTTCTATATCAAAAAAGACAGCAATGGTGTGTTGTCTCTTTGAGAAAGCTTGCTGAATGCAATCCTCCATTCTGACCAGCAGGTCTGTGGTGCATTGTCTCTTTCTAAAACCCGACTGTGAGGGAAAAATAAGGTTGTGTTTCTCCAGAAACCATACCAACATGGCATTCACCATCCTTTCAATAAGCTTGCATGGGGAACAAGTAAGGGCAATTGGGCGATAGTGGGTCGGAAGTGTCACTTCCTTTCCTGGTTTATGAAGGGAAAGTATGATTGCTTCCCTCCAATTGGAAGGGAAACAGCCCTTAATCCAAATATAGTTAAATATATCGCAAGATGTGAAAATAGTGTTGAATGCATATTCCTGATCATATCATAAGAGATACCATCAGGACCAGGTGTGGTGGATCCGCATCTTTTAAGAGCACTTTGAAGTTTATGAATGGAAAAGAGCTTATTGTATGGTTCATTATCCATACAGGGATCCATGAAGTTCAAGAGGCACTGCTCTTGTATTTTCCTGACATGTTGAAATTCTAAGGAATAATTGTTAGGGCTGGAAATGTCAACAAATGTCTTTGCCAGGACATTTGAAATTCTGGCCAAGTCTTCCAAAAGCTCGCCTGCTTCAACTCTATTGGAGGAGAGAAACCACTTGCTCTGCCCATGAGCTTTTTCACTCTTTTCCAGACTTTGTCTGGTGGAGTTTTGTGGTTGATAAAAGTTGATGTATCCTTTAAATTAAATTCGGCGAGCCTAGTGGAGGTACACTGTCGTACTGCCCTGGCTCAGCTACGAGCATACTTATTGATGGCAGTAGGGTTTCAATGGTAGTGACAACAAGCTGGCGTACACTCTGTCACTACTTTGCTGCATTCCTCAGACCAAAAAGGGAGATGGGTCTTGTGGGAAGCAGTTTTGGAGAAGGGCATGGAAGAATTTGCCGCTTGGTTGACATGATCATGGAAGTTCTCTAGGACCATGTCAATGTCACCCTGAGGGAAGTGTCCAGAATGGTGAGAAAGGTATTTAAACTTTGGCCAATTGGCTTTCCTGGTGTTCCACCTAATGCCTGGTGGGGAAGGAGGGCCACCCAGTTATGTGGTCAGAACAACTGGGAAGTGATTGCTTCCTCTCAGATCAGGATCCACCGACCAGCTGTAATCTGCTCTACAGTCTGAGGAACAAAGTGACAAATCTACTCAAGTAGAGCTGTTGGTCTGGACATAGAAGGATGTTGGAGTGCCATCATTAAATAATGACACATCCAAGGTCTCCATAAGTCTCACAATCAGATTTCCCTCAGGGTTGTCATCATAGTCTCCCCAAAGGTGGTGTCTTGCATTAAAGTCTCCAACTAGTAGGAATGGGGTTGAGAGTTGGGAGATTGGCTAATTTGTTAGCCAAATCTGAAGCAACTACTCCTTCACCAGGAGGGAGCTACAGTGAGCAGACTGTGTATTAATAGTTGGTATACACACGAATCGCCACTGCTTGAAGGTCTGTTCTGAACGGGATTACTAAGTGAGAACAGTCTTCACAGACAAAAATAGCCGAACCATGAATGGGTTCTGGTGGATTCTTAAAATATCCCGCATAGTGGGGGATATTGGGTAATCAATGAATACCCAATTGAGTCTCCTGTAATGCTATACAGCAAGGGTTGTAATCATGAAGCAGGAGTTTGAATTCTTCCCATTTGGAGAAGATCCCTTGTAGATTCCAATGAACAATTGGAAACATATTCATCGCTTAAGGGTAATTCAATTTTTCTTTGCACCTGATGAAGGTGACTGGGGTTTTGAACCTTTTTGATTTTTAGGTGTAATTAACGTTTGAGGTATAGGTAGTTTGAATGTTTTGGGGATGGCTTTTTTATTAGATGGCAAAGAACCATCTGTCAGTTGCGAATATGACAGGGTGGTTTTTGCTGGCAAAGATGCCTCCGAAGATATTGGGTACTCTGTACTGGTAGGTAATAATGTCGAGAGAGATGGTACTGAGTCATTCTGAGGTGGTTGGTGGGTCAGCTGGGGTGGGTGAAGAAACCCCAGAAGGCTGTTTCTCCTCTTCCAAAAGGGCCACAGCCAAAGAAAAAATCCGTTCAGCTTCTTCTGGAGTTACTGACGCTGTGGATGTAATAGGCTGGCTAGTTGTGAATAATAGACTCAAGGCAGATTCAGTGGGAGGAGGGTGGATACCCAAAGGTGAAACAAACACCACACAAACATCCTCGGAATCTGCCTCCATGTCTTTAGGACGTGTCAATGGTTGGTTAGATGCTGATGGAGGGCAATCTGAGGAACGGTGAGTCCTCTTGATCCTTGGTTTAGGAGAAGCAGGACCTCCCTAATGATTGGAGAGGGAGGAGGAGCATCATTCTGAGGCAGAGATTCTATTAGAGCTTCTTGATGGATATTCTGCGGCTGTAAAAGTGGAGGTATGAATGGTCTCTGCTGTCTGTTACGGACTGGTCTGGTAGCTCTAAGAGCGTCTGCAAAACTCACTCCTGGCTGTATGTATAATTCTTTAGCTCTCCTTCTAGCATCCTTTATGCTAATTCGGAATTTATTCCGAAGAGCAACAACCTCTCTCTCATACAAGAAAAAAGGGTACTGCTTAGAGGTGGCTAGGTGATCGCTACCACAGTTGGCACAACAAAGGGAACGAGGGCACGGTGTTCCATGTAAATCAGAGGAACAATTGACACATACCCATTCCTGTCTGCAGTGCTTACTGACGTACAAAATGTTTACAATGAAAGCACCTAAGGGAATTCTCCACGCAGGGCTTCACAGGAATACACAGATAACCAGCCTTGATATTCTTAGGGAGTTCCAACCTATTGAAAGTTAATATGATAGTAGTGGAAGGAACTCTGGTGCCATTAACATTACGAATGATGCGATATGCACCAACTACCTTCTGAGAAGTCAGTTAAGCAACAAGCCGGTCCACATCGTATTCAATAAGCTCCCCGGACCTGATAACCCCCTTGCAGGTGTTAAAGGTAGGATGGGCTGAAGGAGATATTGAGGGAAGCAAAAGAATCTAGTGTTTTGATTTTTTGATGCTGATCAAATGAAGAGGACTCCACAACAAGGCAGCCATCATTCCTAAGCCACATTTGGGTAGGTTCACAAAGTCTTGATAGACATTGAAAATGTCAGCCTTACTTATTGGTGTATCATTGTCTGATTTTAAAACTACAAGTCTATCATAATCAAGATCATCACTGACCTCGGAACCAAAAGGATCGAGTCTACAATGATTACGGTTATTGGTGGCACAGGGTACAGAAGCCTGGGCCTCTGGGAAAAGTTTTTATTATTTTTACTCAAAGTTATATTAAAAGACAGACTGACGGACAATAATGTCCATCACAATCTTCACTGACATAGCCCACTGTGTCATTGAAGTATGCAAGCCTCTCCACCACAGCATGGTGATCCTCAGGGAGGGATGGATCTAGGGAAAGTGTGCATGATTGTGTAGATATGGAAGCATTATGACAGGTTCTAAGAATGTATAGAGTAAGGAGGTGAACTTTTGGATAGCACAAAATGTGTGAATATTGGAAGTAAAGCATGCACTCAGGTGAAAGATAACCAAAGTGAGTGGTTTCAAATAAGTGTGTGTGATGTGGCACAAAATGTGGATAGCACAAAATGTGTGAATATTGGAAGTAAAGCATGCACTCAGGTGAAAGATAACCAAAGTGAGTGGTTTCAAATAAGTGTGTGTGGGAAAAGTTTTTATTATTTTTACTCATAAAGTTATATTAAAAGACAGACTGACGGACAATAATGTCCATCACAATCTTCACTGACATAGCCCACTGTGTCATTGAAGTACGCAAGACTCTCCACCACAGCATGGTGATCCTCAGGGAGGGATGGATCTAGGGAAAGTGTGCATGATTGTGTAGATATGGAAGCATTATGACAGGTTCTAAGAATGTATAGAGTAAGGAGGTGAACTTTTGGATAGCACAAAATGTGTGAATATTGGAAGTAAAGCATGCACTCAGGTGAAAGATAACCAAAGTGAGTGGTTTCAAATAAGTGTGTGTGATGTAGCCATAGATGTTTAACATCTTTACGAATGTAGTGAGAAGTACAAACAGGAATGACTGATAACACTGGTCTGCGTCAAAAATGTACCTTAGGTTTTCTATAGTGTTTCTTAATAAAATTGACCTCCTAAATCCGAATCTGTCATCCGTTTTTCTCTATCACCTCCAGTTTTTGCGATACAGGGGGTGATAATAATTTTATAGTTTATACATCTCCTATATTACATCAAATTTCAATAGTTTTTGCACTGCTCTATTCGCAGTAAATTTTGTGTACATTTTAAGTAATTATGCAAATAGGTTTATATTTTGCAGGTTAAAAATTGCTTAGCATTATAATAATAAGAATAATAATAATAGTGGTTGAGTTAAAAATGAACAGAAAATGTAAGAATAGCTCCGACAGATTTTGCTATGTTTGCGGCAAAGTGACTTTTCCCGAGCAGCAAAGTACAATCCCTCCTGTAATTAAATCTTTGTATCATGCATATTTTGGAGTAAGGCTAAGAGATCAAGATAAAAGTTTTGCACCACATATCTGCTGCAACGGATGCTACATAAGTTTAAGATGCTGGAGTCCCTCTCTTTTGGTGTTCCCATGGTGTGGAGAGATGGCAAGGACCACACTACGGACTGCTATTTTTGCATGACAAATCTTAAAGGTGAGCATTGTATCAAGTATTTAAGCTTTCTGTATTATACTGGCTCCTGAAAATGTCATTATTATGCAAAGACTTGGCATAAAATTAAAAACTAACATAGTTCACTTCAGCATGAACATATCCTTTACTAAACATTTATGTACTATCTGCAACTCCAAATCAATTCCTTTATGTAATATGCAATTATATTTTCCACAGGTATAAATAAGAAGAATAAACATAGTGTGGCATATCCGGATGTTCCTTCTGCCATCAAACCCCTGCCCCATGTCCCAGGAATTCCTATACCTTCTCCCCCTGAACATATAGAGGTACATGAAGAGATTAATATGGAAGTTGAACAAGATTATGACACATCTGAGTCTTATCAGGTTTCCACACATGATATGGTCGCAAGACCATTCACTCAAGTTCAGTTAAATGACCTGACCAGGGATCTGGGGGTTTCAAAGGCGAATACACAACTTCTTGGCTCTCGACTTCGTGAAAGTAATCTTCTCGCTTAAGAAACAACATTTAGGGGGGTACAGAAATAGAGACAAGAGTTTCGAAGCTATTTTTTACAGCATTCTTCCAGCTCTTTAGTATACTGCGCCAATATTAAAGGACTTGTTGAGGCCCTTGGAATTCCCTACAACCCATTAGAATGGAGACTGTTCATAGATTCCTCCAGTAGAAGTTTAAAAGCTGTGTTACTGAATATTGGTAACAAGATAGCTTCCGTTCCTATAGGCCATTCAATCCAACTTACTGAAAGTTATGAAAATATGAAAAAATTGCTGGATGCAATAAATTACTCTAGCTATAAGTGGAGGATATGTGGTGACTTAAAGGTAAGATCATTTTACACTTGGCATTTCTAAAGCTTTTTGATATTGACATTTTCATTTTTAATTGTTAATACTTGTATACACCTTTTGGTCAACTTACATTTTACAAGAATGCAAATCTGGAAATCATGAGTCATTTTTGAGTTATATTTTTTGTTGAAGTGTGTCCCTATAGGTTAATGCATCCTATTGGGTTAATGATGAACTTATCCTAATTGAGAAGGTATACAACACAACTCAATAAACTCAAAATAAGATGTACATATATCCAATTAGTTCCAATACAATGATTTAATGCATCGGCATACAGGATTTTTCAGTACATATTCATATTCTTATTGTTTTAAGAAATATTACTTTGAATTTGTTTTTAGAAATATTAGACTGAATTTACATACCATGCTAAATTTTTTTCAGGTAGTGTCTCTTACGCTTGGGACACAAACAGGCTACACGAAGCATCCCTGTTTCCTATGTTTATGGGACAGTCGTGCAGATAGTATGCATTATGAGAAGAAGGTTTGGCCTCCACGAGAAGCATTTAGAATTAGATCAAACAATGTGATAGCTGAACCTTTAGTGCCTCCTCAAAAAATACTCCTCCCTCCACTGCATATAAAGCTTGGCATAATGAAAAATTATGTCAAAACCATTAATAAAGTAGGCCAAGCTTTTAAATTTCTTCTTCAAAAATTTCCACAAATCAGTGACGCTAAGCTCCATGGGGGAATTTTTGATGGACTTCAAATCAGGAACTTGATCAGCAATTTGATGCATCAATGAAGGACATAGAAAAAGATGCCTGGAAAGCTTTCAAAGCTCTAGTTAACAATTTTCTAGGCAATAAAAGAAGCCTAGAAGAATATGTTGCCCTGGTCAATCAGCTCTTAACAAGTCTCAAACATTTGGGAGCTTGAATGTCTATAAAGATACACTTTTTACAGTCCCATCTGGATTATTTTCCCAACAACTGCGGGGATTACAGTAAAGAACAGGGGCAAAGATTCCACCAGGACATAAAAATAATGGAATCCAGGTACCAGTGTAAATGGAACGGAAACATGCTCGCTAACTACTGTTGGTGTTTGAAGCGTGATGCACCAGATGACAGGCACAAACAAAAATCGTCAAGGGCGTCTGTTCTTCCAAATTATAATTATTTTCTTTATTATGTTGCATTCTTTTATTTTTTGTTTATTAAAAGAATTATAGTTTACATACGTGTATTCCTGTTTATATGATATAACAGTAATAATGCATTATTAGATAGAGAAAGTTTTTTTTTTTTTTAAATTCAGAAAAAATGAGGTAATCTCAATGAAAATGGTGTATGCTGTACTGAGAAAATCTGACCTGATTGAACAAATATACATTCATTTTTGAGCTCAGGAAGTTGGATTCATTAAGAAACCCCAAAGAAATCCTGGGGAACATAAAAAAAAATTTAAAATGCAGGCCTGTGTAATTGATGGGGGGGTTGGGGGAGGGGGGGGTTGGAGCCCACCTGGCGACTGCCTATTAGGTCAAAAGTCACTGTACTCACAATAGAGCCTACCACTAAGAAAGATTAAATAACAATATGGAAATAACAACAATAAAGAAATAAATTGGAGGAGGCCAGCCTCCTCCAAAAAGTCCTATAGTTCGCAAATCTGTGTGAACGAACCAGTACTGAGTACAAGGGACAAACAGTAGAGACCCCAGGTAACATGCGTGATCACCCAGACTGGGACATTCAACAGGAATGGGAGAGCAGAGCTAAGAATATCCATGGTGCAGGTACAAGAGACCCTAAGGCTGCGAATATGAGCCTCCCATGTGAGGCGACAGTGAAATACAAGACCAAGGAAATGGTGCGAGTCCACCACTTCCAGGCAAGACCCATTTAGAAACAAGTCTGGGTCAAGGCAGAGCCGTGGAAGGCTGCAGAAGTGCACCACCTTAGTCTTAGCAAAGGAAAACCGAAGCCTGTGCACTTTGGCATAGAGAAAGACGCGGTTCAATGCCTGTTGCAGTTGACGCTCCAGAGTTGTTATCTGGGGTGGGCCAAAAGAGATCAGAAGGTCATCCACACTGAGCATAGCGAGAACATCTTCCAGCAGCACCAAAGTGATGTTGTTGATGCACAGGGCAAAGAGTGATACTAATGACACTTCCCTGCACTATTGGGCCGAGGAGGGCTGCCCTCACCTGTATGCGAAACTGATGATCTCCACAAAATTTAGATATAAAGATTAGGAGGCATCCCCTTGCTGCCATCCTGTGGAGAGTCTCCATGATACTCGATCATGCAGTATCACAGGCCTTCTCCAATCAAAAAAACACTGTGGAGTAGTGATGTCTATGAAGGAAAGCCTCCCAGACAGCATTTTGCAGTCAGAGCACAGCAGCCGATGTGGAGTGGAGCTTGCGGAAGCCGGACTCTCCAGGGAACAGGTGGCCTCCACTGTCCAGAAAAAAGGGTAATCTAATATTTACCAATTTCTCCATCAACTTGCACACACAAGAGGTTAGAAAGATTGGGCGGAAACCAGCCAGGGTAGAGTGATCTCTCCCTGGTTTGCATAAAGTCAGCACAGTAGCAATTCAATTCGCCAGGAACTGAGAGGGTACCCTCCACCCAGATCCTGTTGAACAAATCTAACAGAAAGGCCATGCCTCACTCACCCACCTGTCGAGGGATGGAGTACGGGACATTGCCCGGACGGGGAAGGGGGGGTCCGTGCATGACGGGAGAGCGGAACACAACTCACTCAGGGTAAACCTGTCATTGAAGGGTTCTCTGCCTCAGGAAGTAAAGTCCAGTTGGTGCTCTTCCGCGATATCACGATACACATTGAATGCTGGAGGAGCAGCATTCCACCACGGATGTGGGGCCTGAGATTGCAGTTCCATTTGTCTGGAGAATAGGAGTGGGGTCCTGCGAGAACTTGCCTTGAATCCTTTGACTCGTTTCCACACCTCTGCCCGCCAGGAAGAGCAGCGGGCATGCTTTGAAACATACCGGAACCTAGCCATAGCTCAACGAAATTGACCGAGTGAAATCGTTCGGGTGGCGCTTATAGCGCATGTACACATAACGTTTCTGTTTGAAGGCCAACTAACACTTGGCTGACCACCACGGAAGTGGTCAGCGTGCAAAATAGCCAGACGTTGAAGGAATAATAGTTAGACCCGCGGCGATGAGGTTGCCGGAGAAGAACTCAACGGTCTCATCTACTGAACTAATAGACCTACGCAGCATCGCCTTTTATGTACCATTCATTCATCTACCGAACTAAACTCCTCAACTGAGACAGAGAAATTAGTCATTTCCTGAAATGTGGAAAATCGCACCCGCACCAAGCACCAACGGGTTGGGCTCTCAGGAGGCAACGGCCCAGAAAATATTTGAATGGGAAAGTGATACTACCATCGAGGTCATTGACAATCCCCTACCCAAAATCAGGCAGTGCATCCGGAGAGCACAAAGATAGATCGAGGCCGGAAAATGAAGCGCTTCTCGGGCAGTGATGTGTAAACTCATCCATATTTAGGACACCCATCTCCAGCCAGGTCGGCAAGAACCTGACCACTGGGATTGATCAAGTAGTCTCCCCAGAGGGGATGTCTACATTCAGATCTCGGGATAAGTTATGTTAATATATGCTGATGAATTGGTTTAGGTGGCTGTGAGTGAGAGGAATTTGGGAAATGTTGATCAGTTAGTATTTGGGGTTAGCAGGGAGGGGGGGGGAGGAATATTAAAGTCCTTAGTTTTACCTTTGAACAAGTGTAACGTTAGAAATATCTAGGATGTCTCGTTAATAAAGGTGGTACAAATGAAGCAGATTGAAAATACAAGAGTGTGGTTGGTAAGAAAGTCTAAAAGGTGATCGGAGCCTTAGGGAAGGCTAAGAGTGAGTGTGGAGTGTGTTAGGGAGATGCATAAGCATACTGGTGTCAATGGTATAGAGGAGTTAAGACTTGTTTGTATGATTCACTGAGAGTAGTTTATTTGGAAAATTTGAGAGGGATGCTTGGTGTATGAAGGTAAGATAAGACAGGAAAGACTAGGTAAGAGGTATTTATCATGTGAAGAAAAGTGTGAACGAGGTTGTGTCTGTGAGTGTTCTAAGGTAGTATAGGCATGTAAGAAGGGAGGGAAAGTCTTGCAAAGAAAATATGTGAGTGTGTATGGAGTCTATTCTTGTGCAAATGACTCCTTAGAGTAAATATACATTTTACCAGAAATTAGTGATTTTAAACTCATAAGAACACACACATCAAAGTAGAAACGAGCACTGATTCAGTGTAACCCCTTTGAATCATTTAATTTCTTCTTTGCTCCTAGTATACATTTATCTCCCAAACAATTGCAATTAAACCATAAAACTTCTCTGTATCCAGCCTCACATTCAACTGCCAAAATCTAAGTATCCTTAACCCTAACGCAATAATTGGAGAAATTAGAATTAATCCTGTACAAATAAACAATTTGTGCATACAAACAAGATACAATTCATGGTGGCTCCCAATGCCATGTTCAAGCTTAAGTAAATATGCAGCTACCACAGGAGTGTTCCATGACCCTAGGCTGTAAATATGGGTCAAAGTACCCACCCTAGTCTCTTGCAAATTGGGGTCAATGGCGATGATGAGGGCAGTGGCGCAAGCTTGAACTGGAGACATAGAGTGGAAGAACTCTTTGACAGCATTGGAGTCTGCTCCTCCACACTCCTGAAGAAGGTGCTTCAACTGGTCAACAGGGTTCAGGGCAGTGAGAATGTGACTGCCAGATGCAGAAAGCAACACCAACTGACGAGGGGCCTGCTGGTGCTGCGTTACCAGAATTGGCGGTGAAGTGCCCTGAAGTGGGAGGGATAAAATGTTCATTATAAGCAAGGAGAAAAATGGGATAAATTCCTTCTGTATACTAGAAGAGAAAAAATTAGCATAATCCAGTCAGTCTGTATTGTGGGGACCTTCTCCAGCGATGAGACCCTGAGGGGGGGTTACAGTGCGCCCAGCAAGTACCACATCCCTCAGGACAACGATACGCTTTTGTGACTAAGAAATATGTATGTGTCTGGTGGTAATTTCTCATAACTCCTAGTTCCTAGATTACATTGTGAGCAACCCTGGACCCATCCACAATCACACACCCCAACATACTCTAGATGCTCGACCCAGCAGACTGAGGGTTCAATTCAATGCAACTCTACCCCCCCCCCCAACACTGGACCTGCTCTTAATACCCTCCACTTGCCTCCCCAACACCTATCTCTTCCCTTACTCACATCACTACAATCAGCAACAAAACCATCTACCTCTCCACCACCACCTAAAACACTTTACAGATAACCTTAACATACACTAAAATACATGAACTCGCAAACTTCTTGAAACAACACAACATACACATTGCCATCCTACAAGAACTAGAACTTTGCATGACACACCTCAGAATTTCACCACCATCAGACAGGACCGGAGTGACAGGATGCATTGGCTGTGGACTCATCACCCTGATAAACAAATCTAAAAACTTCATGGATACTAGTGCACACACTACTCCGCCCAAACATACACACACAGAAACTCACTACCGAACTGCAAATATCGCATAAAAATAAATGCTTACATTCACCCCCTTAAAACTCACTCACTGCTCCATTTAATTTCCCCCAGCTCCACCACATCACCATCCAAACCAATCTCATCCTAGGTGGTGACTTCAACACCAGGGCACCGATCTGGTATGTCAACAACTCTAACTTTTCTGACATGGGTGGTGGCATCTGTCAGTTGGAAGTTGCAAAAGGGAGGGGAGAGGGGTAGGACCTAATCCATTTTTGAATTTGGTGTCCTGATCGTAGGTAGGCCAAAGAGTGGTTTGGCGATCCAGGGTGGTTTTTGAATGCAGCAGGAAGGAATCCGTGTTTGGGAGGCGTCTAGTGGAATGATTCTGTTGAGTACTAGACGATTCATGATTTTGGAGAGGGCGGAATGATAATAGATTTCAGGGCGATTTGATTTGGACAGTTGCTAATCATTCCTCTAGGGAAGGACTGGGGTCATAAAGTGGCTGCTGACCCACTTTCTCTCACAACTCCACCTTTTCACCCCGAGTCTCATGATCCATTTCCCAGGCACAGACACTCACTAGATGGGGACATACAGTCTAACCCTGGTCCCTATACATATTTCTGCACCACAAGTCAAGGATAAATAATATGACCTCATAGCTCAATCTGAGGTACTACACTAGTCTGAATCATATAAACAAGTACACTACACAATGGTAGTGTGAAATGTCTCCCTCCTCCCACCTCACACAACCTCTCCAAGAACAAATACACTACAGGGTGCGGATGTCATTCGGTGGCATGATGAATGTCAAGAAAAAATAGAACTATTTTTTGAGAAATATTTGTCAAATTGGGTCAGTTTGTCTTCATGACATGTTCTGTTGATCTCAATTGATGAACCCGCCTGGGGCCTCGAAGACAGCCTCCAGGCAACCACAGGCCTTCATCACTATCTACCACTTTAGTCCCCTCGAAGGCCTGGTAGTCCTGGCATTCAGCTCATAGATGTTGCAGCTGGATTTATTGGTCTATCGTTTCACCGCACCCCACACAAAGAAGTTGAGGGGGTTGCAGTCAGGTAATTTGAGAAGCCAAACTTAAGGTCCTGAGTAATCAAAGAAATTCTCTGACAGCCAGAGCTGGGTCATTCGGCTGGTGTAACAGGGGGCAGTCTTGCTGCCACATGTAGAGCCTGCCTGCAGCTACCCAGTCATCCCAGAGCTTTAGCACCTTGCTCAGAACAAGGATGTAGCTATAGCCATCATTGTTCAGTCTGAGCCCTTCGAGGAAGTAGGGTGGCATGATTGTCAGTGGAAATTTACTCTGCATAACTGAGTTTCCTTAGGTGCAACAGCAAGTCACCTGTTGTTCTACGAGTTCATCTTCTGGTCTTGGCAAAATTATTCTCATCAGGAAACTACCACCACCACATATCCGGCTCCAACCAGCGTTTCAAACTGTTGATCAGCTTCTTGGTGCTTGAGTCGCTGTTCCTGCATCGTCTTGGACATATATTGTCCCCCCTTTCCTCATCTTATATGAAAAGTAGCAAATGTCTTTTTGCACCACCAGCCTAATGAGCTTTTCATCTACAACTTTCACACACGTAATGGCATACATCAACTTTCTGGGATCATTGTTGATGATCTGGATTTCAGCATAGAATTCTAGGGGTCCGATGGTGTAAGATCGTAGATCATGGGGTTTCCTCTCTGCTGTAACTTCACAGTAGAATCCTGAATCTTCTAGCTCCTTTCTGACCTTTTCCACCATCCTTCTGCTGATGTTGAGGAAGTCTGAAATCGACTTTTTTTATCCTTCCAGGGTAGATTCCATGCCTCTTCCACAAATTGTTTTTTCAAAAATTTTCCAGTTAATTCTTTGGCAAAAAAGGTTATTGTTTTTAAGAAGAAAAAGCCTGACACTAAATAAAAAAAAGAGTAAAATTAGCGGTTGAAATTTGTGAATGAATACCATCCTAACCCTGTATATATCCTACAATTAAACATACACAGGTTTTACAACAAAACTTGAGAACTTTAGCTATTTTTAACCAATCATAACATCCATACGGCCTTCATACAACACTTGTCACTCCTGACACTCATCTCCCAAACATCACTACATCATAGTAACAAACACCACTCAGCAAAATGCATTGGGCCTTATAACACATTCACAAAGACCCCCCCCCCCCCATACACAAATACAACACCCCAAACATGACAGATGATCAACAATGGCCCTAACAAGGAATGGCTCTCAAAAAAAAAAAAACTACGAGTCTTCCAGGGAGAAGAGAAACTGACTTCCAAACATGCTGCACTCAAAAAATCATAACAAATGCAAGCAAACAACACATTCCACATGGTTGCAGAACTCATTACAACCCAAGCATCACAATGGAGGTAACTGATATCATAAAAAAAATAAAATTATTCAAACAAAAAGAACACCCACATGAGAAGACCTCAACGCACTCATCAACTCCCCAAAAGACTACACTGGAAAAAATACAATAAAGGCATGAGGAGCAAAATCAAAACACAACCTTCACAATAACCACAAACCCAAGAACAGGCTTTCCAAACATAGAACAAAATCAGTTTCTCTAAGAACACAGCAATATTTTAACAAAGAACTATTCAGTCCAAAACCAAGTTCCCCATCAAACAGAACTAAAAGTGTCCAAATTCATATTGACACATCCTCTCCCTTTTCCAATCAGTAGACATTAATGACAGCATCAAAACCCTGAAAGACTCCACAAAAAAACAGGCCCAAACCTGATCTCAAACATACACTTAAAGCACACAGGTCCCTACAAGATTCTAGCCCTGACCAAAATATTCAACCACTCTTGGTTCCACAACCAAATCTTCATATAATCTAGTAAAAAGCAAACATAGTCACCTAACCCCCCCCCCCCAAGCCAAGCATCATCATCCTTTAATCCACAGTATTCAAAACACTTGCAGAATGTATTCTAAAATGCAACACACCTCACATCCCACTGACACTGATCGAACACAGCTTCAGTCATAACTACCATCCTCACAAACTTGACAACAAATTCTAGACTGCTTCAACCAAAATCCAACACCCTCCCAAATAATTCTATAGTTTACATCAACATCATATCCTAACCCAAAAAATCGTCAACACTCAGTTACACAAAAATGCCGAAAGGTGGCTCATCAGCTTCCTCTCTGATAAGACAGACTCACTCAAAATATATGTTCCTTTACAATGGTGTTCATCAAGGAGTAATTCTCTTTTTTTTCCTTCACATTTTCATCCTATTCATGCACAACCCACCTCTTACACATGACCCCTCCATTGACATTAAATCTTACGCCAATGACCTAACTATCACCTCACAAACAGCCATTAGACACACACAGGACATCCTCACCTCAAAAATCCTTCGTAACCCTGTTTACCGCACACAAAAATGAATCCCGGAAGCAACAACTGTCACAGTTAACATCTATATCCCACTCAACAAACCCCCCACAATACTTGGCTTAACTTTTGACACATGCATGATGTCACAACATGCGACTGAAACCTGCTACAAAGAATAATAAAAAAATGCACTTGGATGCATTCACTGGCTGCAACTTTGAACAACAGAAGCTTACTATACAAATCATCCTTTCCACAAACAATTATACTACCCCAGCGTTGCATCCTACACTAGCACACACTCGATCACAGACATAATCCAACTTGCACAAAACAAAGCTCCTCCATATAATCACTGGATACACCCAATCTACCCCAATAAATCACCTGCACGCAGAAACAAAAATACTCCCCATTGACATGCCCCTAAAAAAGAACCTCTCTCACCAATGCAACAGCCTCAGAACATACCCACTACCACTCAGGACTAAGCTCGCTCTCCTCACATTACCCCTTCATTCTCTTCTCCCTATCACTACAACAGGGACACCACAAACCCGTTCAAATCGTTGCGCAACACACCCAAAAAAACCGCCAAACAACTCAGTAAGAAGAACATGCATCTGAAATATGAAAGAGGAGGAACACTCCCAGAAACAGACCTGGCCATCGCCCATCTCTACAGTACTACAAGCACCAAACAACTCAACCTGTTCAAGGTGCAACCACAACAGCAAAAACACAGTGCACCTTTTGGAATCCCGCTCAATCTTAGAAACTCTCTCACAAGCACATTTCTTATGTCAGATCTGTTGGTCCGGCTAAAATCAGTAACGGCATTAATGCGACCAGCTTGGGGGTAAATGTTTAGATACTTGAAATCCATATGAGAGAATAGTTGAAGATTTAGGGGCATTGATAGGCGAGAATGCCACTTTGCAGAATAAATTACAGTAGAAGTGAAGCAAGAAGTAGGCATAGATTTTGATGGCTGAACAGCTTGGGATAACATTTCTGCAATAAATTATGACTGGATGACATGGTCTGTTTTAAGTGAGCAGAAATATTTGTGGCTCCTTTCATCAGCTCTGCTGTTTTGTCACAAATATTTCTTAGTGTTGTAGTAGGGTGTTTGCCTATTTAGTAAAGATGAGCTGAGAGAATTTGAATGACTTTGTGTGTGTCCTGTTTGCCAATTAGTTAGCTGAGACTAGGCTGGAATAGTAAATTAAAAAATACAAAGGAACAAATTCATTGAAGGGTAGAGGTACATAAAACTATAAATTCAACTTGCATGCATATCAGTAACTTGGGAGGTATTGAAATGTTATGGGAGAGTGAATACAGATCATAAATAGATGTAGAAAAGAGCCCCATCCCTACCTGCGGGGTCGGCGGATTAAGAGCTAGGCACCAGAGTGGAGGTGTGACATCAGCCAGGGCCCACACATAACCATCAACACCCAGAAGTGCCTGTGACTCAGCTAATGATGGATGGTAAGGGTACTGATCACCACTGACAGTCCAAATAACGTCGGATTCATTGCTTTCGCTCGCACACAAGATAACTGTGCCTGAAAAAAACAAATAGTTTGAGAGACCCTGTGCTTGATATACTAAAAAAGTACCTTATCAGTCCAAAGGTCAGTGGAATTGGCTTTCACTACACATTACCCTTAGAACTCTTGATAGCCTAGTGGATATGGCATTGGTCTTGTAACATCGGGGGTACTGAGTTCAATCATAGCAAGAGTGGATACAAACAACAGCACACCTTGAGCTCTACCCAATAATTGCTGGATGCGCCCTGCTTACCCCCCACAGGGGTAGGTAGATCATACACATCCAATCACAACACTGCTATCTTTTATATCTGACGTGGAACAAGTCTCCCTTCCCCTGGGTGACAAAGGTTCTTACATCCCTCCCAAGCAATTATTGGCTCTTGACCCCCCTTAGGCTCACCAGTGATTGTCCTACTGATCCTTATCCAGTCAGGAGGGTCTCATTCACAAGTGAAAGAAAAACGGCACGACATACTAGCATTTGTTAGCACTTATGTTTCATAAGAGATATTTTCTTTATGTCACCTTGCTCATTTGTTAGTACTGCCCAATATGGGGAGGGGGGGGGGATATTTCAACACCCCAAACTGATCCTAGCCAGCAAGGAGACTTACGATCACATGCATATCTTGGGTGAAAGGGTTTTTTTTTTATTATCTAACCTCAACCTTAATATTCTTATGAATGAACTTTGTTCTCCATGTTGTTGATGAGCTTCAGTGTTTGGCTGAGCAACTCCAAGACACATGAAAGGAAACAGCCTGTACAGGTGTTCGCAGAGGCCCTCAGCAACTGTATATTATTGATCTCCATGTTAAAAGCACCAGATACACCTGCTTCAGTTGAAGGCCTTATTTGATGCAGCTGTGCAGTGACTAGGGATCAAAAGCTGGTGTTTTTGACTTCCCATCTTACCTACCAGCAATCTTAGCCAGGATGTGAATAATTCCACCATCTCACCATGGGAGTAAAGGGCTTTGTGCACTCTAGTTGGGCGGTGAGTAAGAGCATTGGCAGCGAACCCAGGAGGCAAACGAATATGCAGAAGAGTCAACTGTGTAGGTCTTGAATGAGGAATATTTAAAGGAGTGGTTGTGTAGTAGAGTCGAACACCCGTTCCTGAAAAATCAGATGAAAATGTTATTTAATTTTCACCCCCTTAAAATGGGACATTTTTTGTGCACCTATTGGGCAACTGCCATCAAGGGCATAGCGACCAAAATCCTGTATTAAGCTAAATGAATAAAGAACAAGAACATTAATAAAAAAGAATCCAATAAGCAAAAAATCCAACAGACTAATAAAATAAAGGCATTCGCAAGTGCTAGAGGCACACTTTTTCAGGGGTCTGAGCATGCAGCTGAGACCCAAGGAAAACCTAAATAGTGAGGAGGAAGCTTACAGGTCAGCTGAGAATGGATATTACCAATGAGCTGTAAGCTGTGCATCTAAGAACCCATGCATAAAATGAGCAAAGCTGAGGTAGAAACCGGATGATAGATGAAAGAAAAATATGGATAAAGAAAAATATGAATAAATAGAAATAAGAATATTAAAAAGTCACAGAAAATGTATTTCAACATCAAGGAGTTTTGCATGCAAAGTGGGGTCAGTGTGCTACAACTCAACTAAAACTACCTATCCCCCACCCCTTTGGCAAACAAACTCAACAGTAAATATTAGTAAGGAAGCAAATTAGAGGTCTTTATTTACAATGCAACTAAACACTAAAAAATATGAATAAACTCCCCTTTTGTGAAGAATAGAGGAAAAATACTTCAGAAAGTCGATATTAATGGAGAATCAATATTGTTTTCTAAACTGAGAGTAATAACCAGACATTCAAATAGTGATAATTTAAGGAAATTAATTTTATTTGTTACATATTTCACAGATGATTGGCATATCTTATAATCTGACAAGCATAATATATCGTATTGACCAAATAAGTCACCTTCCAATTACCACACCTTGGTTTTAGACAATCACAAGCAACACAGTTCCCTGCAATTACCACCTGTGAATTCATAGAATTTGTAGCCATTCATTTCTTTAAGTTTAGAAATGCATAACATTGAATTTTACTGGTGACATTGAAATGGGCAAATGTATTTTTTTTTTTTTTTGAAATGTCTACCTCTCTCTTTCATTTTTCCATGAAGTTGATTGTAACTTTAGTTTCAGGATGTCCTGTTGTGTGTGCAACCCTCCATGATTTAATTGAGTTTGCTTAATGCCTTTCCTAGTCTGCTGGCAATTTTGGCTGCACTCATTTCCAACTAGGCCCTCTCAGGTAACACATTATGCTTTGCATGGCTTTTTGTTTTTTTATTGTTCAGTTTATCTTGCATGACACTGATTAATTTTTATTATACCTGTATAGATTCTTGTTAGGGACTTAAGGATTTCCTGATTTGGTTGACTTCATGGCAGAATATGAAGGTGGTGCCCAGAGGATAAGTGGCAAATTGACCAACCAAAATCTTTGGATTGAGTTGGGGCTTAAGTAGAGGTTTGTGCTGACTAACCAGCAGATTTCGCTACAACATGGCTCCCAAAATGTTAGCGACTATGGAATTCCATTCATTTCTGTTGCTCTAATACTACAAGTGATTAATTGGCTAGGAGTGTACCCTTTGAAACATTTAGGAAAAAACAAAAAATATACTTAGGGAGCTTTCGAAATAACTAGACAGACTGAGTTGTCATATTGTTTTAATGGACTAAACCAGGTAGGTAATGAGTAACTATTCCATGTTATCACCTTTCTGAACCTCTAATCATTTCGGAACACACCAACGAAGGATAAGAGTGATGCAGAATGATACACACCTGTTATGATGACAAGATGAACATGTGGTGATTCCATTTTGTCAATGGGACAAATGCTGACAAGGTTTTTAAAATTTGTTTTATCAACAGTCCTGAAGAGAAAATATTGAAATATAAGCAATCCAGAAAGGGTATTACAACTGGATAGGGAAGAACATGAAAGGAACTATCCTGTGAAAATTAAAAAAATAAAGAGGAACAACTAATGTATAAATGGTCTGATCTGAGGATAAACATAATGAATCAGGGTGATATTTTAATACGCTCTCACCATTCTCACCCCTCCATAAATAGTGTAGGTGCACATTAATATCATAGAAACTACCTAGCCTACCTCAATCATTAATCTCACATGAGGAAAATGTGTTGCAGACTGTAATCCAGTCAGGATTCATTTCCAGGCAGAAAGCCCCACCTACTTGTCCCTCTCCTACCATTTAAATACTCTTTCAATCCATCATTTCTCGTGTGGTCTACTTACCTATCACACACCAGCACACACTTGAATTATCTCTTCACAAATCCATTCTCGCTCATTTTCCTTGAGTGCCAGCACCACCTCAGAAAATTCTCAGTTTACATCATTCACATCTTTCCTTGCACCATGTACCACTTGCTCATTTGTCCATTACTTTACCCTCCTCAAACCCAACATCCTCTAAAAATGGCCCTTTTGGACTACTGTTTATCTCAATCTTTCCTTTGTACACACCAGTCTCACTCCCATCCACTAACGTTAGGACCAGCATACTCTCATTCAACATCCTTACAAATTCCTCTCAAATGATTGGCATTAGCTAATGCTTGATAGCGTCTGGAAATTTCCTACCTCCTTTTAGAACATTCCAAGGTAGTTTGAAAGAAGCCACTTGCTCCAAACACACAAAAATGGACCTAACCATTACACTCCACCCTATCCTAATCCACAAACAGTATCACCTCACTTTTCCACCTTTACTTTAAATATTTTCCTCAGATATACCCTGTACTAATCAACAGTATTAATTGCTTCCCCCCCGGGGGGAGGGGCAGTGTAAGTCAATCCTGCTAACAACTAACTTACCCCCCTCCCATTATGCCCTATCAAGCATAAAGTCCCAACATTTTGTCCAGGCTGATATAGTTCATTAAAGCAAAGCGGTTCTATGTTATGTAGTATTTTGTCCAGGCAGGGCTCATCCCTGGACAGAAGGCCTAAGGAAGCCCCCCTCACAAACCCAATCCATCATCTTTTGGTTTTCAGTCAGCCCATTCTCTTTTAAACATTCACATAATCAACCTGCCCTTTATGTGGCTTCTTTACACACACTGACATTATTTTAAATTATCTTCACTAAGTCTATTTGCATACATTTTCTTACATTGTCCATTGACGATACTTTCACTCAAGGTTTATACCAATCTCACTCAAAGACACATTAACACCAGCATATTCTCCTCCTGCAGCTTTCTGGAAAATTCCACACCAAGGCTCAAATCGCCCAAGAGACTTTCCTACCAGCAAAACCACATGGTCTAAACCTGCTTCACTAGTATCACAATCATTCTCAATAAGATCCAATCACACATTTACTTTTATCCCCCTCCTGATACATACCCTGTGAAAAGCTTCGAGCAACATTTCCAAATACATATGACTCTCAGCCACCAACAGCATGTCATCAACATGTACTAACATAGATAGAACCCATTCTTCATCATTCCTCATCAATCTCAGAAAGCTTTCCATCATTTCTATTTGGCCTTTTCCCAGTACTCAGAAAACAGCCATGGCAACGACACAATCTTGTAAAAAACAACAACAAATGCCCTTACTTCCATCATAAATACTCTTCAAGCCATCCAACGGTTTCAAATGCACTCCATACATTCTTAAACCTGTCATAATGCTTCCGTATCTACAGGTTTATAAGCTTTCTCCAAATCCATGAATCCAGCATACACTTTACACTTCTTATCCCACATTTTCCAGCTAGCTGACTGTATAAATACTTGATTCACACACCCATCAATCTCTGTTATCCTTCTTTACACTTAATCATAATTTTCCCACATCCCTCGGCTACAACACTCGGATTTATACCTCTGTATTTCATGCATCCTCCTTCCCCCACTTTACCCTTATACAACGGTACTATTACTGCATTCTTGCAGTCTTCCACTTACAAATGCCTTACAACACAGCCACCAGATGAATTTCCTAACACAATCACCACCAATTTTTAGCATCCCACTGACTATATCATCTACTCCCACTACCTTCCCATTTTTCAGACATCTCAGTACCAACAACTTCTTGCATGTTGATCTCATCCTTACCCTGGTACAGCACCCAGTTTACACATTAAGCCAATCATCTTCTCTGCACTTGCATCTTCCATACCAACATTATACAAATCACTCAATATACTTTTCTCCTGCTCATTTCTCACACGTATCCTGCAATTCTTGATGCTCAC
The DNA here is from genome assembly GCA_963969495.1 of Ceratothoa steindachneri. Taxonomy (NCBI): domain Eukaryota; kingdom Metazoa; phylum Arthropoda; class Malacostraca; order Isopoda; family Cymothoidae; genus Ceratothoa; species Ceratothoa steindachneri. The sequence goes on along the minus strand of OZ018321.1, from coordinate 50,262,251 downwards.
ACACATTTTCTTTCTAAGGTTTCTCAGACTCATTATTCCTTCCAAATAATGTTGTGCTCATATCCAGATCCTCATTCATCCTGTCCTGATGCCTTCTTTGCTGCTCACTCATTCATTTCACTTTTCTTTTCACCACCTTGTATGCATTCCTTTGCACTCCCCAACATTCTCACATGCACAATTAAAGCATTTGCAAATGTGCCTCCTTTATCCTCTAGCCTGCAAATTTCACATTGTTATTCCACCATTCAACATTTTGCTTTCTCTTTCCAGTTCTACCAAATACACATATGTGCCCTAGCCCCACGTTAACACTTCCTCTTTCCTACTATTTTCATAATTCTCACATACTCTTCCCTTTTACTATGATTCAAAATTTCACCTTTGAGTCTCCTTCCTTTTCACAAATCATCTCTCATTCATGCACCAACCAATTAAAGCCTTACTCATTACTTACAGCTTTCACATCAAATAGATGTGCATTTATGCACATCCATGTGCACCAATCTTCATACATACAAAAAGCTCACTAATTCATCCATTCACATCTCTTACAACCCTCAACTGATACTTATTCCCAATTGCATCCACCACTTTACCCAGGTCATTCCACACAATCTCTTCGTGCAACTTGATGTTTGGTTCTGAGAATGCAAGCACTCCAACCTCCCACTTTTAAACACATTCATTAGCTCTCCTTTTCCCTCATAAAATACCCTTCACCCTCTCATTTCATTCATTGATGCAGATTATCCCAAATGACTGGACAGAGGCCACAATACATCCCCCTCCTCCATTACATTTATAGGAACAAGACTTTTGGGTGCGCAGCTTCCCAGGCCAGTAGCCTGTATATAGGCTTAGTTATCTTTTACAACATAAGCCTTAAGACAAGTGTGTGTATTCTTCCTGCCACACACACAGGCAATACATACCTTACTTATATTAACCTTTCTGAATAACTCTCCTTCTTATCTAAAATCAGATTGTCCACATACACTAACAGATACAGTATCCATCTCTTATCTTTACCATCCTCAGATCACACCATTCAGTCAGCTCAGTCCACCCATATACAAAAGATTTTACTTAGCTAATAATAGACAAACATGCTTGCATACATGCTCATACAACTCACATGCATAAATGTGCACAGTATCCATTTTTCTAAATACAAACCTTCCATAAATTTATCTCTTTCATTGTAATTTTTTTGTTATCTTTTTGATAGACTATTAGGATTATCCAACTACACCCTGCAACTTTTGACAGACCTATTTTTATTTGAATGTCACAAGTAGCTTCTACTAGGATGGTCATCGATCTCAGAACCTGGTCCTATAGAGGGTAAGTAAATCAGAAGCTTTTACTGAAAGGTAGATGAAGCCCAGAGGAACTTACTTGGCAACTTGTATTGCAATATTGGAAATTGTATTATAAGACAGAGTTGCAACTCGGGTCATGTATTTTCCATCTGAGCCAAGATCATAAACAGAAACATTTCCCTTTTCTGTCAGAGTGTATACAATATGCCTTGTGTTGTCAATATCCACCTAGGAAAAACAAACATTTCTAGCAAATAGAAGTTAAAAAAATAAAAAAAGCAAAAATAAACATGAGGAAATATGACAAACAAATGAAATCAGGACAAAAAAGAAAACAAGGAATAACTAACCTGAGTGACAGGGTCATCTTCTGACAATGTGAGGAATGATGGCAAAATGTATGAAAATGCAGATCGTGAATGGTTCACTTTGTAACACTTGCGGCTGAACCATCCATCTTCAGCCTTTAAGAAGAACTAATATTAAAATCAGAAATAACAATAGCAAAATTCTAAGTCAAGTGGGACTTTGGGGGCATTTGTGGAAAGCTATTTCACCTGGCAAAACAACTAAGTCATTAAATGTTACTGATGGAATCAGGTTATGCAAATTTGGGGTTGGCCTTTTTTTGCACATCAACAATTACTGTTCATATGGCCAAAACAGTGGTAACATCACAGGAATAGCATGAATACCATCACATGGTAATGATATCAGCCATGTTGTACCGACTAAGGGAGCGTCTCTATCAAACATGGATCCTTGCCTCTTTCCTCACTACAAGCTCGTTTTGATCACCCCCTGGGTAATGTTATCTAGGGAGTAGGCAGAAATTCTCTTGCATAGACTACCCCTATTTTATAAAATTCATATTAGTGTGTTTGTGGGGGGGGGGGGTTACTAGCTCAGCAGTCCCATCGAGCATACAGAGTGCTCTGGATGGCTACTGGGCAGGATTAGCAAAGTTTACAAAAAGGATTCATCTAAAAGAAAGGGGGATGGGGCCTTCAGCTACTAACAACCCTAGCTTAAGGCCTAACACTGATGGAGAACCTCGCTCCTCCATCAGTGGAATGGATGACTAGAAACCATTTAAAGCCAGTGAGTTCCGCCCATATTTTCAGGTGGAGTGTGGAGAAGGGGGATGTCCTTTTCCTTCCCCCTCGAGGGGACCTCGAGAATGTATATGAATCTCTGGGCCCGGTCTTGCCTCAAAATGAGGAAGGACCCTCCATGCACCTTAAGCCCATGCCCAGCAGGCAAGGCCACTCCACCTGGGTGCAATCCTGGAGTGGGACCACCCCATTTGTATGTATTCTGCGTGAGGTTGTTGCAATTGAACTTCCACTTCCTAGCTGTTGCATGGATCACTCGCACAGGGGGTAGGGGTGAGGGTGGGTGCTAAAAAAAATTCTCATAGCATGCACCAGCCTCCCTCCACTCTAAACTAGTGCCCTCAGGACAGCCTTACAGGAAGCACAGCTCCACTTTAATTGTGGGGAAATGGGAAGGGCCTGTAGGATTACAGCTTTCTCCCTTAATTTGCCAAGCGGTCGGATGGAGCAGGGAAGCCATCTGCTCTCATGGAACTACAATCAACAACAACTTTAGGAACCCCTGGAGGGGGGCACCCTTTTTTTTTATTTTCTTATTTTTTGGAAGGATCTGCTGTCCCCTAACTGGGTCCCAACCAGTGGGCAAAGCTTGTGGGGTTAGTTCTCTTCTCATCACACCTCAAAAAATGGAGCCACCTTAGTCCATGCCAAAGAGTGCAACACTGAGGGCTATTCCCTGCAGGACACCCTCTTGCTGCCCTTTTGGGCCAGAGAAGGCTCTGCCCACCCATACACAGAAATGACGATCTCGTAGAAATTCAAAATATGAAAATCGGGAGGCATCCCCTGGTCCCAATCATGTCAAGGGTTTCCATGCTACCATATAACCATTCAGTATCATATGCCATCTCCAGACTGAAAAAAACTGTGCCTTGTGCTGTCTACTAAGGAAGGCCTCACAGATAGCATTTTCTAGTCAGAGCAGAGCATCCAACATGGAGTGGAACTTGAAGAAGCCACACTGTGCAGAAGACAGGTGTCCTCCGCTGTCCAGAAAAAAAGCTAATCTAACATTTACCTATTTCTCCAACTTGCACACACACAAGGTTAGAGAAATTGGACAGAAGTTGGCAGGGATAGAGTTCTGTCTCAGGGTTTGTGCAAAGCGAACACAGTAGTCATTCACCAAAGACCATGCCTTGCTCACCTAGGAGTCAAGGTATGGCATGTAGGACATTGTCCGGACTGGGCTGGGGTCGGTGTCTGCACACTTAAGGAGGCAAAAATGCAAGTCACACAGTATGAACATGTTTTAGGGTTCTCTACCTCTAGAGGTAAAGTTCCGTTGGTGGCTTTAAATAAAATTATGACATGAATTGAATGCTAGAGGAACAGCATCATGACTAGAGAATATGGAGAGAGCAGTCATGGAGGACTCCACCATGAGCATGGGGTCCAAGATTACAGGCACTTTCTCCTGGAGAATGGGAGTGGGATCCTGCAAGAACTTGCCCTAACTCTACTTGACTCATTTTCACACTCTTACAAGAGGAGTCATCCCATTGAGAGGACACATGCCACCAAGAAGAGGGCATGCATACATAGTTTGAAACATACCAAGTTTAGCCCTAGCTCAAGGAAATTCATGGATGAAATCATCAGGCAGTGCTTATAGCTCATGTAGGCATAACACTTTTCTCAGAGGGGTCTCACATTTGCCTCACCACCAAGGAAGTGGATGGCTTGCAAAGCAACCAGACATTCAGGAAATGGTAGATCTACATGTGGAGATGGGGTAGCTGGATAACTCAATGGCCTCATCCACTGACCTAAAATCAACAGAAATGTTATTTCCTGAAATGCAGACCAGAAAATAATATATGAATGGAAAAGTGATCACTACCATGGAGGTCATCAACCACCTCCCACCCCAAATAAGGCTGTGCATTCAAAGAGCACTAGGACAAATCAAGACAAGAAAATAAAGAAGTTCTTGGGCAGTGATGCATAACTCATCCACATTCAGAACCACTATCTCCAGCTCACCAATCAGATTGGCAAGGACATGACCCCTGGGACTTATCGCGTAGTCACCATTCAAATCCCTGAGGAGAAAGAGCCTCAGCAACCATGTTTCTATGCAGTGGAAGTCCTCTCCATCAAAATTGTCTGATGGTGGAATGTACAAAATAAAAGTATGCCTCCTATCCAGGGGTAGCTACAATGCCACTGGCTTAAATAAAGTATTTAAAGCGAGTATGGATAAATGCTGGGTGTGAATCATGCATCCTCCTGCCGAGCCCCCATCTTGTTGTGATGGGGTTGCCAAAATCTTATACTTTGGGAGGGTGGACAGGAGGCATGCACCCAGCATGGTCTACTGTAAACAGATAACTAACAAGGAAATAGGAGCTCTTGCCAGGTAACCTGGGGTCAGCAGCAATTCAATTGAAGGAATATGCCCTCCAATCCTAACTTGATGGAGATGTGAGGGCACTCTTTAAAGAGAAGACCCTAAGACAGGGGTGGGCAACCTTTTCAGAGTGAGAGCCAGATGAGACTTTTGGAGGCAGGCCGCAGGCCGGAGTGACAAATGAAATCCTGAAAGTGATGAGGTGCCAAACAGTATCTACCTGTGTAGCTGCACAGAATGGTATGCTCGCACTCATATCTCAGTAAGGATTCATCGCAGCAGAAAAAGTCATAAGCATTTTCTGTTTAGAGTTGCCTCCTCTACAACTTTGGTCTCTATGAAATTTTTCATATCTAACAAAATGCATTTTTGTCTCATTTTTTACTGCCAGATATAAGACTCATTTCCCTCTGACTCTTACAAGTCTACTGAGACAGATGCTGTTTGGCAGACTTTGGAGGGGGGGGGGGAATGAGGTTTCGCGGGCCAGATTGCAATATTAATGCCGAGCAAGGTGGCGGGCCAGACGATAGGCCTTCGCGGACCGGAGGATGCCCGCCCCTACCCTAAGAGGAATGGCTAATACGCTTCTCAGAGGCTCTTGGCTGTAAAAGTCACTGAATACACACTGGACTGCAAGGATTTAATGGGGCAGGTTTGACTAACCATGCATGTGCCTACCTCCTTCGCCTTAAAACCTTTGGTGGGTGGGGTGGCTTCGGAGCCCTGTGGATCCCTCATCTTTTGGAAGGGCCAGTATCTCTTATCATGTACAACCTTGAGCAGGGGTTGCGAACTAAAGCTTCCTTAGGTGTCCTCCTTTCAGGGGACAGCCTTAAAATGGCTTGAAGATGGTCTCATAACTGCCTTGGGGAGTTTGCCTTGCAAGTCTAACGACTCTATGAAAACCCACAGACATTTTGCTTATGGGAAACGGTCATAGTGGAGGAGGGAAAGAACCCTGGTTTTAGCCAAGGCAGAGCTAGGATCACCTGTATACTGTCCGCTGAATTTGAAATAAGGCTCTCATCTGAGAAAGTGCTGACCTTCCACTCTGTACCAATCAGCCTACTTACTGCTAGCCTCTGATGAAACATGCGGCCTTTGGCAATGCTGCCATCAGTGGAATGAATAACTAAGAAGCACTTGGAGGCAGCAGGCTCAAAAGCACAATGTAGTCTTTTACTCAGGGTCATTGCGACTCCACTCACCTTATCTGCAATTTTGTCTGTCCTGTTCTTCCTGCCTGAGGGTGCTTTGAGTCCAGGCACGCTGGTCTTGGCCTGGTTGCCTGCCAAAATGGCAGGGGACCCATCCATCCCCAGAGCCTCCATGGAAGAAGAGGAACCTGTAGTCCTCTTGGTCTTCTTTTTCCTTTTCTTTTATGAGATGGCAGGAAATGAACACGCTTCTGTTCAGCCATGGAAGGGGCCTTAAAACTGGACAAACCAACCTCAACCGTGTCCTTCAAATTGCTCAAATCCATGGCTGACAATGGGGCCAAACCAGTGTTGGAGGCCCTCCTCTTCTCTTGGAATACCCGACCATTTGGGGCTGAGCTGGGCACTTCTGGGATCATCACCACTTCAGAAGGGGCTTACAAATGTCCATCCACCCAAGGGTTAGGTATCCCAATAGGAAACTCAGAGGCCCATGGCATGTAACAAATGTCATTGGGGCTGGCATGCTGACTTCCATTGGGAAAAGGAGGGAAGTGGGCAATGCAGCTACCATTGGAGTCACATACTTCAGAATGATGAGTTATTGTGGTATGGGCTAGGGGACAATGCCTCCCCATACCCTTCTAAGGGGGTTAAAGTTGTTCACTAAACACCATTAGGGATAGGGGGAGGCAATGTGTCCTCTGACTGCCATGTTCTTGTAGAGGCCCTGGGAAAGCAAAGGGGGACCTGCTGCTAGAATAGTAACCCAGAGGCGAGGCAACTCGGCAGAAGGCACCATCCCCTAACCCATTGAAGGAGAGGGGGGCGATGAAACTTCACTCTCAACTAAGATATTCTTGGAGGGAATCCTGAGAAAGCAGGGAAGGAGGGCCTCCTGAGGGCAGTTCCAAAAATGGTAAAGGGGAAATCTCTTGACCAATGCTGAGTGGTGAGAAGAGAGCCCCTCCCCGAGTTCAAGATGTGTTATCACCTTCTTTATCCACCCCAAACATCAAGGTTGAGAGAAGTTTTTCTCATGGGGATATAATCATTCAAAGCCATTAAATAAGATCCACTGGCTCTGCCCACAGCATACCTACATTGACCCCCAAAAGGTTATCAGCCTAGTGGAGCCTCTTACATGCCCCGACCGATACCGTTAGGTCAAGCTCCATACACTATTTCCGCCACTCAATGAGAACACAAGACCAAAGCCTATTGATGGTGTGGTAGGCAAATCAGAGTGGTCGATCCAACTTGGTGACTGGCCTCAGAGAGGTCGGGGTCTAGCGCCCAACATCCAATCAAAGGCAAGTCCTAAAAGAGGACAGTAGAGATGGAGACTATGAAAGGAAGAGTAGTAGTGGAAAGGGAGCATAAAAGGATTGGTGGAATGCACGAGCTTTCCCGAGCCTGGAAACCCAGAGTGGAGGTTCCCTTTCTGGTTGAGTCCTTCCTTGGGGGATGCTTCTATAAGTCCTAAGGCCAACAGTGTGCACAGGGTACCTCCCTGTGGCAAACTGGGAATGCGAGGTCTCTCCTCCAGGTTTCAGTTGAGCAGGGGGTTTTGCCCCAAGCTAGACCCTCTACCCTCTTGCAAGAAGACAAAGAATTGAGGGGAGAGTCGTAGAAAAATGTGGGTGCTGAAAAGGACAAGGAAGCAAATGCACAAAATTCACATTCCACAGTCTTTGTTAACTCAGTAAGCAGGCCCTTCCCTATTTGCACTAGGAAAAGAAGAACACCCTGCTCCTCCATGTACCAGGTTGTTGTTAATTGCTCCCCAGGAGCAGATGCCCCCTGCTCCTTCTGACTGCTTGGGAGATTAAGGAAGAAACCTTTGATCCTATGGCCTGTGCTGTAGCTCCCCCCCCCCCTCAACGCACAATTCAGTGAAGCCGCACCTTCTGTGAGGTTGTCCTGAGGGGACCAGGTTGGATTGGAGGGAGGCTGTTGCAAGATGTGGGAATTTCATAGAAGCCCCGCTGTGCTAGTGGCCCATGCAACAGCTAGAAAGTGGAAGTTCAATTACAACAACCACACAAGGGATACATCCAAGTGGGGTGGTGGTGTCATACCCACTCGGAAAAGACTGACCACTCTATTTGGTCTTGCCCACCAGGGTGGCTAGAGTTAAAAAAAACATGACTTTGGCTGCTGTGCGTGGCCTAGTGGCAGGTGTAACAGGCTACCCCACTTGCGGGACAGATTTAAGAGGTGGAAATGAGGACACCAGTTAATTTTTGCAGTGACTGTTGCGGTAGAGTTATTACCACTGCCTAAGCCTTCCTTTGGGGGTTGGTGCAAGGAGATTAAAGCCTACAAACAACAGCCAAAGTCCACTTACTAATGCTGCACCTTAGAAGGGTTTGGGATGTGGAGAGGGGCGACGAGTGGGTAAAATGGACGGGTATCAGAAGAGTAAAGCCCACGTTTCCCAAACTTAGCTCAGGACAAACCAGTGCACTCAGGTTGGGAAGACGTGCCACTCTTCCAGGTACCAGGTGTAAGTCAACGTAGGGTGTTGTGCTGTGAAGACACCAAAGGAAAGATAGTAGTGTTGTGGTTGGCTAGGTATATGATTATGCAAGTGAAGCTCCTTAACCACGGGGGGGAGGAGAGTTCAGTGTATCTGCCAATGGGCAGCCAGCTAGCTCGTGAGGGTGTTGAAAGTTCGTGTCTACATTCACTGGGATCGGACTCGTGCCTCAACGTTGGAAGTCCAATGCTAATTACAATAAGCTCCTCTCACAAGGACTTGAATCTGAGTACCCAGGCATAGAAATCCAGTGCCTTATCCACTGGGGCACAAAAGAGCTCCACTCGTAAGAATCATCTGACCAAATGTTGCGGAAACAATCACTGCACATTCTCATAAATTAGAGCCATAAACTAAAAAAAAGTCACTTTTACTTTTCATTATGACAATGCTACAGATGGCAACCTTGACCTAAATGTCTCATCATATAACCTTTTCAGAACGGATTAGGAACTCTATACCTTTGCTAGTTTCACACACCAAGATGATGCTTAACATGACACTATTATTAAGGCAAAGGTGCTTTATGAATCTGCACCTCAATTTCAGTTCATTTAACCCATTATAGGTTTCTTATACACATATCTCATGCATGCATAGCAGTCGCTTCCTACTATGAGCAACTGAAACAAAAGGGGAACCAATAAGCAGGGAAGCTAACAAGGAACTCCAGGAGTGAGAAGTGTAAGCAAAGGACACTTGAGAAGATAAGGAGTTTCCAAGAAGATAAACTTGCCTTCCCACCTGATAGACTAATTCCCAAAGAGAACCATCCTTGGCACCGAGAAATATCCTCCCATCATTTGTCCCTTTGATGGTCAAAATGTAAGCACCATCAGTGGAAACAGAGAAGAGTGGTTCAGGTAAGAGGTGCATACAAGTTGAAGAGTCGTCTGTGGAAAGAAAAATAGAATTTGAACATAAATCAGCAATATGCACATTACCACCTTGTCAAACCACAAAACAGACACCAAGAAATTCTGTATAACTGTCTAGAAACTTACCAACTGCAACAAAGAGGAACAAAAACACAAAGCGCTCAAACACAAACAGTACCAACTTTACCAAACAGGTAAGCTCCCTCATACAACATTATGCAAATACTAGCAACAAAACAGCCAAACTCTTTAACCACTCTTAGATAATACCTATCTTCATATCAAACAAACCACCTACTGATCCATATCATACAGCCCAACTTACTCTGCACTCCATCCAAAATCATGCCATGTTTAATATTCAACAAAATTAACCTAAACATTCCACTAGATAGCCCTCAACACTACTTCTGCCCCCTAAACCCAATAATGTACTTACTAACATTATCCAGGTCATTTAAGAAGGTTCCAACAATTCAAACCACCACACAGGAATGTTATAGCAACAATAAGCATAAATAAAGCCTTAAAGACAGTATGTAGACACATTCTCATCAACAAAATACTAAACACCACACATGACACAAACACAAAAAATGCCTTGCCAACTTCATCACAGCCCAACAATCTATCTTGAACACAATAGACTCACAGCGTTCTGTCCCCTGTGCCAGAACTCCTAACATCACACTATAGCTGTGCAGATGACATCATCATTCATACCCAACACTCAAGCAGCATATGATCAGCTTCTAAAAACAATACATGTCCCTCACTTACCTATGCATTTATGGCCTGGGTACCCAATCTTGCATCCACTCACTACAAAACAAAGCCCTCAGCCTAATTATCAGAGGCATCCGCAGTGCTCCATTAACCACATACACTCTGAAACAAACTACCACATAAAACATCACAAATTCTACAGAATGCAATTTATCCATAATAGACAAAACTGAAGCCACCAATGCTACCATATGTAACAATACCCATACCACCCTCAATGAAACATGTTCCAAATTACAAGAATATACTACACAAAGATACCCCAAGGAATCCTACCACCTCATAACCAGAACATCATTATATACATAGTCATGGCCACAAGTTTTGAGAGTATTCAATTTTTTCATAAAACAAAATTGATAGAACTAATCAAACATTGCATTTGTTTTAGTATGTTTGTATCATAATTTAAAGATGAAATAAACAAAAATGGAGCTCAAACCCATTGTATTAATAAATATAGTCAATTGATGCGTGTAGCATCAATTGAACAAATGAACCGAAGAGCTGAAAGTCACAGAATGAATAATGTCCATGACGCGGATACAAGATGGCAATCTATCAAAGTTTTAACACCAGATTTCTGTTATGCTACCAAAGTTTTAACTTAATATTTACCTTTTCATTATAGAATCAGTTGTTTCCATTAATTTACATTATCAACCGACAACCACAATGAACAATGCTGAAAACCAATAAAGCCAATCTACTTACAAGGGAGCTCCCATTACTATACCACCGACTCATTCGCCCACCAACCCATGACTACCTCGTTGACTCTCTCTGGTTCTCCTTCTCACTGCCATCTTCTTTTGTGACATCACACCTTTGGTTCTGTTAATACTATTTTGTCTCCATTTAAACCTTGCTTCATTTTATTCCCACATATACAGTAACAAATGTATCTAACAAAATAAAAGTTCATTATCATTCCAACATTACGTAACTACCATGATAAATTATGCAAATCAAACTAAAGAAAAATAAATAACAATAACAATCCCAAGACACTAAGGCTGCAACTATAAGCCTACAAGGTGAGGCACTGGTTGAAAACAAGACCAAAGGAAATGGTGCAAACTCCATTTAGGAACAAGCCACCTCTGGGTGAAGCTGTGAATGATGATAGAATTTCACCACCTGAGTCTTGGCCAAAGAAAACTGAAGCCTCCGCGCTTCAGCATAGGCAAGATATGCAGTTCAATACCTGTTGGAGTCTATGCTCCAAAGTTGGCATCTGGGCCACACCAAAAGAGATTGAAAGGTCATCCACATAGAGCATAGCTCTTTGGAGGTAAAGTCCAGTGAGCAGCCTTCAGGGAAATAACAACGTGCATTGAATGCTGGCGGAGCAGCCTCCTAGCTAGTAAAAGCAGTCATGAAGGACTCTTCCACGGAGGCGGGGTCCAAGATTGCCATAAAAAGTTGCTCCAGATAGTTTTGACTAGCTTCCACATCTATGCAAGAGAAGTCTTCCCATTAAGTCAAGAAATGTATGCCAGCACGGAAGAGTGGCAGGTGTGCTTCAAAACATACAGAACCTAGGCCTAGCTCAACAAAATTCACTGATCGTGAAATCATTCGGGCGGCACTTATAGCGCATGTAGACATAACGCTTCTGTTTGAGGGATGTCTCACACTCAGCTGACAACCATGGAAGTGGTCAGTGAGCAAAATGACCAAACATTTTAGGAATAGTAGGTCCATAGAAAAGAGGTTGCTGGCAAACTCAATAGTCTCATCCACTAACCTAAACTCCTAGATTGGAACAGAGAAACCATTCATTTCATGAAATGGGGACCACCACAAGAGTGCCAAGCACCACAGAGGAAGTTTCTCAAGTGGCTGCAGTCCAGATTATATTTGAATGGGAAAGTGATCACTACCATGGAGGTCATTGACCACCTGCCACACAAAATCAGGCTGTGCATCCAGAGAGCACAAGGATAGATCATGACAGGAAAATGAAGCAGTTACCGAGCAGTAGAAAGGGCCTCGCCAACTGTGACAAAATGCGGCATTAGTGTTCATCAAAGTGCGTTGGTGGAATGTACGCAGAAATAACATTATTATACCTCTTATCCAGGTAGGGCTTCATTGCCACTGCCTGAAAGTAGGTATTTAAAGCAGAGAACAGAAACAGATGATGGGTGGAAATGGTGCATCCTCCTGCCTAGCCCACATTCCATGGCAGTGGGGTCACAAAACAGTTATACCCAAGGAGTGTGGGCAGGAGGGAAGAGCCCAACATGTTCTGCAAAAAGATAGCTAAGGAAGAATGGGAGGAGACGAGGCTACGCAGTTCCTCCCAGCTAGTCTGGACTCTACAGCAATTTCATTGAAGCAATATGCCAACTAGGCCTAGTGTGAAGATGCGAGGGCCCTCTTCAAGAGAAGACCATTAGGGTAATGGCTGTATGCTTCCTGGAGGCAGAACTCTGGGTGTTGTTACTTTTGAGGACTTATTTGGTGTAAGTTTGGCTCCCTCTGACTCAAGACCTTTGGCAGGAGGGTCAGTTTTGGAGGTGGGGGTCCCTCCTTTGGAAGATCCACAGTCTCAAAGCTACCCAGTCCAGCCTTGGGTGGGGGTGTAGGAGCTGAAGCTCCTTTAGGAATCCCGGAAGATAGCTTACAGCCCCCTTCAGGGCTGTTGCCTGCTGCGAGTCGTGACTTGGTGGAGGTGTGCAGCAGTTTCACCTTACAGGAAATGGTCACGCTGGGAGCCCTGGTTTTAGCTGAGGATGGATGTACACCCTTTGTGTCTCTAGCTTTACCAGGGAAGTGCTAGGGATAAGTATAACTTGTAGAAGAGTTCTGAATGGGCGTAGAAGCCACCGTTCTCATAGGCCTTTTTGAGGCATAAGACATCCCAGGCAGTATTGGGCGCACTTGAACCAAGTCCTTAGCCTTGCAAAATGAGATGATCTATAGCATGAATAGCAATGATTTCCTTCTTTAGGAATTATGCGCAACATTGCTTTGAAGAAGCTGGGTCTGGCTCTCTGCAATTGACACACTTGGCCATATATGATAGGGACTTATCATGTACGACCTTGGAGCGCATCTACGTGAATGATTCATATGGATGAAGCAGTGGCACAAATGCCTTCATGCAGTAGTGATACTAAATGGCATGCACAGATTCAGGGAGCCTGCCACACTTGAATGTGACCAAGAGTGTGGGGATGGGTATCAAAACCCCTCCCTGTTTTCTCATCATGCATTCAACCTTGAGCACCCCATGGTAGACCAGCTCTAAAGTGAGGTTTTCTATGGAGTAGTCCACGAGTTCCCTGGCATAAGCCACCCCTTTCACAAAGTTTATGTAGAGTACAGTGTCACACTAGTGAGCCATTAAGTGTCCAAAGGGCACTAATCATAGCCACCTCAGAAGGGTCTGACACATTCACCAGAAGGCTCCCATGGATCTGAGAAACAGGTCACCTTCAGCTCTTTACCAATCAAGCTAGCCAATGGTCTTTTCTGATGAATCATGTTGCCATTGGTCAACATGCTGCCATCAGTGGAATGAATAAACCAGAAAGTGTTTGAAGCCAGCGGGCTTAAAAGAAAAACGGGTCTCTCAATGACGGGCCCTCGACATAATTGAGCCTCTGCTCAGCCCACTTGACTTTGGTTTTAGTCTGGGCCTACCTATCTGAGGTCACCTCAGGGCAAGATGTGCCCATCTTGGCCTAGTTGCACGGCAAAACGGCAGCAGACATGTCCATCCCCAGAGCCCTTGTGGAGGGGAAGGAACCTGTAGTTCTCTTTGACTTTTTCTTTTGGAGAGAGAGGAGTGGGGAATGAACCAGCTTCTCTCCACTGCCAGAAGGAGCCCCCTAGGCTGGACAGACTAGCCTCATCAATATCCTTCTCCAAGATGAAGAAGGTCTTGGCTGTCAAAGGGGCACCAGCCAGGTGAGGAGCTCTCTCCTCTCTTGTTAGTCCTCGGGGCCTGAGCCAACCTCTGAAAGAGTAATCTTCCTGTTAAGCAAAGAGAAACATGCCCACCAAGAGCAGTGAGCGTCCTTTTGAAATATATATCGGAGCCTAGCCATCACTCGATGTAGGGATCCTGACCTGATGCACCCTTCGTAAATGGCCAACTCTCCCTCAATATTTGCATATCTTTTTGGTATCCCTTAAGACAGCTTTCACCTGGCAACTGCCTGCAAGGCATAGTCACAGAAATTATATGGTAGCCTATTTTGAGGCTATTTAAAAAAAAAGGCCAACAACAACAAAGAAAAATTACAAAGAAATGTTCATGCTGCGTTTGACAGAGGCCCACCTATATCAGTCCCCCCCCCCCACCACCACCACAAAAGACAACTCAATATAATGGAAGCAGCCCTCCTCCATTAAGTGAGTCCACAACAGAATATGCACAATTGTGTCTCAAGTACAAAGGACATGCCATAGCGACCCCACTCATCCCAGTACTGTGACAGGTAGAGTGATGGACTTTAGGAAGAACCCCACCCAGTCAGTGGAGTTGGGAGAAGTGACACTATGAATAAATTTCTGTTTTCATTTATGGGGTAAAGCAATGGAAGCATTTTCACTAAAACTACTTGGAGAACTAAGCACTGTGCACTGTACCTCTTCTAACCTTCATCTCTCATTCTGGAATAAAGCAAATGGCTGAATTAAGATTTTTCACTTGCAACCACTTGCTTAAAAGCCCTTTTGAAAAACTTTTCCTTAAAAGAAAATTATCTCAACCCCCCAAAAATCAAAACAACAAAAAAAACAACATACTTTCACCTGGGTATGAAAATGATACTCCAAGAAGAACAATTTCGGTTGGTGTTGAGAGGCAAAGCAGATGCTCAATATAGGACTTGAATACACCACTCTTGGGATTCACCAAACCAACACTCAAAATGGTATCATGTAAACCATCAAAGTATGCAAGATCACCCCTGTGAAAAATACCAATGACTTAATATTCTTGTATATAAGTAAAAGTTGTCCGGCAAAGGAAATCAAATTTAGTGATATATCTAACATTTCTTGACATAAAACAATCTAATTTCCTCTCAGAAATGACACCAGGAAGAACCAATTAATAGTTGAATCTTTAACTAAGTAGATGAAAGAATACAAATTGGAATAAAACTCTATAGGATTACTATTTCGCTTACATAAACAGTTTTATTGTTTCCAGGGCTGGTATAAAGGCCAGCCTATGTAACTCAGGAAATCCACCACTGCAGTGGTGGGCCAAACACACATGTAGTGATAAAATGTTGTGCTTATTAGGGGAGTTCAAAGCTTGGACAGTGTTCTATTAGGTTTCCAGCGCTTTTAGTGTTTTGATGGCATCTTGGGCAGTTTATATCATTAGATTTGTTGTGTTAGGTGTTTGTGGTATTGTAGGGATATGAGATGGTCAGACCCGAGTCTGGAGAATGAGACTGATGTATCTAGATAGATAATCATCTTTGTTTATGTCCAATGGGTATGCCCATGTTACTGCGTTGTTTAGAAGAATGATTGAGGTATCATGCAAAAAATTGTGTGTAAATGTGTGTGATGGGAATAGGGAGGAGAAAATGTAGTAGTGAGAAGGGTGTAGTATTCATGTTTCTCAGAGGAGATATATTTTGCGACAATGGCCTGGGTGTAAAAGGTGTGTCTTAGTATAAATTTGCAAGCCAAGCATGGGGTGTATTTTTGTTTCTGTGTGTAGGTTTCAACCCTCAATAGGCATTGCTAGGGGAGCTCCACTGGTCCAAACCTATGGCCACACCAAGCATACAGCAAGAGGCTTTCAAATGAGCCATCCCGCAAAGAGTGGACCAGCTTGATAGTATAGAGGGAACACATTGGAGATGGTATCCATAGAAGAAGGAGTAGGAGAGGGAAAGCCCCTGCACCGCAGAGGTGTGCCATGATCATCCTTGCATTTTTTCTACATTCCAACTTTAAATGGTCTGCTAAGATTCAGTGAAGTATCTATTAGATAGATTTAATTTTAAACTAAAAATTCTAAGTGATAGGACTGGAATATAACTTTCATAATACACAGACTAAAGAAATGTTTCAGGAACAAAATGTGGCATTATATGCAAATATAAAGGATATTTTTTTGCTGGAATTCTTAACACTTTGCTTCAGTCCATCTTTTAACTCTTCCTTTCTTCATTGTCAGTGTGAATGAGAAGAATGATTGAAAAGGTTTAGGGGTTTTTTTTTTTAAATGTAGACATCTAGGGAGGTAAATTTTTGTTGGAGGTCATTTTTTATGCAACATTTTAATTCAGGACAGGTAGCACTATTAATTTTGATCTGTAGCTTCTGTAACTTCCTACAGAGTGGTTTGATGACAGGAGGAATTCCATTCTTTCTGATAACCAAGGAAGCTAGAGAAGCTACAGCTTAAAATCCATAAAACTACCACTGCCGTTGACCTCAATAAATGTTGCATATTTTTCAGTATGTAGGTTTGAGAAACTAGTTGTTATTTTCATTGATAGGAATTTATACAATTATAGTGGCTTCATGTTGACCTTGACTGATGAGTCATTAGCAAAGATATTCCTTTGAGTGCTTATATTAACAAAGCAGCAATAAAAGGTGCCAAGCATGTCCTTATTGTTCATATAGGACTTGATAAATTTAAAATTACTATCTACAGTGACCATTGAGTTTATCCACTGAAATCAGCTTCTTAGCAGCATGCAAGGCATAAATGACGAGTGCTAGTGGATACCTGGCAGAAGTTTACTTTAACCTGGTACACACTGTAGAGTTGAACCTGTTCTACCCCACATTTTTATCTGTTTCTCTAACAAATATGTATATTAAAACATATTATGGATAAAACAATGCTTTTTGAAGTGAAGGTACAATTTTTTTATTACAAAAGCTATGGGGACATCCTTGACAAAAGGTTTTTTAAACGATGTTTGGAAACAAAATGAATGTAAGACTAGGAATGTATATAATTAAAGTATCCAAAGTAGTAGAGAACTTGAGTGCTGGTACGAAGATAGTGTACAACTCTCCTCAGTCTGCCTCAAAAAGGAAGCAATGTGGATTCTTTCAGAAGGAATAGATGCTTGATGGCAAGCTTAAGAGAAGACCAGTAGGAGTTGGATTAGCCTACCTGTTACTATGACTACAAAAAGAAGTCAGATTTAACATATTGTTTACTCACCCATTTTCATAAATCCAAATATATATATTGCTGTCTATAGTTAGCCAGGCTCGTTTTAATTCAGGAAACAACCCCATCATACAATTGCATTGCATATCTGACTTCAAACTAAGGAAGAATATCAATTAAAATTAAAAATAAAATTAACTGAACATTTATACATTTAAAACTTTTCTCTGGATTACATAAAAAAAAACCCCAGTAAAAATGCCATTTTCATCCCTAAGAAGAAGATCTGAAAAGTTGATTTTTATTAAAAAATCCTATGGTTTGCATATCATTTACCAAAATGGTTTGAGAATATACACTAAAATTTAAAAGCTTCTTATATTTTGCAATTAAAGCAATTTTGAAATTTTATACTTAAATCCACCAATGTAAATTTGGAGCAGCTTAAGAATAATGGGGATAAACTATTTTGAGCAACTATGGTTGCTTGGTACAGATTAATAGCATTTTGGGAATGATGAGAATGGATGGAAGTAAGCGAGTGGGAAAATATGCATATTTTCCCAAATTGGGCACTGATCCAGAAGATACCAGAGTTTAAGATGAGATGATCATTGGCAAGGGAAGGGATGATTCCTGAATACAAAAAAAATCTTGCATGAAGCAAGTGTGGTAGATATAGTCCACAAAGTGCAGTTTTAAGCCATTCAAGAGGAGTTCATAGTAATGTGTGCCTATGCTCTATGCACATATTCAATCCTAGAGGTTTTATATACACATGCCTGGCCACAAAATTTAGTAAAGAAAAGGTTTGTCATTTTTATTTTTACCCTTTTACATTTAATTGTATTCAGGGCCTCCTTTATCAACCTTTTTCTTACACTAAGTGAATATATCTTCAGTGAACAATAATTTCCTCTTTCTCTTTTCATACTCAATGTCATGTAGTTTCAAGCTGGTCTATGATCTTTAGTTTGAGGATACCTTATGCAAAATAAAATGTTAAAAAAACACCTTGGCACAAGAAAATATTTCATAATAAAGATTAAGGATACGTTGAAAATGATGAAGAAGATCAGCTGGAAGAGGCGCTTTTCTTAATGTATGAAGATGTCGTTGGACTCTACTGTCCCCTCCACTTGGGTAATCATTTTCACTGAGACCACTCACACTCACCCCACCTGCAATGAAAGAAGAAATTTAATGCAGTGGTACATAGAGAACATATATAAAGAAAAATCATGAAACTAATGACCTATTTGTGTTAAGGCTTGTAAATTTTTATCTAAAAGTGATCAGTTATTACAAAGTAGATATAAATATTTGATTGATAGTAGGCTCCATATAAGAATACAACTTAACAGAACAGACCAAAAACCAAGAAAAATCACTTCTTACATTTATATTACAAAATTGCCTTTCAATATATAAAGACTACACACTACCATCCAAAACTAGAAAACAAAATACCCAAATCTACATTTTTAGAGTTTGTTTGAAGAAAAGATTCATCCAAAACTAGAGAAAAACATGCTGAGTTGTGAAGGACAACTTAACCGCTCTATCCTTTTTACTTACAAGTGGGTTTCTTAGTAAAGGGAGCGTACGATGAGTCCCATCCTCTCAAGCAATATGAGACAGTCTGGCGAGGCATTCAGGCCCAGATTATACAAATCATCCCTGCCAAAACACCCACAGTTTGCCCTCCACACCCCAGAGCCTGTAAGAGGATCTGTGGCTATATGTCTTCTACCCATTTTCATTTTCTCTACATTGAACACTTTTTTTACAGCTCTCCGTACAAACATTCTGCATGATACAGGATTGTTGCTATTAGGGTTGAAAAAAATTTAAAATATATATAAAACTCAAAATATTCTTTCCACTTTTGGCCTGATTGCTCACAAGAACCCCGCCTTTCATCTTCACAGATCTATTCTTCTGCTGGTTCCTTACACATCTTACTTCTTTCTAGAATACATTTCTGTTCCCAGCAGCAGCATCATTCATCTTCTGACCAAATGCTTCATTTACTGCTTTCCTACTCTATTTAATCACTCCCTGATATCCTCATCTGCAAGTACACCTAGTTGCTGTCTACTTCATGCTTCACATCATTCCACATTTTTTCTCATCCTTTGATCTACCTACTATCAATTCTTTAAATTTTTTCCAGTTGTACTATTTCATTTCTTCGCCCAAACAACCTCACATACACTCTGATTCAATAACTTTTCACTTCTGATTCTCACTTTTCTTCCACCTTACTCATGTCTCCTCATCCATACAATGAATAATTAAATCTTACACCACAAAATAAAGTGATTAGGTCAACCCATACACATCTCTTACAGCTTTATCACTCAAATATATCCAAAGGCATATTCTACCTTACTAAACACAGAACAATCATACTCTTAACTTCTCCCCCTCTCCTTTACCTAACCTGTCTATCTATGCACATCCTTTTGCTAAGTTTGCTACACATCTTTCTTTCAGCACCTAACCCTACTAACCCTCTCCATTTTCACTCTCTCATTCAATCACCTATTCATCCATTCAGATCTCCTACAATCATCAACTGATACTCATTCCCAATCCAATCTGCCAATTGACCCAATTCATTCCACACTTTTTCTCAACTGTACTTTAATCATTACAGGGTTCATACACTACAATCACATACAGTATGACCCTTAAAAATTTCAAATTCACACGCATAATTCTCAATCTCACATTCAGTTGCAACGATTCCTGGTGCTATTCTTCACTCAAAAGCAATGCCACATCCTCTTTACTCCTACTCCTTAGATCTACACCTGATTTCACTCTATCCCACACACACTCTTTATTCCCTTTCATGTTTGTCTCACAAAGCAAGCATTTGCAATCCCCCAATTTTAAATTAACTACCACTCCTCTCTTTACCATATCACATTTGATACACCTATTTGATTCACACATTGGAGATTAATCAACCTGAGTGGACAGGAAACATGACAGCCCGGCCCATTACTGTCATTGTGTGAAATTAAAGCCTAAAATAATAACACACACAAATTGTCTAGTACACAACATGCTATAAAAATTCAAACTAAAAATTTAAAGGAAAAAATTAGTAAATTTAAAATATGGCTGAAATTTGGATCAATGGTGTAGGAAAAAGGTTGCAGTGAAGGATGAAGTTAACCAAAAATAGTGAAATACCTATGGCATGATAAATAAGAATGACTGAATGCTGAGATCAAGCAATTAATTGGAGCATCCCTAAAAAGTTCTCTTTCAATGCCCTCACCACTCCAAAGTACCATTTAATTTTGATCCTTGATCAAGCAATTATTTTTCTTACCTTCTTTCCAAATGCTTCATTACCTACTCACCTACTTTGATTAATCATTCCCTTCACTACTTTTTTTTGCCTCTACTTTGTGGCCCCTAGGTAGCCCCCAGCAATGATACCACTTTCCTGAGGTAGAAATTTTGTGCTTGTGATAGGTAAGAGCAGTTGAGGTATTTAGTGTCACCCTGGTATGATTATATCTGATCATTGTTGGTATTGAGGTCATTGTGTTTGGATTGTTAGAGTATAGATGAGTGAGTTGATAGTGGGACTGAGGAAGAGCATCTGAGCGAGTGTTCTGTAATGCACTAGCTAGTACTTTGGTCAGTAATACTATAGAAAACTGTTGCTTAGTTTGAATAATTTTGCCTAACTCCTAAACCATTCATTCAGTTAGCAACACATAACATCCGATACTTACAACCTTGAACTGGTAATCTCAGCTTATCCAGTAAAGATGGGAAACATGAATCATAATTCAAATGTTTGTCAACAAGTCTTCCAGCTGTTTCAAGTTCTTGCATAGGTGCAATTTCTGATGTACCCAATGTGGTATGGCCATTCATTTTACTAAAAGTTAAGGTTGAACTCAATGCACTCTGAATCATGATAAATTTATAGTATACTTAAAATAAATATATTTCCTGCAAATATATAAAAAACATTTGATACGAAAATTAAATTCAAATTGGTAATAAAAGAATTTTGTCAATGAGAAAGGATTGTGAGCAGTGATAGTAGTGATAAGAAAAAAAAGAGGATAAGTTAAAAACATAGTATCTACCACTAGTATAGTACACTTGCCATTGAAATTAATGGAGAAAAGTATTCTGAACTTTTGGCAGCTAATAGCAGAATGGTAGCAATGGCCAAAAATATCTTAGTTTTTTAAGGCAAGTACAGGGCTTTGCGTGCCAATAATAAGTCATTGGCGTGCCACTTTAGATATATGTGCCAAGAGTTACCCAGGCCTGTCTTATACCTTTCTGTAATTGAAAAATGTCTAAATCCTTCTACAATCTAATGTAGGATCTTCAATTTTGGTATATTTGTAATATGATATTTATGTAGATCGGATCTATATCTTGATTCTTCAAGGCTGTTATGACCTCTAGTGTTTCTATTCAATCTAATTCTTTCTGGAAGTCTACACATACCAAGTATAGAAGTATATTGTACTCTCAAGTTTTGTCAATGAGCTGGTTGAGAGTATATATATATATATATATGATCAATCATTAAGGAGCCTCTTCTGGTCATCTTGTTCTCTCAGTTTAGAAGTTTGTTAGTAATGACTCTTGTGAAGTATTATTAACACACGAGAGAAGGTTAGCTGGTCTGTAGTTTGTAAGGTATATTTGATCACCTTTTTTGTGAAAAGGATTATTATGGTAGTGTGCCACTCCTTTGGAAGCTTGCCTTGTTTTAGACATTTAGTGAAGAGTCAAGCAAGTTTGTTCACAATGACAGCTCCAGAATTTTTCAACATGTCTGAAGTGATGTTATCCTAGCCTGGTGCTTTGAATTATTTGCTTGATTGCAATTTCAAATTTCAAAATGACCAAGACATTATTGGGTGTTGGTTGCTTGTGGTTGTGGATGGTATTGTTGGTTGAGTACAATTTTTTATAGTAACCCTTAGTTTTTTTAACTATTCTTTCTCAATCCTGGATGATTGTTCCTTCTTCCTCTTTTATAGCTACTATGTGATATTTTCTCCTTTGAAGTCTCTTTTTAGCCATTTTATAACCACTTTCTTCTTTGACAGTATCTTCAAGAATAGTTGCATTATATTTTCTGATCTCTACTATTTCTTTTAATGAGCTTTTTTACTTCTGCTAATTCAATTTATTGGTTGGCGTTTGTTGCTTTAAGGAATTTGCGCTTCTTCAGAATTTGTTTTTATTATTTTGTGTTTCCTTGTATTTTTCAGCAGTCTCATGTATTTCATCAAATTATTGTTCATCACTTGTATATTAATAGTATTAGTAGGGTCAAGGGTATTTTCATATATGCTCTGGAAGAGATTTTTTCTGGAACTTAATAGGCTTATTTTTTTATTAATTACATAGCTTTCTTCTCTCTTTCTGAATGTGGTCACTGATTTGGATTTGGTTGATTACTTAGAAATTAATGAGTGATTTTTTGTTAATCAACATATAACCAATTTCATTGTATATCTAATAGTTTGGGCTTCTCCAAGTGTATTTTTACTACTGCTTGTTTTTGAACAGTGTTAGCAATTTTTTTAGGTCTTGGGTCAGTGTAAAGTCAACCAAATCTTTTTGGTCTCCTTTCATTTTGTCCTCCCAGTGAGAACTTTCCCATTCATGACTAATTACCTTGCCATAAGATACATGGCATTGTGTTTTCCTGGCCACCATGCTAACATGACTCAGTGCCTCATCCAGGCCCAGCTTAGCCTCTCCTCTTTCCACTAACATACACTTTCTGTATCAGCTCTCCTCATCTTCCTCAACTCTTTGTCAAGGCTTAAGGACCTGACCAGCTACCTCATGTTGTGACAGAAAAGAGGCTTTGGAACCTCCATAAACAACACGCTTTAATGACTGCAGTTGATACGATACAAGAACTAGATGGTCCTGGGCATTAGGGCATAATTAATGGGAAATCAGTTTTGCCACAATAAACCCTTCCTTGCATGTAATGGATTAACCACCTCTCTGATGCCATTTTGGGGTGAATATGGCTGTATTGCTTTGGCAGGCAGCATGCCCAGAAGACTCTAAAATGGGATCCAGCTCAAAAAATGCAATTTTTTTAGCTGGAGCCCATTTTAGAGCCCCCTTACTTCTAAATTAAGACTTTGATATAGTTAAGAAACCTTCTGCAGATAGTCATGTCCTAAAAATGAAAGAATCCAGCTTCAATAGCCTGTTGTGAATCATTCTAGCATGACACTTGCACATTGAAAATTGAAATTTCATTTTCATACATAAAAAAAATCACCAATTTGGAGGGCAATAGCTCAGAAACTAGAAGAGATAGGCCTTTTCTAATGACATATCCTGAAAGCCTGGGTGCAAATTACATAGTATAGCAAATTTCAGGCAGTCATCTCATTCCATTCCAGATAGTGGCATCCAAAAGTGGGTGCACAGGAATATGCGCAATTCAGGAGTGTCAAAATTAGGCATAACACTTTTCTTGAAGAGCCACAGCACAGAAACCCTTGGGAATTTTGGCCTAGAATTTGGCACATGTTTATTATTTATGTAGAGGTATCGCACAATTTTTTCAGCTAAATCCAAGTCAGTCACCATGGGAGATTTCCAGACTTTGGTTGAGTTCATATGAAATGACCCTACTAGCAGATTTCAGTGTTTGAACCTATCATCATCATCACTTCTCATCATTAACTCTATAATTTAAGAAGGGGATTTTTTGAGTATTTGAATAATAATTTCATCTTAGTTTGGTTATGACATGTTTTTTTTATCAAAGTTAAGAAATAAATAAGTATGAAAATTTTGTGAATGTTTTAAAACCCAAAGAATTACAAATGGTGAAGTTCAGAAAATTTATTTTTATATATCTTCTATAACTCTATATTTCATCAACGTGATATTTTGAAAGGGGGGAAATTTAGTTTAGAGTTCCTTTTTAAAATTATTATAATTAGCAAAGTTCAGAAAATTTCTAAAAATTTAACCATGGCTGCTTTTTTTAAGATTTTAAATTTTAATCTTAGTAGTGAAGTGAAAGCTCTTCCCATAGGGGGCAATGGCAAAGCCATTGCCTGATTGATCTTGTTAAAAATTAACAAGGTGAGTTTAGATATTTTACTTAAATGCTTTGTGTTGCCCAATTATATAAATCCAAGTTTTGGGAGAGTGAACAAAAACAATAGACTGAGCTTATATAGATTGCACATACCAAAGTTTAGGTTAAGTTATGCCTTATTGTAATATTTGGTAATTTTGAAAAAGACAGGCGCAAGCATTATAACCCTGAAATAAAGAAAAACATACTTCTCTATGCCATTTTGAACTTGCGCTAGTATGTAAACCAGTTTAACGATAATTACATAAAAAAGGCAATTTTAAATAAGACAGGCTAAGGATTTTAGGCTATTAAATTTAAATCCTTATAGATTGACTAGAAAGGAGTTAAATAGGATTATAAAACAAAGCAAAAGTGTCAAATTAAATTACCTCAAAAGAGCAACAAAGATTCAAGAAAATTCTTTAGTTATTATAAAATAAATAAATATAGCAGAGATAAAATAGGATCAAACAAATATGAAAGGGTCGTGTGAGAACCTAATGAGGAAATAGTTGAGGTACATAATATTTTGCTTCTGTATTTACCGAAAAAACCTAAACAGCTTAATATATAATATTTCTTGCTCAAGGAAAGAGGTGTTGGCCCTTTCTCATCTTATATGAATAGTAGTGAATGTCCTTGTATGCTTACTGCCTGATGAGAGACTGACACTCTTGTGTACCCAGCTATGAACCTCATTGAGATCATTGTCAATGATAGCAAAGATTAACCAAGTTCTTGCAATTTTTTTATCGTGCTGCACACTCATCACTGAACTAGGTTATTTTTATGATTTTATGTGATGATTAAGAAATTTATTAGTCTGGTTTGGAAACAATGAATTGTAATTATATTGTGTTGGTTACAGTGAGAAATTGCGACAAAATTCTGGTGTAGCAACTCAGTCTTTACATTAGCAGGCAACAAATGGATGTAGTTACTTGGCTGTTATTCCAATGAAATGACAGAGCTGCATCTTGCATAATAAAGGAATCATTTTCTGAAAAGTCACCAGTAACTACAAATTCACCATCACTTAGTTCCTGTTTCTTTTTATTTAAAAAATTTATTTGAGTTTTGGCAAGAAAATCATGCTGCAAAAAATGTTGTAGCTGTTCATGAAAATATAGAATGAACTCTGCTGATAATGTTATATTCTAAAGTTGATTTGTCAGTTGTAACCTAATGCCTAAAATCAAACTCATCATGCTTTTTTTTCTGTCAAATATTGATGTTAATAATTCCATGAATATTTCTTTTCTGGGGCATTGTTCACATTCACCAAAATAAC
Organism: Ceratothoa steindachneri; assembly: GCA_963969495.1. Lineage (NCBI taxonomy): Eukaryota > Metazoa > Arthropoda > Malacostraca > Isopoda > Cymothoidae > Ceratothoa > Ceratothoa steindachneri. Next base: position 50,236,558 of record OZ018321.1, on the reverse strand, counting down.
ACTTTTTCCTGTGACAGATTACACTGGAGAAGGGTGAAACAATGTCTATGATAAGTAATATAATTTTTATTTAGGCTATCATGAGGAGTGTTGGTAGGTTGTTGAATCATGATACGAGATATTTAATGTTAACCTATTGCTTTTTTGTGTGAAAACCTTTTTTACCTAACTTTAGATGGTTGTATCTCTGGAACCACTTGACTTTCAGCAGTGGGAAACACACCAGATTTCATGAAAACCATTGGTTGAAGTGACACAGAATAACCCTTAATATAAAGTTAAATTTAGATTTAAGTCTATATAATTTCTGGAATAAAAGAGAATTAATAGCAAATCACTACATGTACATATATATCATACTATATAGCAGTTTCACTAATTAAGGCTAGGAATTTTCTAAGTATGCTGTTTATAAATATAGATTGGCAGCCATCTTGTCATTGAGAGCTTGCTTTGAAGCCTTCAAAATAATGCTTGGGTTAGGTGGGAGGTTTAGGTTTGTTAGTTTTTATAGGGATTTTTTGTACACTTAATTTTTGTTGGTTCATTTAGTTTGTTTTTAGTAAGTTCTGTTAGGTTTCGCGTGGTTTTCTTGCAGGAAAGGAAGCAAACAAGAAACCTATTCTGGTGAACTTGGAGTGGAGAGCCTAAAGGACAGGTCAGCAAACTACACACCCACAGGCACATGTGTGACCACCAGACATTTTCCAATATTTGGTAAATACAGTAATTATTTATAAAATTAAGTACAAAGTGTATATTGAGTGTACATAATATAAATGCACAATGATACTTCTCCCTCCTCTAACTACATTATTCTGGTGTAATTAGAATATGGTAGGCATGTAAAGATGGCTCTCATCATGTCTGACTGTGTGCAACCACAGAGGCAACTTGCCAAGTACATGCAAGCTAGTTCCACTCCTATTACTAGTGATGTACTGATTGATCAGCATATTTTTTAGGATTTGCGGAGTCTTTATGGCGATTAACATTTTTTCTCTTAATATTTTTGGTGGTCAAACAAAAAAAAATTCACTGAAGTTTGAAGTTTAATTTCTTCACAGTGGTACACTCTACGGTTATGAGATTTTATCATCACTTGCCTACATTTATTTTCATATTACTATAAAAGTTTCATCAACACTACTATTTTTTCTAGTAAAAAATTTTATATAATGGTTGGTGAAAAAAGTGTTAGAAGAATTTCCAACTAGAATAAAGAAAGGTAGTGGATTTCTAAGTTTGTGACCATTTTAGAAAATGTTGAGAATCACTAAAATGAGTATAAGTAAAACGGTGGTTTTGTTTATCCCTTCCTACAATTAGAATATAAATAAAAAGTTTTCACATACTTTTTTTACCAATCATTTTATAAAAATTTGTAATAAAAAAATGTTGGTCAGTGGCACTTGTATCGTAAATTGAACAAGTTCTATGTTTTGCATTGAGGTTATTATCACAAAATTTATGACTTTTTATCATCTTTTACATTCCTGAAGCAGTAAAAAAGATTTTTTTATACAGTAGTGTGCAAATTAGTTCGAACAGTGGTGAAATAATACAATTATTAGATAATTGTTGTTTATATTTGAAAAGAATACATCAATAATAAGATAAACCGTATATTCAATATGAAATATGACCGCTCTTTGCTTTTAGAACCTGCTTCACTCGCTCTGGCATAGATTCAATCAAATTTGAACACATTTCTGCCAGTTCTTCGTTATGGTACCAGGCATTGATAACAGCACAAATCATCATCTGCATCATTGAACAGTCAGTTTTCTTGATTCTATTTTTAATTATAGCCCATAGATTCTCAATGGGGTTTAGGTCAGAAGAATTCCCAGGCCAATCTATAATGGTAAGTACATTTTTTTCAAAGAATGTGCTCATTATTTGGGAAGTATGGCATGGAGCCAGATCTTGCTGGAAAATGCCGCCTCCATCAGGAGAGTCTTTCTGCAGCGCAAGAAGAAGCTAGTCTGCAGGATTGCTTTGTATTTAACGCTGTTCATCATTCTCTCAATAGTAACAAGTAGCCCTAGGCCTTTAGTGCTAAAACAACCCCTGAACATCTTCTTAGGTGGGTATTTTGGCACCTGTTGAATGTGTCCTAGCTGAAGTGATTCATCTTTGCTTCATCTTACTACCACTGACCTATGCCCATGTACTTCAAAATGTGTCCTGGCTGAAGTGATTCATCTTTGCTTCATCTTACTACCACTGACCTGTGCCATGTACTTCAAAATTGATTCATCTGAAAACATAACTTTCTTCCAGTCAGCTGCCTTCCATCCACCATACTTGCATGCCCAGCGGAGACATTTTGTCTTCATAGCAGAAGTCAATAACTGTTTACATACCAGTTTTCTAGCAAATCTGCCAATTTCAATGAGCCTTTGCCCGATGGTTGAAGAACAAACATTTACACCAGCTAAAGAAAATCTCTCTAGAGGTCTTACTGGTTTTCTTGGGATCCTTCACGCTTTCTGATGAGAGCCTTGTCAACATAAAGTATCATTTTCTTCCATATTTTCCTTGTCGCAGTATTGAATGTTCACCAGTGTCTTCAGCTCTTTTCACAATGTCGCCAACAAATGACTTTGCTATAATACTTGCACGCTTCTTGGGTGTGATATCCATAATAAATTTATAGTCTAATAATGATTGGAATGTGAATATTCCAGCAGAACCAAGTACACCACAGAGCATGCTCTAGGCAATAATCATCTATGACAAGCTCTGGTGTATCACTGTCAGGCTTAGTGTAGCTAGGGCACAAGTTATCAAGACATCTGAACCCAGGCTTACCTCAGTTGAACTCCAATGGGACATTGATGTTCTCCTTAAGATCTCCCAATCTTGGGGCTTAGAATTATCTACATCAAAATGCATACACCTCAGATTTTCTCGCTCCAGGAATGAGGTTATGAACAACGTATATACCCTAGGTGGTGTGCCTATAAATCAATCACACTCCCACAAAGATCTAGGCATCACATCAATGTCGACTGAGCTCAAATTCCCCCAACACATCAGACTGGCTGTTGCTAAAGCAGGGGGAGTTCATCAAACTTGCTTAAATCTACTGTTTGTCTATCCTAAAGCTCCATGACCAACCTATTCACAAGCAATGTACACCCCTTATTAGACTTCGCATCTCCTGTTTGGTTCACTGGATTTGTAGGTGACCTTAGGCAACTTGAATAAGTTCAACACAGATGGACGAAGCAAATCCATGGTCTCAGCCAGCTCTCTTACTCTGATAGACTCAGCAACCTCAACTTATTCTCAATTAAAGGCAGGCTGATTAGACATGACTTGCTGTACTGCTACAAAATTTTTCATGGTTTATCTCTAATGAAACCTGAGGACCTTTTCACAATGTCCCCTACACCAGCACCAGAGGTTACATCTACAAAATCTTCATTGATCACTGCTAAGTGGAGACTCGAAGACAATTTTTCTCTTGCTGTGTGGCGGAATGGTGGAATGCTCTCCCTCACCATATAGTTGAAGCCCCCAGTTTACAATCATTCAAAAAGCTACTCAATGAAACCATTACTGCCACCATATTTGACTTTGAGTAATACTCCTATATTTAGGCTATTTAATCCATATCCTTTTCCACCATGCTATTAACTTGTGCTGCCTCCCCAAATGACACTGAGCAACCCTAATCTATTCTAGCATTTTTAGAAGTAACACTGACCACCTAAAGTAATTCAACTGGTCAAGACACACAATATTTTAGTCACCCAATTAACTTTTATCAGTGATGATTACTAACCACTCACCTGACTGGAGTGACTAATTGTTTGGGCCCCACACTGCGTGGTCAAGACTAGCTGGACTGCGGATCGAGAGGGCCCTACCAGGTAAGTAAACCGGGTAAGTGGTAGATTACTGGAATAGTTTGCCACCTGAGACAGTAGACAGTGCAAACTGAATGTTTTCAAATGCAGATTAGATGATTATATGGGGAGGGAGGGTTAACTTGGGGGCACGGGGGGGGGGGGTATTCTGGACTCATTCCTGTGGATGCAGTTTTTTATTATTGTATATTTTGATTGATTTGGATTTTGACAAGTCTTTATGATGATGCTTTTTGTTTTTGACACATTCCTGTATATTGTAGATGCATGATCTGAAACAATCCTATGGATGCAAAGAGAAACTCTACAGCATCAAGCTTCTGTGGCATTATGCTCTCAACCTGGCTAGACCTAACAATCGGAAAACCCTAGGACTCTAACTATCACCGACCACCCCTCACCTATTTTAGGACAGCAAACCTCCACTAAAAACCCCTGACTGTCGAAGTTCTCGCCCAAATACTTCTCCCTCCACATCACACCCAAAAAACTAACACACACCTGCCACCCCCCCCTCTCTCCACTACTCAATTTTTAAATATAACACTAAAAAATGTACAAAATTTAACCAACAATATTTTCTATGTCCACAATTTCTGCATAACAAATAGCATCAACATCTTTGTCATTACAGAAACATCGTTGCAGTAATCTGTATCATGTGCTACCTTAAAAATTACCAACTACCAATTTTTCCGTAATAATTTTGTTTTCATAAGGCCCAAGCATGGTGTAGGCATTTACATCAAGAATTCGTTAAATGCAACCATTTGCTCAGACATTGCCTATCCCCTTAACACCCTGCCGATATATGTCCATTGTTTAAATCTATAATTATTAACTGCCTATTGTCCCCCCTCTATTATACCGGAGGATAATCAAAATCTTTTAACTTTTATTCTATATTTTAGTCTTGGTAAGGGATTCATTCTCTTAGATTTTAATTTACAATCTATCAGGTAGACAAACCTGGAAATTGACCATAACATTTCTAACCTTGACTCTCAGTTTTTTTACCTTTTTACAACCCTTGGTCTGCACCAACATGTACATGAACTTACCTTCATCGCTTCCAGTAACATTTTAGATCTGGTGCTAACATCAGACCCTGAAAGAGTCACTGAATTATGCTTTTTCCCAGCTTTCCCTAACTGTGGTCACATCCTGGTGCATTTCTCCTGTCTTTCAAACACCTGCCCCACTTGACATTACATATTCCCAATCACTTAACTGGTCAAGGGGTAACTATACTCAAATATCCACTGTTCTTTCTGGCTATGATTTGAACCTTGAATTCTTACACCTTGACATAAACCAGATGGTAAACCATTTCAGTAGCATTTTAAACAACTTATCAAATCGTGTGGTAGATGAATGGAATAGGCTCACTAGACATGTGATAGAAGCCTCCTCTCTGGGTAGTTTTAAGAATAGATTAGATAAATATATGAATGAAGCTGCTAGATGGGACTGACTTTTTTATGTACATATGTATATATTTTTCTAAGGAGTGGGGAGATTATTTTGCGGTTGCATGAATGGACATAATCCTCTGGATGCATTTTATGTATATTGTAGATTAGATCTGACGAACTCCTGTAAAGGGTGACAATGTTGATGACTTTTCTCTGGTAAGAAATCTTTTGTGTGTTGACTGGAACAGGAGCTGCCAAGTGTAGGCCATGAATGGTCTTTTGCAGTCTCCTTCTTTTCTTATGTTCTTATGTTGTATACCTCCCAGAACATCCACCCATGTGGCACCTCCCTGGCACAGGAGAATTCCCCTACATCTCAAGAAAAAGAAATCTAAAGCTTGGTCCAACTACTTAACTGCGAGACGCACTCATGGTGGCAGATCATATCCAACTGTCCAAAGGCCATTTCTTTTTCACCTAGCAAATCAGAACTTAAAATGTAATGTCTTCAATGTCCAGTGTACCTATGAGTCTAACCTTATTAATCAATGCTCCACTAAGCCCCAGTTTTTTCACTCCTCTATTAAACATAAGATAGCTAGACCAGCTGTTGACCCACTTCACCTAAATAATCAGCTTACCGATGATTCCCTCTCCATGGCTAATCAATTTGTAAGTGCCTTTGCCTCTGTATTTATTACAGAAGACCTAAATCATCTCAGACCCCATCAGTTTAACCAGCTTCCCATCTCTACTATTGACCTTTCAGTAACAAATATAGGGAAATAGCTCTCCTCCCTCAATGTAGACAGTGCAAACAGTCCTGACAATCTCCACCCTCTTCTCCTCAAAAAGTGCGCTTCATCCATGTCTTACCCTCTTTACCTCATTTTTATGACTTCATTTAATAGTGGCACAGTTCCCACCTTGTGGAAACATTCATTGGTAACCTCTATCTTTAAAAAAAGGATCCTGCTCTGATCCATTAAATTACCACCCAATTAGTCTCAATCCTATCCCCTGTAAAACCTTGGATAGAATAATTACCAAATCTCTGTACAACTTCCTTGAAGATCATTTTATTTTAGATGAAAGCTAGTTTGGCTTCAGAGAATGCAGATCTGTCTCAGACCAGCTGTTACTGACGTACAACAAAATCACCTCATGGTATGATCTGGGTTTAGCTGTTGACCTCATTTTGTTTGACTCTGTCAAGGCATTTGACAGAGTACATCACCAGACTCTACTAACAAATTAAAATGCATAGGTATATCTGGTAACTTGTTCCTTTGGATCTCTAGTTTCCTAACAAACAGAACAATGAGTGTCTCCATAGGTGGGGTGACCAGCAGTCTCTCTCAAATCACCAGTGGAGTACAGCAGGGATCTGTGTTGGGCCCCCTATTATTCCTTTTTATAAACCACTTAAGCTCAGAACTGTCTTACTGCTACAAAATGTTTGCGGATGACTTGAAGCTTTATATGCACTACCCTGTTGATTCCTCTTCCCCTGCCCCCTACGACCTACAACGTGATATTGACACACTTGTCGCAACAGCTGCCTCTTGGATTTCAGGGTGATCTTGGGTTGTTGGAGTCATTCTAGCATTGCTGGACCAAGCAAGTCACTAATTTTGACCAATTGCCTTATTCTGAGAGGTTGTCCAACTTGAACCTATTTTCTATTAAAGGTAGACACGGGCTGACTTAATTCAATGTTATAAAATCCTCCATGGCTTATCACCGATTAATCCTTCTGATCTGTTTACCTTAACTCCAAATTCTAGAACTAGAGGTCACCCATTCAAAATTCTTGTCTCTAGAGCAGAGACTGAAGTGTGGAAATGCTTTTTCTCATGTTGTGTAATTCACCATTGGAATTCTCTTCCAGATTGTGTGGTGGATGCTCAATTTAAAGCTAGGCTATCCTTACATCTCCATGAAATACTATTCTCAATCTAAAATATTAAACAAATGTGCAAAAAAATCACAACTTAAGGTGCTTACAACCATTGGAATCAGGTGCAAATTCAAGTCGTAAACGCACAAATAAACTAATGCTTGGGTTCTGGTTATTCCCCTTTGTATTTGGATAGATAAGGTCTTAAAACTCGAGCGCGAAACTAGTTGTTAAAATAAATCAAATTGGCGCATGTTTTGGGTTTTCGTGATTTATGGTATATGAGACGAATAGACTTTAACTTCGTTTTACATAATAATGAAAGGAAGGAAGACATGTTTAATAAATCTATTTTGATATATTTTTTTATAGTTTAATTAGCGAAATCTAAGTGACGTTTTGAATATGCGTGGTATTGAATTTCCTGGTGTGGTCGTTATAGTAGCAATGGGGTGAATGGAAAAAATTATTTTAACACGATGTAGGACCAATTTATAATTTCATTATGCCATTTTTTTTCAAAACATCAAACTCTTTTAGATTCACATTAGAGTAATATAGATATAATGAGATATTATATATAAGTAAATACATAATCTTAAAGCATGCAGAAGAAAGGAAGGGGGGCATATATAAGTACTTGAAAAGAGCGAGAGGAGAGGACGGTGGATGAAAATAATTTGGGAAACAGTGACGATAATCAAAACATGGACTCAGCGTTCTGAGATCGAAAAGAAAGGCGCATCATTGACTAGGTTATCCCGTAAATTAGACGTTAGTGCACCCGATCCTCTAAATCACCTGTTTTTCGTTCCCCAAACGTTATAGTATTCACACGATGTAGAACCAATTTATAATTTCATTATGCCATTTTTTTTCAAAACATCAAACTCTTTTAGATTCACATTAGAGTAATATAGATATAATGAGATCTTATATATAAGTAAATACATAATCTTAAAGCATGCAGAAGAAGGAGGGGGGAAATATATAAGAACTTGAAGAGAGCGAGAGGAGAGGACGGTGGATGAAAATAATTTGGGAAACAGTGACGATAATCAAAACATGGACTCAGCGTTCTGAGATCGAAAAGAAAGGCGCATCATTGACTAGGTTATCCCGTAACTTAGACGTTAGTGCTAATTTCATAGATGACAAAAGTCACAAGGGCCTATCAAAGGTCATCCGCATATGTCAAAACCCACTCACAAAATGCATCCATAGGATTGTGTCAGGTCATGCATCTATAATATACAATTTAAACAATCCATAGGATTGTGTCGATCGTGCATCTACAATATACAATTAGAACCATACACAGGAATGTGTCAAAAACAAAGAGCATTATCATCAAGACTCGTCAAAATCCAAATCGATCATAACACAGGCCTGCGTTTGAAAAAAAATTATGTTCCTCAAGATTTCTTTGTGGTTTCTTAATGAATCAAACCTCCTGAGCTCAAAAATGAATGTATTTTTCTTCAACTAGGTCAGATTTTTCTCAGTACAGCATACACCATTGTAGATAGATGAGATTAGGAAAAGGGATAAAGAAAAAATAATAGCGTAAGCGAGTTGCGAACAGCTTCCCATGTCGCTGGATAATGTCATCCAGCGGCGAATCCACTCGCCCATCCTGAGTCTCAAACAAGACTCATTTAAGCGAAGCTTTTAAACCGCTCGCTTGCACTCCTCGTGCGCTACAGAACCCTCCTCCTAGAAGAGGGGCGTATTTTGAAGAAATGAAGAGAACCCGTTTAGAAAAGTTATCCAACGGCTAAACGATCCCTCTCCCGGGTCTGGGCACCATTGTAGATGGACGAGATTAGGAAAAGGGGGAAGGAAAAATAATAGCGAAAGCGAGTTGCGAACAGCTTCCCGTGTCGCTGGAAAAATGTTAGCCAGCGGCGAATCCACTCGGCCATCCTGAGTCTTAAAAAACTCATTCAAGCTAAGCTTTTAAGCCGCTCGCCTGCATTATTATTTTTATATCATAGAAACAGGAAAAAACGTATGTAAATTATAATCCTTTTAATAAAAAAAAATAAAGAATGCAAAATAATAAAGACAATAATTCTAATTTCCAAGATAAGACGCCCTTGACAATTTTCGTTTGTGCCTCTCATCTGGTGAATCACGCTTCAAACACTAACAGTAGTCAGCAAGCATGTTTACGTCCCATTTAACCTCGTACCTGGATGCCATTGTTTTTTTATGTCTTGGTGGAATCTTCCCCCATGTTCTTCACTGTAATCCCCGTAGTTGTCAGGAAAATAATACAGATGGGACTGTAAAAAGTGTATCTTTATAGACATTCTAGCTTCCAAATGTTTGAGACTTGTTAGGAGCTCATTGACCAAAGCAACATATTCTGGGCTTCTTTTATTGTCTGGAAAATTGTTTTCTAGAGCTTTGATAGCTTTCCAGGCATCTTTTTCTATGTCCTTCATTGATGCTTCAAACTGCTGATCTCTCATTAAGTTCCTGATCTGAGGTCTATCAAAAATCCCCGCATGAAGCTTAGCGTTACTGGTTTGTGGATTTTTTTTGGAAGAAATTTAAATCTTGGCCTTCTTTATTAAGGGTTTTGACATAAATTTTCACTATGTCAAACTTTATATGCAATGGAGGAAGCAGTGTTTTGTGAGGAGGCACTAAAGGTTTAGCTATCACATTGTTTGATCCAATTTTAAATGCTTCTCGTTGAGGCCAAACCTTCTTCTCATAGTGCATACTATCTGCACGACTGTCCCATAAATATAGGAAACAGGGATTCTTCGTGTAGCCTATTTGCATTCCAAGTAATAAGAGACACTACTTGAAAAAAAAATTAGTAGGGTAGGTAAATTCAAAGTTTAATATTTCTAAAAACAAATTCAAAGTAATATTTCTTAAAACAATAAGAATATGAATATGTACTGAAAAATATGTATGCCGATACATTAAATCATTGTATTGGAACTAAATGGATATATGTACATCGTATTCTGAGTTTATTGAGTTATGTTGTATACCTTCTCAATTAGGATAAGTTCCCCATTAATCCAAAATGATGCATTAACCTATAGGTACAAACTTCAACAAAAGAATATAACTCAAAAATGACTCATGATTTCCAGATTTGCATTCTTGTAAAATATAAGTTGACCAAAAGGTGTATACAAGTATTAACAATTAAAAATGAAAATGTCAATATCAAAGAGCTTAGAAATGCCAAGTGTAAAATGATCTTACCTTTAAGTCACCAAATATCCTCCAATTGTGGGTAGAGTAATTTATTGCATCCAACATTTTTTTTCATATTTTCATAACTTTCAGTAAGTTGGATTGAATGGCCTATAGGAACGGAAGCTATCTTGTTAACAATATTCAGTAACACAGCTTTTAAACTTCTACTGGAGGAATCTATGAAAAGTCTCCATTCTAATGGGTTGTAGGAATTCCAGGGGCCTTAACAAGTCCTTTAATATTGGCGCAGTAAACTAAAGAGCTAGAAGAATGCTGTACAAAATAGCTTCGAAACTCTTGTTCTCTATTTCTATACCAAAAAAAATGTTGTTTCTTTAACGAGAAGATTACTTTCACGAAGTCGAGAGCCAAGAAGTTGTGCATTCTCCTTTGAAAGTCTCAGTCATTAGTCAGGTCATTAAATTGAACTTATGTGAATGGTCTTGCGACCATATCATGTGTGGAGACCTGATAAGACTCAGATCTGTCATAATTTTGGACAACATCCATATTAATCTCTTTATGGACCTCTATATGTTCAGAGGGAGAAGGTATTGGAATTTCTCGACCATGGGGCAAACGTTTGATGGGAGAAGAAACATCTGGATATACTAAACATAAATGTTTAATAAAAGATATGTTCATGCTGAAGTGGACTATGTTAGTTTTTAATTTTATGCTAAGTCATAGCATAATACTGACATTTTAAGGAGCCAGTATAATACTACAGAAAGCTTAAATACTTGATACCATGCTCACTTTTAAGATTTGTCATGCAAAAATAGCACTCCGTAGTGTGGTCTTTGCCCTCTATCCACACCATGGGAACACCAAAAGAGGGAGACTTCTGTTCGCCCTGACTCCATCGTCTTAAACTTAGGTAGCATCCCTTGGAGCAGATATGTGGTGCGAAACCTTTATCTTGATCTCCTAACCTTATCCAAAATATGCATTATACAAAGATTTAAATACAGGAGAGATTATATATTGCTGTTTGGAAAAAGTCGCTTTGCCGAAAACATAGTAAAATCTGTCGGAGCTAAAGCGGTTTGTGTGTGGCTTATAAAGTGGTTAATATTGAGTTGAACGTTTTTAATCGTAATTAGCCTAGGGAATCTTGGGCACCATCCAAAGTAAGAAATTACCTTGGCAATGAATTGAGATTGCAAATTGAATATATGAAATAAAGGCAGTTCTTCAGAAGGGATATTAATTCTAGGTTTTAACAGAATATATTTATTTGAGAAATCTAATATTTTAATATCTTAATTGAGGTAATATAATATGGAGAGAGCTTAAGTTATTAAGGTCCTTTAAATTACAAAATTAAGAATCCTTGCAGTACGAAAATTATAGTGTTTTGAAAACGGGCAACGACATTAATCAATAGATAGTAAATGCACTTAATGGGGGACTTAAAAATTGTGATGATGTTTGTGAGGACAATTATTAAATAGAAGAATTGGCGATTGATAATTGAAACTATACGATATGTAAATAAATTAGGGATGATATGCCGATTAGAATATATTGAAAATAAGGCGAATTTTATAATATATATATATATATATATATATATATATATATATATATATATATATATATATATATATATATATATATATATATATATATATATAGCGTGAGATGAATTAGTTCTAGGGTAAGCGAAAGTTCTATGATAATTAGTTCTAGGGTGAGCGAAATTTCTATGATAATAGTTAACGTGAATTTTGGGGTCTGTAATTGGCAAAATGCACAGAATTAATTTAAGTTTGACAAAAAGGGGGAAAACCAAACTAAGAATTATATTTAAATTTTGACCAACCTGTTAACGCGGGAGCACAATTCAAATGGGACGATGCCTGGATTTTTGTGCGCATGGCGAAAGGAAATGTTCCCAGTTGATACATTCCCGATATATATATATATATATATATATATATATATATATATATATATATATATATATATATATATATATATATATATATATATATATATATATATATATATATATTGTTTTGGAGGGGAATTTATATACAAACTTGTAGGGGTAAAACCATTACAGAGCTATTCTTACATTTTCTGTTCATTCTTAACTCAACTACTATTATTATTATTATTATAATGATAAGCAATTTCTAACCTGAACAAATATAAACTTATTAACATAATTACTTAAAATGTACACAAAATTTACTGCGAATACCGTAGCGATAAAACTATTGAAATTTTGATGTAATATAGGACATGTATAAAGTATAAAATTATTATCACCCCCTGTATCGCAGACAAGACCTGATAGAGTCAAACGGCTGCCAGATTCGGATATAGGAGGTCAATGTTATTAAGAAACACTACAGAAGACCTAAGGTACATTTGTGACGCAGACCAGTGTAATATAAAATAATAAAAAACTGCATCCACAGGAATGAGTTCAGAATACTCACCAAAGTTAACCCTCCCTCCCACTATAATCATCTAATCTGCGTTTCAAAACATTAATGTTTGGACTGTCTACCGTCTCAAATTGCAAACTATTCCAGTAATCTTCCACTCTATTGGTGAGAAAATATTTTCTAACATCAAACCTGCACCTCTGTTTTTTTAATTTTTAAGTGTTGACTCCTAGTCCTATTACTATCTTCCAACTCAAATAACTTGCTAAAGTCCAACTTATCTAACCCAGAACAGATTTTATAAAGTTCAATCATATTTTCCCTCACACATCTCTCAAATGAGAACATATTTAGTACCCTCAGTCTATCTTCATATTCAGGGAAGGTATTATTTTCGTTGCCCTCTTTTGTACTGACTCTAGCAGGTTGATGTCATGTCTAAAATGTGGTGACCATTCTTGTATACAGTACTCTAAATGTTGCCTAACATACGAGTTGTAGAGTTTAGGATAACCTCTTTACTCTTGTAGCTAACATTCCTCTTAATGTATCCTAGCACCCTATTTGCTCTATTTTTTGCCTCAGTACACTGCTTTGAAAACTTCAGTGGCCTATCTACTACTACGCCTAAGTCCTTCTCATCATTAGCTGAATTGAGCCAATGCCCATCCATTTCACAGCTAAATTCCCTATTATCCCTTCTCATGTTAAGAACTTTGCATTTTTTTATGGTTAAAAGTCATCTGCCACTTCTGAGCCTAAGATAATAACTTATTTAAGTCACTATGCACTTTAAAGCTACCCTTAACTTCTTTGATTACAGCTGCCAATTAAGGGGGTCATCAACAAAAATTGACACTTTGCTATATACAGCCTTCCCAAGATCATTTATATAAACTATGAATAATAAAGGGCCTAGAACGGATCCCTGAGGTACGACACTGATAACACCCCTCCACTGTGACCTCACCCAATTCAGCACAATTCTCTGTTTCCTGTCTTTCAGCTGTAGCAGCTGGCATCTTTGCAAGCTCCTACAAAGTTCGTAAAGAGGCAGTTGGCAATTTCTCGTCTGAGAAAATTATGCATCTCGCCTCAAAATCCATTTTTGTACGAGCTTTGATACCAATACGTTTACCTCAAAATCAAAGTACGACTCCTCCCGACCACCACCTAATCAAAACCTTTGTACAACCCAATTCGAAATTAACCAATCAAAATAGACTTTCCTGTTTCCCGAGTCCGGGGCGCATTTTAACGAACACTTTTATTGAATCAGGTCTCCAGACAAGGTTCCCTGATAAATATAACTTCAAAAACGTCGTGGCAGTACTATTCTATATTTTATATAATTCCCCCATATTTTATATCTTATTCACTATAATATTCACCTTATTCCTCTTAACATTATAATCATCGGCCAGTTCCCTATATTCAATATACCTTTGTTTACCTTTGTCCAAATCCATCTAGATTGATTCAGCAAAGGTGGACGTCCGCTGTCCCCAGGAAGCTCCTTCCCACTGACGTACTGGCCCAGTAACTCAAGAGAGTTGGTGTTGGAGCTGGTATACCCAGGTGTAGGTGGCTGGTCATCAACTCTGGGCAACCACTTTTCTAATTGGATCTTGAAGCTCTCTGGTGAAATGCCTGTCAGATTTCGCAGTCTTTGTGGGACAGAGTTGAAGAGGCGTACCCCTGTGTAGGCGAAGCAATGATGCACTATGGTATTCATTCTTTGTGACGCCCGTTCAGTCCTCCGCACATAGCACAGGTGACATCTTCTTGGATGGGATTCACCTTCAGACCTACATTCGGTACCAGATGTTCCAGAATCTTCCAAATGTATATTATTATATATCTTTCGCGTCGTCGCTGGAGAGAGTACAGTCCCAACTGTTGCAGCCGTTCCCAGTAGTTGTACTGTTGCAGTCCCTCTATTCTGCTTGTAAATGTTCGCTGGCTTGCTTCTAACTTGATAATGTCTCCTGTCCTGAAGGGAGACCAAAGCTGGCAACAATACTCAAGTTTCGGGAGCACTAGTACTTTCCAGAGAGTCAGCATAATGCTTTATTTTTTGTCTGGAATGTTCGGAGCATCCAGCCTGAGGGCTTCCTGGCGGTTTCAGAGATCTCGTTGATGTGGTGAGAGAAAGTCATGTCACTGCTCATATGCACTCCCAGGTCTTTAACGTGTGCTTTCCCAGCAATATTATGAGAGTTCACTTTATAGCTGGTCGAGTTTTTAATTTCTTGTAGGGGGCCATATCGTAACAGCTCAAATTTATCCCTGTTGAGCGCCATGTTATTCTTTTTTGCCCAGGCTATAATTCTGCACTATCAGACCACAAACTAATCAAAGGCCTAATTACGCTCCAAGAAAATTATCAGATAAATTCCGGTACCCGGAGGGAAACTGCACACATGGAAAGAATACTTATGAGATGTGGGATATTTTTAAGACTATATTAAACATGGTTCAGGAACAGTGTATTCCGATGAAGTCTATTAGGAAGAAATGTAGGAAACCATTATGGTGGAACCAAGAAATAGCTAATAAAGTTTCAGAGAAAAAAAGGGCATACCAGAGATTACAAAGTGAGAGTAGTTTAGATAATTTAAACCATTATAGGTCAACCAGAAATGAACTAAATAAGATTATTAAGAAGACCAAAAGGACAGCAGAAATTAATTTAGCTAAAAATAATAATAAAGATCCTAAAAAATTCTTTAGCTATTATAGAATCAATAATCAATCTAACAGTGATAAAATAGGGCCTATTAAATATGAAGTGGTTTTGAAAGAATCTGATGAGGAAATAGTAGAGGTCCTTAATGATCATTTTGCTTCAGTATTCACAGAAGAGAAACCAGTTAGATTAATTGATGATAATTCTAGGTCAAGGGAAGTAGTGATAAATTCTATTAATATAGACAGAGAAGAAATTAAAGGGCTTATAATTCAGTTAAATACTAGTAAGGCATCTGGCCCTGACAACATTCATTCTAGGATACTCAAAGAAGGTGTAGAAAGTATTGCAGTAGCTCTCGAGAAGATATTTATTAGATCACTAGAGTCTGGAGAAATACCAAATGATTGGAAATTGGCAGATGTAGTGCCAATTTTTAAAAAGGGAAGCAAAGAGGACCCAAATAACTTTAGACCAGTAAGCTTAACTTCTATAGTCTGTAAAATTCTTGAGAAGATGGTTAAGAAGGGAATTTCTGATCATCTAGAGAGTAGCAGGTTAATTAATGATGCTCAGCATGGTTTTAGAAAAGATAGATCGTGTTTAACTAATTTACTGGATTTTATGGATTATGTAACTAAAGAATTAGATAGGGGTGAGAAAGTTGATGTGATCTACTTAGATTTCAGCAAAGCTTTTGATAAGGTTCCACATAGAAGACTAGTTCATAAATTAAAGCTGCATGGGATATGTGGGAACGTTTTAAATTGGATAACTGAATGGCTGAAAAATAGGAAACAGAGAGTTGTACTGAATGGAGTGAGGTCAGAGTGGAGGAATGTTATTAGTGGCGTACCTCAGGGATCAGTTTTAGGCCCTTTATTATTTATAATCTATGTAAATGATCTTGGGCAAGGTGTAAATAGCAAAGTGTCAATTTTTGCTGATGACACTAAATTGGCAGCTGTAGTCAAAGAGGTTGAGGGTAGCTTTAAAGTGCAGGGTGACTTAGATAAGCTGTTAGCTTGGGCTCAGAAGTGGCAGATGACTTTTAACCTTAATAAATGCAAAGTTATTAACATGGGGAGAGATAATAGGGAATTTAGCTATGAGATGGATGGATATTGGCTTAATTCAGTTGAAGATGAGAAAGACTTAGGAGTGGTAGTAGATAGGTCACTGAAATTTTCAAAGCAGTGTATTGAGGCAAAAAATAGAGCAAATAGGGTGCTAGGTTACATTAAAAGAAACGTTAGCTACAAGAGTAAGGAGGTCATCCTTAAACTATACAACTCTTATGTCAGGCCACATTTAGAGTACTGTATACAGGCATGGTCACCACATTTTAGACATGATATAAACTTATTAGAGTCAGTACAAAGGAGGGCAACAAAAATAATACCATCCCTGAAGCACCTTCAATATGAAGATAGACTGAGGGTATTAAATATGTTTTCATTTGAAAGAAGGTGTGTGAGGGGAGATATGATTGAGCTTTTTAAAATCTTTTCTGGGATGGATAAATTAGATTTCAGCAAGTTATTTGAGTTAGAAGGTAGTAATAGAACTAGAGGCCACCACTTAAAGATTAAAAAACAGAGGTGCAGACTGGATATTAGAAAATATTTTTTCACTAACAGAGTGGTGGATTATTGGAATAGTTTGCCACCTGAGACTGTAGACAGCCCAAACTTGAATGTTTTCAAGCGCAGATTGGATGATTATATGGGGATGGAGGGTTAATTTCTTACTTTTTGGTATGTGGATATGTTTCTTGACTCATTCCTGTGGATGCAGTTTCTTTTTATTGTATATTTTGGGGGATTTTGATTTTGTTTTTGACAGACTCCTATGGAGGCTTTAAATTATATATTGTAGATGCATGGTTGGACATTCCTATGGATTGTTAAATTGTATATTGTAGCTGCATGATCTGACAAAATCCTATGGATGCATTTTATGGGTGGGATTTGATGGATACGGATGACCTTTGATAGGCCCTTGTGGCTTTTGTCATCCGTTAAATTATGTTATGTTATGTTATGTTATGTTTACCGATAGGTATGATCTGAATTTCTACCAATCAGAAACAAACTGGCAACAAATAAAGCATGAACTGAGCCAGGTGGATTTGGAAAATACTTTCAATAAAAAGAACGAGAGCCATATACCTAATGTCCTGCTGAAAGTAACGTACGATATTTGCAAGAAATACGTTCCTGCAAAGAGCAAAAGCAAAAAGAAGCAAGAGATTCCTAGAGATAGAAGAATCCTATTGAAGAGAGGATCAAGCCTAGGGAAAAAACTCAGAAAATCATTATGCAGTAGAAGGTCTGAAAAAGTGGAAGAGGAAATCAAGAGAATCGAACAAAAATTGCTCAAGTCACATGGCGAAGAGAAGAGAAGAGTGTAATTACAAGCAGTCTCCAATATTAAGAATAACACAAATTTCTTTTTCTCGTATGCCAAGAAGGAGCTGAAAAATTTCTTACCAATTGGCCCCCTAATAAATGGAAACGGTGGATTAGAAAATGAACCCCAAAGAATGGCAGATATAATTAGTAAACAGTACACTAATGTCTACAGTCGTCCAGACGAGAACAAAAAGGTAGCAGATCCAGGATGAATTCTTCGGTGAACCCAGAACGTATCCAAACTGCTTATCAAACATTGAGGTGACAACTGAGGACATAATCACAGCCATTGACAGCATATACATTATATATATATATATATATATATATATATATATATATATATATATATATATATATATATATATATATATATATATATATATATATATTATATTCATTATATTCAATATATATAAATACACATTATATTCATTAGCCGTATTATCAAATTCAAATTAGTCATATTCCATTATTTGTTGTTTAATAAATCTTGTTAAATTTATGCGTCAGTGATGTTGAAACCTTCCCGGTTGAAATAGTTATCCTTCAGCACGTTTTGTCTTTAAAGACATTTTATCGTTAAATTCATATATCAAGGTTTAATGGCTGCTATCTAGGTAAGTTTGTCATTAGACCCTTTTTTTTCCAATTAGGTATAATATAGTTTAACGTCTAGTTACGTAAAAATTATATTATACTTTCCACGTGAGATTACGCTTGGCAACTACAGACTCAGCCGCTTCTCTCTCTCTCTCTCTCTCTCTCTCTCTCTCTTTCTCTCTCTCTTTCTCTCTCTCTCTCTCACACACACTGCTCCGGCTTAGCTTAAGCTTATTGCCCTTCTTTCGTTTTCGCTGTAAGTTTGTTTTCATCCTACTTAAACCTCCTCAATTTTTTTCTTAACCGGAAATTTCAAAGACACACATCCCTTAGCCATTAATAGTCAAGCCACGACGTTTCCCTTAACTGCCTCGACCACGCTAGCGAGCCAGGCCTCCTCAACTTCCACGACCACATGTGCGTCACCTGTGGCAGTTAGTCATCCTGCAGCTATAAACCAGGATGTCAGCGCCCGAGGCACCAACCACACCCTGATCAATCTTCCCGCTTTCGATGCGACCGATCCGATCACGTGGTTCGAAATATGCGAGGTTCTGATGGCACATCAAGCGATAACAGATCAAGAGCGCATAATAACATCACACAAAAAGTCCCAATAAGTTTCTTTGCTTTGTTTCCTGGAATTTTGTTACGAAGTGGGAGAAATGGTGCGGCGGGGGTGGGGGGAGTTGAGGCAAGCTTTTAAGCTTGAATTTTGGAGATCCCAGGTTGAAGACTTAAGGGAACTGCTAAATACTCAACAAATGGGTGATAGGCGTCTCCCGCGTTTCCTTAAGCATCTCAAAGAATTAATCAGGGCAAAGGGCGATTCGTGGGAGCTTTTAGACTTGCTCCTAACGGACATTTTCATGCCTGGGATCCCTGACCACATTAGAACCCTCATCATGATTGGTGAGCACAAGAGCGTGGATGAAATCGCCAAATCAGCAGATATGATATATCTCAATTCTTACGTAAACTGGGGAACTGTCCCATTCCTCCCTCTAATCCATCTATTTCGCAGGTTCGGTTACCAACGACGCCTTCTAGCAATAGGCTGGACCCGTGTAACCCTTCATTTTCACATTCACCACCGGACTTGGCTGCCGCTTTGGAGAGGCTAGAAGGAGAGCTGTAAAAACTAAAACTCCAATGTGGGACCGAGCGACTGCACGGTCACAAGGGTGGACGGAGCGACAGGCGCTGTTCGTCCTCTCGAAGACGAAACCAACGAGGGCATTCCAGCACAAGAGGTGAGGCGCAGCATTCCCCTGCTCATTATTTCGCCTATGTCCTCTATTCCTAAATTCTCTCACTCTCAAACTAAGAGTCTATGCTGGTATCATGAGAAATATGGTAGCGAAGCTGTTCACTGTACACAGCCTTGCCAATACTACCTATCATCATATTCTCACTTTCAATCAAATAATGCTCGCTCTTCACAAATTCGCCCTTCTAATCATAATGTTACTTTCATCCAACCACCTAATTGGTGCTGGTACCACAACAAATATGGTGCACAAGCCGTAAAATTTATACAGCCTTGCACATATTTATAACCAGTATCTCCTTAATCTAACGCTATTCCACCAATTTCACCTCAACAATCTATTCACTCTCCTCAAACTAATGCTCCAACTCACTCTTCTCATTCTGATCCAAATTCTTCAACTAATTTAAACTGAGAACGCAAGTGAACAATGGGTCTATCACCTCTGCCGTTCCTTCATCTCAGGTCGATCCACCATTTTGCATTTATGACCCACTCTCTGGTTTCTCATATTTAGTTGACACTGGTGCTCAATGTAGTGTTATTTCAGCGTCACTGGACGATAAAGCTTGTTCCTCCTCTGATCTTGTCCTTAAAGCCGCTAATTTTTCGGATATAAGGACTTATGGAAGGCGCATCTTTCAGTTGGCTCTCGGCCTCCGTAGAGCTTTTCGATAGACTTTTATTGTTGCCGAGGTCGATGTTCCTATTCTGGGCCTAGATTTCCTCTTTGCCCACTACGTTTTGGTCGACTCTCCTAACCGCAAGCTTATCGATTGCACTACAATGCGCACAGTTTCGGGTTGATTTTTCCCATCACAGAGTTCTCTTCTCTCTATCCAGTTTCCTTCACCCAATCCATAGTTTCAGCACCTGCTAGAGGAATTTCCTGCAATTAGCATACCGCCCTCTAAAGACAGGCCTATTAAACACAATTTGGTTCACCGGATAGAGACGACTGGAGGGCCTGGAGGGCCATTCAGTTATCCAATTCAAAACTTTACCACATATCCCATGCATTTTTAATTTGTGAACTAGTCTCCTATGTGGAACCTTATCAAAAGCTTTGCTAAAATCTAAGTAAATTGTATCAACATTCTCTCCCTTATCTAATTGTTTAGTAACATAATCCATAAAATCCAGTAAATTTGTTAAACTGATCTACCTCTTCTAAACCCATGCTGAGCATCATTTATTAACCTACCACACTCTAGATGGTCAGAAATCCCCTTCTTAACTATCTTCTCAAGAATTTTACAAACGATAGAAGTTAAACTTACCGGCCTAAAGTTATTGGGGTCCTTTTTACTTCCCTTTTTAAAAAATTGGGACTACATTCGCTAATTTCCAATCATTAGGTATTTCTCCAAACTCTAGTGATTTAGTATATATCTTCTCAAGAGCTACTGCAATACTATCTACACCTTCTTTGAATAACCTAGAATGAATGCTGTCTGGGCCAGATGACTTACTAGTATTTAACTCCAATATAAGCCCTTTAATTATTTCCTTGTTCACATTAATGGTATTCAACACTACTTCCCTTGACTTAGAATGATCATCAATTAATCTATCTGGATTCTCTTGTGTAAATACTGAAGAAAAATTGATCATTATGAACCTCTACTATTTCCTCATCAGATTCTTTCAAAACTCCTTCATATCTAATAGACCCAATTTTATCACTATTAGATTTGTTATTAATTCTATAATAGCTAAAGAATTTTCTTCGATCTTTATTATTATTTTGAGCTAAATTAATTTCGGCCGCCCTCTTTCTCTTCTTAATAATCTTATTTAGGTCATTTTTGGTCGACCTATAATGATTTAAATTGTTCAAAGTACTTTCTCTCTGTAATCTCTGGTATGCACGCTTCTTCTCAGAAATTTTCATAGCTATCTCCTTATTCCACCTATAGGTTGTTAGGTGATTATTGCGCCAATACTCTAGATAACTCAGGTCACAATAAACCCCCGAACCTATATTTTTGTTATACAAGGGGAATAAAGTTAATTGCTAACGGCAAGTCTGAATTTGCAGACGAAATTTCCTTAGGCCTAATTCGGCAACGTCGTAGGAATACGTGTATTAAAACAAAGAGATACGGAAAATATATATTATGGAATGAACAGTTATGATTAAAAAGTGAAATTATACAGCTTATGATTGGATTGAATTTTACGCGGGTAAATTAACTTTGCATAAGTTAATGAGAATTAGAGTACACATATGATGATTGATAATTAGATTGACAAATATTAATTAGATTATAGTTGAATGTTAAATGAGTAAATATTATAAATGTATGATAAATATTTATATGGATTGATAAATAGATTATATGAGCAAATAGATTATATAGTTAAATGGATTGGTCAATATTAAATAGATGGGGTAAATATTAAATATAATGATATGTATAAATATTGGTATAAATAGATTGTATGGATTAAATTGGATACATAAATAGATTGTAATTTAAATACATAAATAGATTACAACAGAGTTAGAAGGGTCTGTAAATGAGAGAAGAATCACGCATTAAAACGAGATTCTTTTGGGACATATTTAGCTAAAAATTAAAATTCCAATATTACAGACCTGATTCCGATGAGCTGAGCAAAGTGAATGAATGAGCCTCATGTGATTTTATTCGAAGACGCTCGAGAGATCGGGCGTACCAATCACACGATTTAAGTTATGGTTACCAACCCTTCTTGAAATAATATATATATATATATATATATATATATATATATATATATATATATATATATATATATATATATATATATATATATATATAGTTATGATTAAATATTTACACTTGTAGGGGGTGTAGACCGCTACACACCACAATAGCTCCATACATTTCTTCTTAATAGCTTTCATTGGAATACACTGCTCCTGAACTATGTTTAGTATTGTCTTAAAAGTGTCCCACATCTCATAAGTATTCTTCTCCCTGAATTTTATATCCCATCTAATCTGATTTAGCAAGTTTCGTAATTTATCGTAATCTCCACTATAAAAATATGGAGGTTTTGTGAAGTTTGTTGATGTTCTACTTTTCACTATTCCCAAGTTAAAAAGAACCATCTGTTGATCAATATTTCCCAATGCTTCCCCGACAGTCAATTCCTGAACTAAGTGATCATCATTTGAAAGCACCAAATCTAATATACTGATACTCATTGTTGTATTATTGACAAATTGAGTAAAAAAATTATCCTCAAAGTATTCTATAAACTTACAACTTGATGTATCCCTTTCTATCATATTTTCCCAGTCCACAGAATTTAAATTAAAGGCACCAAGAATAATTGTATCTACTTCACATCCTTTCCTTATTTCCCTGATCATTAGCTTATCAATACAATCACTCTGCCCGGGTGGTCTTTAAAAGGCTCCCAAGTGTATTATCCTATTTTTACTGACCCTTAAATCTATCCACAGTGCCTCAACTTCTTCTTGCTTTATTGGATTATTTAGATTTGAAGAAATGATATTTCTGATATAAATGATCAACCCACCACCAGTCTTATCTCTCCTTTGACTAATGTACATATCATAACCATGCATTTCAAATTCACTCACGTTGGCATTAAATTTATTTTAATTAACCCATGATTTTATTACACATATTATATCTATATCTTCATCAATAATATAACTAAATAACTCATTCTTCTAATTTCTAAGTCTATGAGCATTGGTATAAAGACATCTCAGCCTTCCTATACCTGAAGCACCTCTTTAAGAATGTATATCTTCCACTCTATCTCTTCTGCATCTCTTTCCTTTCCTTGCCCCACCCTGTACTCTATTTTTTCCCTGACCACTATCAGTAACTAGTTTTCCGCCTGCAAAGACCCACCGACACTATCCTACTCCTGCCACAACACGTCAACTCCAGCCCGGCATAGATGGAGTCCATCCACTGCATACAATGCCTTATTCCCATAGGACCCATTCCAAACATCTACAAACACTAATCCCGACTCCTCACACAGGCCTTTCACATACTCATTCAGTCCAATTGCACGAGACAACCATTCCACCCCTACATCCAATCTCGGAAGAACACCTTAAACAACGCCTTTTACTCTACTTTCACTCATCCTTTCAACTAACCTTTTGTACTTCTCTCGTAACTCACATGAACCCACCTTCTTAACATCATGTACTCTCACATGCCTAATCACAACTGCATCACTCTCACACCCAAAAACCAGACTATCATATCTCTCAGACACATCCTTTACACCAGCACCCGGCAAACAAACTCTCACTCATTTGCATTTGCTCGCACTCAACTTTCTATCTAAATATCTAATCTGAGTCACCCATCACAAGCACCTCAATCATCCTCCTAGTCTCCCTAGGCCTAGCATTACCCTCCCCTCCTGTTCTTATTCAAACTACATCAGACAAATCACTGTCAACCTCTTCCTCTCTCTGGGCATCGAATCTGTTAGTCAGCCAAACAGGTTCCATGTCCCTCTTACTCACAGACCTAACCTATCCTAACCTATGTATTCTATACATATTCACCCACCATTCATCTTCACTCACATCAGTTACTTCTTTCTCTCCAGTCCCTTGTCTAAGCCTATCTTCCACCATCCTGGTCCAAGCCACATTCTTCCTGCGTACACTCGCATCACTTCTCACTTAATCTCTTGCACTCATCACGCAATCGACTCACCTCCTCTACCAAAGTCACATTTGCACTAGTCACATAACACACCGGTCATTCAGATATATGTACTCTTCTTTCAACACCACAAAAATCACAAACTACATACGGGTCAAAAGGCATACTCACTTCATCCAATGCAACAGCCATACTGAGAGACTTTTCAAAATATAATTTAAAATTCCTTTAGTATTATGTCTAACACTCAAGGTTAACTATCTTCCCGAACTTAAATATATTACACCGAAAAATCCAAAATGAAAAAACGTGACTGAATAAAGAGCTCGCTGAGAACATATCTGATCGCTACCGCCGCTACAATATATTATTTCACCGCTTGTAATCTTCCATTAATTCGGAGGATAAAAAACAGTATACCTTCGTCGCTCCAAGGTCACCAAATGATGAGATGGAAAAGCGAGGACAGTGGAAGAAAAGAATTTGGAATGGTAACTAGAAGCAAACCATGAATCCGTGTGCTGAGATCAAAAAGTGGCAGGCGCTTTATCGACGATGTTCTCCAGTGTCACAAAAAAGCTACTCTCAAGAGCTTATACGCCCTTCACTCTTTCGTCTTGACAACCTCCACAAGCTTGCTCTCGATCCTTTGCCCGAGCCTTAGACTTTGAAAATAAAAAGGGATTAATTTGTCATGTGAAGATAACTTATGAATACTGAATACCGACAATAAAGAGAAATTCAAGAAGTAAATAGACACCGCAATTTTATGATTAAAATGTTTTTAGTCTTATTTCCCCGTAATTATGACTAGTATTTTTTCCAGATTTTCATAGTTTAATATTGTAAATATTAAACATGTCTAAAAGCAAAATTCTCAATGAATTTTTTGATTTTCAAAGAAGAGTAATCAATGGCCAAACTGGGGATGGGCTCTCCAAATTACAAATGGCTAGGAATCTTGTGATATACCTCTCTTCCATTATTATAATTATTGATCAGCGGGGACACGAGCTGGGGTCATGGGCCTTTTAAAAGATATCTTCGAGCTGTTCGAAGATCTTGAATTGACAGAAAGGGTCCAAATCAACATATGATCAGAGCTAGGCGTTGCGGCAACGAGTTGCGACTTTGCCGCACTATGAATTTCGAAGTCGCAAAGTCGAAAGTCGGACTAAGCAAAGTTGCACCGCCAATTTTCCGCGACTTTGAAGAGGAATAAAGAAGACTTTTTTGAAAGAAATTGCCGCGGCTGTTTTAAGCCAGTTTTAAAGCCCAATTTGGCTAAAAATGTAAAATTTGAGTTGGTAACAGCTAACTTTTATTTTTATCTGATTTTTAACTTTCCTTTTACGATAAATTAAATTTTTCACATTATATGAGACTGACGTTACATTAAACTGCATAAACCCTAAAAAAAGTTTCTCACGCTGAATTTCATTATAAATTAGTAAAATTACATAAATTTTTCAGGCGTGAACCAAGTTTTAAACCTGACTGGCTAGTTAAAAACGTTCGAGAACGTGTTATGCCTTGTGGCGTTCATCTGCGAATTAATCTAATTTTCTCGTATTTTAATATGTGCTTATACTTTGAGGATGACGACCTCCTTATGGCCACAGCCATCCACCCCAACCTCACCCCCAGGCCCTGGAGAGCATTGCCCCTGACAAGGTGGAGAAGATCAGGGAAACGATCACCAGGGAGCTAAGGGCCGTCATCAAGCCCAGGGAGGAGGAGCAGCAGCAGCGTCAGCGTGGCCAGCCAGAAGTGCAGGAACCCCAGGACTTGGACGGACGCCTCTTCAACAATTGCTTGTTATAGGCTCGGCCAACCAGCAGCAAGATGTGAGGCAGGTCCTGAGGAAGTTCATGGAGGAGTGGGTGCCCTCTAAAGACGAGCAGGCCCGATCCCTCTTTCCCTCCCAGCACGGGGAGGTGTGGGTGGACTTATTTATTAAGTACAATACCCCCCTCCCCAACTCTGCAGCTGTGGAAAAGCTATTCAGCACAGCCGGAGATGGCCTCAGGGCCAAGAGGTCCTCCCTGGATGAGGTCAACTTTGAGGAGCTTGTGTTCTTCAAAGTGAAAAACGACCTCCTGGGGGAGAAGATGGGCCAGGAGGACATGGAGGAGGAGGAGGAGGAGGAGGAGGATAACCTGTAGATATTAGTTTAGGCTGTGTTTTAACTCAAAAGTAAAGTCGCACCTGAAAAATATTTAAGTCGCGCCCAGCTATGCATAAAAGCATCAGTAAATATGTGCACTCTCTCTTGAATATTATGGACGGGGAGTTATGAAGGGGCCTCTTTTAACTATAATCAATATTAAGAAGAAGAAATGATCGGCTACCCTTTAGAATTTAGATAGAGTGGATTTTTTTCCTGACAAATTGAGGTTATCTCAATTTACAGACAATGGATGGGTATGGGTTTGGAAATTGGCCTCGGGAGCATTTTACATAAACAGGCTAAAGCCAACGGTGAAACATGGCTGCTTTTTATGTTATGATATGTGGAGTAATTTAGAATAAGGAAAGATCAGTGTGGATGAGTGTGTGAGCAATATCAACTCGGAAAATATATTTCTATCATTAAAGAGGGGTTTCAACAGTGTTTTAAAATGGTCAGTGTAAAGTAAAACGGGAAAGTTAGTTCTTCATAGGAGATGTAGCTCCCTGCCATAGTGCAAAAAGGACATAAGAATGAGAGGTCCAAAGCGGCATCAAACTACTTCCTTGGCTAAGTTAGTCGCCTAACATCAACCCAATAGAACAGGTATGGGCAATACTAGAAAAGAGTTTACGGTAAATTATTATTAAACCAGGAACATTGTGCGAATTCCTGAATGTTATAAACCAAACATTGTCGGAAAGGTTACAAGCTGTAATCTCAAAAAAACTTATTAAGTCTATACCTTAGGGGGTTGCTGCTCTAAAAGTGTTACAGGAAAGTCCAAAGGGTATTAATATGTAATGTACTTTCATTTTTCAAAATATATTTCGTGTTTTTAATTTACAAATATAATTATTTTAGTAATTAACTGGGTCTCTATTTACGTCTTTTGTGTAACACTATTTTCATGTGAGTAATCAGCGAAGAATAGATACGTAAGAATGATGTAGCAAGCTTCCTAAATTTCTAGTTACTGCAAGACGGTATTGCTTATGCAATGCTGTGAATGAACAGTAGTAAAGTGTTTGTGAGAACGTCTAGACAATGGAGATCAAAACGGCATTAGATTTAGTCACGATTTGGGTTTCAGCCTTGACAAACACAAGTAAATTGATTAGTACCATGCGAGTGAAAGAATACAAACAGTAAAGAGACTTATTATATTAAAAGGCGATTATGTTTACAGGAATAGAGACATGATAATGAACTTAAGGGTGTAGCGTGTAAAGAGACTTATTATATAAAAAGGGGAGTATGTTTACAGGAATAGAGACATGAGAATGAACTTAAGGGTGTAGCGTGACTAGAATTGAAAACGGGCGGCTTAAAAGTTTCTCTTGAATTAGTCTTTTTAGCGATTCAGGGTAGCGCAGCCGATACATCTCTCGAAAACAATGATCTGGCGAGACAGTAAGTCGTTCGCAAATCGCCTCAGCTACTTTCGTTCTCTATTTTCTCTATTCTTTCTTTTACACATTGGATAACATTTCCAAGTGGTGTTCGTTTCATTTCTTCAAAATACGCTCAGGTTCTAGGCGGTGGTGGGTACTGTGCCGAAAAGTATAAGCAGGAGGTTTAAAAGCTTTGCTTGAATGAGGCATCTCTAGACTCACGAGGGCGCAGTCGATACGTCGTTTGACAATGTTGATCCGGTGACGCAGGAAGCAGTTCACAACTCGCTTTAATTTCCTTTCGTTCTTTGTTTTTATCTCCTCTTATCCTACACCTATCTATCTACACGGATCAATCACCTCTGCCGCCTGCCTCATCAACTTCTTAGGTTGGTCTCTCTTCCCGCATCTCTTACCCTCTTTCTAGTTTATTATTCTTGGTGGAAACTGGCGCTGTGGGTAGTGTTCTCATAGTCTCTTGTGGTGACAATAGTGGCAATTCTTCAGAATTGGTTCTTCGCACGACCAATAATTCGGATATGAGGACATATGGAAGGCGTAACATTCACATATATCTCGCTGTCGTCGTGTTATTTCTTGAAGTTTTGTTGTAGCAAATGTAGCCTGTCCAACATTAAGTCTAGGTTTTCTTTGTGCCTACGACCTCTTTGTCGACTCTTGTCACCAAGTGCTTGTCGACAGCAACTCTATATCGCTGTCATTACTTCGTTTTTACATTCAAATGAGTTCTCCCCAATGTGTCCTCCTCCCTTCAGGCTGAACTTCCCTTTCAGCCTCTTCTGAAGGAATCACCTGCCCTTAAGTTTCCTCATTCGAATGATAGGCCAGTTAAACATGATGTGGTTCGCCAAATTGAGGCGACAGAGTGACCTGTTTTCGCTCGCCCCGACGTCTAGCCCCAGATAGACTTTCGACAATGTGCACGGAATTGTAGTTCATGATAGATATTGGCATATGTCGCCCTTGGGCATCTCCATTCAATGTCATACCGAAGTCTACACATGCTGACTTCAGGGTGGTGGGTGATTACAGGGGTGTGAATGCTCAGCTAAAACCCGATGGATACCCTTTGGCGTATTTATCGAATTTCACCTAATCTTTCTTAGTCTGTTCAATCTTTTCTCATCTGGATCGGTTTCGTGTTTTCAACCAGATATTCCTGTTTATCCTGATTACGTCCAAAATACGGCTATCACCCCTCCTTTTGCTTCCATCTTGATGTTTCGAAGACCTTATAGTCATCTTAACAATGGCTAAACCTGCCAACGTTTCACGAATTAGGTCTACAAGGCATTCCTTTCGTTTAATGCTACATAGAAGACCTCCTGATAACACCATATTTAGAAGAGCATCTATCTCACTTTCGTGGAGTCCTCACTCGTCTTGAAGAGTACGGCCTCGTTCCCAATACTTATAAGTATCTTTTTCGGCGTCTCTCAACTCTCCGTTCATGGACACCATGCTTATTATGGTCGAATTCGTCGTCTCGAGGACAAAGTTGCAGCAATTCGAGATTTACCTCTCCCTTCCTCACGTAAGAAACTTCGTTGTTTCAGTGGTATGGTAACGTTGTACAACAAATTTCAGTGTTAAGAAAAAAACATAGATCTTATGTGCATTTTATAATGAGGTTGAGTGTGCTCAATTCGAGTTTGATAACAAAAATTTCCCATCACTTAACATTTTCTTGGAATTTGCTGGTTTAATAATTATGCAATTGATAGCGATTTCCACTACTTATTCAATGGTTAACACTTCATAACTTCGTAAGTATTACACCTTCCTTTATTTTGTATATATTTATTGCTTTTACTCCCGTGAAAAGTTTTATTAATTACACCCTAGGAAAGTAAGGAAACCTAAACTAGACTACCCCAGCCTAAACTAACTAGGCTAACACCTAACCTAACCCAACTACCAATCTAACCTAACTTAATGAGGTTGGTTATTAGGGTTAGGTTATGTTGGTTAGATTAGGTTAAGCTGAATTGGGTTAGGTTACTTAGCGTAGGCTAGGCTGAGGTTGTCTAGGCTTGTTCAACATTTAATTTAACTAGACTAATTAAAAGTTAGGTTTTGTTGAAACAAGGAAATGTGGTAATTTTAAAAGAAGGCACTATAAATCATCAATCTTTGTACAGTCACGCTACTAAGTGTTGTGCCACTATTTACACTATGTATTTACACTATTTAAGGAACAAAGTTAAATATTAAATAATTTTATACAAATAGCAGAAGTATTAGAAATTTAAAAAATAGAACTCTTATCAACTCTTATCTTATACCGTGTGACAGCCCAAAATGTCCCATTTTATATAATGCTTTAATTTTTTAGCCAGTAAAGCTTGAAGGTAGAGATAAGTATCATTACAAAGAACAATATTTAAAATTTTATAAGCTAGCTTGTGGAGAGCATGGCCTTGGCACTAAAATTGCACCAGCAAAGTGCTTCGTAAGAATAGGAAGCATTGTAACAAATGTCCGCGCGGATATACATATATATTTATTTGTAAACCAATCAAGGAAGTAAGCGGGAACCCGAGAATTCATATAACAGTAAAATTTGGCGGCAATGTAATTGTAATGGTATAGCTCTATATACCATACATACATCTATTATATTTGATTTTAGAGTGCGAAGGAGTTTCTTTTTAATAACTTTGGGTAGGCCGAAGTCCGGTTACAAGATCAGATCCTCATAAGGAAGGGCTAATCCAATAGATGCTACTTTAAATCTTGGTATTGGCTGAGATTTCCAAATCTCCTTAGTTACAAGCTGTTACACAGCTATGATGAGCGCTAGGGTGGGAAAGTAAAGAAGTCGGCAAAAATAGACTTTAATAAATATGAATAATTAAAGTTAAATGGTACAACAATGAACATACATATAATACAAATAGTTGCAGTGGTCATCGGGCTATTAAGAAGACTAAGTATTCTAAAATCAATAAAATTGGGTAGGCTGGATGGATTTAAGATTTGAGCTTTACACGGGGACATGGTGAGCACACATATGATATGATAACGGTAGACTGCAATTATAAATTTGGGGAAGCTAAAATATTCGTTACAATACCTTGTACAAAAATGGAGGAGTTGGGGAAGACGATGGTCGTTTCCGGCGAAGCGGTAAGATGATGGCTGGGTCACTTCGACGGGGTCCAAGGTCAATTTGCTTGTAGTTGAAGTATTCTTTTAAGATGAAAGGGGGGGGGGGGCAGAGCCTTCGAGAAGGGAGGCTGGGAGTTCTTCCGGTGTAAATTCCTTTGAAGAAAACGGAGGGTGAGTTTCTCTGAGACGTCAAACGGTTTGTTTATCGACTATGCGTAATCAAGAGGGTATTACGCTAAGATTAATCTTCACTGAAACCTTTTGGGATAAGACTTGGTTCTTGTTTGAAGATGGCGTCGTTGAGCGGAGTCAGACGGGTATTCTTACGGGCAGAAGAGTTTTTAACTAGTTCCAGGGTGCATATTTGTTTTATCCAAGGAGAGATACTCGGTTTTATCCCCTGATGTTTCCTTACCTTTGGCGTATAACAACCCGAATCGAGGAGGAGTAAGATCGTCTTCTCTCGTGAGCTCCCTTCGCACAAATCTCCTCGAATCCCCCTCACACGGGTACATATGGACGCCTGCCAGTGAGGGAGCTTACCCCATAGAAGGTGTGGGGGGCTATCGCCCTCGTTTGAGTAATGGCGAACGCGGCCCGGGTGGCGTTTGTCTCAGCCGCTCCCAGTGTAGCTGGAAGGGAGGGGGGGGGAGAACTTCTTTTGTTGTTTAAATACTAGGATTGATAAGGGCTGCATTCCATGAGCCAGATCCTACACTTTCTCACGCTTTTGAGCTTCGAAAATTGCTTGTAAACGACTACGAGGCCCACACGTGGAGGCAATGCTTAAAAGCGACGTTATTTCTCCTATCACGTGCTTGTTCTCTCACAGTAATAAAAACGAACATTTCTCGTCTAAAAATGGAATTAAGCCAAGACTTCTGTCTGCGTCTCAGGAATGATAAAAATATATCGAGAAAGTCTAAATTTGTAGGCGCCATTAATCGATGACCTTCGGAGACTATGGGATAAGGAATATCCTGCCCAGTGGGCGGAGCTTAAACATTGTGATCCCTGAGGCCACGCCTCCTATAATATTTATAGAAGAAAAATAGAGAATTCGAGAGAAAGAGATTCATTCACACTTGTGTTGACACTTAAGTCAGATAGACGATCAATAGTAGAGAACTAATTACGCCTCGTTTAGCGTAGCGAAGATCCCATTGTACCCGGTTAAGTCTTGTTCTCGTAACACTCGCTTTCCTGGCCGTAATCGTGTAAACGCGAACCTCCCTTTTGTTTTGCTTGTTTTGTTCGTTGGAATTAAATATTTATTTTTCCGTGATTCCTCTCAGTCCTTTCTCGATCACAAGCCTTCGGTAAGCCCAGCCAAGCCGGAATATCATTTGAGTATCATTGGAGTCAGATACGATATTAACGCTACCTATCACTTTACTCGTGGGACTTGATGGACCTCTCCAAAATATCCGCGTCATTTTAACCTTCAAACTGGTGGCGTCCTTCCTTTCCCCCAAACTGGGTTTCCTCATTCCCCCATAAACTGGTGACGGTTACCTTTACGTTCTTGCCATAAGCTTTTTAAAACTCGAAATGACCACCACCGGACTCTATGCACTTATCAACACGATTAGTAAAATTGCTTATGGCATTCTGCAAAATATTGACATTGATGGATGCAATGATTTCTCGAAACTTATTCTTTAGTTCTTTGATATTAGATAGTGCAGTTATAAATAGTCCTTCTTTTACAAAACCTCATAGAAAGTAGTCTAAAGGTGACAATTCAGGTGACCTGGCCGGCCAAGGTCACCTATGCGACATTAGTCGTTGAGGAAATCGAGCCTTCAACATGTCTTGGTGGCACATGCTGAAACCATTCGTCAGGATATGTGCGATTGGCGAAAATGCTTTTGAGCATGTCACCATATCTTGCAGCGTTAATTGGCTAAGTTTGTCTTGTTTCATGTTCCTCAAAGAAATAGGGCCCATAAATCTTATATCTACTGTGTCCACACCAGACTGTTATCTTTGAGGAGTGCAATGGCTTTTGAAAGTGATTATTTGGCTTAGTTAGAGACCACTTCCGATAATTCTGTTTATTTGGCATGCATTTCAGGTAAGCGTGAAATTCATCATTGAAAATTATGTTATTCAATACTAAATGTTTATCATCGCACATTTCTTTAACCCTGAGGCAAAATGATAACCTTCGTTGCTTATCCTGCATGGGAATTTCTTGTTGACATTAACTTTTGTATGGCTTTAAATTAATATAATTTTGAGAATAGTTCGCACAGCTTCTCTATTCAAATGTGCCTCACAACCAATTTTCTCACTGACTTCATCCTTATGGAAATGTTGAATACTATATCGTTGACCTAGATAGCTATGATAAAATACAATATTCTTTACGCATAAGCTTTGATTGATTGAAGGGTTTTTTGAATTATGAATAATGTAGGCCAAAGGAAACACTTCTCACGTGGGATGGAAAATAAATGCATCGAATTTTTAAAGAAAATAATATATATATATATATATATATATATATATATATATATATATATATATATATATATATATATATATATATATATATATATATATATATATATATATATTATAGATTAACAAAACAGATTATAATAAGTTGAATTACGTTAAATTAGGCAAGGTTGAACTTGAGTTGAAAATAACTTCACATCACGTGATGAAGTGTGACGTATAAATTTTGTAAATGGATGTTGAATGTGGAAAAATGATTTTTGATGTATCAAATGTAATCGTTTTTGCTGTAGCGAATGTAATCGTTTTGTTGTAGTGACTATAATTAGTGAATTTGGGCTGTAATGAAAGTGTGAATGGGAATTAGGATCTCTCTTCCTATGAGGTGATTTTAGAGAATAAATGAAGAGGGAAGTTTTTAACATACCTCAATATGGCAGCAACACGAATACAAAATGAGAGAGTCATCTCGCGTTATTTCACAAGTGGTGAAATGCGTGTGTTTGTATGTGCGTGAAATTCTAAGAGATGTTTGTATCAGTGCGTTAAATGAAATACGTTTCTCTTCACGGAATAAGTGAATTATTAAAGGTTACATACAATAAATGAATTGCAAAAAGTTATGCATAAAATAATTGAATGATTGAATTGACAAAAGTTAAGTAAAATAAATGAATGATTTGAATTGACAAAAGTCAAGTAAAATAAGTGAATCAATTATTAGTTATACATAAATTATATATTTAAGTTTCCCAGGAGAATTTTATTATAAGAATGCCCAGAGGGCATTGCTATAATCAGCATTAATTAAAGTCCTTACCTTGTCAATATTCGTTTCCACCCTTACACTTTTCTTAAGACCCGAAGTTCCTTTATTTAAATTACGAATTGTGCTGTGTTCATTCCACTTAGCATAATTTCTCTATTTTTTTTTGTCTAATCGTGTACCATATCTTGCTTGAAAATGACGTAATTGATTTGATTATGGAGCCATGTTGAATCATTAATTCCACGGCAAACCCACTCTGTTCAAGAGTTAATTGTGCCATTTTTGAGAGCCTAAAAGAGAACTGTTTAATATCTATCTGCATAAATAGGCTATCCTAGACTTGGGATAGACTTATCCACCCCAAGCCTAAGCTACCCAAGCTAGCTAATAAAATTTCAAATATTTTTCTTTGTAATGACACTCATTTCTACCTTCAAGCTTTAATGGCTAACAAATTACAGCATTATACAAATAGGGGACATTTTTGACTGTCACCCGGTATAACTGCGGAGAATTTAGATGTTGTTTGTATTACAGAAACTTGGGTGATTAAGTTTAGTAAGGATAATATCAATGAGTTTGAAATCAATGGATATAATTTATTCAATTATGAAAGAAAAATAAAAAGGGAAGAGGTATATTTATTTACATCAAAGATATTATCGTAGCTAATTTAGATAGAGTTATTAAAATAAATTCAAGTAATGTAGAATCTATATGGTTAAATCTTAAATTCAAGAATAAGGTCAAACTAAAGTTGGGCATGTTTTTTTATAGACCACCAAGCATTAATAATATTGAGTCTTATTTTCAGTGAAAGTGAGAAGGATGTATGAGAGATAAAAGCCAAGTTCCTATCCTTGGAAACTTTAATATGTCAGATATAAATTGGGGTTTTACAGCACTAAGCGAGGATAATATACTTATTAAATGCATTAATGACAACTCTCTTGAACAATTAGTAAATTTACCTACTAGAGGGGCCAATATATTAGTCTATGGGGGGAGCCATATCTTATATCTTTTCTTCTTTATCAATATCCTTCTTCTTGGGATTTCTATAAACGAATCTCTTTATTATTTCTTGTATGAAGTTGCCTCTTGGAACATCTGTCTTCCGTTTATCTGTCTTAGGTATTCTCATTGGCTGGGTTAGTTCTTGATCTTCGATTTTCTTTTCTTTATCGATGTATATTCATATTAACTTTCATTTATCTCGATGTGATGATTCCTTCTTAATTCTTGATCACGTGATGATTTTCTTCTTAATTCTTAATGACGTGATGATTTCTTCTTAATTTGTGATGACTTCTTCTTGATTCTTGATGACGTGATGATTTCTTCTTGATTCTTGATGAGTTAGCCCTTGAAGTAGTTTTCTTTCCGTTTTCCTTGACATCGGGTTTCTCTTGAGTCGATTTCTTGAGTTAGTCCTTGATTTCCGTTTTGTTCTGGGAGATTTCTTCATAAAATTTTTGTGGACTGAGTTTCGATCGTGGGTCTTTGAATCCAAATGCCAGCACTCTGCCGTCACGCTCCTGCGAGTCCGTTCTGAGATGGTAATTTAATGGGCTATTTATATTCTCGCTTTGGAAGGAAGTTTTCTCTTATACATCTTCGCACCCCTACAAGTCCTCGTCCAGAGGTGGGCACTAAATACATTTAAAGTATTTAAATACTAAATATTAAATACATGATAAATAAATCGATAAGGACCATTAATATCACAACAAAAAATATCCATTAAAATGAAATTGTATATTCTAATTACTAATGTAGGATTTGATGACAATTGGACTTAGGTGCTACAAAAAATAGAAAGTTCCATAGAATGAAATTTCAGTTAGCTATTTATATCAGCATTACATTTAAGTAATATCAGTTGCTGTAATGCTTCGTTCGTCAGATAAAGAGCTCCGTTTTGAAGATAAGGTCAATCCTTCTAAAGAGAAGAGCCGTTCCACAGGAGCTGACGACAGAAGGGTGGTGGTGTATTTAATAAATCACTTTTTTATGTTTGGATATCTAACTAAACTTTGAAGTGTTTTATTTGAATCTGGAAGGTAACTGAACAATTCTAAATATGCGGTTGATTGTGTTTGAGTAGGTTTTGTAAATCCAAAATAATTGTCACTGTCCGATACACCACTGGATGATTCAGCTTCGGGTCCCTCTGCTAAATTCTCAATCACTAGAATCACAATATTTTTAACAGAGTCTTGGTGGCTTGAACTGTCCCATTAAATACTAATATCTAACCAGCGGAGTTTGAAGAATGGATGGCTTGTTGGTGAAATAATGACATCTGTAACGCTGGCTTCATTTGCCAAGGTCAAATAAGATTGGTAGCGCTTTCCAAAGCCCTTAGTAATTGCATTTAGATGAGGTTGGCAAAATTTCAGACAACGTGACTGAAGGCTCTTCAGCTTTTTCTTCACCGTGAGCAGGGTAAGGAGCAATCCTCCACAAAACAGCTTTGTTCTCTCTGTAGGCGATCAATTGCCACTGCAATAGGAGCCAGAACTGATACATACTCCCCAAGAAATTCAATTTCGTGACTTCTGAACACTGGAAGTTCAAGGGAAGTCATGAGTTGATGTAATTTGTCCTTGTGTTTTATAAGTAATGACAATGCATCAAACAGAGAGTTCAACCTTGTAATGTCAGGCACCTTTAATGAGGAATTGATAACAGTTTTGATAATCTCTGCTGATTTTGGACGACCGCTTTTGGTCCATAATGCTACACATTTTCCCATCGCAGCATGATTGATATTTGCAAAAGAAGATATTTTCAGTGCCTCTTTTGCATCAGTTGTGGCGACGAGACTGAGTGTGTGTAAAGCACAGCGGACATGCTTAGGTAGGCTGAAGCTGCATGTGTCAAGCGAAAGGTCTTCTCCCTGATCTAAGGCACTTCTCATTAAGAAACTATCCTCCAGCTCATGCTCACCCTGATATTCTTCACCTGCCTGGATTCCACCTTCTGAATCTGTGGACACATTTGCAACAGTGACTGCAAATTCCTTAAACGCCTTAACAAAATTAGAGCCGTTATCAGTGGCAGTGTTCGCAATCTTCTGCAGGGGGATATCGTATTCATTGATGATATTCTCCATATGTTCAGCAATTTTGATGTAGTTATGTTCTCCTTTGAAGCGACAGCCTGCCAATACTCCACTGTGACAGACAAAAACAGCTTCCTCAAGCCGAAAAAAAAGAAATAACAGTCCAATGTTTGTCTCATAAATGTTTCCATCAATTTTACATATTGATGTAACGTAATAAATTCCGCCAACAAATAAGTCTGCTTTTAGCCAATAGCTGATAACTCCCTAACTGTAAAGAGATTTTCAATTTAATATTTCATAAAGAGCAAAATCTTATCATACCCAATGAGCCGTAACGCCCAAAAAACTACGGTGACGAGTTGACCAAATATCTGCAGTAAGACATAAGTAGAGGTGCTGTCTAGTTTATTCTTCAGTAGAGCTCTTGTCACTTTCTCTTCTTCTATAAGATTTCGGCCTAGCCTCCGCCTGGAAATGACGTCAAATGAAGAATTTAGACGTGCGGTAGTGGAATGTGTGATTATTGTGAGTGAAATTGATTTTCACCGTGAAATGAGAATATATGGTATGCATATAAAATATCCTATAGCTATATAGGACTGGTACATTAATTCATAAATATATTATTAGTTCCTTATATTCAGAATTACATAGTAAAATATTGACTTTCAGTATTGTTAAGAATATATACATTATCAAGCTTTATTTCCTACATTTTTGAAGGGTGGGAATGCTAGTTTTGACATAATGATATACAGGTATTGCTACTATAACGAAATACATCGTTATAGGCATTCATTTAATAACTATATATAATCGATCGATAATTGTACTAATTATTCCTGAAAATTTTGTATTCAATACTATCTTCAAGTAAATGATAGCGCGCTTTAAGAATATATCTATGTAGATTAACCTTTGTTTTTTGTATATGTCTTCCTTTATTTAACTTCGTTATATAGCCTACGTACTGACCAATGATCCCAACACTTTAGTATTCGGTCGTTATAAGAGCTTAACCTGTAATACCAATACTATAATTGTAAACAACATTTGTAACTCAGAACTCACAAAAGCTAGTTGCTCTATGGTTGATAGGGGATGCACACCTTGTATGATAAAATCTGCAATCAGCTTGTCAACAACAGATGTTTTGAACTTCTTAGTATTCACCACAAAACACTCCGGCAATGTCTTTACTTTAACATTGCTGCATGAAGGACCATCGTCTAATTCTGAACATTTTCCTTTTGAATCTTTTCTTTGAGCTGTCACGTAGTTATCCGCTTTTTGCACCAAAGCAGGATGCTTCTCTGTTGATAAATGTACATGATCAGATAATTGAAGGACATTTGTTTCACGTTGCCACAATTCACGTTAAATTCAATCAGCATATACTATATATAAAGGTGTTGCAAAAAAACAAAAACAGGTAGGTTAGTGCATAGTAAACCTACGCTACTTAACATTATCGTTAGCTACCAGCAATTTTGCCATTTTTTTAAAATAAGAAATAATGAAAGTGGTCAATTCAATTAAGTATCATATAATTAGCTTTAATAAATTCTTACCTTCAAATGAGTGCATAGATTGGAAGTAGCATTGCTCGCTGCATAGATTTTGCTATTGCATGATGTACATACACACTTCACTTCTTTTTCTGTCGGTAGATTTCACTCTAAATAAAATACCATCTAGTAAAGGATGACCATAATTACATGATTCTTTATCTTCATCGTCTTTATTATTGTCTAATCTTTCCATTTCACACTCTTTCGAAGAAGCTCAAGTTGCCATGCAGCAGTTTAAATAACGCTGAGCGCTCTCACTATACAACCGAACACAACTTTGACCATCTGTTAACTGAATTTGAACTGATGCAAGCAATCTTTCCTCACTGGCCCACGTAGTCAACCGTTTGCGTCATAAAAGTTGCGACAAGCTAAAACATGCATCCTACGTTCTTAACAGCTATATAAACCTATTATCAATAAAATATTTGCAAAAGTATTTAAATACATGATTTCAAATGTATTTACAAATACAATTTTAAATACCTAAATGTATTTAACTACAGTATTTAAATACTTCCCACCTTTGACCTCGTCATAACTAATATTTCAATGAATATTCATGGTTTAAATGTAGGAGAACCCTCTTAAACTAGTGATCATAATATCATAAGATTCTATATTCACTTTAAAGATGTTGCAGATTGTAATTAAAAAATAAACCTTAATCTAAATAGGGGTAACTATGTCAAATACAGAGAAATGATTAATGATATAAACTAGAATAACTTATTTAATGGTAAAGATTGTTATGAAATGTGGAAGATTTTAAAAAGTAGGTACTTTATATAAAATTGAGTCAGAATTTTAAGAATCATTAAACAAGAGAATCCTTTACGTAGAACAGAACAATTTGATTTCATATTCTCAGCATGGGTTTACTGCAGGTAGATCATGTTTATCAAACCTTTTATAATATTTAAATTATGTGACCAATGAGTTAGATATAGGGAATAGTGTTGATGTGGCGTATCTAGATTTTAGTAAAGCATTTGACAACGTTTCACACAATTATTTAGTTTTTAAATTAAATGAAATAGGTATAAATGGGGTTGTATTATTTGCATTTTTAATTGCAGGTTAGTCTGGACAATCCGCCAGTGCCTAGTTAATTCATCACGAAGAAACACGAGAGTGGAGCTCAAAAACGGAAGAAGAGTCACAGGGAGAAGGAAATCGTCGAAAAGCTTGCCAAGATTAGTAGTTTCCCTCATACATCCACTGAATTGTCAAACAATGGGACTGGGTGTGAAGCTGCAGAATCTGTGAATATAGAGC
Source organism: Ceratothoa steindachneri (assembly GCA_963969495.1). NCBI lineage: Eukaryota > Metazoa > Arthropoda > Malacostraca > Isopoda > Cymothoidae > Ceratothoa > Ceratothoa steindachneri. Next base: position 50,196,248 of record OZ018321.1, on the reverse strand, counting down.
CTGGATCTTCACAGACTTAACTTCTGGTTCCGGAAACTTCCAGTAATAAAAATCCTCAGCCTCTTCAACCTCTTGGTTATTCAGTCACAACAGTGCTTTTAGAAGCTCTTTCTGCTTCACAACCTGATGAAACATCTTATATAGTACAAGAACAAGATTTTCACACTTCCAAACTCGATGAACTAGAATATCTCGCTGCACAAGGTATGTGTTTCAAAGTCTGATGATCCTGGACATTTGGGAAAATTCCTCACTGATTCTGACATTGATTACTGGTTAGCAAGCAATCCAAATGATTGTCAAAATCACAGTGATAATTTTGCAGCTTCAGAGAAAAAAATAGGAAATCGAATTCGTCGTTTCAAGCTGGAAAATCTGTATGTCAGGAAAGCAAACAATGATAACTTTTACAGAGACTGGGTACTGTATTTCCCATCGAAGGGTTAACTATATTGTTTTTTTCTCTAAATATTTTAAAAAATCTCATTCACACTTTGTCATTAGTGGTTTCAATGACTGGAGTAACTGTGTTAAGATACTTAAATTCCATGAAAACAGTGCAAAACAGACTCTGCTCAGTCCTGGTTATTACGATCCAAAGAAAAAGAATGTATCGATGAAAAGCTTCGTAACCAGCTGAAGCGAGAAAGAAACTATTACCAAGTAGTACTCCTTAGGGCCATTGAAGTCATAAAGTTCTTGGCTCAACGTGGACTAACATTCCGTGGAGATGAAGACATGTTTCAATCCTCTAGAAATGGAAATTACATGGGAATTTTAGAATTGATTTCAAAGTTTGATTCTTTCCTTGCACAACATATTTCTCATTATGGAAACAAAGGAAGTGAGACAACAAGTTATCTTTCTTCAAGAATATGCAATGAACCTATTGAGTTATAGCAATGCCTTTGGGCATTCCTATAATAAAAACCTAACTGCAGACAACTTCGATCAAACAAATTTATGGTTATGGTTTTCGAAACGCTATTTAGGCTGATTTATTAACAAGATAAATCACATAGATAACCATATACTATAGAGTAAATGGGTGAAGATGTGTTATCAACTATATGTGATGAAGTTCATGATGCTAAATACTTTTCCATATGTGTCGATTCAACAGCTGATGTCAGCCACATTGATCAACTTACTATCATTGTACGATACATCAATAAGAGTGAAGGTACTGTAGAGAGATTCTTGAAGCTTCTTTCCATTTTCTCTTTCCCTTGCTGAATGTAGAGGTCAAAGTTATGATAAAGCTGCAAATATGTCAGGGAAATATGATGGTTTAATGCAAGAATTAAAGAAATAAATCCATTAGTAGATTACATTCCATGTGCAGCACATTCTTTAAATCTAGTTTGGATTGCCAGTGTCAACTCTTGCCTGGATGCTTGGAATTTCTTTGGGCTTGTGCAGAAATTATATACATATTCAGTTGGATAAAAAACCCGCTGGAATTTACTAACAAAGGGATTGTCACCTAATGAAAATGATAGAATTCTAACCCTATAAACATTATCACCAACACATTGGCATTTCCATTCTGAATCAGTGAAAGCACTGCACATAAATTACTCTAACGTCTATGCTATGTTAAACGAAATTGCAGAAAATGAAGAAGTAAAGGGAGATGCTCGACTTGCTGCATCAGTTTTTGCAAAGAAAATGTGCTTTCTTGAAAATGCATTTATGTGTGTTCTTTGGAACAAGATACTGCAGCGCTTTCAGGAAGCTAGTACTCTTCCCTAAAGTACAAATATTGATATCAACATGGTTGTATCATTGTTTCTATCACTTGAAAGTTTTGTTGCTGAGCTTCGTGATCAATTTTATGAACTGGAGAGTGAAGTAAAGAATATCGTAGAAAATGTTGAATAAGTATATGTATCGGAAAAAAGTACGAAACAGAAGACGACGGCGTCAAGATGATGATTCTGCTGAACTTGATGCAGACCTTCAAGGTGTACAAACATTCTGTGTACATAGTTTTGTTATAATCATTGACAAGTTACTTGCAAGTTTATCTCAACGTCGACAAGCTTATCACCAGATTTCTGACGACTTTGCCTTTATCAAGTCATTGAGGGATAATGCTGCTGCACAGCTGAGAGGTGGTGTATCCAGCTTAGGTGAAAAGATACTCAGAACCCAACAGCGAGGATGAATTTGTAACTTTCTGATAATTTGTAACTCATGTGAGGTTGGATCGTGATTCTCATGTCCTTTTGAAATACTTGAGGAAGAATTCAGTTATAGAATCAACATTTGCCAATGTTTTAACTGCTCTGCGATTGTTCTTAACATTGCCAGTCACAGTCTGTGAAGGGGAACGTTCATTTTCCAAACTTTCTTTAATAAAAAAAACGGATTCCGTTCAACAATGCCACAAAAACGACTGAATGGATTATCTGTGATGTCAATCGAAAATGATGTCACCTCCTCAATGACATTTTAAACCATCATTGAACTGGTTTCAGGGGGAAATCCAAGAAAATGGTCATTAGTATAGCTATATTTATGTATATATGTATGTATGCTGCTGCCATATTCTCAGTTCAGGAGTTATCGCGAGTTCTTTGCTTGTGGTTAAGGACCCATTACTTACCCTTTTCACTCAAACATTGGGCTATCCATGGAACAGTTGCATTTAATACAAAGATAGGTTGATAACCAGTGCAACAGTGTTCGAGAATGGATAATAATAATAGTCTTGGTGGCGTTATGCTTAAGGTGCACTATGTGCTGTAGCCTATGAGGTGTCCCGCTTCGATCCCCATACTATCACATGATGCAAACTTTAATTTCAGGTAATTAATTTATTTCTATGGTAATTTAATTTTAATTTGTGTGTTAAAATTAAAAACTAATAGTAGATAATACTGTAAGTACTGTATTTCCAATCGCAGTATAACTTGAGAATAAAAAGGTGAAGACAATCTGTATAAATATACTATACCATTAATTCATTCGGATGTCTCAATAAAACACCAAATTGTTCAGATCTTACATAACTTATTTAAGGGAAGGGTCCCAAAATTATTGGTGGAGTAGGGCCCACTGTGAACTAACTCCGGCCCTGCACAGTGAGGAACGCATTCGACAAGATTCGGAGCCGTCTTGAGGCCGCGATGGAAGCTGAAGGCGGCGACTTTGAGTAGACCTTTATTTCCCAGTCATAATCTAGTTCATATTTTCTTTAAAAATTTTAAGATACATTTATTTTTGGATGAGATATTGCGAGTTTTTTTATGCAAAGCTTCAAATTTAGCCCGAACACCATATATATATATATATATATATATATATATATATATATATATATATATATATATTTGGTATTTGGCTGTACCATGTAGGGAAAAAGAAAGGTTGATTGGAGCTATTACTTTCGTTATCTTAATTTAATTTTCAAACCCATTAGTTCTGTCAATTAAATTTACTTCAGAAAAAGAAGAAAATAATAGCCTTCTTTTCCTAGATCTTCTAATAATTAGACAACCAGACAGGTTTAAGTTTTCTATTTTCAGGAAACCGACAAAAAATTTACCCTATGTCCATTTTTATTCAGGTCATTCTAAAAATATTAAAAGATCAGTATTTTCTTCCATGTATCTTAGGCCACTCAGAATATGTAGTCCTGACTATATAGACCAAGAATTTACGACAATTGAAGAGATCGTCTTCAATCTGTGTCACTCGAAATATTTTCTGGAAAACTGCATGAATAAAGCTAAAAAAAACATTCTATAACCGCAAGTTAAGGAAAACAGAACCTTTACACTACATATTACTTTTACCTTATCATGATAATTTCTTGTATGTAGTACCAATGTTAAAACAACTTGATATAAATGTAATTTTTAAAAAATATGTTAATAAAACACAGCCCAAGGAAAGATAATAATAATATAATATATAGTATATCTTGTTTGTATTGTAATTTATTCTATGTAGGTCAAACTTCTAAAAATATCTCTGTAAGAATGTAAGAATTAAGCAGCATCAAAATGCAGTATCTAAGGGATATACAAATAATGTTTTGGCCATCCACAGGCTTAAGATGGGTCACCAGATTAATTGGTCAAAAGCAGATACCATAATGCATATAAATGATTTTATTAGCAGAAATATCTTTGAATCGTTCCTAATCTCCAGCACAAAGGAGATAAATCTAAATATTAGCCCCGGTTTGATTTCTTTAGATCCAGTCCTATAAGTCTTCCTCAAATCAAACTTATCAGAGGTCATAAAAAATCTGACCATCTGATTTGATAGGGAAAACATGGCTTTGGATAAATACAGTGTCTCTCTATTTCATAAACCATTGTGAGTTTGAAAATGTTATAAGGATAACGAAAGTGCTAGCTCCAATCAATCTTCCTTTTTCCCTATGTGGTACAACCAAATATTTATACTTATTCACGTGTTACCTCTCGTGATTTTTACCCATATATATATATATATGGGTAATTTTTCGCCGGTGAAATTAAGAATTTCGTGAATGCATGTTGTTTTTTCTTATCCATACCATAGTAGACTCATTTCTGCATCGTCTGCGAAGGAAGCAATACCATGGCTAAATTTAATCTCACCCCAAATTTGAAAAATGCAAGTTGCGTATGCTTAGTATTCACACTGGGAGCTAGAATGCGAAGAACTATGAGTGTTTGGCTGTCAATCCGAGGACGGTAGAGAGGTTAAGGAAAAAAGTTGCATGAGTCAGGCTGTGATTACGAGGGTACGGCAGCGCAGCGCGTAAACCTCACTTTAATCGTTATGTTAAGAAGAAAATAACCCCTGAATTTGTCATGGATATTCAAGTCATCATTGACAACGATCCCAGTAAGTCGATGAGGTCCATAGCCATGCACAAGGCAGTGCAGTGTGAGAGTCTCTCACCCGGCAGTTATTCTATGAAGCCATCTGCTAATACTCATACAAGATGAAAAATAGCCAGCTTCAGTCGCAAAAGGTGAAGGGCAAGGGAAAGGAAGGTGCTAAGAAGCTTGTCAACAAACTGAAGCATTCCCTCAAGCCTGGCAGGCTTTGTTTCTTGTCAGACGAGAAGAATTTGTTCCAGAGCCACGTAGCCAGCTCGCAAAACAACCCCTGACTTGCTGTGTCCTTTAAAGATATACCGAGAGGACCCGCCGTCGACCCTTCCAGGCGCCCTCCTCCTCTTGGTTTCACACGTTGAGCGGGGTCAGAGGGAGAAGGAGTAGCGGGAGCCGTGAGGGTGGATAGGAAAAGAAGAGGGAAAATAATGAAAAGGAAGGTTTAGTAGGAAAGCAGGTTTAGTAGGAAAGCAGAAGTTGATCTTAGGTGACCGACTACTGATAGGTTCGGATAGAAGGATAGAATGGGTAAGCTCCATACGTTTGGACTTACTGATTAACGTGGAATCCGAACCACGACCTGCTTTACCTTTTCTATTTCATCCTCTATCTCTACTGGTAAGCAATTGCAACTTCTCTAAAGTTGTCGGGTGAGCCTATCAATCACTTTTTTTTGTATTCATTCTTTCATTCTAGTTTGTAATGTAGCATTCATGCCGTTATATATACGTCTTGTTTTGATATTCTATTTTCTATGTTTTTCTGGTGTTTTTAAGTTTTATGCTTAGCACTCTTTTTTTTCTTTCTTCTCGTTTTCTTCATGTTCACGTGAATTTTTCCCTTCACTATAGTTGAGCATTTTTGTCTCGATTCACTATAGTTAAGCAATTTAGTTACCAGTTCACCACTCACTTTCACTGTTATCTATTCATCTTGGGTGTCATTTTGGTTAGTCACTTTTGGGGGTCACTTATCTTGAGAGTAATGATAAGTGTTTGTATTATCTTGTTTGGTTTCTTGTTTGTCTCGTTCGGGTGAGCTGCTTAGGAGCTGGTTTCTTGATTCGGGGGTTTTCATAGTTATGTGTACAATGGTACTTCCATTATTCCCTGTTGGGGTCTTTCAGTAGGGAATTTGTAGTTGGAAGGAGTGTTAACTCTGGTGATGGTGTTTTCTGCCCCACAAAATGGAGGAAGGTTATCAATTTCCACACGAAGACTAAATCGGATTAGTTCGGCTTTATATAGGTTTCAGGTTGGGTTACAGTTCGTCTGTAGTTAATCAGCGAAGAGTTAAAAAAATCCCCAAAGCTTCGCGATCCTATATTTCAAGTGGAGTCCTGTATCACCAGCATAACGACGTTGACAAGTCGTGCACTTAAACTTGTAGATGACAAAGGATCGCAAACAATTCCGAAGAGACTCCATTAGTATAACTCAAACTCTCTCTCTCTTTATACTTTATTTTTCCTCACAAGGATTCTCTTCGGAATTCCTTTCGAAATAGAGCTTTGAACCTTCTTCTCCCCCATAGTGAATTGGATTTCAGGGATAATAGTGTTTATTTGTTGTTAACTCGTGTATTTTGGATTTGGCGCTAATTGCGAAAGTGTCATCTACAATCCTAATCCACATCCACGCATTCAATGTTGTGTCATCATGAATTTTTGAAATTTTACATAATAATTTTATGTCCATATTATGTATACCCCTTAGACCAAAGGTAAAGGACCTCTATGGAATCATTCATATGATGTAATTAGACATTTGTGGTAAAATTATTTACCTGTTACACTCGTTACGACGCTCACAACAAAGAACATAATGATAGTTTTGATGCAGTTAGATCATATAAATACGAGTATGTGTTTAAATTGCAATATTAATCAATGTGACCGCCTTCGGCCGCGAGCACACACTTCAGACGAGACCTTAAGTCAACAACTCGTTGTGGACAAAGTCCTTCCTTATGCTGGCACACACTCGTGTGACGGAGGACTCAGCTCGTCAACATTACTGGAACGGACCTTGCGGGCAAGGCCTGCAAGGTCAAGGTCAAAGGATTAAGGTTGGGGGACTGCGGCGACTAAACTACTCTGCACGGTCTTGGCCGTGTGAGCAAGAGCACCGTCCTTCTGCAAGACTTAGTCCGCCTTCTTTGTGATCTTACTCACCCAGTGCAGGACATTCGTGGCAAAAAGATGTCCCTGTAATCGGCAACGGTGAGCCTGCAACCGACCGCGAACCACATCAGCGGCAGTTTCTCGCCATTTGAGGCCACGACGCTGAACATCCTCACAGAGATCGCCTGTGCTTAGTCTTAGATACGTAACGGACCTCGCAAACGTCCTGGTCGAAGCTTACCATGTAATTGGTCTGCTTGTTGAGGACCGAATCGATCGTGAAGGATTTTTCATCAGAAAAAATGAGAATTTGATCGCCATGACTCTAAATGTCGTTGAGGAGGCGCCGATAGCTTTACCGCCCTTTTCTTTGATGGCCCTGTACATTGTGGCCACGGAGATGTTCTTCTTTTTCGTTAGCGCTGTCATTTTGATCTTTGGATCACTTTGAAGGCCTTTTTCACGGCCAAAAGTTTGACAACTTGAGGTCTGCCTGAACGAGATCGATCTTTGAGATTTTCCCCGTTCTTGACCCTCTCGACGACTCTGTATGTAGACGGTCATCTAGCTGGCGTAGACCGCACACAAGATATCAGAGATCTCGACTATTTTCACTTTCATCTCGACTCACCTACACACAATGGGAAATAAGTTTTAATGAAACGTGCTAGAAAAATAGAACTTCAAATTCCTATGACGGAACTTTTTTTTATCACAGGTAAACTTCTCGAAAGTTCGAATAACCGAGTGTAGTAACATTATTGCAAAACATTGTATATATACAGTATGTGCAATAAATATCCGATATATGGTCAAAAGTTTATTTACCATAGTTACACAACAGCAAAGTAATCGAAAATTGAACATCTTATGTATTTTGTACGTTGAATACAAATTAGTATCATAAGGCAAAAATAGTAAAACATTACTATAATTACGGCAAAAATATTAAACGAACGTTTCAAAAAGTATCCGATACATTTATGAAAACCAATTAGTATTTGGTGATATGACCTTTCGTCGCTAGTACAGCTTCCAACCGTTCATGAGGTTCTTACAAATATTTGTAGATATCTTGGCCCATTCTTCTTGGCATATTCTTTTTTAAATCTGTTAGATTTATTGGGTCCCTTTTCTGAATCTTTAGTTTTAATTCTTGCCACAGGTTCTCGATAAGATTTAGTTCTAGCAACTGACTTGGCCATTCCATAACCTTTATTTTCTTTTGCTGAAAACACGCTGCAGTGCCCTTAGCTGTATGTTTTAGGTCGTTGTCCTGCTGGAATGCACATCCTCTTGGCAACTTCAAGTCGTCTGCATACTGTAAGAGATTATCATCCAGAATCTTGCGATACATCTGAGCATTCATCTTTCCTTCAATAATATGGAGTCTTCTAGGACCTGCAGAGGAGAAGCAGCCCCATACCATTATGTTGCATCCTCCAAACTTCACTGTTGGGATTGTATATTTAGGAGCATGCGCTGATTTTTTCTGCCTCCAAACGTAACTAACACTATTCCGCCCAAATAACTCAATCTTTGTCTCGTCAAACAATAGTACAGCGTCCCCCAAACTTGCAGGCTTCTCTAAATGTTCCTTGGAAAAATTCAGACGATTTCTGACATGAATTGGTTTCAACAAAGGTGTCTTTATTGGTGTGCGAGAATGGAATCCCTCGTTCTTAAGAACTGCTCTAATTGTATTTTTGCATACATTTATCCCAACAGCTTCCAAATCTTTCTGAGGTTCAGATCGAGTCACTCGAGGATTCTTCCTTAATTTACGGACTATATGTCTAGCCGTAGGGTTTGAAATTTTAGATGAACGCCCTGAATGTAATAGACTTGCAGTGGACTGATATGACATGAACCGGCGAATCGTGTCACCAATGGTTGAGATTGGTATTTCTAGCATAGATGAAAATTTTCTATAGCCCAAACCACTTTTATGTAACTGAACAATTTGTTCTCTGGTCCTTTTTGGCAATTCTTTAGGCTTAGCCATATTAGAATTAGAGTGTTGAACGATGACCTCTTGCTCATGCAGCTCTCAGACACTGACTGAGGTCCGCTGTTTCACGAAGTAGATTATTTTTCTAGAAAGTTCTACAGCATTCCTGTCACGTTAACCACTCTGGAATGTTCGAGAACTATTTATTATCGCTTTAAAACTAATTTTGTGGGTGTGTTGAATACTTTCTGAGGCAATAATCTAACACTTTTGCCGATATAATGTCAATGCTTTACTATTTGTGTATTCTAATACCGAATTTGTATTCAACGTACAAAATACATAAGATGTTCAACTTTCGATTACTTTGCTATTGTGAACTATGGTAAATAAATTTTTGACCATGTTTAAGATATTTATTGCACCCACTATATATATATATATATTTATATATATATATATATATATATATATATATATATATATATATATATATATATATATATATATATATATATATATATATATATATATATATATATATATATATATATATATATATATATATATATATATATATATATATATATATATATATATATATATATATATATATATATATATATCAGAGGCAACTCCAGGTCATCAGTGTCACTCGGGCTCATCACAGAGTTCGCATAAGACACATGTATAAAAGAAGGTAAGAGACATAATACACACCACAGACTTATATATGCACTAATAATCAATGTTGGGTCTTGAATTTTCACCTGCGGCATTTGATATTTACAGTTACGCACATATCTATTGGCAACACACACGAAATTTTGTAATTTACGAATTTTTATACGTTACTAGTTTGAAATGTACATATTTATATTATATTTAATTATATTAGTCTAACAGCAATATATTATAATGTATAAATAATAATAAAAAAAATTATTAACATTAAACATGGTGTCTATTAGAAAAACACAAGAAGCAAAAGTTTTGGCAACATTAACATAATACTGATTTAGCAGATCACATTATTAAAATTAGTGGTAAAGAATTGACTGATGGAATATTCTAGACTAATCCAGGACAGTAGGTTACTTGCACAGCTAACTTTTTTGGGGTGTTCATTATGGTATTAGAAACAGCTGAACAATCATCTTCACAATAATTTTGAAATATCAACATGGTGAAGACATCCGAACACTCAGAAGCATATAAGAAGCGTATAATTGAGCTGCACAACTAAGGAAATGGATATAGAAAAGTTTTGGCAAGTTTGAATATCCCAATTTCATCTGTAAGAATATTATTGTAAAATGTAGGGCTGATGTGACTACTGATAATCGTGTGCGGGAAAGGCGACAAAGAAAATTAACTGACAGAAATGTAATTTTAATATATAAATTACTCACTTCATTTATACATTGACTCCCGTCATCTTGGTTTGAAGGCTGTTACTTCCTTCATGATGTCCACGTAAAGGCAACTCTTGTTTACAAAGGTATAACACTGCATTTATTAACTGTTTTAAAAATTGTCGATTTTCTTCAGCTGCTTTGTTATGCTGTTCTATTTCCAGTTTAGCAGACTCACTAATAGCTGTCACAATATCGTACAGTTCGAAAGTTTTCAAGCTTTTATAACTACTTAAATGACTCACTAATTTAGGGTGATGCTTACAGTCACTCAGGATGTTTTAATAATTATTACAGCCTCCATTTGTTCACAACTGATTAGCTTTTGGTTGAAACAACAAACATGGCCAGCAGTAGAGTTTCTCGGTGACGGTACTTGGACAAAGTTAATCAATCTGTTCATACCATCTTATCTGGAATGTTCGAGTTCCAACTTAGGTTTTCAATGAAGGAGTCGGCCTACCTGCTCGAAGAATTTCACGTTTTTCCCGCAATATTTCTAGCCTCAAATGGCTTATTTTTGTATAGTTAGCACTATTTGTTACTCTATTTTTAAGTTAAGGGTAAAAATAAAACAACCCAGCAAATAACAACTGATCTTTACATAAAGAATAACAGCAATCAAATAACGACAGCGACGTGTAAAACAAACATTAGCCAGAGACCGATTTGACTGTCGCCTGTTCTGTACTCTTGATAAGAGATGCCAGTTAGTCTTTTACACCTACCAGGTTCATTCGTATTAGCCCGAGTTGCTGGATAATTTATCGCTCCTTTAAGAATATTGTAGAACGGTAACCTTTCATACATTGGAATTTAAATTCTAATCTCTATAGAAATCTATTGTTTTAATTTCTTTTAATTTTTACGAATATAGATAACTCGGGCTGTAACTTCTGAGCCCGAATCAAGCGTGTGTGTTCGATGTCGAGATAACGTCTGCTGCGAATGATACCTTTTGACACAGGGCACCTCTAAGACGACCGCCAGATGCTGAACGAAAATATATGAACTGCGACCAGGCTCAATAAAAGGAGCCCGAGTTATTGGCTTCAATTACTTACTTGAAGTAAGTGTTGGCAGAAATTAATTCAGCTTGCAAATACACGTTCACTTTACTGAATTTATACTAGGGCTAAGCGCGAAAAGCCCGAGAGCCGGAGTTGCCAGGCAGCGAGCGGTTGCTCGATGCCTGAGTTTGCTTTGTTCTAATCCTGCCCCAATGCGGATTTTTCGAATTAGGAAATAATATTTTTTAGAAGAAAAAAATATTCCGTTTTTACCTGCAGCGAAGCCACAGGTCAAGGCGTCGCTTATTTTCAAAAGGAGTAAAGTTCAATTGTACCCATTTATAGCCATGAAATCACCCATATGACCATGGGACACATATGGTTATTCATCCCCGAGATTTCAAATCTGCTATCGGATTTGGCGCTGGGTGGCGCCATCTAGTGGCAGAAGCCTTATTTAGCCATTCAAAGGCACTTGTAAGTGATTTGAACCATAGGAAACCATCAATACGATAACAATTTAGTATCTAATCACAAAACGCCGCAGGTCATTGGAGGGATTTTCGCTCTTGTTCTTTTTCATGCGGTAGGCCGGGTATATATATATATATATATATATATATATATATATATATATATATATATAATCGATAACTGGCGATAAATTTATCGCCCGATAAGGTGATAACTGATAAATCGATAAATCCAAAATTATAATACAATATTGATTAGTGACTATATATAGCGTTATTTTATAATACAAAAGTAAGAATATTTGAATACTGTTTCTTAGTTTCTTACCTGGTGAGGCTCTCCTTCATCCCCTCATAGGTTTTGAGGAGAGCTTCCAGCTCGGACCTACCTATTTCTGCCTCCAAGGCACGCGCCGCTCCTGTGCTTAACTGGAACCAAAAACTGAAAATATGGATTATCGCTAGTTTGAAACCAAAAGTATCGGCGATACCGATGAATCGATAACGCTGAAAAAAATATCGGATAACCGATAACCCGATATCGTTATCGCGATAACGCCAACCTATGCAATATATAATAATTTAATACTTATTCCCCCCCCTCCTTTTTGCTCTTATTACAATCATAACACTTCGTAGCCTGGATCTAAAAATCAAATTCACAAATTTCTTTCCCCACTCAACTTATAATATGTCATACAGTTCCGTTTTATTTGTACTTGTGATAGTTCTTAGGTATTCCTTTTCCAAGCACAATCCGCAAGTGTTCTATTGGATTTAAATCTGGGTTATGTGGTGGTCACTCCAGAGAGGTGATCCTTATTTATCCAAACCAATTCTTGCTGCGGTGGGATGAATGGTATGGGGCAGTGTCCTGCTGAAATATAACTTCCTTTCTTGATGTTGCGCGGTGCAATTTCTAGATAGATGGCTCTAGAAATTGCAACAAGGTGATTCAAGTTGTGGAGTTTATACTTCCATGTCCTAAAAAAAAAAACCTCCCCTGCCCCCAACGAAGACACGAAGCTCAATACCATGATATAACTACCTCCATACTTCACAGTTGGTACCACACAAGCAGAGTGAGATAAAAGCCTATCCAACTCTTCTTCTCACAAGTACTGAAAGTTAGCAAAATTGTTACGAAAAGTAAAATATTTAAATAATTTTCTTCCATGATATATTTAAATGGAACTACATAAATTACATGTAAAACAACAATATAATAATCTTTCTTACATGCCTCTTAATTACTTTCCTCTGACCAGATAACTTTAGACCATTCTTCATGTATATAATTTTTTTTTATCTTTGGCCCACTGAAGATTTTTTTTCTGTTAACCTCAGATATCCATGGCTTCTTTCTCGCCTTGTATCCTTTTAACCCTTGATGTTTAAGTCTCCTTCTAACTGTTTATGGGTGATATTTTTGAACTTGAAGGTTCATTAAACTCCCTAGCAAGTTCAGAAGTTTTTCTGCAATTGTGTGGTGAAGTTTGAATGATAGATAGATCTGTCTTCTCTAGGTGATGTAAGATGTTTTTTGCCACTTCTCCTCCTTGATGCAAATCCTTTGGTCTCTTGGTATTGTTTTATAGTGGTTAGATAATATATCTCGAACATTTTATGCTTTTTAACAATTTATACTCGTGATAACCTTGGCTATGGAGAAGTTTGACTTGTGTTCTTTGTTTCTGTAAGTTCTTTAATTTTAGTGATATTTCTTATTTAGAACGATATTGAATACAGAATAGTTATAAAGTTAAGCTGAAACATAAGGAATCATAGTCAAATTCTGATTTTGGAAGACATACCATTTTATTAATTACACTCCATTTAGTAAAATACTAATAATTCAACTATATTATCAAAATATACTTTATTATCATGATATATTATAAATAATATGATAAGTTCTAAAATTTTTAAAGAAATATGTTAAATTTATAAATATATGAGGGTTGATTTATGCTGTTGGCCAAGGAAAAAGGGAGCAGACCTCGAGTACGCGACTAATCACCGATGCCTTTGACGAACTTCCCCATTGATAACAACTCTCTTCCTTCGTTTTTCTAGTCAATATTCGATCCATTTTACAACACTTTCCTATTTTGTGTGATTTTAGCTTTATACAGTATATTTTGTGTATCTGTGTCAAAAGCCTTTTTAAAGTCGACCTAAACTACATCAACATTTTATCTTGGTCAAACGTTGTTATCCTTTCGTAAAAAAAAAAATCGACCCAAAATGGTCAAAAGAGACGCAGTAAGTCATTTATTAGGTGATTTGCCTTCAGATGTTCCACGATCATATTTCTAACAAAAGGTTCCAAGAGATTACCAACTACTGAAATAAGGGAAATGGACCCAAAATAATAGATTTTGTGAAAATTTTATAATGTGGTTTTAAAAGTTCATTTCCTAATTATTTTAGATGGTTTAGATAGATTTTATCGGGACAGGAAAATTTTGATTTGGGGAAGTATTTTTCAAAGTGAGAAAGTAAATGACAAATTTAGGGAGATCCCGCTAAGCAGCCGTAGCAACACTGAGTAACAATCAGTCCCTTGTGCGTGGCGTTGGTGTTTGGTTGTGTTGGCTCGTTGTAGTGATGTATAAAGTCGTGCGTGCATAATCAACTCAAGATGACGGATAGGTTTCACAGGTAAATATGAATTAGTTGTGGCGTGGCACATCTTACTATAGTGATTTAGTTCTGGCATGCTATATTTACAGAATAGAAAGAGGTAATTTTAAATATATTTGTCGTGTCCTGTTCACTATGACAACTATTTTCAATAAGATAAGTCGCTGTTATACTATGTAAGATTAAGATAATCCGGTCCATTCCACACTTTTAATTTCAAACTAAAATTAAGTCATTTACCCGAATTCAATTCGTTTGGAGATTTATTGATCAATTACGCATAGCGACTTCAAGTTGAGATCCCTGAAATGTGCATTGGACGTAAAGTCAGTTGGTCCTTTATTCAATCATTGAGGAGAATCGGGAAATAATGGAAGCGTGGCTAGTCTGGTGGATATGGCGGGACTGCGAGCGTCGAGGCACGGCTTCGATCCCAGTAAACGCAAAAAATAAACTTTCAGCAGCGTCACGAGATAGCTGCCCACTGGCGGATATGCTGAATCTACCCCCGCCGGAGTAAGGGACTCCACACTCACATAATAAATCACAACACACACACACACACACACACATATATATATATATATATATATATATATATATATATATATATATATATATATATATATATATATATATATATATATATATATATATTCGTCAGTATTTTAAGATCATTTGTAGGAGGGTAGAAAAGGATGCATAACACATCAGAGAAAATATGTATTTAAATGAAAACCAGTAGAAATAATCTTGATAATCCTTATAATACGCCTATTCAATGAATCCACCCTTAGTCTCAATGAGTGCTTCAATTTAGGGTTTGAAGTGTTGACATTCCAGAATCAGATGATCTTTATCAATTTCGGACATATCTTTGTTATAGCGGACTTGAGAGAGTGAATGGTGTCATGGTGGTGTTGATTGACCTCTCTCGACGATGCCCCATACGTAATAATCCAGTAGATTAAGGTCGGGTGAGCTAGGATGCCATGTGTCTAGGAGCACATGGTCGTGGAAATTGGCACGGATCCAACCTTGGGTTGTTCTAGCCTTATGAGATGGTGCAGAGTCTTGTTGGAAGATGTAAGGTGTTCCGTTGCGTACTCTGTCTATCATGCGCCTCACATTATTCTCCTAAACATCTGTGTTGGCACCACCATTGACCTCTTAAGCCCTGTGAAAGAAATGAAGGGCATCATATCTCCCTCACTGCTAACGACTCCCAGAACCATCACAGGTGCTGGAAGGTGCATTAGGGGTTGGAACTTCGCTCGTTACTCTGCATAACCATTTGTCATTTATTAAGTTAACCTTTTGGTCCTGGTCGAAGTTTTCTCATCAGAGAAAAACCAAAGCATTCCAGCTTCTTGATGTTGCAACATGGAGAACATCGGCAGCTTCCAGGTCTGTACTAACTTTGCCAATGAAAGATCGGGCACCTCTCATAAAGCGACCAATCTCTGTATCATTGTGCTGAGCTTTTATGGCAAAGATTACAGCGTGGCTTTTCATTTGCTTCCTCACTTTATTACTGACGTTTCGCTCCTCTTGAGCTTCCTCAGAGGAGCGAAGCATCAGTAATAAAGAACCTGGTACCACTTGGGTTATCTCTTATCTCCATTTTTGTTGAAGATCCCCATCAATATATATATATATATATATATATATATATATATATATATATATATATATATATATATATATATATATCTTCACAGAAACAATATAAACAGGTTCCGGAACCGTGTTGATAGAGTACTAGTGTTCCCTATGGGGACTGGCACCCCTGTGCCTTCGGGCTTTCCAGCGATTGTTATTCTGATTTTTATGTGCCTTTCATTATTCGGTCGGGGGATTACGTCCACGAAGCGAAGGACGGATGGCACAACTTACTATGAAATAATGTAACCTGTCAAGGGAAGTCGATTCAGGGGTCAAAAAAGAATAACAAGGAAAATAGGTAGAAAAGATAAGCAAAGGACAACCCTTGTCACCCCTAAATTCTGGGTCCTTGCTGGTCATGTCTACAGAACTCCTTCTTTCACTCCTTGCCATTTGCGCCCGCTACGTTTGAAATCAAATTTCGAGTAGAGCAAAAATGCCATCAAGTTGGACTAATTTCCGCTCTTTTCACAATGAAGTAGATTCAGTTTCATTTTCCAATAGAAATTCTTGCGTAAACAGATGGAACAAGCGAAGTGTTTGGCTAAAGTCATTTGTTAATAAACCTATCCAACCATTGAAGTGTATATATATATATATATATATATATATATATATATATATATATATATATATATATATATATATATATATATATATATATATATATATATATATATGGTTGAGGAATAAGTTCTTGCGGTTTTATCAAATTTATTCATTACCATTAACAATTTTAGAAAAACTTCATTTTTAATTGATAACAATATGCAATTTAATCAATAATGTATTCTCCGTTGTTATTTACGACTTCTTCCCAACGTTTAACTAGTTTTTCGATGCCACTGCAATAAAAATTTCTGAATTTTGACTCGAAGAATTCGTCTAACCAGGTTCTTAATTCCATATCAGTATTGAACGAAACGGCGCGCAAATTGTTGGGGGAACAGATAGAAATCCGATGGAGCCAAGTCTGGCGAATATGGAAGATGCGGCAGGATTTCCCAATTAAGCGTTTGGATGACGTCTTTTGTCATATTGGTAATGTGAGGACGAGCATTGTCGTGTTGCAGAAGGACTCCATAACGTCGATGAGGTCGCTTTTCACGAATAGCTTCGGCGAGTCGATACATTTGTTGAACGTAGAGTTCTGCACTGACAATCTCGTTGTTCGCAAGGAGCTCATAAAGAATGATGCCTTCACAATCCCACCACACACACAGCATCGTCTTTCGTGGATGAAGTCCTTGCTTTAATCGCGGAAGTGGTTTTTTATTGGGGCTAAGCCATTGTTTTCGATGGTTCATGTTGACATAAACACCTCACTTTTCGTCGCCAGTGATGATGCGGTGAAGAAATCTGTCCTTATATCCACGAGTAGCCTTGGGACGAGCAAGCAAACCTGCAGCAATTGTGGAGCGTTGAAGTTTGTTGCTTTCGTTCAAAGCGTGCGGAACCCATGCACCGAGTTTTTGAACTTTCCCCATCGAATGAAGGTGATTCACTACAGTTTTGTGATCACACGCCAATTGTACAGCCAATTCTCTAGTCGATTGACGAGGATTTTCATGAAGAAGGTCGTTCTATCGATCTTCATCCAACTTAATGGGGCGACCCGGACGTTCTTCGTCATTAAGATTGAAATGACTGTTTTTGTAACGTGAAAACCACCATTGAGCTGTCCTTTCTGATAAAGCATTTTCTCCGTACATAGCACAAATATCGCGACGAGCTTTGGCTGCGTTTACATTGTTCCCTCTCGATTGAAAATGAATAACAACAAGTGTCGAAAATGCGCCTTTCTTTCAACTTCACATTCCATTTTGAGGGTACAGAAAAAAAATTAAATTAACACAACTTCTAAATAAACCGCAATGACTTATTACTCAACTTCAAGACGTAGCCTAAGCAAAAGCCTAATAGTCTACGCTGTCAAGAGACGTAGCCTAAGCAAAAGCCTAATAGTCTACGCTGTCAAGAGACGTAGCCTAACCTTTGCAAATTTTGCTCTCATTATTTAGTATTGTTTCTTAATATGTGCACAAATCACGCCAACAAAACTTAAATCAACACAACATTAAAAAAAAAACCGCAAGAACTTATTCCTCAACCTAATACAGTCATGGGCAAAAATTTGAGACTACTATATTTTTTCCTATAATAAAATTAATGGAATAATCAAACGTTGCATTTTTTTTAGTATGTTTTTTTTTAATCAAAATTAGAAGGTTGAATATAAAAAAATTCAGTGCCCAAACCTCATTTTATTAAATACAGTTAATTGATACGCTCCGTCAATATTTACATATCCCTTGTTCTTCGGGACAGCTTCAATTCGTTTTGGCATGATGGAGACCAAATTTGTGATGATAGCATAATTGATATTTCTACTTTTTATTCAATAGGCATCCACAACTGCTTACAATTTGATGGCTTCTGCTTATCAACGGCCAGTTTGATTATCCACCCACCCCCGAATTCTCTATTGAGTTCAAATGTTCTATTTTATTTTCAGCCAAGAATTTTGTCATTGCGTTTGCTTTGTGCCAAGGTCGCCATCATGCTGAAAAATAGAGTTATCATCCCCAAATTTATCCTGAACTGTTGGAAAAAGGTGCTGATTAAGCACGTTTTGGTACCATTTTTGAGTTCATGGCTGTGTTCTTGGGCAAAATTATTTGTGCTCCAGTTCCCTTAGATGAGAAGCAGCCCCAGAGATGGAGAGTGTTCGGATGCTTCACCGCGGGTACGACACAGGACTCGTGAAAACGTTCCCCTTTTCTCCTCCTAACGAAGGATCTTCCAGAAGCTCAAAACAAGCGGAAGGAGCTTCCTCAGAGGATATCATTTTGTCTCAGTCTTGCACAGTTTATTCTTTATATTTCCTACAAAAGTGGAGCCTATCCTTAAGGTTCTTCTAGGTGAGATGAGGCTTCTTCGCAGCCCTTCTCGACTTGAGACTTTAGTCGAAAAAGTCTGTGCCTCACTATGCGCGCTGAAGCGTTCACACCTGCTTCTCTCCAATACTGAGCATTTTTGGCACTGGAAGCAACCCGATCTTTGAGCTGGGACCTTACCAGGAGGCGATCACGATCATGGGGTTTATATGAAGCTCTAGTGGGTCCAGGAGACTTCTTCAGAGTAGTTTGTGTAACAAGTCTGTTATAGTCAGTAATAACCCTAAAGATAGTGTTCATTGAGACTCTATGCTAGTTATTGTATCTCTTAGAAAGTCATTTGGCTAGTGACGCAACAACTGACCTGGACCGAGGACGAAAAATAGTCTAGCCTAAGTGGACTCCCTACAACGGGGACCTGCCTTTGTTGCAGAAAAGCGACGGGCTCTCGATAGTTGCGGACCATGTAGGTGCAAACAATTTGTACGATTTCTTTTTCAATCGCCTTGTTATATAGTGAATGTAAACCCTATTTATTGAGCCTTTGTGCAGTTTTTTTTTTGTAATTAAGCTCTTTTCCATCTATGAATGAATTCCAGGGGATAAGCTTTCTAATAAATTTTGACTCGCTACTTTGTCAATAGGTTTCGTGTACCATACAGAAAAAGCTCTTAATTAATTCAAACTTTTTGCAAAGTTTGCTCAAACACATAATTGAAACATCAACATTTACCACTACTAATAATAATTTAATAAGTACTTTATCCTCAATTTCCACTTGAATATTATTATTTTTTTTAACACATTAATGATTGTTTAGTATCCAAGGACGACCGATCCCATTCGAAGGATTTGGAAAGTCAGCTTTGGTCTGCCATTGAGTTAAGTGATTGCTGTCGTGCCAAACTTATTTCGCACATTTTCTTTGGCATTTACATGCCCTAAATACCCCATAGCTGTGAAATAGAGGCGCATGGTCCTCACCTAAGTGAACGAGGTTCCTTCCCAACCCAACCCACTTAGGCCGGAATGAAAACGGGGGTAATCGAACTAAGCGTGAAGCGAATGAGGGAAAAACAGAGGGAAGGATTTTTGTGTTCTTTGATGCGAACTACTAGGAGATCCTTGCAAGGGAGTTATAGTTCGCGCTTTCGGGTTATGGTGCCACTTGTACGAACTTGTTCATGGAAGTTAAGACGCCAATGCAGCTCATTTAGTATTGAAGAACACTGAAATTCCATACTTTATCTCTTTCATTATTAATGACCTTTATATTTACTTCCTCCTTTCCTTTGTTATTCTCCTCGTCCGTTCACTGAGTGAAAATACCCTCGTTGGATTACACATTTTTCCTTTCGTTTCTCAAAAGTCTACGTGTGTGTGAACAAAACAAAGGGCAGGTGTGGCGCTATTGGGGTGTGAAGAGTGCGTTCCGTTCCTCCGTTAATTTGTGCCGGGAGTTGTGCTTGGTGGGCGGCGTCGAGCCTCGCCACCCACGGGCGCGTACACACCGACAGCCCACGCCTATGTACACGGCAAAAAAAAAAGCTCTCTTCCGGTGCGCCCTCGAGAGGAAGCCCCCGGCGGGACTCAACGGGAAATCGAGTTTCCTCCTTCGCTGCCGCTTCCCCGTCGGGTCAGTGACAGGAAACGGGAAAAAGGACAGAGTGCGTCCATTAAGTAGGTGGGATACACATTAACCCTTCACACGTACATCAAATATATCTGTGTTTTTTGTATAATTCCCACGTTTCGATGGCCATCTTCATCTGACAAATATCACACATCCGCCTTTTCTGAAGATGAGGCCGATCCCAGGAGCGCTGGATGGCAAGATTTTCGCTCTCACTCATCTCAGCCATTTCATTTTTTTTAAACTCATTTTGTGAAAGTTTTATTTGATTGGGGCAAATAAGAAAACTGCTACAACCAACGAGGCCATTTAATGTGGAATGATGAGGGTAGGGATAAATGAACGAGTATATTGTATATTTAGAAAGAAAAGGAACAAGAAAAAGGTTTAGGATGATAAATAATGCAATAAGCCACTGTGTAAACCTTAGATAACTGGTCCCGGAGGGCGTCTTTTGAACTTCCAAAACAACTTCATGCATAGACATTCATAATATCAGGTTATACATCTCCTGAGGGGTAATCTGCCAGTAAGTTATATAGAATTATTTTCTTTTACTGTTTAAAGCTAATATAATCGCTATTAAGATAAGCTTTGGAACTCTAAGGGATAAACCTTTCATTATTTTTTTTAACAGTTAACGAGCTCCTTTAAACAATAAATTACTTCGTTATTGTTTTTTACTTTTTTTAACTTGAATAATCTTAATACTAGAAAGACACTGGAACATTGAACAAGAAATAAGTAAGTTTCGTTCAATAGATTATTGAAAATAATCAAGAATTATCGGGGGCTTCTTTTATGGTTAAAGGACGTTTTCACTGATTGAAACAAAAGTGTGTATTTTCTCAATTGCCTTCATTGTTGAAGGCTAACAAAGTCACAGGAATTGTTTAATAAAATTTGAGCTAAAATTCAAGCAGTAAAATTAGACTATTATTTGTTTTAAAAATAAGACTCGAATACGGGACGGTAGGTCGTCCTCGGAGTATCATTACGGGACAGAGGACAAAATCATCAACTTGGGGACATGGCCCATATGATACGGGACGTTTGGCAACGCTACTTGTAAGAATAAAAGTAATGGAACTTCCTAATTGAAGGTTCAAGATTAAATACTGAACGAAAAATCGAGAAGTGGAAAAGCTAATGATTATATAAATTAGCCAATTTAAGTTTCAATACCGAAAAGGAGGGATTCGAAAATCAGAATGAGCGGTTAAAAACGCCGTTACATTTACATTTGTTACACTTAGGTTCTTATTCAATTGAATCGATAGTTAAATTTACGCAAGGTTAATTTAATGAATGCAGTGAGGAGTGAGATGTACTTAATATTTTGTCTTTATTTATTAACAACTAAAAAAAAAGTTTGAATTTGATACAAAATGGGCCTATGCCACTACGACTAGAAATACATAATTCTCAAAACAAGCGTATATTCTAAAAAGTACGTAAGTACACTTTTGAATCTTCATACGGAGATATAAAGTTAACTGTGAAAAGTTACTTCATTTAAAATATTAATAGGAAGTTAAATGATCATTAACAATGAAAAGGTAGTTAGAGATAGGACCTTGGTTTCAGTTTTGTAGCAGAGCAAAATTTCTGAGAAACTCTTGCTAAGATTTTGGTGAATTTTAGTCTTAATATTTTTTTAGTGGAAGTTAAAAATCCGCTCAATGGCATGGATGATGAAGCAGGGATAAAACCCTTGATACACCCGAAACATGGAGGAATGGCATGTCCTCCAGGCTCCAGTGTGTACTCTGCAACATGTCATGTGTGACATAGGCTAGCTTGCCACAGCTGACATCTGAAGGAATGCATGACCTCTAGCTTTCTTTGTATTCTCTCCCTACCTAATTTCCGTGGGTTATGCCCTCGTTGGCTGTCGCTTAAAACTTAATTAAAATAATTAATTATTAAAATATGAAAGTGATACCCCATTTTTTATTGGTTTCGGCATTGACTCGGTAGTGGCATTTAGTGGATGATTTGTCGAATGGCAAGAGTACGTGGAATTGCTCCCCCTTGACCAAGTGAAAAAGCGAAGATTTTAGTGGTTTACTTGTGATCTGTGTAAAAATAGTTGCTCGAAGAAATATAAGTGAATTTAAGCTAAGCAAAGTTTATGATTGGACCAAATAACCGAGCCAATGCGAGGAAAATAAATAATAAAAGGTAAATTTTGGCAAATAATCGTGATAAACTGAAATGATATCTATGGAATTTGAAACTAAAATGGACGCTATCGTCTCGACGGTGATGGTGTAGTTGCTACTTCGGTGTGATATACGAAAGAAAGTAAACATGAAGCAGAATCACACGAGGATTCGACGGTGGAAAAGATTAATGAGGTGAGTTTTCCATAGTAAGGTCGTTTGATGCAAGAGGCAGCTTAATACCGAGGCGTTGACGATGGCAGAAGTTTAATGAGGCACACCTATGCCGTGAAAATGTTCTCAGTTGGGGGGGATGGGAGGTCACTTTATGCCCCGTCGGAAAGTTTGTCATCGTGTTTTGTCGGCCCAAAAGAACCAACAGTCGAGGATTGAGGCAGCAATCGAGATGGTCGGGCGATGAAATTAAGGCCAGGGACCTCCTCTGTCTACATCTGTAATCTCTGATCATTTGTCTTTTATTCCACCAAATGATTAATATGGAAACGCCAGATGCGTCTGTCACTTCTCGTCGCCTTCTTTAATCCGAGACGGTCTCTAGCTTTAATTCCCTGATGACGGGAAGACAGTTTTCTGAAACCGTTGTGTCGAAATGCTTTGGTTTTGCTCTAATCCAGGCCATTTGAACGGCAAAGCCACTCAATGCAAAACCGAATTACTCTCCGCATTACTTCAAGCGCCCCTTGCCGGGAATTTATATAAATCTATTATTTAGATTTGTTCGTTAAAAGAAGGCCATTAACAAACTTTTAAATTTATACTATCCTCTTTAATATAAAAAGATGGAATGGTAAATTGAGACGACGATAGCGCCGTCATTCCCAGGGTTTTAGAGCCTTCTAATAAATTATTGAAGAAATGTTATTCACTCATCAAATGACATAGGAATACCCGGTTTCGGTCTAATTCCGATCAAATTAATTTTATCGATACTTTGTTACTTTTTCTAAGTTCTGACAAAAAAATAGATAGGTCGCCATCTAGGGAGCCAGTAGCCACATTGTTAATTGGAATCGCATCCATATTATATTATATATCATTTTGGAGGGAATTTTTTTCTGAACTAAAATATGCCAGGACATTTAATATGAATTAATTATAAAGAAAATAGGTTTGATTTAAATAGCATTCGGGGCCGAAGCTTATATGTCAAGAAACATGGTATAAAAACTAGAGTCATAATGACATGTGGCAATCGCTTTGAAATCGAATCTAATGCTAGGCTTTTTGAATTAGGAATACTACGAGTTTATTTAAAAATAACGGGGGTTGGGGGTATAGGGGCACACCCCATTTCAAAATTACCTTAAAATAATATTTTTTGGCGGAAATAGCCTAAAGTAGGCGGCGCTACCGTCGTCTCAATTTACCGATGGAATATATTCTATGTCCTTAAGACATTTATTTTATGGAACTCTACAAATAATATCAATTTAAAAAGTCCATAATAAACTTTTGTACAAAGCTGGTGAATAAGTCAAGATTAATTCCGATTTCAGAAAACTATATAAAATAATAATACAATATAAAACCAAGCAACCAGATTTATCCCGAACACCTCAAGAACGCAAAGAATATCTCGAAGAACTGCTTCAAATGACTGTTCAAACCATAAACCAAAATATTCATAAACGCGCTATAAGAATCTGAGGCCAGATTGAGGAAATCCTCTCAGAGGAAGTACTGAGTAAACTTACATCAACATAAAAGGAAACCCAACTTAAACGATACAAGTGAAACTTAAAAGGAGTAGTAAAAAAGAATAACAAAGTATTGAACCAATACTGCTAAAATGAATTCACGGGAAATTAAGATCACAAACTTACCTACCTAGAAAAAAAAGAGGAAATACCAAACAATACATAAATGCTCGCAAGCTAGACACATTAAACAAAACAAAAATAAAATAAATAAACATAAAGAGGTGTTCAGAAAAATAGGCTTGAAGGCTAAAAATATAAAAACTGGCAGAATATTACAAAACGGAAACCAAAAAGGACAGTTTGTCAGGCAGCCTAATTCAGGTTGTTTACCCTTTGTCTCACTTCTCTCTCATTACACCCTTTTTTTTCTAACTAACGATTTCGTCCTATATACATTTTTCCTACCTATGACATCTCAATCCTCAAGATCATTAATTAGAAAATACAATAATGAAATAGCCTTGAATGTGGCTATTTCTACAGAACGTTTATAGTAATGAGCTAATTTCAACCGAAACTATCGAAACCAAACTCCAGTTTGCCATTAAGTACTGTCGAAGGACCTGATCAGTGGAATTCTTGCCGCACTGGGGCAGCCTTTGCTATGGCAAAGGTTCCTTCATCCCAATAAACCGAAGACTTCATTTTAAAAGTTGTAGTCGCCTCTCCTAAACTTAGGGAGGAAAATCATCGATGAAGAGAAGGGGATGGAGGGAACTATTTAAAAAGTTGTGTACATTTCGTTGCCATACCAACTGCTAACGTGAAAATCGAGCTTAAGGCGTCCTGACCGCACCTTTACGAATTTATTCATGGAAAGCTTTAAGTGCTCCATTCAGGCTAATGAGATTTTAATATTCTCCAATATGTTCAACATTTTTTTTCTTTGTTCATTTCTCATTTTCCCTCTTTTGTTTCTTCTTTTCTCAATCTCTCCAGCGGCCAAATAGGTCCGCTCTAGGCTAAATAAGGAACTAATCTCCTTGAAAAAAAACAGCCTGTACAAATTTCTTTGCGTGGCACGAGAAATCTTTGGGTAGAATCAACTTCTAAAAGATTAAAATGATTATTAACATTACAAAATACGAAATGTAATCATTGATGCATCCTAAAGTTAATTACAGGTGCCATTACTGTATAAATCAATTCGAAATTTGAGTCATCTAACCGAAAGGGTGCGAGGGAAAGAACTAAGGGCACCAAAGGTGCATCTTGTACCTCAATATTCTTGAATCTTTACAATTGGCGTTAATTCCATAAATATGGTATACTTTAAACATTATTGTTTACATTTAATTATCATTCGTCACTAGTCTAAACTTATGGGGATTATTTAATAGCATAAACCTAGCGGACTACAAACAAAATTACTTTTTTATAATTGTAAGTCTACAACGTAACCGAACCTCGGTTAGGTTACCACCGCATACTAGAGGTTCATGGTTTGGGCACTTACCTCCCCCGCCCTCTAACATTTTCTAAGTTAAATAATTTAATGACAATAAATAATTAATTTTAAATAAAATTATCCCCTTTGAAAATGGTGTGGATTCGAACCTGTGATGTCAAATGCTCGTCGGTCAACAGGTTACTTACTATTTTAAATCATTCGTCCACCATTCACATGCCGCTCTCAAGCATTGTAGGCTAGTCACAAAGAAAGGGAGAGAGAGAATAAATAATTTGAGGAATTAGGAAATAACCGTCACTTTATCACATTATCACGCTTTATTATTCCACCGTCCTTGCCATGCGACTATCCTACAATGCCTGAGTCGACGAACATTTGGCATCACAGGTTCGAATCTCCACCATTTTCAATGGGGATAATTTTATTTAAAATATTTTTAAGGTTATTATCGATCAAAGATTAATAATGTTTAAAGAAAAAATATAACTTGACCCATCCCCCCCTCCTTTCCCGCAACTCAGGGGGGGGGTTCTAGGGATCCCGGTTAATTGTTGTAAACTTAGTCAAGTCTGGCCTTGGCCTATCCTGAGATGACAATATGATTCAGCAGATGACAAAGGCCACAAGGGCCTATCAGATGTCATCCGAGTCATTACCTATCCCATAAACTTCATCCACAAAATTGGGTCTGAACTGCTTTTTAAAAAGGCATCACCAATATGGCATCTCACAAATTATATCCTACAGCTACAATACACATATCAATAATATAATATATACATAAATTGATATTACGATATGTAATTTGCCCCAATACAACTTGAAAACCATGATAACCGACCCTCCCGATATACTCATCTAACCTGCACTTCAAAACATTTAAATTTGGACTGCTTATCATCTGTGGTAAACACTTACAGTAATCTACCACTCTGTTGGTGAAAAAATACTTTCTCACATCCAACCTACACCTGTATTTTTTTAATATTCAAGTAGTCACCCCTAGTCCTATTATTATCTTAAACTCAAAGAACTTGCTAAAATCCAATTTATGTATCCGAGAACAAATTTTAAAAACCTCAATCTTATCCCCTCTCACCTACCTTTCAAATGAGAACATATTTAGCGCGCTCAACCTACGAGTATCTCCATATTCAAGGTGCTTCAGCGAAGGTATTATTTTTGTTGCCCTCCTTTGTACTGACTCTAGCAGGTTGATATCGTGTCTAAAATGCGAGGACCATGCTTGAGTACAGCTCTTTAAATATTGCCTGACATATGAGTTATATAGTTAAAGGATAACCTCCTTACTTTTTATAACTAACATTCCCCTTAATGAAGCCCAACACTCAATTTGGTTCTATTTTTTGTCTCAATACACTGCTTTGAAAACTTCAGTGACCTATCTACTTTTACTCCTAATTTCTTCTCATCCTCTACTGCATTCAGCTAATCCCCATCTATTTCATAGCTAAATTTTCTATTATCTCTTCCTATGTTAATAACTACATTTTTAATGTCAAATTCACACTTTACACTTTAAAATTAGCCTCAACTTCATTTACTAAAGATGACAATTTTGTTTAGCAGTAAAAATTTACCCTACTATTTACACCCTCCCCAAGATCATTTATATAACTAGGAATAATAATGGGCTAGAACTGATCACCTGAGCCACGCCACTGATAGAGTCCCTCCGCTGTGACCTCACCCCATTCAGTACCACTCTTTGTCTCCTGTCTTTCAGCCATTCAGCTATCCAATTCAAAACTTCCCCATATATCTCATGTATTTTTAATTTGTGAACTAATCTCCTATGTGGAACCTTATCAAAAGCTTTGCTAAAATCTAAGTCAATTATATGAACATCCTCTCCCTTATCTAATTGTTTAGTTGCATAATCCATAGATTCCAGTAAGCTTGTTAAACATGATCTACAATTTCTAGACCCAGGCTGAGCAAAATTTATTAAACTTCCTCTTTCTAGGTCATCAGAAATATCCTTCGTAACTACTTTCTCAAAAATGTTACAAATTACAGATGTTAAACTTGCTGGTCTATAGTTATTTGGGTTCTCTTTGCCTCCTTTCTGAAAAATTGGCACCGTATTTGCTATTTTCCAATCACTAGTTATTTCTTCAAGCTCCAATGATCTAATATATATCTTCTCAAGGGTTACTGAGATAATTAATAGTATTCAACTCAATTATACGCCATTTAATGATTTCCTTATCTACATTAATGGTATTCAACGCCTCAACCCCTAACCTAGAACTATTTTCTGTAAATACTGAAGCAAAATGGTCACAAGTAAGAGATCACTAATTTTAGCCTTCGGGTTTGGCTCCATTATCCTAAATCTAATTTTGGGGAAAATAATCTAGGGGGATAACATATTTAAATCATTATCATCATCAACCGATTTCCTACAAAGTGGAGTTTGCGTACATTAACGCCGCCACTACTGGCACGACTGGACGGGGGACCGCGACAGCGTAGGCCATTACCGACATTGGGTATTGCGCTCGCAGGAAGAAAACTTCCGGGTCCGTTGCTTTCCAAGACCGTTTTAATTTCCTTTTACGGGAAACGGTATGGGTTTTCTTTCGTCCTGTCTCACATACGGATGACCTTTGATAGGCCCTTGTGGCTTTTGTCATCCGTGTAATTATGTTATGTATGTTATACAAATGAACGGATGAAATTCCTTCGACCTCCCTACAATACATAAATTTAATGGGAAAGCTCTTTAAAAACAACAACAATTAAATAAGAATCGAAACAAACAAGCTTGATCTAAATTTATGACAAGCTGTAATAACAAAGACGCTGATCCCAAAACTCATTCCTTCGTCTTAACGAGGTCTATCTGGATTGTGGGTAGTAAGAAAATTACTTTTGACGCGTGAAACAAACGAATAATTCTGTCATTATATAACGTATTCAACCAATTGCTTTATAACTGATGGAACAAACTTCGTTCAATTAGCCTTCAATTATCGTTTTACTTTGTTTATCTTTAATAAACAAAGATTCATCAGGCACCTCGTGCGATCGACCATCAAAACTTTTTTATTTGTGTCAAGACGACGCTGCCTCGGCTTATTGTAGCAGGCTTCGCTGCAGGACATTCGCAACAAGCCTTTGCCTTCATTTCCGTAGACGAACTATCCATAGTCAATCAAGATGGCTTAAACGGAGGGCGGCGTCAAGTCAGAGGTACCTACAAACCCAGAAGAGATCTGGAAATAAAGTAGTGAAGATAGAGAGAGTGATAATGTGTGGAAAGCATACATATATATACGCGCAGGTCCTCCTGTAAGTATTGTGGAGGGGCGGGGGGGACTGCGGGTATTGAGGCCCAGAGAACACAAAAGCCTACTGATGTCTCCTGACATTCCCTTGCGTGTGTGTAAAATGAGTGATAAGGAAAATAAAGACGCGGGGGAGGGGGGCAGTAGAAAGAGATAAGGACGGGAAGAATGGGGTCGTTAAAACCTACCACCCAGCCAGAGAAAAGAGGGAGGAGTGAACCAGATACCTCCCCTCCCAGCCTCTACTAGGGATAAATGGACGAGAGCTGGTTGGCGACTAGCCTGCGGTATTAGTTGCCTACCAAGAAAATAGGCGAGAAACAACTTGTAAAGAAAGTGTTGAAAATGGCTAAAATGGAAATCTCTAGAAGGAATATAGCCTAGATAGTCTCAATCTCTTTGAGACTGTCTGGGTCAGTAGCCAGTCTTCTAAAAAGAAACTAGTGTAACCAACGAAGGCCTTTTACTCAGGATGGATAAAGGGGAAAGGTGGCTAAAGAAAAGGAATCGCTACAATAGCAAACCTAGGTAACACTGAATGCTTAGGTCAGGCCCCCCCCCCCTCCTTAGTGGGCAAAGCCCGCTTGAGAAGAAGAATAGACAGAAGGGGCTAGAATGACCGAGGGCTAATCCGTTCGAAGAAGACGGAGAGTTAATCCGTTTGAAGAAGACCGAGGGCTAATCCATTCGAAGAAGGCCCTCACTCAAGTACGAATAATTTAAACTGGACCTCTTCACCCCCCCCCCCCTTAATATTTTGATGAGGA
Source organism: Ceratothoa steindachneri (assembly GCA_963969495.1). Taxonomy (NCBI): domain Eukaryota; kingdom Metazoa; phylum Arthropoda; class Malacostraca; order Isopoda; family Cymothoidae; genus Ceratothoa; species Ceratothoa steindachneri. The sequence goes on along the minus strand of OZ018321.1, from coordinate 50,166,217 downwards.
GTGGGTATTTAATAGCCTAAACCTAGGTGGGGGAGGGGATATTTAATAGCCTAAGCCTAGGTGGGGGAGGGGATATTTAATAGCCTAAACATGGCAGTCAACAAACACAATCGGTTAGGTTCTGTTGTAAACCATGCACTAAGGAGAGAATGTGTTTATCGGGCGTACACTAAAACTCAATAGCAAAAGAAGAAAGCGCTAAGATGTTCAAATAGCCAATCTTTGATGGGTGGGGGTTCAAATGGCCCCCTTAAACTTCCTTATAGGGCCTAAATATGTAAGACCTCATGAGATTTCGAAGGTAGGGTCGTCCTTTGGGATGTTTCACCACCGAATTCACCCTGTTTGAGGCCTGTATCCATAAGGCACCACACTTTAAAGTAGGATCCGAACCACTTCCAAAGGTTTGTGTGGGTAAGCGTACTTAAATCTACTCGCATTCATGATCAAAGAACACACGTACCAAGAGTTCGATACAGGACGGATTCATCGATTTGCGTTTCCCTGCTGACGCTTCTCCCGTTGGCTCACGTGGCGCCTCAAAGGTTCTGATCTCGCCTGTGCTTGGGTGATCGAGAGGGACTCAGTGCCCACCCCGTAATCCCTGGCTTGTTACTCGGATTAATGAAAGGCAGTAAGCATTTCATTCAATCGAGTTCAAGTTCGTACTTGAGAGTTGTCGTGGGCTTCCTACGACCATGAACGAGGCAACACGCACTCTCCGGCCTCAGTATACATGGTCCAGATTTGCTACAGAGGCAAAACTCGCAAGAGGACAGGCTTTTGTCGGAGGTCGAGGCGTGAGGGGGGAGGGGAGGGAAGGGAGAGTTGCGCGTTAAGGCTGAAATTCTCTCGTTAGTTTTCGTCTTTTAAATAAACAAACGCCGTGATCGGCGCTCCTCCCTCTTCTCCTTTCTACTTATGTACATTTTCTTCTTGTCTATTTGCTCCCATTTTCTTGGTTAAATTTGCCCTCCCCTCATTGGATTACACAACTGGCGCCATCCGTATTTAAGGATGACGACGGAGGCATCGAGTTCTTAGCCATTTTCGTTGTTCTCTTTATTTGTATTGCAGCTGACATCTGAAGGATTGCGTTCCTCCCTAGCCTCAACGCCTGCAGGTGGATCTGAGGCGATCTTCCACACATTGTTCATTTCCTGCATCTTCTCCACTTTCTTTACAGATCTCTCCCTAGATATTTTTCGGTCAGGTTGTCCTCGTTGGTTTTCGATTCTTTGTTTTAAGCCAGACAACACTCCGCCATTTGGGGGTGGCTTCACCCCACCCCCGGCTCCACACCTGGCCCCCGTTGATTGTCTCTTTTTTAATGAGGAAGGTGAAGTGAATCCCGGCCTAGGGTGTATTTCCCATGCCAGCATCCTCGATGAACTCCATCAACCAGATCCTTTCTCACATCTCAGCGACTATAATATCTCTTCCATACCCCGCCACAACAGCTACTTTACACCCCCCAACGAATCCAATCTTATTTACAGTACAACATCTTCCATACCCACATGATAAACTCATCAAATTATTCTCACCATCTACTTTTGACTTTCTTATTGTTCACAAGTTCGCTGCCATCCTCGTCCTTGATGTTCACCCTTCTCACTCCCTCCCAGAATAGCTTCCTGTTCACATCTGGATCCTCATTCATCTTCATTTGCTTCGTTTCATCTCCCTTTTCCTCTCCTTGTATCCATCTTCATTCTTATCTAACATATGCATTTCCAAGTACGCCTCCTTTTTGCTTCCCAACACACGCTTCACATCGTCATTCCACCATGCCTCGTTTTGCTACCCCTTCCCGGTTCTGTCCAACCCACACACCTTGGAATAATTACTATCATTTTTTTAAATTTGTTCCTTATTTCCTCTATCTCCAGGTCCGCACTTATTTCCTCTCTTCTATTCCAAAGCATTCTTACATACCATCTCCTTTCTCCCCGATTCAATAACATTTATCTTCTGATTCTTCCATCTTTTCCACCTCACATCTGCGCATCTCTACACCAACCAATTTAACCTTACACTACACAACCATGTGGCCAGATAGTCCCATACTCATACGTCCCGCCGCATTTTCTTTCTTACTTGGTACAGATCGACTATACTCTTAACCCCCACTACTTCCCTTTGACCAACACATGCGTATTAATGCGCATCCTTGTACTGAGTGTGTTTGCAAGAGAAGTTTCTTCCATCACAAAACCACTCCACCCTCTCTCCATTTTCATTTCTCTCCGGATGGACCAAAAGCTCCAGTTATGCCCTCTCTCACTGTCATCTACAGCCACTCCCATACACCACTCGTCCCAAATAATTCCAGAACCTCTCGTTTTCAGCTTCACTTCTATCATTACAGGGTTCATACATAACAACAACGCACAGTTTTACACTTACCAATTTCGACTTCAATCAAATAATTCTTGAGCTCACATATTCATACCCAATCATTGCATCATACCACTGATTCAAAAGTCCCGCTACACCTTCTTTACTCATCTCACCTTGATCACCTTCCATTCACTCCAACACTTACGAACTCTTCATTCCCTTTCATCTTTGTCTCACACAGAGAAAGCATCGCAATCTGCCTCTTTTAAAGAGAGTGACTGATATTCCCCTCTTTTGAAGAGAGCGACTGATATTCCTCTCTTTTAAAAGAGAGCTACTGATATTCCCCTCTTTAAAGGGAGCGACTGATATTTCCCTCTTTTAAAGAGAGCGACTGATATTCCCTCTTTTAAAGAGAGCGACTGATATTCCCCTCTTTTTAAGAGAGCGATTGATATTCCCCCCTTTTAAATAGAACGATTGATATTCCCCTCTTTAAAGAGAGCGATTGGTGTCCCCCTCTTTTAAAGGGAGCGACTGATATCCCCCTCGTTAAAGACAGCGACTGATATTCCCCTCTTTTAAAGAGAGCGAGTGATTTTTCCCTCTTTTAAAGAGAGCGACTGATATTCCCTCTTTTAAAGAGAGCGACTGATATTCCCCTCTTTTAAAGAGAGCGATTGATATTCCCCTCTTTTTAAGAGAGCGATTGATATTCCCCCCTTTTAAATAGAACGATTGATATTCCCCTCTTTAAAGAGAGCGATTGGTGTCCCCCTCTTTTAAAGGGAGCGACTGATATCCCCCTCGTTAAAGACAGCGACTGATATTCCCCTCTTTTAAAGAGAGCGAGTGATATTTCCCTCTTTTAAAGAGAGCGACTGATATTCCCCTCTTTAAAAGAAAGCGACTGATATTCCCCTCTTTTAAATATAGTGACTGACATTCCCCTCTTTGAAGGGGAGCGATTGGTGTTCCCCTCCTTTAAAGGGAGTGACTGGTATACCCCTCTTTTAAAGAGAGCGACCGATATTCCCCTCTTTAAAGACAGCGACTGATATTCCCCTCTTTAAAGACAGCGACTGATATTCCCCTCTTTTAAAAAGATCGACTTATATTCCCCTCTTTAAAGAGAGCGACTGATATTTCCCTCTTTCCTACAGAATATACATATATTCCTCACATTTCATACACTAATCGATTCACACAGTGATGCGGAATAACTTCAGGGCCCTTAAGAGGAAAAAATGTGCTGCTGCAAGACCTTTTTTGCCCCCTTCCCCTATAAATTATAAATCATAAATGATTAAGAGCTTCATCATCTTTTCAATACTATAACTAGAAAATGATATGTTTTATTTATTATAGTTTAACATTATAACCATTTTCCAATGTTATTAGTTAATTTCAAAATGTCTCAGGTTGATCTTAAAGAATACACATAACACAGTTCCTTTGTGAATTTCACAACTATATATCAAATTTAAGATTAATAGTATAGCAATTCTCACTAGCAAAACAAATTTAATAATTCTATAACCCTAATACCAGTAATAGAAGGACAAGAATTTAGCAAAAACTCCCTGTATTTTTACTTCTTGGCTTAATAATGAACATAAAAATGTACAACCATTTCATACATGACAATAAATAAAAAAATAAAATCAAATTTGCCATTTGGAATTTTTAGTAAGCCTACTTATATACTAAACAATAGTAGCCATATACATAAGTGTACATCTTAATCACAATTCACACTTAATGCATGTCCATATCATTAATTATTCACAAATATACCTAAATCATTCATCACCTGAATGCTCACTGTTTCATGAAGGCTACAGTCTACAGAAAATATATAAATAATAGCAAACTTAGTAAATAGACTAATTTTATTAAAATAGGGTTGCCTTGCGTGCCTTTTTCTTGGCAAAACTACGAATTACAGTGTCAAAGTCTATGTTTTGCAATGTCAGACTCAATACTGAGCCTAGCCAGGTTGTTCAGGCGACCCTTACCCATGGTGGACCTGAGATAATTTTCGATGAACTTAAGCTTGCTAAAGCACCTTTCCGCTGATGATAATGTGGCTGGTGCTCTAAGGAACATCCTCAAGCTGACACTGAGGTTGGGAAATATACTTTCTAATCTGTATTCTGCCAAAGCATTTAACAGTTCTAATGCACCCAACTGTTTTCTACCAAAATTGGCATTGTGAACCATTGTTGTGATTCATTTCCTGCACAAGGTCTTCACTGCTGAATGTCTTTAGAATACTTCTACGCTAGTTTAGCTGTTTTGCGCTTCAATTCCTCTTCTGACATATTTTGGTAGTTCCAAAAGAAAGCTGAAGGTGTCAGAATTATGTTTGGCTGCACTGAAATGAACTGTAAGCCCTCCAATAACATTATCCAATACTACATAAAATATGTGCTTTCGGAAGTGGGCTTCCTCGGAGGATTCATCTGCTTCGTTCATTTCATTCACATTTTCATCAGGTGTATCCTCATCATGGAATCTTGTTCTTTTTCTGGCAGTGGTACTACGGTCCCTAAACAATTTTACTTCTATCTGCAGGCTGGATGCAACAAGCTTAGCTTCATTCCACATTGCTTTCCAACTGTCCCGGAGAGCCACGAGTTGTGCAAGCAAGCTTTCTATATTTGCAGCTTCCATATCTAAAGTCGCATCACTAGCTTGAAAGACTTCGTTGCAAAAGTCAATAGGGACCAGTAGTCTGTGCCACACGACTGACATTATGATGCAGGTGAAGGAACTGACATAACATATAGCTCCATGGATTTCGTTCCTGGTTTGGGGGCGAGGTTCAGCTCTAGCAGGTCTTCCAAAGACAACTTAACCCCTGGAAGGTGAGCTACAAATGGTTTTTTCACTCTCAACTCGATCTGACCATCTGGTGCCAGATATGCCATGAAGCGAACAACCAATACGCTTTGCCAATACTTCCCACCTTTGGGGGCTGCAACTGAATAAGGTGTATATTGTTTGTATAGTTCAGAAGTAGGTGATTGCTTCTGAAATACATTCAGCAGCATCATTACCACATAAATTAAGTGTGTGGCAACCACAAGGAGAGAATATAGCAGTAGGGCACTGTTCTTTTATTATTGCTTGTGCACCATTGTATTTGCCTGACATGTTTGCCGCATTGTCATAACCTTGTGCCTTACAATTAGCAAGTGGAATAAAATGGTTTTCCAATGTTTCAGTAATAATTTGAGCAATTTCAGATCCTGTTTTGTCACTATAATCTAAAAATTTCAGAAATCGTTCCACAATTTCAAATCGTGATTCAAGGCAACCTAGGTAACGCAAAAGGAATGTTGTTTGCTTAACATGAGATGAATCTGGTGTGGAATCTACTATTAGTACTTTGCAGACTGCCTTTCTCCCAAAACGTGCTTCTTAACACGATCAGAACATTCTGCGATGAATTCATTTTTGGACTCATTAGAGAGGTAATGTACTTGCAGTCTTTCACCCTTTTTCTGCAACCATTATACCTTTAGCACATGTTCCTTTAGAATGGGGTCCCATTGGGAAAGCAACTCTATCCGACCTAAAAAGTTTCCATTATTTGAGTCACCAATGCGTCGCAAAGAACCCTGGAAAGCAAGACCACGTTCTCCTAAGAATAGGGTAACATCAATAACTCGTTTCAAAAGGTTGTACCATTTTTCCGATTCCACTTTAATTGATGTTTCTAGAAGATTCTCAATACCTTCTTGCAATGGCAGACGTCTTTCTAATTCACGCCAAGCTAGATAGCATTTCCTATGCCCATTACTCTTTTCATGCTCGGGAACCCTGTCACATAATTTCCGCCACTTAGCACTAGCTGGCCAGCCTTCAGGTGTAGCAAATTCAGATTTGGATGCAGTACTCAGCCTTCAGCAAACACTGTTCCAAAATAGCCGGCGCGGAAAACATTTTAGTGACTCCTTATGCTGACCCCAGACAAGCCAGTCTCGGGTATGCTGTTCTGTATTAATATTTCTGAACTTCAGTATACCTTCTGGAAATGTTTGATTGTTACCATCTTTAGGCAATGTTAAAGGAAAGTCAATATAACCTCTGGTAACATAATTCTCTATGTCTGATTGAGAAGGAAATTCTGCTGTGAGGAATCCAATGTCAAGCCCAACAAGCCCAGTGCTATTTTTTTTTTTAATTTATCTTGAACTACTTTCATTGATTCACTACTTGTTTTAAGAATTTCTGTTGCACTGTCTGCCTGATTTGGGGAATCTACATTCTTATCTGCTCCCCAGGTCCAGGTTCTGAATTAATATCTATGTCCATCGTATTTGTAAATTTCCCCGAATTTGTTTGTTCATTAGCTTCTATCTCATTTCCATATAGGCTCTCTTGTTCAAGACTGCCACCTACACTTTCCCCTTCTCCTACTGTATACAAGCATGATCACCATATTTTAGACATGATATCAACCTGTTAGTCAGTACAAATGAGGGCAACAAAAATAATACCTTTCCCGAAGCACCTTGAATATGAAGATAGACTGAGGGTACTAAATATGTTCTCATTTGAAACAAAGTGTGTAAGGGCAGATATGATTGAGCTTTTTAAAATCTGTTCTGGGATGGATAAATTGGATTTCAGCAAGTTTTATGAGTTAGAAGGTAGTAATAGGACTAGGGGTCACCACTTAAAGATTAAAAAACAGAGGCGCAGACTGGATGTTAGAAAATATTTTTTCACTAACAGAGTGGTGGATTATTGGAATAGTTTGCCACCTGAGACAATAGATAGTCCAAACTTGAATATTTTCAAGCGCAGATTAGATGATTATATGGGAAACGAGGGTTAACTTCTTACTTTTTGGTGTGCGGGTGGGTCTCTCTCCCGACTCATTCCTATGGATGCAGTTTCTTTTATTGTATATTTTGGGGGGTTTTGATTTTGTCTTGCCCTGATGATGATGCTTTTTGTTTTTGACCCTCTCTTATTGACGGTTTAAATTGTGTATTGTAGATGCATGATCTGACAAAATCCTATGGATGTATTCTGTGGGTGGGTTTTGACGGATGCGGATGACTTTTGATAGGCCCTTATGGTTTTTGTCATCCGTGAAATTATGTTATGTTATGTTATGTTCAATTTTGAACTTTGGTATTCATGGGCCCCCTAGACTATTATGGGCACTGGTGCGGTGCACCGGCTGCGCCTTCCTCTTATAGGGCCTGATTACCTGGATTAACTGGTTCATAGGATAAGTCTCCGGGGACGTGAGGTCCCAGGACAGCGGCCCTCATCAGGGCTTAGTCACCTTTTATGAAACACTCCGTAGTACGGTATGGGAATTCCTCCTGCTCTATATAGAGGCAACATTCCGGGCTTAATCAATTTTGCAACATGCGGTGGAGTACGGGGCACCAAGCCTACCTATTTGAGCATACCAGTTTTGCTCATTTGAAGCAGAGCGGTCCCTGGGCCAATTGGGACGGCTATTCTTCAAAAGCTCTGATCAATCTTTCAAATATAACATCAGATCAATTCGAAAATTGCGATGCCATCTTACTGTTATGAGGCAATTTAGACCTGCCATTTCTTCCCATGAGAGTATCCCAAGTTTCCTTTTTCCAATGAAGATAATCGCTAAAAACATCGTCTAACACACACAGAACCAAGCATTTAACATTTCGGGAGTAAACTCGAAAACATATCACCCCAGTGTAATTGCATGTGATTCCATTTTGTTATTGGCTGCACTTTCCCACACGACACCACGCACATACACGGAAATAAAATATGTTTTCAGCATCACTCTTTAATTTTCTAATCATTAATTACGGTGAAAGGGTGAATGAAATCAAAATGGGTGGGGGGGGCCATCATTTACCAGGAAACTCCCCTAACGGTACAGCTCAGATTCCAATGACATTGAAAGCCAGTGATGTGTACTGAAATGGCATTTCATGAAAGTGCAACCGAACTACATTACATTATAAGCTTGACCGTTAAACTTAGTTCAGTCAAAATGGTTCAGTGGAGAAATACCTCCTCAATGTAGGACAGAAGAGTAGTTTACAAGAAATTTAAGATAGGATGAGGTGACGGCGAAGCTCAGGCCTGTGCTTAGCTATTGAATGAGAAAGATGAAAGGGCTGCTTCGGCAAGCGAAGCATTCTCAAGAGCTCGATGGTGCGAGGCAGAACTTAATCATAGTCACATTTCACAGACCGAAGTACTTAACAACCAGGTACTGGTTAACACGGAAGATGAAACAGCTCCCGCCACAAGACACAAAGCAAGGCAGAATAAGTTCTGCGGTACTTAAGAAATGGAAGAAGAGTAGTTGTTAAAAGCTCCCAATGATTATTATTATCGGCAAATTTCTAGGGAAATAGTGACAAATAAGGAGAAAAAGTTGCTAAAATATTCATTTTAAAATTCACTGAATGTAAGATACGGCAGATCAGTGAGTAAAAGATTTGTGGGAATGGAAAAAATATGGAGTACCAAGGTATTTCATTTAAAATGTCACTGTAAAGATAAAAATTGTTTTGGAAGAAATTAATTTTGGAAAAAACATTAGAGCATAGTTGGTATCGCAAATGAGAGGATGATTGATGTTGATGTGATGTGGTAATATGTGGCGATCGAGCTGTTGGTACGTCTCTTCAACGTGCTTTTGAGATACGGTGGCGTAGCCATTTATGGTAAGCCGTATGTTCATTCTTACAGAGGATTAAAAGGCAAAGTGGAATAGTGGCGAAGACGTAATCTACAGGAATATAAATATGCTGAGACGCTTTACTGAGGGCGGTTAATGGGAGAAGAGGAAAAGTTGGCGAGATACAAGTGTTTAGGGAAAGATTCAGATTGTCTGGGATGTGAGAAAGAACATGAAAGAAAAGCACTTCTGGCGTTCAGGCGTTGGAGTGGTGTTTGTTAAGAGAGGAGATTTGGCTTCCCAGCTATGATTTTTTAAAGAGCTGAAAGCAAGTTGATGCGATCAACGAGGTTTTTTCATTTAGTATAGAAAGGAGACGGGAAGAGGTAACAACAAGGAGTAACAACAAGGAAAGAAGGTACCCTAGGAGACCTTACGGTCCATTCAAAGAGGGTACCTTTGGACTAGCAATTGAGCGGGCACAAGGCTGCTCAATTGTTTTGCGTCCCTAAACGGCCACTTTTCAAGACTTTGTCTAGCCTTGACTTGAACTGGTCAACAGATTCACTGTTGACAACTTCCACTGGAAGTGCGTTCCACATACCGCAGATACTGTAAGTGAAAAAATTTCCACACAGATTGCGGTTGTAACGCTTCAGTTCAAGTTTGAAGCCGTGATTGCACGTTCTGTTCTCACTCAGTGTGATCATATCCCGGTAGTCAACATTGTCGAACCCTCGAAGTATTTTGAAAACCTCGATGAGCTGACCACGCAGTCTACGGGTTTCCAGCGAGAACAGATCTAATTCCCTTAGTCTATCCTCATAACTTTTATGTCGGATAGAGGGAATCAGCTTGGTTGCCCTGGCTTGTACGCGTTCCAATCTCGCGATGTCCTTTCGCAATGAAGGACTCCAAAATTGTACGGCATACTCTAGGTGCGGTCGGACAAGTGAGTTGTACAGGCACAGTACAATCTCCTGGTTCCGATAACCAAACTGGCGCTTAATATAGCCTAGCATCCTTTGGGCCTTTTTCTCCGCCTCAATGCACTGTTTCGAGAACTTGAGGTCACTAGTGATTGTTACACCCAAGTCCTTCTCAGTGTCGGTGGATTCCATAGCAGTGCCCTTAAGGATATACTGAGATTGGGGGTTTCTGTGGCCGATATGCATCACTTTGCATTTCCCCACGTTAAAAGGCATTTGCCACGTGTCCGACCACTCCCCAATCTTCCCAAGATCTTCCTGCAGGCGGGCAGTATTTCCATCCTTTGCAACGTTCATACCAAGCTTGGTATCGTCGGCAAATTTGGAAATCTTGGCAACCATGTCACCGTCCATGTCGTTGACGTAGATGATGAATAGTAGTGGTCCCAGGACAGAACCTTGAGGCACCCCGCTAGTAACGGGCACCCACTCAGAAGCCTGTCCATTTACCACCACCCGTTGCCGTCTGCCACTTAGCCAGTTCTCGATCCAGCCGGCTACCTTTCCGTCTATGCCTAGCGCTCGCACTTTCCGGAGAAGGCGGTGGTGTGGTACCTTATCAAAGGCTTTCTGAAAGTCTAGGTACACCACATCCACCGCCTTGTCCCGATCGTGCTCACTGAAAACCAAGTGGAAGAATTCCACAAGGTTCGTCAGGCATGACCGTTGCCTTCGGAAGCCGTGCTGGGAACTCCTCAGTAGCAGGTTTGACTCTAAATACGACGTCACTTTGTCCACCATGATGCTTTCCGTGAGTTTACCGACTATCGAAGTCAGACTGATAGGTCGGTAGTTTGACGGTTGGTTACGGTCTCCTTTCTTGAAGATAGGAGTCACCTCTGCCTCACGCCAGTCTCTAGGAACGCATTTGGTCCGGATTGACGTGTTAAAGGTAGCGCACAGATGTCGTGATACTTCATCGCACACTTCCTTTAACACTTTAGGTAGAAACCCGTCCGGTCCAGGGGACTTATTCGTCTTTAGGTCAACGATCTTTTTCTTTATTTCTCCTTCGGTGAAGTCCATTGCCTCCAGCTTTTCCCCCGAGTAGGAATCCGTCGGCTGGGGAATGGGACCACACTCTTCAGTAAACACTGAAGAGAAGTAGTCGTTGAGGAGGTTAGCATTTTCTGCATCTGAATGCTTTAATGTCCCCTCCTCATTCCTCAAAGTGCCAATCGTTCGACGGATTGGTTTACGGCTGTTCACATATCCAAAAAACTCCTTGGGATTCTCTTTACAGAGTCTCGCCACTCGGAGTTCCTCAGACCGCTTAGCCGCCCTTATACTGGACTTCACTCTCCTGGCTAGCCTCCGGTATTCGTCAAAGTCACCCGAGATCTTCGATTGCCGGTACACATTTCTCTTCTCCCTAAGCAGTTGCCCGATTTCTCGATTAAACCACTTTGGTTGAACAGAAGACCGACGGGGGCATTTCAGAGGAATAAAACGCGATTGAAGACTCATGAATGTGGTTTTGAAACTGTTCCAAGAGTCTTCAACAGCATCGCACTATTCTAGCCTCGCGTCAGTCAGTCCCGCGCGTAGACCTGCAAAGTCTACTCTTCTCAAATCCAGTTTCCTTGATTTACTAGTTGCAGGCTCTGCCTTGGGGACTTTGACTACAAATCTAATTAGTCGGTGGTCACTGCCACCGAGCTCTTCGCCAACAGAGAGGTCCTCAACGATGTCATCCTCAGAGGTGAAAACCAAGTCGAGGATATTGTCTCCTCTCGTTGGCTCTCTCACCCATTGAGTGAGGAACTCGTTGTTCGTGAACTCCAGGAGTAGTGCGTTCTCGCCACAGGGTTCTCTGGTTTCCCAGTCAACTTGTGTGTTGAAATCACCCATGATGATACACACTCTGTCTTCGACAAGTTCTCCTAGTAGCTGGTACAGATCTTTGTCCTTTTCAACGAGTTGGGCAGGAGGTCTATAAAGCACCAGGGTCCTGTATTTGGCAGGACCTATCTCCAGGTCAACACCTAGTAGTTCATGGTCGGATATAATGTTGCCATCCGTCGAGTTGAGAGTATCCCTGACATACAACATCACACCGCCACCCTCTCTGTCTGGCCTATCTTTCAGGAAGAGCTGGTAACCGGGAATCGTGAATTCACCTTCAAAATCTCGGCTTGAGGTTTTTATCCACGACTCCGTTATGGCCACCATCTCAGGTTCCTCTGTTACTACGAGGCCACGGAGCTCAAGAAACTTATTCCTGATTGACCTCGCATTGAACAGAAGAACTTTGAGGGAGTCCCCTAGTGTAGGACTCCCTACGCTCTTCCGTTTCCCGGCTTCTCTGTTTTTGTGGTCACGCCCTTTTTGACGACTTCCGAGAAGGTCGTTCCAGGAGTGACACGGGCATGCTGGCGCACGTCCGCTTTCGCTCTGTTTCGAACGCTCCTTTGGGTGCGTTCCACGACATCTTGAATTAGATTGGCGAGAAAGGCCTTCCCTTTAAAGGAGAGATGTACCCCGTCCCTCTGGTAGAGGTCGTCTCTACCGATAAAGGTACGATAGGGGTCCACGAAGAAGACTCCTTCTGCCGTGCAGAGATCCGCCAACCTTTTGTTCACTGCGACGTTTCTTTCGTGAGCGGTTCGGGATGGACCTCTTCTCGGAAGCATCCCAACCATACACGTTTGCGGGTTTTAAGCCCTATGTCGTCCACGGCTCCCATCACTGTTTGGATGGTCTTACCACTGAGGCCAACCTTACCCCCTCTGAGGTAGAGGTCGTTGCCGCTTACCATCAGAGCAACAACAGAATTCTCAGAAATCTGAGCTTTCTCTGCCTCTACTCTGATGGTGTGGTTACCCCGTCCTGACAGGCAGCTTACCTTCACGCTAGTGCGAAGGCGGGCCGCTAGCAGCGGCTACAGATCCCGTGTTTGCGAGTCACCAATGAGGGTGACCTTCGGACACTTGGTCTCTGAAGACGGGGTCTTCCCTGGTGGAAGAGGCCTCCTCTTTTCCTCTTTACTCTCCACATTCTTATCTTTCTTTTTCTTCTTCTTTATCTGTTTTTCTTCTATTTTTGGTTCTACTCTTGTTTCAACTATCTTCTTCTTTTTTTTCTTCGTTTCTCCTCTCTTCTTTTTCTCCTTTTCTCTCGCCTCAGCTGGCTTAGCCTCAGATGATGCCGGAATGTCCGCTTCATTACCAGGGGATTCCGAAACGTCAGTGGGCGGCGCCTCTTCTAGGCATCGAACCTGAGCTACGTTAAGGGCTTCGAGCTTCTCCAACTTTCCCTCAAGGACCTTAGCTCTCTCCTCTGAGGCTCTATAGAGGTCTTTTAATTTTTCCACCTCTCGCGTCAATATGCAAGTAGTGCAGATACTTTCAGGGCTGCATTTTGAGTAGCAACCCTCCGGAAAGTCAACGCACCACTTTTTTAACTGGCATATTGCACAGTTGTGTTTGAGACGAACGGGTCCTTTTTTGCCTGTCATTTTGAGCGCTTTCTCTCTCTCTGAAAACTCGTGACCAATCAATGATAAAAAAGGGGGGTTGGTGAGTTCTCCCAGCGTGAGTCGCTCCCGCCTATCGATCGGAGAGGTTTCGGATCTTTCAGAAGGCACGCTCCATGTGCTGCTGTTCGTCCGACCGAGTCGTCAAACTTCGGCGTGCCGTGGCTCCCAACCAAGCAGCACTGACGGTCCCCGAAGGGGCCATCGATTTGTCACCAGGTGAACAACAACGAAGCACGCCCCGTACTAAACTCCTACTAGTTCCCTTCACAACGGCCAGGATCTCGGAGTAGCGTTCAATGGATATCCCGCCACACCAAGGAACTCGACCCAAGGCTTTTTATTGGCCTGGCAACCAACATGAGAACAAAGGGCCGTCACCTCGGACCAATGCTACCATAAGCACCCGTCAACGGTCACTGGGAACGGTCAATAATTACGCGCCAGGGAAGGGGTTAACGAGGCACTACCCTCATCCCATTCATCGTGCCCCAACGCCTAGGACACCTCTAGTCCTAGTCTCTCGCAACCAGTGAGCGTCGATTGGCCTAAATGACCAGAGTGGGGGAGGGGGATTTGCACAAGTCCACCAAAAAAAGTTCGCATAAAGAACACAAGTGTTTGTATGTACGCCTATAGCTGAATAGTTTGATGCGCATTCATATTGTTTTCACTTCAAATTGTAATTAATGACCTCCTATCTATATCTTATCATCGACACAACCACCCATCTATTTTCCTCCACCACAAATTTCAACACCTTTTTTCCTTAATTTATTTTTCATTCTTTTGTACATACATTCTCGCCATACCAATTTATAGGATCAAGTAAAGATAAATGGGCGATTATCTATACTCTGTTAATTTGGAAATGCTCATCATTATTGACCGTTTGACAGTGCTCATCTTTAGTGGTCGTTTGGGAGTGTCCATCTTTATTGGCCTTTTGAGACTGCTCATCTTTATTCTCCGATTGACAACACTCATCTTTAATGGCCATTTGGGAGTGCTCATCTTTAGTGACCTTTTGAGAGTGCTCATATTTACTGCCCATTTGTAATTGTTAATTTTTAGTGGCTGTTTTGGATTGTTCATCTTTACTGGCTGTTTGGGTGTGCTCAACTTTAGTAGCCGTTTGAGAGTGCTCACCTCCAGTGGCTGTTTTGGAGTGTTCACCTTTAGTGATCGTTTGAGATCGCTCATCTTTAATGGCCATTTTGAGAGCGATCATCTTTTGTGACCAGTTGGAAGTGATCAGATTTAGTGGTAGTTTGGAGTGTGCCCATATTTAGTGTCCGTTGGGACTGTTTGAGAGTCCTCATTTTTCGTGGTCGTTTGGGAGTGCTTATCTTTAATGACCGTTTAGAAGTGTTCATCTTTATTCTCCGATTTACAGTATTCATCTTTAGTGATCGTTTAAGAGTGCTCATATTTATTGGCCATTTGAGATTGCTAATCTTTAGTGACCGTTTGAGAGTGTTGTTATTTACTGCCCATTTGTGATTGTTCATTTTAAGTGGCAGTTTGAGAGTTCTCATCTTTAGTGGCCGTTTGTAAGTGTTCATCTTTAGTGACCGTTTGGTGGTGTTTAATTTTAGTGGCCGGTTTGGAGTTCTCATCTTTAGTGGCCGTTTGGGAGTGCTCATCTTTAGTGACCGTTTGAGAGTCTTCATCTTTATTGGCTGTTTGGGAGTGTTCATTTTTTTTGGCCGTTCAGGTTTGATCATCTTTTGTGGCCATTTGGGAATGCTCATATTTAGTGGTTGTTGTGGATTACTCGGTTTTAGTGGTTGTTTGTGTGTGCAGCTTTAGTGGCCGTTTTAGAGTGCTCATCTTTATTGGCCATTTGGGAGTGCTCATCTTTAGTGGCCGTTTGTGAGTGCTCACCCTAAGTGGTTATTTAGGAGTCCTCAATCTTATGTGGCCGTTTGTGAGTGCCCATCTTTAGTATCCTTTTGTGAGTACTCATCTTTAGTGGCTGTTTGAGAGTGCTTTTCTTCATTGGCCGTTTTGAGAGTGCTCATTTTTAGTGGCCGTTTGGGAGTGCTCATATTTAGTTGCCGTTTGAGAGTGCCTATCTTTATTGGCCGTTCTTGTGTGCTCATCTTTAGCTACCATTTGGTAGTGCTCATTTCTATTGGCCGTTTATGATTGTTCATCTTTTGAAGCCGTTTGAGAGTGCTCATATCTAGTGGCCGTTTGAGATTGATCATTTTCGGTGGTCGTTTGAGAGTGATCA
This sequence comes from Ceratothoa steindachneri, assembly GCA_963969495.1. Lineage (NCBI taxonomy): Eukaryota > Metazoa > Arthropoda > Malacostraca > Isopoda > Cymothoidae > Ceratothoa > Ceratothoa steindachneri. Next base: position 50,150,516 of record OZ018321.1, on the reverse strand, counting down.
TCGTTTATGGCCCTTGGAGAGTACTCATTGTTTATGGCCCTTGGAGAGTACTCATCGTTTATGGCCCTTGGAGAGTACTCATCTTTATTTGCCATTTGTGAGTGCTTAACTTTTCTTGATGCCAATCATGATATAAATTTGGAATCACTTCTCACTCTGCCTTCTCCCATTTCTATACGGAGTAAGTGTAGCTGATCAGTCTAATTCAAGGGGCCTTGTTTACGTGCAGATGTATTTCTGTGATCTGATGTAAACTGGAGTCCTCTTTCGTCACTTTATCTTTGTCGAACATCGAGATAAGAAGCTGAGTTAAGGAGTGCAGGAGTTTGCACGCTTCTGAAGTGAAAGAGAACTCACGGATAATTATTATCCTCGCCCTACTGGATTAATGAGAGCTACGAGAGTTATGGTGTATTTATTCATTTAAAAAATGATAAAAATATTATTAAGGCACGTCAACCTTAATGGTTTTAAAGAGAAGAATTTCAAATCGATCTATTCGAACAATAGATACTGCAACTCTATTTCGAAATAATAATTCAAAAGGTTGTTACTGCAAGGATCAATTATTCACACAAACGAATGGAAAGCGTACCGAAAAATCCTGACCATCAGGTATGTTCATAAAACTTGCAAACCATTCGTTAAATTACATGCACAAATAATTAAACATCCATACTCAGCATGTAGAATCTTACTGGAATAAACAAAGCGAAAATGTAAAAGATGAATGGGTGCAGAAGTCCTTCATTTATATTTACAGAAGTTTGTGTTTCGTGTAAAACGCCAGCAAAATTTATTCATGCCTTATGAGAGAGAGGCAATTGGCGAACAATATATTTGTAAATAACATTTAATTTATTATCTTAAATTTTCTCGATGATAGATAAATTAGTTACCCTTTTTGAATTTTACTCATGTGTTTTAGGACCTCTATTCTTTAACTAGACATAAACTGCCCCTGTTATTCTTCAAATTGGCAAAACTGGAACCACAATGGTTCACGTCGGTAAATGGGGGAGCGTTATTCTTCAAAAGCACGGACCATTCTAAAGATCGGTTTATGATTCTGTTCACCGACCCACTTTTTTTGTAGCATTTAAATCAATGTAATTTCCGTTCTTTCCCACACAAATGTTTGAACGGGCCGAAATGAAGGTCTTATTTTGCGGGAGCTTTGTGGCCGCATCTGCTCATTGGGCGGAAGTGCGAGTCATGGAAGTGATCCTAGGAATGGACGTTGTGATGACGTCCTCGAAATACTAACCACAATTCGGCATTGGCAGAAGTCATTTTGGGGGTGACGGGGCAAGGACGTAGAGTGGAGGGAATAAAAAGTATTAATGGAATTTACGTTTCAAAATTTCCCCGGAAATAGCCCTTAAATTTTAACATTTAAAGGTTTTCTAATATCTCTTTATAAGTAGCAAGACTGAATGCAGGGAGCCGTGAGTAAGAAAGTGACACAAATCATTCAATCCTACTTCGGTTTATTTTTGTATGTATGTGCCAAGTTACTTTACTCATTAAGGCATTAGTGGTTAAGACGACCTTTCACCGCCATTCCAGAACTCCTAACAAAACACTTTTGAAAAAAAAAAAACCATTCTCCATTTAGAAAATAAACCCTGGTCGGACGTGAGGCAAAGACCACCGAGGTTTAATGTTGTAGATACTTTAGGGAAGGTACTATCCAAAACTAAAATATTCACCCTAATTTCCAGCCGGTCCCTATACTATCACCATTGACATTCGCTCCAATGGAGTTTGTTTGAATGGACTTGTTCCAGTACTGCCCTCAACAGCGCCAAACTAAGGTAAAATGTCCCAACTCAATTGAATGAATTGTCTGTAACTGTAGAACTCCGGGCCATGAGGTCCAAACACCAACCTCAAGTAACTCCGAAGGGTTCCGGTGACAGGAAAGCTGGTTGATAAATCGGCCGCCGGCCAAGAAAGTGTCGAAAAGAGGATAAAATGGAAATGCTTAGAAGGAATAAAACCTCTTTCTGGGCTGTTGTCCTAAGTGGCTAGGTATTTGAGTTGTTCTCCATCTTAGACTTTGTGTTTCATCTCCTCTTAATCCTTGCCTCAGCTGGAGAAAAGTGCGTCCCTGCTGACTCCTCATTTATTGGTTGTTAAGCCGTTGTTTTGTTAAAATTCTATCCTTAGTTGTTTGTTTGTCTCATTATCTTTTCAAAGTCTGTTTTGTTGTATGTTTTGATGATTTTCTTCTAACTTGGTCAAATTTTCTAGGCCCTCTTCCTTAGTGTTAGGTTTAGTGGAAAAATATTAGCTTCTTCATGTAGGTCTCGTAGATTTCTATGTTCTATCCGTATCTTGTTAGTAACCTTGTCTTTGAGAATGTGTAAGCTGGGATCGTGGATATGTCAGCGCGCTATATAACTTTTTCTTATTTTTCCAGACAGGTTGTCTCATTTTTGCTAGAAGTGGTATTCCTCTTGCTGGTCTTTCTTTCTTTTCCTTATCTTGAGCGTAATAATACTTTTCCTTCGTGTGCATATCTGAAGTCATTACCAACAATCCTGATGTGGAAGTTTTTTCGTTTTACTATTAGAGTAATTTTAAATTTGCGAGTGTTTATCTTTATTTTCATAGTTTCTCAGAATTATTTAGATTTTATATTTTCAGCTTCGTAACTGTTGCTTGGATCTTTAGATTCCAGAAGGGTGTAGTGACTATCTGAGTTATATCTTCTGTGTATTGCATATTCGTGTTTCCCGGTGTTACAGGCATATAAATATCTCGAGCGTAAAATGAGTAGAGTATTGGGGCCAGACACCCAGCTTGTGGCACTCAAGCTATTAGTCGGAAGTTTGTACCCTCATATCTTTCTATATCTATGCACGCTGATCTTTTGTTTACATAGTCGTAGAGTAAGCGCTCAATGTTTTGTTCCTGTCTAGACGAAGAATATTATAGATTAACCCTTCACTCTAGAATTTATCAAATTCCTTTACAACATCAGGCAGGACGATATCGATTGTGTTTCTCTTGGTTCTGACTGGCAATATTAATCTTTTGTTTAGATCTCTTCTAAAACTTTGCAAAAGAAGTTAAACAACGAGGTAGGTCTGTAGCTTGTTGCCCTTTTCGGAGGTTTGTCTGCCTTACGAATGAAGATCATTTTTGCGGTTTTCAACCCATCTGGGAAATATTCAGGAGACAGGCAGGCATTAAACAGTTTTGCTATTCCATCTGGTATAGTTCCTGGAGCTTTTGTGGGGTGATTCTTTGTCAACCCTGATGGTACAGGAGCTCTCCGTTCGAAAGAGTATATTGCACAAACAACTTTTTTTACTAATCGTCGCACCAGTGCCTATGTGCTCCTCTCTGGCTTCATCTTCTGAATGCCTAGAACTTATCCGTTGGTTTTTGTTTCTGGGGAACTCTCTTACCATGTTTTCCATATGTTCGTCGAAGTGGGCATTGTCTTACGTCATAACTGTGAAAATTTCTTCCTAGTGTTCCCACAGTATCTGTTCGCTCGACTGTTTGCCATATGTGGGCTCTCTGTTGTCATCTTCGAATGTTTTTTTCCTCTTTCGTCTCTCTTTCATTCTGTTTATTGTCTACCATGCCCTGTTTTGGAATTTTTTCTTTACCTACTTTATAAATTATTTATTTTCATTCTTTTTCTATTGTTCCTCAATTAGTATAAGCATTTCGATTTTCAACCGTTACAGTTTCCTGAAGATCTGAGGTTGAGTACTTTGTTGCTTGGTTATATCGTAAGTTTCTGTTATATTTCTAGCTTTTCTTTTCATTTCTGTATTCCAACTTGGGTGTATTAGTATTCTGTATTCTATTCATGGGATGTTTTTCCTTTTCGTTTCCGTATCTTGGTGATGTTTTCTAATTCCGCATCAACATCGTCATTGCTCCCTTTTTTCAATGGTGTCAGTCTGTACGTCATCAATGCTTCCTTGCATGGCTTTTCTTCTTATAGATAACCACCTGTATTTGGTTTTGGTTTATGAGAACCATTATCCCAATATGGTCGCCGCAGAGGATGGTTATGGGTTCAAATGTAGATTACCAAGCATATTTTGACTGCCAAGTATGATATATGGCTTTATTGTTCTTCTTCTAGTGATGTATGCTGGTAAAGCAGACCCAATACGCTGGACTACATTCCTGTTCATAAGAATTTCCGAGTTTTCTCCACTTTTGTTCTTGGTTCAATCTCCCGACTCGGGAAAGTAGGCGTCGAGATCACTCAAGAGTAAAGTAGGCCGTCTGGTCTTGAATATTTCTATGATGTTACGTATAGGGAGATAGTTGCACTGGGGTGGCTAGTACGTTGCTGCTATTGTGAGTGGGGAGTATTCGAATTAGATGGTTTTAACTACATAAACCTCGTCCATTTGCTTCTATTCTTGGTATTTATTTCCTTTCTTGATTGCTATTGCAACTCCATCGTGTCTTTCATTGGAAGGGTTTGTAACTAGTACATTTTAATTGTATATCTTCTATTGTTATGTTGTGAGTTGTAGACCATGGCCAGAGATTGTAATAACGTCTGGGTCTATCTCTCTAAATGTATTTTTTGTTTTCCAACCATTTGTGTTCACATGTATCATGTTTGGTTTTCTAAAGGGTTCCATGTTTGTCTTTTATAATCGTTGTTTGTATTTATTGCTAACCTTAGATCTTCCTGTAAGTGTATTCTTCTTGCGAGCATTCAAAACATACCAGGTTTGCTTAGGTAGGTTTTTGACGTGTGTACTTCAGGTGCGTATCATTTGAAGCACGTTTGAATGGTGATGAACTTTTCTTTTTCCATATTGTCCTGACAGATTCTCACGCCAAATACTAAAAGTCCGTGAGTTGCTGACTTGGTAGCCACCTCTGAGGAATAATACACTACTTTGAAAACATGAATGTAGTTCTTAAATTTTATTACCTGTTATTTTTAAGTATTTGTTTCGGACCTCGATATCTTGTTTGAGTTCATCCTTTGTGTGAGAGCCAACCTAAAGGTCGACTTTTCGACATATATTAAAATGTTCGCAATAACTTGCGGTGGAAGTTATGGGGCTACTTCAATTTCTTTCAAGGTCTGTAGTCCTTTTTCAGATAGGAACTTCCCAGTTCTTCTTCCTTGTGGAAGATTGCTACGTATCTAATTCGTGAGTCGATTAATTTAACCAAGGCCACCTTAATCCCGGATAAAGGCTCTGAATAATAACGCCTATTTCTGGTATCGCTGCTCTTTGTAAAGTTCTAAGGGTAATTCTTTTACATTCCGAGTCCACTTTGTCTACTCTAGAAAATAGGACAGTATCTAGAAAACTAAAGCCTATTCAAGTATACGAGTGTACCTATCGGTTCCTCATATGCCTGCCTATTGTAGCACTCCGCACCCTCCTACCTTAATAGGCCTATTCTAATAGATGTCTCTCCAAGGTTTCCGGCTCCTGTCCTTAAAAGACCCCTTCTTCGAGCGCGCTATCAGGGCTTCCTTCCGAGGTTCCTTATACAGTATAACCAAGGAGTTCCGGGCGCTGTGAGGGTCGCGCTATGTTGCTGATTTCAGAAAAAAATGTTGAAGTAAAAAAAGGGGAGATAATGTAGAGGGTCAGTCTTTGGTGATAACCTCGCACTGACCAACAGGAGGAATCTCCAATCAGGCTACGTGCGCATTAATCTTCCGAGCAGCCTTGTAGATCTGGTTTGAACATGAAAGTCGTTTTTCCCGCCTCTTAGAAATGACTTTGCATACTTTTATCAGTGTCCTTAGGAAAGATTATGAGTAAATAGGCTGTGTCATTCACTAACCAGAATAATATGCATATGTTCAATTTAAAGGGCACGAATTATATGCCTTTAGTTCTAATGTCATGTCGAGACGGTTGATGCACATTATCTCCATGTGTACCAAGAGTAAAATCATGTTTTTTCTCTTTTTTATTGACTTCCTTTTTTGGTACTAAATCTTGGACTATGGGTACACACCTATCTACGCGTTCACTTATGATTGACGTATAAATCTAAGTGACCTAAAGCTAATTCATAATTGCACTAAGTCTAAAACTGATTCGTTTTCTTCTCGAAGACAGACCTTCGCTTGATAACGGTGATGGCAGAACAATGATAAGAAAAGAGGAAGGAATAAGGAAAACGCATTCGTACACACATTTTTTTTACTCGTGTTATTAGCATTTATTTAATTTTCTTTACTCTTTATCTTTGTTCTTCATTGAATGTTCATAATTGGGCTTCATACTTTGTAATATCAACACTTGAAAATAGTTGTCAAATCAATTTTTAAACATTAACTGACGTGTTTTTAACTACTCTTCTAGTTAGAGTGTTCCACGTTTATGTGATTTTATATCTAACGTAATTTTTCGCTATGGTCGCGGTGAAGCGCTTGTTTACCAATTTAAATTAATTTTTACTCATGTTTGCGCTATCCTTCATCTCCAACAATAGTTTAGAATTAATATCACTTAATCATTTTAGTATTTTAAACACTTCAATCAGTTGTCCAAGCAATCGCCTAGTTTAGTTTTGCCACGTTCTACCCATTCGAACAGAGCTACACCACGTCTTTAGTGAGGCTATACCTCGTCTTTATTGAGGTCGGGAGACCAAAATTGCACTGCATATTCGATATGAGGACGGAGGAGGGATTTATTATATCTTTCGACTTTAACATGAAGCTCCTGGAAATATATGTCAACATCTTCTTTACTTTCTTAGTAGATTCGTTTCATTACTTTTGTATTTTGAGGCGTTACGAAATTAAAAGCCTATAGACCCTATTCTAAAGCAACCGACTATAGAATTTGGCCTTTCATTTCGCAAATTCGCTTTTAAATGTTGATGATTTAGGTGAATGCCTATTTTTACTTGATCGAACTTTGTTTTAAATCACTTTTAATTTTTTGTACAGGCAATTACCCTTATCTGACTTTTTAAAAGTATTGGACGTTGCTTTTGTTTGAAGATTATAACAAGAAAAACCTTTTAAAGTATTTCGAAGAATTGTTTAAATTGTTCAAAATTGGCTCAAAGCTATTTAAAAGATAACTGTGGTAATGCCTTTTTCGAGGCATTTCCCATAGTTCTATATTTAGCTTTTTTCATGATAATTTCTTCTCCCTCTTATTATTTTTAGTCTTGGTGGTGGTAACTGTCAGGGGCCCTTTTAAAAGAAAAAAATAACTTCATGTGCGCTCTAAAAAGGAGAAGAGAAGCACACGGAGATTGACATGATGCTTTCGAGGAGGAGAATCCCAGGCTTAACTACTCTTGAGAAATATCCAAAAATTGCGCGGCCCTTAACCAACATCTGATTTCAGGGCTGCCAAGGACGGCTACCTGCAAGTCTTGAAGGAGGCGACAAAGCGCGACTGCAACCACCCCGACGAGGACGGCTTCACACCCACTCTTTGCGCCGCCTACCAGGGAAATTTGGATGCCCTCAAACTCCTGCTCATTCGAGGGTAAGTCCAGCCTCCAACTGGTCACGGGTCTGGGTTTGATTGTTCTTCTTCCCTTTCATCGAGTCATTATAACTCGGGCTAAAATAAAAATGTCCCCGTTATTTCAGTGTCTCAAACGCCCTTTGATTCCCTCACTCGATGAAAGAGTGGGTCAAAGCGAGTATTTTCCGCCTTCGTAAACAAAACAAGTTTCCAGGGATTTTCGAGACCTATATCGAACCTTCTTCGCAAATAAAGCGATATTTTTATTATTATTGTAGTACCGATATTATTTTTTATGATACCACGTTAGCATTGGGAGACAACTAAAAGCGGGCTGAAGATGAATCGGAGAATTTCTGGCGGATAATGTCCCATAGATCAACGAAGACCAGGATACCCTGTCTACCAGGGCCCTTAGAGTTGTTGAATTGTGGACCTTGGACGCTGCCTATGGATTAAATTCACTCATAGTTGGCGACTCCACCAAATCTGAATGTACTGATGACGTGACACTCATTTTGCCTTCAGGCATCTGCTGGATAAGGACGCTTGGATCACTCTGGCTGCGGGTGGCCGGTTGTTTCATAATTATAGGCGCTCGGACTTTGGAGGCCGCCCTCGACCATAAGGCCAAGCAATTCCTGATTTTTGAAATAAAAAGAATAATGATTTTTTTTCATAGTGGAAAATTTCAGTACCATGGTAACGTCTCAGATGCCTTTTATAGCGAATTAATATTGGTAATTAACCAGATTATCAGGCTAAACATTTTCTCATGCCCTTTATTTATCCCTTCCCTAGTTTCCGTGTTTTTTCATTCTCCCAAAGTTACGGTCGCTGACAATGGATGAATTTTAACACCTCTCCAAAATTGTGTGCAGCGCGCCAGCCTTTTTTTTCGTGAAAATGTCGATGATAAAAACTCGCACTATACTCTTGTATGTACACTATTTTAATAACTCAATTTTTAAACCACTCCTTCCAGTCCTTTTAACCCACACAATGTTTACTACCGTAATTATTTACCACACTGTGTAATTAAAAGAATCGTTATATTTTTTGTGTAGTGTATGTGTGTGCGTTGGGGAAGGGGGAACCTATTGGAAGCATATAAATTTGTCTTTGGCGATTTTAAATGAAAAGAAACACACAATCTGGATGGTAACAACTCACAATAATGGAGTTGTTCATTCCTCACTTCTCTTAAGTAAATTCATCTAAACATATTTTCCCTTCGACAATTTTTTTTAGATACATTTTCGCAAATATTTCATATTTTTATAGTTTGGAAATTAAATATATATTTCATATTAGGCCTTTTATTGTTTCAGAGCTATCTATAGTACTATAATTTGAAGCCGGTAAAAGAAGAGAAAGACAAGATGGTCGCTCTTTCAGCTTCGTAGGCTCAACTTAAAAAACCTCCCTACCATATTAACAATGAAATTCTTTAGGCTAAGAAATATATTATGGTGGAACTTAAACTAATTGTACGTTCATTTTCGGTTTCACAATGGATGCACTTAAAAAAATTCCCCTAAGTTAATTTTGGTTAAGATCATGAGCCTTCTTACTTCCCTGCATGAACATTTATGTTTCAATACTTCGCGGCAAAGTTTTAAGTTAAAGTTTCCCGACGTTCGTGGTAAGTATGGTGGCGTTTTAGGAAAACTTTAATTAATATTTATTCCCCAGCCACATTGTTAATTTGAATCGTATACTGTATTATATATCAGTTTGAAAGGAACTTTTTCTGAATTAAATTATGATACAGGCATTTTATATTATTCAATATTAAAGAAAATATGATTGATTTAAATCTCATTCGGGGGCGGGGCTTATATGTCTGAAGTCAAGAAACAGCATAAAAACCATGAACATAGAGCGCCTTACAACGTCTGGCAATCACCTTTGAATTCGAACCTAATTCTTAGCTTTTGAATTCTGTATACTCCTAGATGATTAAAATTAGCGCGGGGGGGAGGGGGACTCACCCCTTCTCTCAACGAGCCGCATCAAACGACCTTCTCTCTAGCATGGATGTGGCCCTTCTCACCCGGTGAAGTGTTTCCCCTTTGTAGGCTTCTCTCTGGAAACCTCCCTCAAGCGGCTCCATCTCGACGACGGAGGTTTGTCCATCTTTAGTCTCTCAGGGGCCCCTCCCCAAAGAGAAAAGGCGGGAGTTGGATCCTCAGGCATCTACGATCGCCGGGGACGCCACTAGATCCGCGAGAGGGACATTAAGTGGCAGACAACTCTGGGACCAGCCACACTTTTTTTTATCCTAGAATTGTGAAGTTCCTGGAATCCGGTGCGCCAACACTCCGGGGCTCCTACTCAACAAGAGCCCATTACAAATGATCTTCCATTTCGGGCGACTGCGATGATATCACATACACCTTGTCCGGTATCGGTAGTGCGAGAAGAAATTCGTGCCGTTACCATGGAGGTGTTATCACTGATATCGTTTCGGCCTCACAAATAAATATTTTCGGTGTGCGAAAGAGAGTCATCCCCAAATATGTGTAAACTACTCTAAGGCCGTACTGGGTTGGTGCCCGCCTTTTCGGCTATGGCATTCTCCATTTCGGAGGACATGGCTGAGGCTAATTCTTCCGGCTTTGGGGACCCTTCTGGGGGTGGTGAGAAGAAACTTACTTTCCGCCTTCTCATAAAAAGAAAACAGATAAAAAAGACTAGGGGTTCCTCTTCTTCCATGGGGGGGGGGGACGGACGAGTCCCATGCTGTTTCGGCAGGTGACCAGTCCACGACTGGTGCGTCCAGCCTCTAGGCACCCTCGGGCCGGTAGACCCAGGCCAAGACTAAGAGTGAAGTTTCAAGTAGGGTGAGTGGAGCCTCGATGACGTCGGGCTCCCCATCGAGAGAATACTCGGCGTTTTCGAGCACGCCGGCTCCAAACGCTTTCTAGTTATCCTCTCCACTGATGGCAGCATGTTGCCCAAAGGATCACATGTTTTATCAGTGGGTACCTTAAGCTAGGTTGATTGTTAGAGAGATGAAAGTCACCCGTTTCTCGGACGGGAAACTTTGGCGAATGCGACTGACCCATCCAAGTCGGTCATTATTGGTGATTCTCGGACACTCAATGTCTCTCCTGTGCAGGTGGCACTGTAATCTGTCCTGAATTTCGTGAAAGAGTTAGATTATGCAAGAGAGCTAGTTGACTACTTAGAAGACATCACGAAGAACTGACCGACAACGGGGCGTTCAAGGTAGAACATGCGATGAGAAAACAAGGAATACTTCGAGATCCACCTCTACACTTCTCGTCACGTTTGATGGCGACAATCTTTCTGGATGCCGTGTGTTGGTATCACTACCGCGTCAAGAAATTTGTGTCACTTCATCGGAGATGCTACCATGCAACCGTACCTGCCGACGTACCAAGTCGCGTACACCCGAAACCTTTGCAAACTGTTCAAAGGCATTGCATGATAAATCATTACTATGCAATGCCAAGCGTGTGAATTGCGGCAAGCCGCATGCTGCTTACTCGAAGCAATTTAACTCGTATCTTTTCCCAAAGGATATCTTAGAAATCCAGGCTTCAGCTAGAATCTCCTTCGTGAGGACAAGGAATTGGTCCTGTTGCACCTATGCAACTTTGGATTTCTTACACCTCTCAATTAAGAAGGCACCATCTGCTCCTGGCCTGCCAAGGCCTACGAACTTTTCGGAACCTTTCAACGGGTTCTATTTACCCCTGACGCTCCAAGTTCGAGAGGCGGTCGGCTTTGACGCCGTATCCCATATGTTTAAACTAGTGGGGCTTTATCAGGGGTTAAGTCTATTTTCACGGCCCAACTGTTTGCAATACACGCTGGGTACGGGAGATAACGCATTGGGCCCGGTTCAGATACCGGGTTGTGATCTTTAGCTACTAGCAAAGCGTTTTGAGTGGTCTCGGGGCATTGAAATCTCCACAAACCCTGGTTCGCTGTATCTGTGTCGGTACGTTTGCTACTATTCAGGCAACCGTTCCAGGACATGTAGGAATTGCGAGGAATGAGCGCGCCGGTGTAGACGCCAACAGTTCCTCAACGACTGGGCGAACAGACACTCGTTTCGCTCTTCCTCACACTGAATACGTGGTAGGACTCAGGTGAACCTTCCGGGCTGCCTGACAAAGAAGCTGTGAGACAGACAATAAGAACTTAAAGTTGCACACTATCGCGTCGCTGCTGTTTCCGTATACATAGTCCTTCAATTATTCGACGGCTTCAGGTCGCTTTCTGTCGTCTTTGAATTGAAAATACTCGTGGGACGCACCGCCATTTGATGGAACGTCCCACTGTACTTTACTGCGACATCTACGTGATCCCTCAGATTGTATATCACATTCTTGTTAAGTGTCCAAGTTTGGAGGATCTTCGCGCACGTTGCTTTGCGGTCACTCCCCTCTTTTCCTTGTTCTCTGGACGTGTCTGTGTATACCGAACTGTAGATTATTTGACTTCTTGGAGGAAGCTGGCATCCTATACTTTGTTTGACTTTTCTTGATGTTGGGTACGCATTCGGAGTCCAGAGGGTAGCGAGCTTTCCTCCGTCACTTGAGCATGCTTCTTCTTTTTGTTTGTTCCCTTTGTGTTTTCTTTTGGACTTAGTTGTTTCTTGCTTTTTGTTATGGTTTTGATTTATTGTTGTTTTGCTTTTGTTGGTTTATCTATCTTGATACTAGCCTATGTGTAAACTATATTTTTGAATGATAGTGTAAGTTCGACGACTTAAGCCATTAATGTCAATCAGCAAAAAAAATATCATCGTCGCTTTAGCTTTCTCCACCTTATCCAGCTGGGATTCAGGATCGCTATCATTCCAATACGCCACTCGGTCGCTGAAGGCCGCGCTCCGATTGGACTTCCCCTACAGAGGCGGAAATCCTTCAATGACCTAGTTTCGTTGAGTGATTTGTGTTCTACTCTTGCTTCTTGCGCGGATAGTACCTCTGGTCAGTACGAAAACCCGTGCGCCATTTTTAAACGCAGCCTTTCTGTTAGTATTGCTGAACATGAGTCAGTCGGATGGTACTCGTATTTTCCTAGATTCATGTCTAATGGCTACCTTTCTTACTTTTCGCCAACCAGAGAAACGTCACTCCACTTTGGCTAGTATCCGCCCAGTTTGGTGGATAAATTGGTAAATGTTACGAGGGGTGGTCAATAAGTTTTGCGAATCGGTAGGGCAAAACAGAAAAAGGGGGATGGCTGTTTGTGGGGGTGTTAGGACAAGTTAAGACAAGTCAGGACCTGCAGCCGTACGCTTCTGCCTCGTCTATTTAAGAAGCAGTAGCTGATCGCAGATCGTCAGTCACAAATTTTTCAACAATGGAGAAGGTTGAGCACCGCGCAGTGATCAAATTTTTGACCTAGGAAGGCAAGAATGCAAAAGAGATCCATGAACGCATAGTTGCAGTGTACACCGACACCACCCCTTCCTATGCAACCATTGCTCGCTGGAATAGGGAGTTCCGCCATGGTCTTGAGTACCTTGAAGATGACCCCTGTCCAGGACGCCCGTCAGACGTGACCAACGAGAACAATGTGGCCCGTATGTAGATGATGATCCTCAAAAATCGACGGGTGAAGGTCGAAGAAATCGAGCGAGAACTTGGAATATCCCATGGAAGTGTTATGAGCATCATCCAAGCCAATTTGGCCATGACCAAGGTCTCTGCCTGTTGGGTCCCTAGAAACCTCAAGCCCCATGATCGACTTCAATGTCCTCAAAGTCCACAAGGCCAGAGTTTCACAAGCTGCCCTGCGCGAATGCGGATTCGAGGAGCTCAACCATCTCCCTACAGTCCATATCTGGCCCCTAGCGACTACTTTTTATTCCGCCAGCTCAAGGCAGCACTGCGTGGACGCCGGTTTGGGGATGATTAAGATGTCCAGCTCGCCGTCCAGGAGTGGATTGAACAGCAGTCTGGAGATTTCTGGTTGTTGGGAATTCGAAGCCTCAGGAACAAGTGGCGCAAGTGCATTGAAGTCGAGGGTAGTTATATTGAAAAATAATAAAACACTTATCCTCATATTTCGTTTCCTTATATCAGAATTGAAAAACTTATTGACCGCCTCTCGTACGTTATATTTTTCCTGAACAGCAGAGGTCACCCATCTCTTTTGTAGTGGAGCTTCCATATGTTCCATTCTCAGCCAGGTACTCTGCTCTAGTTTGAGTGTTATTTGCTAGTCTTTCCTTCTCAGGCAGCATTTCGCCAAGTGTTTATCGATTAAGATAAGGCCTATGATACCGAGTGGCAAAATTGTATCATAGAAACCATTCATGCTATGGGAGCAAGGAGACGCCTCCCCATTTTCTGATTTCTTACGTGATCGTCAATCCAGCGTAGGGTCACTAGGGAAAGAGGGGGTGTCTCGCGGGGAAGTGTCTTCATCGTCACTCTTTTTGCCCTGAAGATGATGTTTTAGCCACGACTATGTAGATCCTACATACCCTACCCTGGGGTTGCGACCCCCAATGAGATCGCCAAGCACTTACAAGTCTCACAACATCAAAAAATATGAATTCCCTATTAAAAGATATTTTCAGCATATGCTATATTTCTATGTTTCCATAATTATAGAGTATACCAGGCAATGGCTTTGCCACTCCCACCTACGGGGGGAGCTTGCGCTTCACTAATCTAAAAAAAGCAGCCATGGTTAAATTTTCAAAATATCACGTTGCTAAAATAGTTATAGAAGAAGATACATAAAAATAAATTTTCTGAACTTCACCATTTTTAATTCTTTGGTTTTTAAAAAAATCACAAAATTTCGATACTTATATTTATTTCTGAGCTTTGATTTAAAAAAACATAAGTCATAACCAAACTAAGATGAAATAATTATTCAAATCCCCCCCCCCCCACAAAAATCTTCTTCTTAAATTATAGAGTTAGTGATGATGATGATGATGATGATGATGATGATAATGATGATGATTACTGTTGATCATGACCAAACGTTTTCTTAGGTATTATAATTTTAACGCAACTGTCCTAACCACCAGTACTGTCTCAAGATATTTATAAGTAACTTTGCTGGCTTCATAAATCTACTCATGTATATATTTATGTATAGAAAATTTTAATAATGTATGTTTATTGCTGGTATCCCTGAGTTCGTACTGGTTTATTCCTCCCCCTTCTTTTTATTGGTCCCTTTTCCCCTATTCCCTTCCTTGCCGTCGTCCTCTTTTCTCCTCCCCTTCCTTTCCCTTTGTCCTGACTCCCTTCTCATCTTTCCAACCTCCCTCCTCTTTCTCCTCTATAGAACTACCTCTTCTTTTCTTCCCCTGCTTTTTTCCTGCTCCCGTTTTCCCTCTTTACTCTTCCTCCTCCTCTTTCTTTGTTCACTTCTCCTTTCCTCTATTTGCTCCTCTCCTTCTCCTCTTCCCTCCTCCTCTTTCTTTTGCCCTTTGTCTCTTTCCCCTCCTGGTGGATAGTACCCAATTACATCATTTGTTTGATTTATTATTAAACCCCTATAATTTTATTTTCAGATCCTTCAGTGATGTACAGAAAGCGTGTGTACAAAGAAGAATTTATTGACATTGAGTTTACGTTTCTCATCAGTCATTGCTTGAAAAATCTCAGTGTGGTGAAGTGCTCAGCCATGAGTCGCTTAAAGAAAACATGCTCAAACGGCATCTACAGGAAAAACACCCAACGCTGGCAGCGAAGGACCGCCAGTATTTCAAGCGGAAAGAAGAACAAATGAAGCATCAGCGGTTAGATACCTCTGTGAGCACAGGAGTGTATTCTGTTCGACAAGCAACAATTGCATCTTATCTGGTTGCAAAAAGAATTGTTAAGTGCAAACAGCCGCAAGTTGGTGAAGCCAGCAGTCATTGATATGGTAAGTACTGCTATCGGAGATGATGCTGTGAAAAAGATTGAAACTGTTCCGTTGTCAGACAACACAATTAGCCGATGGATTCAAGAGATGTCAGAAGACATCAAAGAACAGGTAGTGGCTGCTATCAAGGAAAGTGGAAGATTTAACTTGCAGTTGGATGAGTCAACTGACATCAGTGATAACGCACAGCTCTTGACGTATGTGCGATACCAAGGGAAGAGTGACATGGAAGAGAATTTCCTGTTCTGTAGACTACTGGAGACAACAACAGCAGATGAAGATTTCAAGTTGGTTGACAGCTTCATTAAAGAACAAGGGCTAAGTTGGGAACAATGATTCAGTGTGTGCACGGGTGGAGCACCTGTGATGTTGGCGGCACGTCATGGTTTCACCACTAGGGTAAAGCAAGTGAGCCCTGCTGTGATAGAGACCCAAAGTTTGCTCCACCGAAAAAACCTCGCCTCTAGGAAATTATCACTTGAACTTAACTCTGCGATGGAAGAAGTGATTAAAATAGTGAATTTTATTAAATAAACTGCTCTGCATTCAAGGCTGTTCAGTCAGATGTGCTCTGTGACCAAGGTGTCAGGAGGGTGTGTACACTTCACGGAGAATGCCCCATTGAGCTTTTTAAAATTTTCTGGGATGGATAAGTTGGATTTTAGCAAGTTATTTGAGTTGGAAGGTAGTAATAGGACTAGGAGTCACCACTTAAAAAATAAAAAACAGAGGTGCAGGTTGGATGTTAGAAAATATTTTTTCACTAATAGAGTGGTAGATTACTGGAATAGTTTGCCATCTGAGACGGTAGAAAGTCCAAACTTGAATGTATTCAAACGCAGATTATATGGGGAGGGAGGGTTAACTTTGGGGGGGTATTCTGGGCTCATTCCTGTGGATGCAGTTTTTAGTAAACCTGAATGTAGGGGAAGCGTCACTCCCCCCCCCCCCGTTCACTTGTGGTGCAGTCACAAGGCGGTTACCGTAAAGACATCCGCCCCAAGCATCGGCGGGTCAAGTGCGTAACCCCAGCGTCGCACCTTTCGGCGCCATAAAAGACCCTAAAGGTCAAAATGCAAGATCTCCCCCAGGAGAGTGAGATTCAATTTCACGTGCTTCTCCCAAGCTCGAAGGCTAACGAGGAGCCGATGTAAGACTTGGTGGGAAAAACCGTTGGGCATAAGAACTCTCCTGGGGCTGTCCTCAAGCCCCTCTCCCGCTTACCACTCCCCTAGTGGGGTGACAAGGTATAAATGAGGAACACTGAGGAAAATCGAGGTAGTATACGCCAGACTCCAGGTGACGAAGTCCTTGATTAAAACCGAGCTACCTAGACTGGATTGGTAGTGTACTTGGCTCGCCAGACCAAGAAGTACCCTGCAAGAGAGGAAGGGCTACCTACCTTAAGGGGCTAAGAAGAAGCTCATCCTCGAGCTAGTCCCTGGTTATCAAACCAAACGATAAGTTAACTTTGGTAAGTTCAACTTACTCTCGCCAGAGAGACTCCTCATATCCTGGTGCACCTTAAACACCAGGGGTATTCCTCGTCCTTAAGGAAAAAAGAAAAGAAGAAGGAAAAGGCTCCCCCTCGAGCCAGTTACTCGGTGGCCACACTTAACTCATAAGTTAACTTGGTTGAGGAACCAAGTTCAACTTACTCTCGTCAGAGAGACTCCTCATATCCTGGTGCATCTTAAACACCAGGGGTATTCCTCGTCCTTGAGGAATTAAAGACAGAAGGAAAAGGTTCCCCCTCGAGCCCGTTACTCGGTGGCCACAACGAACTCATAAATTAACTTGGTTGAGGAACCAAGTTCAACTTGTTCTCGTCAGAGAACCTCCCCTCCGTTATACTCGCCCTTGAAGAAGACTGGAACTAAGAAGAAGCTCATCCTCGAGCTAGTTCCTGGTTACTAAACCGAACTTTAAGTAACTTATTCTCGCCAGAGATATCCCCCTCCGTTATCCTCGCCCTTGAAGAAGACCCTCCCCGAGTTCAGTCCTCGTCCATGAGGAATTAAGTAACGAAGGAGAAAAGCTCCCCTTCGAGCTCGTTATACTCGGTGGTCACACCGCACTCCAAGTTAACTTGGTTTAAGAACCAAGTTCGACTCCCTCTCGCCAGAGTGACCACGACTACCTGGGTCCCGCATAAAGCACCGTAATTGTTCTCGTCCGTGAAGAACCCCCCCCCCCCCTCGGAATACCGTGTAGACCCCCCGGCTGCTACCCTCGCCAAAATGACCTCGTGATCTCGCCTGCCTACATCTGGCCAGACGGCACGCGTCGTGAGTGAGACAATAACATTCCTGAGGCCTTTTAAACTCCTGATGAGTCCGTAAGCCTAATTCTTATATTATTGAGGTGTGTAGCGAAATTAACCAAGTTTATACGGTCAAACTAATTGAATTAATTCTTGTTTATAATAATATTCAGAGTATTGCTGTAGTTAATGTTTAAATGTTGTGCATTCAATTGATAAAGGTAAAATATAAGTTTATTTTGGGAATTATTGTGTTTCTCTATATCCTTACTTGTTTCCAACGGCTCTATTCTTTAAGATATTATTAAGATATCAATATATTAGCACTCTTAGCACTCTTAGAACAAAAAGAGGGGGTATTCTACGACACTATTGATCGGCGGCGCGACCGATGGGACGCAAAATATTTCGTCCCTGTTCCAATATGTTTTACCTTTTTTGAGTAAATTCAAGGGGACTGCTCGTGGGGGAGATATCGCTGCGGGGGGATTACCCTACGATGATCCTGAGTTTCAATTAATTCGGGGGTCTAAGGTGCAGAGCCCTCCAGTATATAATCATAATTCTGTATAGAATAATGTTTTAACGTTTTTATTTAACTAAATGCGCATGAATATTAATGCGCGGGGGAATGAAACATAAACGCAACTTAGTTTTGTTTCGGCTGAAGAAAGTACCCGTTTTCGGGCGCGCCGCCGATCTTCAGGTTTACCCAGTTTTTTATTATTGTATATTACGATTGATTGGGATTTTGACGAGTCTTGATGATGATGCTTTTTGTTTTTGACACATTCCTGTGTATGGTTCGAATTGTATATTGTAGATGCATGATCGGACACAATCCTATGGATTGTTTAAATTGTATATTGTAGATACATGATCTGACACAATCCTATGGATGCATTTTGTGGGTGGATTTTGACAGATACAGATGACCTTTGATAGGCTCTTGTGGCTTTTGCCATCCGTGAAATTATGTTATGTATGTTATGGGGTCGGAATATGAACACCTACTCTACTACTCTTCTGTCAGGTGGTTATCCCGAGGAAAAGTGCTCCTGAGAGTTTTTGAATTGCGTGCAGAGGTTGAAATATTCTTGATCGAGAAGAAACATGCACTGTCATCAATGATTTCAGAACCAAGGTGGTTACTTAAATTGGTATATCTGACAGATATATTTTAAGAGTCGAACTTGATGGAAAAATCCATGCCATGAAAAGATGAAACTCATTTCTCTGTGTCAGAAAAGCTCAAAGCATTCAAGTCAAAGCTGAAGTTGTGGAAGGGAAAGATTGAGAGGGGAAATACTGCGTCCTTTCCACTCTTGAATCTTTTTCTGGAAGACGAAGAAGAGGTCTCACTTCTGGGCGTACAAAGTACCATTATTAAGCACCTTGAATAGCTGAGTGGGAAGTTTGAGAAGTATATTCCGAATGAAGAATTGCATGGCAAATACAAATGGGTTCACAGACCCTTCGATGTCAACGTCAAAGACCTTTCAGAGGAAGAATCTTCCATTCAAAATCTGCAAGAGTAGCTCATCAAGGTACAACATGATGAAACTCTCGCTTCAACTTTCAGCAACAATCACTAGGCATGTTCTGGACTGCTGTAAAGAAGGAGAAACCAGTCCTTGGAAGGGAGGGTTTGCATCCCTAGCTGTCATCAAAACAAAAAAAGCAGAAATCGGCTGCAGCCTGAACATGATATAAGAGTAGCACTTTCTACGATTGAGCCACGAATGGACAAACTTACCAGTGAAATCCAGCCCCAAGGCTCCCATTAAAATCAGTTATCATTTGATAAGAAACAGTTTTATCTTTAGTTTGCTTTTGTGGAATGTAACACATATTTTTCTGATGAAAATGTTCATAGTAAAGGGAATTAAATTTAATCATGTTCATTTTGTCTTTTTTTCTCTCAGCCTTACAGCGCCTCTTACGAGAAATTATACTTGTTCTTTGCTTCTACAGCCTACGCCCTACAGACAGTAATATAGTAACATGCAACACATACAACCAGTGGGGTCGCGGTTATGGCTGGGGGAGCATGATTGGGGTCACCTACTACAAAGGTTGAGAACCAGTGACGTAGATGAACTAAAACAAGCTCTGAAACGCGTCTCTCGTTATGCCGAAACGAACAGGTCCGCGTTTCTTTAGTAGCCAAGACCAAGATTGTGCATATCTGCCACCTTCACGGGCATGGACCCTACCAGAATTGTTTCTAAATGGGTCTGGCCTGGACATGGTGGATTCCCACCGATTATTTTGTCTCGTATTCGACTGATGCCTTACTTAGGATGTGCAAATAAGAAGACTTTGGTTCTCTTTTATCCGCTCAAATATTGACTATGGATACGAAATTTATTCCTCTGAATCCGAGCATCTATTACGGAAGATGGCTTTGGTAAACCAAGCCTTTATCCGTTAGGCGACTGGTACCGCCCGCCGGTCCTCTACTGACAACCTTTTTGTCGACGGTATGGAGATACCACTCACTATACACAGTGCGTCATGCTCTTTTATGCACCAATTCAGCATCAAAGGACCCCCTTTCGCCCAAAGGCGATCTCGTCGTTGTTTTGCTGTAGAGACGCCCTGGGAGTATTGCGTTCGTATTTCTTGGAGCATGCATCATGTCATACCGTATCCTTGCCGATGACTCCATGTCAAATTGCTACTTCTCCATTCTTTGAAGTCAGCGGGGCACTTTTGGGTGCTATGTGTCTTCAAGGCCGAACTGGTTGCAATATACTGATCGGTAAGTGAGATTATGCGCCGAGCCCGGTTTAAAGACATTTTAGCAATCAATAGCGACTCCGAGCGAGCTAAGTGCCCTTGACGAATTTGAACCCCCACAGTCCCTATTTCACCGTATCCGTGGTAGCCATGAGTAATGCTAGTCTGGAGGAGGTCTAGATTGTCTTCTTATGGGTTCCTGCATATGTAGGTAATGCCATAAATGAGCACGCTGTTGAGATAACCAGGTTGTTTGCTTAGACTGAGCAACCGAACCGTCGCTTCGCTCTTCTCCAGAGTAACTACATGGCGGGGATCAGCTCATCCTTAAAGGATGCATGATAAAAAAGATTGGAGAAAGCAGACGGAATTTAAAGTTGCCTGTTATTGCCCATGGGAAATTTCCGTGGGCATATCTATCTCCCAATACCTAGCCGGTATCAAGTAATTTTCTATCCCCTCCGAATCAGACAGAATCGTGGGGTGCTGTGCGCTCGTTGGAGCGCTTCCCTGAACTTTTCTGAGAAGAATTGTTCTCCCAGACTCTATGACACATTTTAGTTAAATCATAGTCTGGTGGAGCCTTGTCTACGGAACCTGTCCCGGGATTGTGATGAGCGGGCCTCTTCCATACTATTTAATATGTTTAAATTGTTAGTGGTTTTCGTAGGCCTACCAAGAGGCACCCGCGCATGCCCCCCTTCCATTGTTTTCCTGTCTTTGTTGCTGTTCTTGTTTTGTTTATAGGTTATTGGTTTGTTATTGTTTTTTTCTTTTGTTTCATTATTAATTTAAGCTATCTTTGTAATTTCGGTGTATGTACCCTTATTGGCGGCCGCCAGAAGGTGTCGTGAGTTTAAAAAAAAAATCTCATCGGATTTTGTCTTATCACTCATCGTTATATTATCAGTAATTAGTACAGGGCATCTGTGATAATCATATTTATCACTCTCGCTAAATGTAAAGCCCAAATAAAAAGTGTAAAATGCATTTCTCATTATTGAAAGAAGTTGTTTCTCAGTCAACGACCAAGATGACGATATCAAATGAGTTTCTAGCTTCGATAAACCTGCAAGATTGCTTGCATTGCGCAATTATATATCAAAGTCCAAAGTAATCTCGTTTGATTTCAAAATTTCTGGATGATTGCCGTCTTATGTGAAAGATATTTCAAATAATTTTTTTAATGAAATTATTCTAAAGTTATTGATTAGCGACTGTGAAGATAGCATTTGTATCATAATTCCAGTTACAAGATTACTCGAAAAGCAGTCTTTGTTTTGGCAACTATTTTGGACAATATCCCATACAAAAATGATTTGGTCACGCAAAAGGTCATCTTGTCCAAAATTTATTACGTATATGCAAAGCAAAGCAAAAGGCAAGATACTCCATCTTGCTGCAGTAATGACATTTAGAACATTTGACTTTTTCTATTTAGGAATAAAGAAATTCTAAAAAATACCCATTGACATTCATTCTTCTAAAAACTTCGGAATTCGGACGGATCTCGGTTATTTATCTTATGCCTTGGATTGACATGGATCCAGAGAATAATTTAGACTCATCCTTCATAATAATGATAAAATCCTAAGTGCTGCTTACCAGAGCCGTTTTTCTCTTCTGCGTTTGCCATTTTCAAAGGATTTTGAAAATGTTAGGAATCTAAAAAAAACAACACAAAATTACTGTACACAAAAGTTATCCATTAACTTTAAAATGTAGATTTTTAAATGTGTATAATATTGTAGGTTAGAGGTAGACCGGCACGTCTCTAAAATGCATTACTTCTACCGTTACATTCTTAAATAGCGGCTCTACCCCTACCGCTACTCTGAAAAATAGTACCACTACATGTGTCGATACAATTTCAATTTCATAAGAAATTTGTAAAAAGACGCTATTTTATTTATGGTCATGTGAAATGGAATATATTTCAGGTGAGCTTGGGATACTGAATGATTTAATTCTATGGCGTTAGTCACATAGACCCAAAATATGTAGACGAAGATTAGGAAAAACTGTACGGATTTTTTTACGAATTAGGAAATAACATTTGCGAAGAAAAATTATCCAGTTTTTCTGTTTCTTGCGGTTTGCTAGATTCATTTCATCATTCTTTCTTACATAAGTTTAAAATCGAACTCAACAGAAAGTATGTTCAAAGTTGTTACCCTGTATAATGGTTTCAAAATTATTTATAGATTAATAAATTAAAAATAAAGAAAATGGACTATATAGTAGTGAAATAAATTATGGTTATCTGAAAGCCCGGCAAGCTTAGATTTTAGAACATCTTTCTGCAGAGGAAAAAGCCTTCCCTCCACTCGCACTGGAATAATTTGTGCTTTATTTTATAGTTAATATTCCAATGCTTTGAATGTGAAAACAGAAAACTGTCAGACATGGCAGCGCTTTTGATACAGAAGCCTCCCTGTTGTTCTTTACAAGCTTCGCCCCTCTCTTTTGCACTCTTTCTTAGATGTGTGTAGATCATTAAAGAAATGTTCTACATTTTATTCACTTTCACTACTGCTATTACATTTCGTTCATTTAGCTTCATTGATGAAGTACGCTCTTTATGTTTTATATCTGAAGTGGTAACTAAATCAATTCAACAAGTACGGACGAATTCGTTTAAACAATGCCACAAAGTTTACGTACATTTCTTCTCAAATCTTTTTTCTTGGAATTTTATTGTAGTTGGCGAACTGCCAATTCTTGCAAGAGGAGATTATGAAGGTGTATACTGGCCACTTCAGTATTAATCATGGATCTTTGTCGATTCACTGTTTTTGTTTAACAATCAAAATTGACAGCGAGGGAAATGATTACAGGGCGTTTGTTCTAAAGATGTCGATAAGATGCTTTAAACTAAATCGAACCAATGATGGAGCCAATATCTCTTTCAAATTATCAGCAGTTGCTGATATCAGTCGTTAAAGGTGTTTGAGAAAGAATTCAAATTGCATGTGACAAAATTGTTCGGCACCTAAATTCTCCCGAACTTGTTAACGGAATTGCAATTGCAATTTTAGCCATCGTTAAAAAAGAGGAAATCGTAATTATCGAGAGAGATCGATAAATTGTAATTAACAAATAGTTACAAAATGGATTAAGGAGCAGATACGGAAACTTGCAATACAAAATGGAGCACGCGATGAGTAGAATGAAATAATGCGTCCATCGAGAAGGAATTTATGCGATGGATTGAATGGAGCACGCGATGAGTAGAATGAAATAATGCGTCCATCGAGAAGGAATTTATGCGATGGATTGAATGTTAGACCAGATCGATCAACGAACCATTTGTCCGTGTGTGATGATGAAATCAGTGCCATGTAGGATTCTCGAGTCTTGGCGCTCCCCACCCCTTACTCGGGTCTTGGGCTTCCCCATTGTTTATTTTTTCTTGAAATTAAAGCGAAATATTAGGTTGTCACACATGCAATGTCGGTGGTGGTGGTGGGGGGGGGGTATTCTCATACAGGTGATGTGGAACAAACTTATCCATCTTTTTCACCACCTTTCCAATGACTTTCTAATGTCGAGAAACTGTCGCACGCGATCGTCTGAGATCTGCTGAAAGTGTTCTCTTGTTTTAGGATTTTGTCCAACCAATTGATCATAAAAAGAAGTTAACGAACCAAAAATAAGACATTTCATATGTGACAAAATCACACCAACGAAGGTGAATCTCACTCAAAGTTTGTAAGGAGAGATTTGTAAAGTGGTGAAGATAAAGGAAGTGAAAATGTATGGATGGCATATACCAGCAGATCTTCTTGCATGTATTGGATTGGGTCAGAGAGGGTAAATTGCGGCCGAGGAAGTCGGGAGTGCACACAATCTTCCAGATGTCAGCTGCACCAACGTTGTCCATGTTACACCTGACTTTCCCCTTTGTGCGTACGTAAGATGATGGATAAGAAAGAGAAAAGTGGCAGAAGGAGACAAAGATGAGAAGAATATTACCCCTCCTCGACCTGGGATGAGCGGACGAAGGCTGGTCAGCGAGTATCCTTCTAAATTAGCTGCAAGTCAAGAGCATAGTTAAAAAGATGCTTGTATACAAATCTCGAAACGAGGGTAAAATGGAAATACCTAGGAATAAAGCTCATGTAGTCTCAAACTAGTTTGAGAATCCTGGGTGTACTGGGACAAGATGGTATGCCGATCCTCAAGGTACTCTGTGCAACAATTTCGACGGGACACCCCTTTGTGAGAGCACTCGAGATGGATTGGGTCAAGAGGTTCGGTTTCGATTTATCCGAGGGTCGATCCTTCCACAGAGTTCATTTGCGAGGCTAAGGTGTCATATTTTGAGATATTCTGAAATTGTTTTTCTCTCAACATGTGAGATAAGATAGGGGCGTGTGATGTCAAAGCTGAAAGGGGAACAATTATACCGAAAGCCTGTGAATCATTGACAAGCGCTGGTGACAAGCGTTGAAAAGTCGTTGGCAAACGATCGTGCTGCAAGACGGGCACGGGTTCATTGAGAGAGAAACGCCAAAGAAAAACCAAGAGGAAAAATACAGGATGATGTGTGCAGGTTCCTATAATGTATCCTGAGTTTGTGGATGCAGATAGCTTAAAATAGGGGCCAAAGAGAAGTTTTTTTTATAACGATCTATAAAATATACGGAATGATCAAACAAGTTGTTGCCTTTTTCCTTGCCAAATGTAGGTCACTTCTGAATATACACGGATGAATTTCGTCCTTAATAGATCTCAGTAATAATTTAAGAATAAATTTCATTCTCCATCAAGAGCAGCGGGCGCCAGCGATGAAAGGTGTACAGAGCCTAGATCGTTGTTAATTAAGGCGTCAAAAATAAACAATCTTGGGTAAAATGACTTGCGTGAAATGAATAAGATACATATTATTCTTAATTATATTGTATGGTTTCCTCACTTGTTATGTGAGAGGTACTCATAAGTACAGCATTAGGATGGATGAAGATCATTGCTAGTAATAACATTGGTATCCACAATAGAACTTTCTATGGGAAATAAATTGTTCAAGCGAGTTTTGTTCTTGTATTTGTTGAAAATAAATGGGTTTTTTTTAGTTGTTGTTTTTTTGTGGTTGTTGACGTTATCCTCCAGAGTCCTGTGAGGCCATTGCAAAGGTCAAGTAAGAGTAAACAATTCTTCATCTTAGGAATACATAACTAATGATTAAACTTTTCATTAGTTCAACTTTAATCATTAATAACATCTAATAAATAGTTTTTGATACAGGTTTACTCTGTGCGCTGAATTTCATACAAATTCCTATATAGCATTTGCATGATGTTGATGGGACAAAAACCAGCTTGAAAATATGTAAGTTGATGTTGAAAACATTCCGACATATCATTTTCAGCATCCTCTACGAGGAGAACAATCATATATGGCTTAAAGGATATTTAGGAAAAGAAATTTTATAGTAAATATTCTCATCTTTGCCGTAGAAAAACGCACTGAACTAAATTGGAATGAGATCAAAGTATTATAAAAGACCGGGTTGAGTGGAACCTTTGATTGGGATATTTCCTATTACTAAATTCGAAAGTTGAGCTCTATAAGAAAATGTTGAAGCTAAAAGAGAGAAATAATAGTCTGAGGTAGACGTCAAACTTGAAAAATAACCCGGTAACAGAGAACACATAAAATTATCCCCAAATCAGTGCTTGCAAAAGAACGTAGTGAACATTGGAGCGATAAAACGCATTAATAATGACAGCGAGAAACTTGCTTCGACCTTGTCCTGTGGTAAATGAACATCGATGTAGCCGGAAATGCCCCAACCCTCTTGGATTCCCATGGCATTCGCCCTTTCCATTTGACGGAATAGGCAGGACGGAGTGGGAGAAGGGTGAGCTAATGCTCATTCCTCAAAATCCCAAGGATGGCCAACTCTATTTCATTGCTCAATTTTCCTCCTGAGTAAGGTATAAGGCGATAATAAAGTTCAAAGGGGCAAGGAAAACGAGGGATACTTGTATGCTTCTCGTTAACCTTAGGGACACGGTTCTTAAAACTCAAGGAAGGATAGAAACTTCGTGGATACTTCTAACCTTAACTGTACGAGATGCTATAATCCCGGATTGGTTAAAGATCCTCAGGAGTGTATTCTTTCATTCACCTCAGAGATGAGGTGGAAAGTAAATGAAGAATTAATAGCAACCTTGGGTTTTGTGAAGGAAAAGAGTGGGCAATATGAATTTCTTCTATTTCATTTAATTCATTTACTAACGTATATTTTAATGGTTCCTACTAGGTTAAACCGGTACTGAGAATAACGAATGGTATTAACCAAGGAAATGGAGAAATGGACCCCATACACAATGGCAAAAGGTCTGTTGGAATTACCCTTGGTGACGCGGTGGACAGATAGAGAATCCGTTTGCAGATGCTTAAGCAGCAAACTGGTCCGTCTCGTCCAAAATAAATTGGTTTCTCTTCCTCTAGTATCTTCTATTACAATTTTTGAAACTACTCTTATGGGTTTGGGGGTTCAATATTCGTTTATAAGAAGGTGTCTTCAAGTATTTCTTGTCATCATTCCACTTATTCTATTTCCGCCTAAATTTTGAGTGGTCACGCACAAAACTGCATTATTTTTTCCTGTCAACATGTCATGTTTTTCATTCGAGGCAGTGAATAAAAAAAGGTAATCAACTCCATCGTGGCATTTCATTTAAGTGTTAAAAGTGACTCGATAGACTTCCAAACAACCAATAAAATATTCGCAACATTCCTTGTGGGTCAGAGTATGGCCATGAATTCACACTCATAACTGCACATCGAAACATGAAAAACAATCGTGCCTTTTCTTGAAAATTATTATATTCTATCGAAGTAAAGAGCGGAGTCACGTGTTTGTTAATATGCTTTGCTGCTGAAGGGGGATTTAGATAAAGGAGGTGTCAAGAGAAACCATTCCTCCGAGGTCTCCGCCAATCCAGATAGACGAAGTAAGAAGCAAGAAGATTAAAGCGCAGAACTATGGCAACTATTTTAAAAGACTTTGTAGTAACTAGTCACCAAAGAACTACGATTTAATTCCTTTTTGATAATGGCCATTATTGTAATATACTCTTGTAAATATGATAGTTTATTCCTGCCTAGGGATTTAGGCTGGACTTTAATGTGCCTGGGGTCCTTTGGTAGGAATTTCGCCATAGTGCTTCTCCTGTGCCTTCCCAACTCCCCCGCGGCATTTATAAATGGCGTTGTAAAAGCTTGTACGATTATTATAATTTAAGAATAATCAATTATAGGGTTATATGGGGAAGTGGTAGAGAAGGTGAGGTAAAGATAATAGAAGGCCATTCCATAAATTTCACCGCTGCGAGGCTATGTCACTAGTAATTAATGTGTTGAGCTCCGAGATCGTCGGTTGTTGACTTCGTTTAGTGTTCAGGTTAGATTTTACCTGGAAATGTACCTACGTAATGGTGATTAGTCTCATAAAATCTGAGAAAATAGTTTAAAAAAAAGAGTTCAAGTGACATTCTTTGTTCATGTTTAGCAGACCTTTCTGATCGAACATTGAATGATCTTCGTCCTTCAAAGTTGACTCCTGTGTCACCCATTCTTAACCGTAAGACGTGACAACCATTGTGTCGAACCTCACGTCGTCCCGTGGATCCTAAAGTGCAAGGGCCTTAAATGCATGCATTCATACTCGCTCACACATCTTTCCCATTAATTGTGGTGTATACACCGCAATTAATGGGAAAGATTAAATATGATACTTTTAAAAGCTCGTAAAGAGTTCTTATAGCCATTTGTATTCACAATTATCGAAGGGAAATACAAGTTGCTGCGTGGTGAGGAAATCTTTAGTTAGAGACCCTCAACTAATTTATGGAATCATGGAAGGCGTCAATTCAAAGAGGTGAAGTGGCGTATGGATACAGGTGGTTCTCGGGAGCTTCCAGAAAGCGTTGTGCAAGGGACTGGAGAATGCCCTCCCTTGCTCCTCTCTTGGGGCTCCTTCGGCTGGGAAGTCTTGACAACACGGATGTTTACAAGTGAGGAACAGTGGTTGAAATCATGATTTAGCGCACATAAACCAAAAGGAATATATAAACAATTGGAAAGGATAATATGTAGGTGTCAAGAACTCTTATTCTCACAACACACTTACATGTGCTTTACATTAAAAAAAACTCTCTATATTTCCAGACGTAAATAAAGATCTAACTGAATTTTTCATTAACTTCTTGTTCGATGGAGCTGTGTGATCAAGAATAGTGGCATATTTTCGACGCTGGTCTACCCCAAATAGATTATCTGACCCACACAAATTTTGATTTTGATTTTAAACTACTTTTATTCAGGATTTCTTTTTCTTAACAGGGGGGATCCAGAGAAATGTGATCATTATGGGAATACAAGTTTGCATTGCGCAGCTGCGAGAGGACACATGAATTGCACCTCCTATTTGGTCAATTTTGGAGTCAACATCTGGGCTTTGGACAATGAGTTTCACACCGCCAAAGACTTAGCTGCTATCAATAATCGACAGGAGATTCTAAGGTACCTCGATCTTGAAGCAGCCAAACAGCAAAAAGAAAATCCAAAGGTCAGTTTTCTGGATAGAATTATATTTTTGAAGCACGAGTGAAAAATAATGTCACTAGCTTGGGCCAGTTGCTCCCCAATGGAACATCATGTTCATGCTTGGGGAATTTGACACATAGAAGTTTGAATATTTGGGGAAAATGGGCTTCATGACAAGTCTTTGATAAAAAGAGGCTTCCTTTAATAGATCTTGTACGTTGGAGTTTTTTAGCTCCTTATGCCCATCTCATTTATTATTACTAATTTTGTACATATAGTCTGTTTCCTTCCCATTATTCTTCCTTAACAAATTGTACGTTCAGTATTAGTACCATCTTCATTTTTACCGAAATAAGGGGAGGGGGCGGGATAATAGCGGGTTGCAGACTAGTGATGAGTACTCGCCCTTAGGTATAAAAAAATGTAGACAATATTTTCTTAAAGCTCCAGTTTGAGAGAAGTTTTGTTCCACAGCTATTTACTCCTTTATTATTGACATGGACACTACTCATTTCAGTTTCTCCGTATCTTAGTCTGCCTGAATTGCTATACTGTCCCAAATACCTTCTTTCTTCCCATCCTTTCCTACATTGGAGGAAGCAGTACGACTGTATTTTATAGTTTGTACCACATGAAATGTCCGATTCTGAATGATCCAATAAGAATACGAAATTGTAAGGAATAAAACACTTTAAGTAATTAAAATATGTACCATTGACATCAATGGTCGTGAAGCAAACTTAGTCCGTCTCTGTTGGTTAGTCTAAGTTGTTTAGATCTTCTTTTTTATGCATCGAATCAAATTTCTTGGCAGTAAGAAATAGCAGTAATAGACTCGTTTAAAAAAAAAGTACATAACACCTTTAGTAGGCTACTATAAAGTTACCTTAACTTTACATGGGTGTATTTGCGGTTTCTGGATGTCTTGGTAATTCATTAGAGATCAACCATTGCCCACTGTCCAAACCGCTTCTTACAGTATCCATTTCCCATTACATGTCACCATACTACCCAACAAGTAGTTATTATTGTTGCGAAGAGAGCGGTAACACGCTTCCAATCGCGTAGTTCCATCATTTCATTTGGCACCATGTTTTCATGGATTTTTTTTATCATTCCTACAACAGCCAAATAATCAAAAACCTTCCAAGTAGAGCTATTAGGTCTATTGCAAGTATTCGGACTATTGTTTTTTAATTATCTCCAACAATTTTTTTCAATCTTTCATCGTTTTTGACTGATGTCTCTTCCACAAACTTAATTTTGAAGGTCAAGATTTCCAGTTTGAAAATTGTGAAATCATCTTTATATTGTTCGTTGATTAACATTTCCTTCTCAGAATTGGTGTTATTTCCTATTCGGTCGCATTGTGCTCTACTTTAAACTCGTAAAAAAGAAGGCTCACTTGATCCACAGATAACATATTTAGGGAGCTCACAAACAAATCAGAATTATCATACATATGATCAGGTGAACACGAACGCTACTGCAAACAGGATGCCCGGATTTTTAGGGCCTGGTAAGTAACATGCAAAAACATGTCCAAATGCTTCTTGTTTTAGGCAAACATGAATTGCTACCCATCGGGTATTCCATGCGGTACATCCTGATGTATTCATTTTAAGGGTAAAAACAAAGAAGGATTGAACTTTCAATCCAACTTATTTGATTTCTGTATGAGTTTGTTACAGCATAAGGAGGCATGCTATAACAACACTTACAATCAATTTTTCCTTCCATTTATCCATTATTTGTAATTTTGTTTAACTTCTGCATGTTGCTCGTTCATCATTCTTTCCCCCAGAGTGAATTCACCGTCAATGGATAGAGCAATTATGTTTATTTTCAATACTTAACAAAAATATACCATTTCGGCTTTAGAAACTTCTCTGCCTGAGATTCTTGAAATCAAACAGGCATTCACTGAGTCTAACCCTGGCTGAGGAGGGTTAGTTAGAATCCTAAATTCGATTTCAAGTTCGCATATTTTAGTTTATGCACTATTTGGTCGGTTCTTTCCCCTAGCAATCCTAGCATGGACTCTCTTTCCTATTTCATGTTTTTTTGTCTTTTTTATTACATTGTATTTTCACGTTCTTTGGTAAGAATTACTTCTCATTTACTCTCTCTCTCTCTCAGTCACATCAGGTGGCGCTCGCGAAAAGAAACAGATAATCTGGTCGTAATCGATCTTCATTTATGAAAAGATACGATATGTTTTCATGGCAGACCTTTGTTTAGGTAGATTGAATGTGTGACTATTCAGAAGACAGAAATTAATCGAAAGCTTATGCCATTTCCGCACGTCTGAACAAAAGTTTCTTATTTCCGCAGAAAGCTCAAAAATTACAAGAAAAAGCCCCTAAAGATGCCGAAAAACGCCTCAAGGAATTCGACAAAATCCAGCGGAAAACTGATAAAAAGCGCCAAGAGGAAGAAGAAAAACTACAAAAAGAGAGGGAGAAAATAAACAATTTGGAGAATGCCAATCATGGTAGACGTTCACTCTTGGTCTATTTTCCCAAACCTGAACTAGTATGAGAAAAGACAAACATAAAAAGTCGAACAATGAATTTAAGGTCAAATAACTTGTAAAAGAAGGCTCTTTATTTTGCACTAAGCCTAGGATAAACAACCGCGGGTTCTTCTAACTCTGCATTTACCGAGTAAGACTATTGAATAGACTTAAATTTTCCCCCATAATCTTTGTGGTTGAAGGGAAATAAAAGGATAGACACAAACAATAAACTTCGAATTCAACTTTCCAAACGAATTCGTAGGTCAAAGTCCGAATTTTGATCTGTGGTCTTGATCTGGAGTGATTTTCTTCACTGCCGATTGAACACTGGTCATTTCGAGTCTTTGAACGCCGGTCGACGGAACCATGTTTTTAGCTAACTGCGAAATGCCCGAGAATGCCACATCTCGTAGTCATGTGCAAGACCGGAACTAGGTTGCTTCCGTTCATATATAAAATTTGGGTTCCGTGGAATCCTCAAACGCAATCGCGTTTTTTGATATGTGTATTGGGGAGAATGACTTTGTAAGACTAATTAACTCAGAATTTGCAGGTTTTACTAGAATATTGCACATTTCACTTATGATTTTTACTTTTATTGGCAGGACCCCAGAAAAGAGGCATTTTCAATAGTCTCTCGAAATCCCCGTTCGGCCTCATAACATCGAACAAACCTGACCCTAAAGTTATTCATTCGAAATCCGTTCAGTCCCCTGCAAAGTTTTCTGAGCTCACTCAGGATTCTAATAACAAGAAGACTCTTAGTGGCATTCATAATCAACTTCTCAAAAAAAAGCTCCATAATGAGAAGAGCAAGAACGAATTCAAGGTATGCTATAAAATATGAAATATCCTCACTTTGAAACAAGTATGTGATATTAAGGTTACCATGTTACAGAGCCAACGTATCTGATGGATGCAACCAAAACCTGCACCTACCTACAAGTATGGTCGTAATAATTATTATTATGGTTGTCGTATTTTGACGGCAAAGGGGCAACGTATATGCCATCAGAGTGGAAAATTATACGGCGATAAGTAGTTGAAAAAAAACAAAAACATTGCTATTCCGGTTGTTCACTTGTTTAAATAACTTAACCAAATCAAATTTACTCAATATAAACCTAACTATTAGCAAATCTAACTAACCTTAATGTAACCTAAACTTTTTGCGGTGAAGAGGAATAATTATATTTCAGGAGGTGAGCTTGAGCGAGGAGGGAGACGCTAAGTTATGCTTCTTAGGTTGCATCTCTATGATCTTGCGTCTCTCGCTCTCAATTTAAGTTAGTTTGAAACAAAACGAAAGACTTAAGGGCTTTATTCAGCACAAATCCGTACCCCCATATATGAATTCACGAAACTCTAAGGAGAACAAATACATTACATTAGCCCACAATATTAACTTAATACAACATTCTTCTCTCTCTCTCTCTCTCTCTCTCTCTCTCTCTCTCTCTCTCTCTCTCTCTCTATATATATATATATATATATATATATATATATATATATATATATATATATATATATATTAAATGAAAAACTCACAAAGTATCACGCACAAAGTATATATATATATATATATATATATATATATATATATATATATATATATATATATACAGGGGGTTTCAAAATTATATGTTCAAAATTGGCATATAAGTAGAACTGGTCAAATAAGCAATTTTTCTTCTATGAACATGTATCTGCAAATGCATCGTTAATGAGATATTTAAAGTTCAAATCTATCAAAATTGGGCCAAATAAAAAAACATTATAAAATGTTTATTTCTTGATAACTATTTATAATTTTTACTTGAATTATTCATAAGCTGTTCAAAGTGAGAACATCCAACGTTAATACAAAGCTGTAACCTCCTTAAATTTAAATTAACCTTAAGTTTAAATCTGAGGGAAAGTGAGTCATACAAATACCATTTGTATTTGTATGCTTGTGTCGCACGGTGGTAATTCTCTAATTTGATTGACAAGACTTTCAAGTGCATCATGAATCATTTAACCAATGAAGAAATGGCGGATATGCATTTTGTATACGGTGCTGTAAATGGTAGTGGAAGACGTGCGGTAAGAATGTACAGACAAAAATGTCCAAATCGCCGCTTCCCAGATTACCGCAATTTTCAAGGTTACACCAAAGTTTACGCCAAACAGATCAATTTAATACTACACACGTAGATGCTGGGCCACCAAGAGACGTAAGAAATCAAATCGAAGATGATGTATTAGATCAACACACTGTTTCTCAAAGACGATGACGTACAACATTTGATTGCAAGCAACTGGTGAAGTCATCCAAAATAGATTATTTTTTGTGTGTGTTGCTTAAAACTGACAGATATATAATTGGCATCCGTAGCAATCTACTTCAAAGTATAAAGGAACTCATCCAATGACTCTCAGGATTGTTGGAAAATACTTCTCAAAATTTCGTGCGCATACTTCGTTTTTAGTCTAGTTATGTAAGACCATTAATATATCAATCGCTGATTGGTAACTATTGTAGTCCGCAATATAACTGCACACATTTTGCAAAACTTAATTTGTAAGACCGCTCAATTTACCGGGATCATGTTGAACTTTGGGCGTCAGAAAATTGCTGAACGTTTGTACAAAGTTTTTCCTCATCGTAATAATTTTTCTAATTGGTTCTTAGGCAAATATCAAAATTTTAGCAAAAAAGTCTTATTTTCAGAAGAGTCATTTTTTAGCCGTGAGGGTGTTTTTAATCAGCATAATAATCATGAATGGCATCATATTAACTCACGAATTGTGCAGGAGCGTGAAATCAACAAAGATTTAGAGTTAATATTTGGGCTGGAATTCTAGGCGACAAATTAATTGGTCCATACATGTTACCGTCTCCACTCACAGGAAATGCCTATGGTATTTTTTTTTATCAGAAGTTCTACCTGAACTTCTGTAAGATGAACCACTGGTAGCAAGAAGAGAAATGTGGTTTCAGCAAGATTGAGCGCCAGCTCATTACCATCAAAATGTAACAGCGTATTTAAATAATCAATTTCTCAATCGGTGGATAGGAAGAAATGGTCCGGTTCATTGGCCTGCAAGAAGTCCTGATATGAACCCTCTTTGACTTCTTTATTTGGGGACACATGAAAAACCTCGTTTATGAAACTCCTGCGGATTCAGAAGATTTAATTGGAAGAGTAGTTGTGGCTGCTGGTCAAATTTTAGAAACGCCAGAAGTATTTGATAGGGTTCATGAAAATTTAAGGAGGAGGTTACAGCTTTGTATTAACGTTGGATGTTCTCACTTTGAACAACTTATGAATAATTGAAGTTAAAATTAGAAATAGTTATCAAGAAATAAACATTTTATAATGTTTTTTTATTTGGCCCACTTTTGATAGATTTAAACTTTAAATATCTCCTTAACGATGCATTTGCGGACACATGTTCATAAAAGAAAAATTGCTTATTTTGACAAGTTCTACTCATACGCTAATTTTGAACATATAATTTGGAAACACCCTGTATATATATATATATATATATATATATATATATATATATATATAATCGCAGGATAAACGAAAAGATATAGAAGAGAAGGAGAAATTAATTTGTTTTGTACGTTTCGGGTTTTCATTTTACCCATCTTCTGGTTTTAGAATGTACAAATTAATAAAGAATAAGCTAAGAACCTTTAAAGTTTTAAATAAACAAAAAAATAGGCAACAATATCAAATTGTATCAAAGTTTAAAAAGGAAGTATGGCTCGACTTTAGTTACATAAAAATTCACGTTTGGAAATTAAATAATTTAAAATTTGGAAAAAGGGGAATACAATACCTTGGTTTTAACAGTGAGTGGACACAAACCTTATCGGATACTAGTAAACAGAAGACTGGAGGGAAGGCGAGACAGGGATCGTTAGGAAATGAAGAAGTGAAGGGTTAATTATTTTACAGCAGAATTAGAGGATGAGAAGACAGATCAGAATTAAAGGAAAGAGAAAGTAATTTGATATACATGGGTTTGTATAATCTTAATGAGACCGGATCGGAAATAGTTTTGAAAATTTGAAGATTGTCAATGGAGGCTTCGACTTTACAACTTATGGAATGAAGCCGAACTGAAGAAACCTCTTTCTTGGAAGGAATCTTGCCTTAAGCGAGCAGACGGAAGTTCTTATGTACTTCCCCTGATTGCATCCGGGGAAATTAAATTCATAAATTACACATCACTTCGCTGTGGAAGGGATTCTGTCCTTACAGGTAAAACATTGTCCAAAGGGATATTTATTTACAAAAATGATTTTAAAATTTATATTATTATTTTTATTGCCTATTAATTTTTTTTGGGGGGGGAAGTTAAAAAACCCATATCTGGAAACACTAGCGATTATATTTGGGGACGGTTGGAAGGTTCATTTTAGAATGGTAAATATTACTGAAAAATTTCACTGTGGTACTTTCAACAAGAGCAATAGGAAACTCATTTCGATTGAAAAACCCCACAAAAATTAAACCTCCTCATGAAATCCATTGTAGGATGAACAAAAGTTATAAGCAGGAAAAATTAATGTTATAGTAGGTTTTCTGACACGAAGAGATAGACGAAGCAGTGGATCAAACTTCAAATAATTGACGTTGCTACGTTTGCGACTCTGCATTCGTAATGTGTTCATCAGGAACGAGCAGGTTTTCCTCATGTGTTCCGAGTCCTTCAATCAATACATTTACAGCTGCTACAGTTGACAAGATAGAGACGAAGGGTCGTGCATTATCATTTTTTCGCGCGAAGCTAGATCAAATAGATTAACGGTAGTTTCCCTATCGTCAGCAAGACGAACATGGGCGTATTAATAAGGGTTGGGGTACCATCAGTATGCTGGTCAAATTTAGAAGACCTGTTATGACGACGTAAAAGAAGAGGCCAGGATTAAAAAGCCATGATGAGATAGCGCGTCCATTGGACGTTCGTTGTTGGTAGTTGAATAAACGCTCATGGGGCGTAGTATTTGTAGCCGTAATGAGCAACGAGCGAATTAAATGTAATACATCCTGTAAAACTCCCTCTCATTGGTCAATTTGGAGATTTAAATACTTCACTGCGTGTTTCTTTATTCCAAATTATAGGGAATCGCTCAGTCTTACCGTCCACATGAAAATTTCTTCAATTACTGAAAGTAAATATCGATTTGTTGAGCTAGGTAGCAATAGTTCTCTAAGCTCAATCCCGAGACTTTCTAAGAGAGCAGTAGTCTTAATCAATTGCATTGGGCTGCTAGAATCACGGTTTAAAATTTGTAAGGAATATACAGCATAATGTCATTTTCCTGATTTCTTCTACCTAAAAAGGCAAGTTTCGTCTGCGCACCAAATATACAATTCTAGCTACACCAGGTTTTACAATCCAAAGCATAGTAGCACGATCTAGCAAGAGTATCGGAAGTTTCTCTTTGTCTACGCAATCAACTATATCGAAATAATACTAAGACAGCCCATTCCTTCATCTTTGTATTCTAGCGTTTTTAGGCACATCGTCTGGAGCAAACCAGCATTCGACCAGGAAATAGCAACACTTTCTTAGTCCTTCATAAAGGCCTATGGCTCTTTTTCTATAGCAGAATGTTTCCTTTCGCTAGCATTTAGGGATCTGGAAAAAAAGACACGGTTTCCAGTTAAATTAAGCGTAGTGGATTCTGAAGGATCTGTTTCGTCAACGAAAGGAACAGTCATTAATTGCAGTTACAATGGAATCTTCTATTTTGTCTATCAAGTTATAGAATGCATTCATTTCTTTGGGAGGACCTTGGCAATTATATCATTCGAAGGCGAATGTCAACCAACATAAAGGTTTTATATTTCTTTAAAATCAGACGAATAGTTACAATGTTATTACCAAACAAAAAAATGCAAAACGCGGACCAACCGACATAGTGAGCATAGAGTCGCACGCGACTAAAAATGATACATCTTTAGCTCTTTCAGCCACCGGATTAATTGCCACATACACTGATATTGAGGTGGCAGGCAGTATGTGCTCGGAGGTCTCTGAGCTAGTTTGTGCCCCTTATCCAACGCAGTTTGAAGGGTCGACAGTCTGTTTCTCAAAGACGATGACGTACAACATTTGATTGCAAGCAACTGGTGAAGGCATCCAAAATAGATTATTTTTTGTGTGTGTTGCTTGAAACTGAGAGATATATAATTGGCATCCGTAGCAATCTACTTCAAAGCATAAAGGAACTCATCCAATGACTCCCAGGATTGTTGGAAAATACTTCTCAAAATTTCGTGCGCATACTTCGTTTTTAGTCTAGTTATGTAAGACCATAAATATATCAATGGCTGATTGGTAACTATTGCAGTCCGCAATGTAACCGCACACATTTCGCAAAACTTAATTTGTAAGACCGCTCAATTTACCGGGATCATGTTGAACTTTGGGCGTCAGAAAATTGCTGAATTTTTGTACCAGTTTTTCCATGTAGCACTTTCGAACTATATTTGCAAGTTCATTTTCAAAGAATAACATGAAAATGGAAAAGACAACTTTATATAGGGTACAAAGATACGAAGGGAACGCTCTATCACATAGTACAAACAAATAGAAAATTCACCAAAACAAGACAGAAAAATACCGAGAAAAAGAACAATAGGCAACTAATAATAGACATATGCATCCATAAAACGATATAAACACAACAACGCCATTTATATGAATGGAATATGGTGGGTGAAAAAAAAAACATTTTAAAGGATTATCATTAGAGCGAAAACATTTAGGGCTAAGAGTTAATCCACAGTCACAACAGAGACACGTGGTGGGGAAGTCAATGCGAATGATAGTACACTAATAAAGAGTAACAACAAGCTCCATTATGAACTTATTTCATTTAGTACAAGTTTTTTTAAAACAGGGTCAAGTTTAAATAAGCCAGGGGAAATATTTATATTGGGTAAGATGCCAATTAAGGAACACTCGACAATATTTCTTTTTGCGAAATCAGCGGAATGACCCTATGCGTTATACACAGAGGGTTTCTACTAAATCAAAACAAGAACCGTGGCGAAATCGTAAAATTACGAGCTAAAAAGAAATATGAAAAAGAATTAGCAATGGTGTTTAAACGCAACCCTAAGGAATTGATAGATATGAAAATATTCCTAAACGAATTAGTGGACGTATTGGTCCCCTTAAAGATTCTGATGGTCTGCTTAGTGACGATCTGGCCAAAATATTGAGAGCATTAAATGAAAAGTTTCCGAGTGTCTTCACCGTCCAAAACATTGCAAATTTATCTGCTATTTTTGACCTAATTAACTTTTATAATTGCAAAGTATTTCGAATTATAGTGTATCCGAAAAAGAAATAAGCCACTATATAAAGGAAAAATAAAGGGCCTTGGCCTTGTTAAAATCAATTCAATTTATTTTAAGAAATTTGAAGCTAAAATTAAATTAAGAAAACCACTCTGCAGTGCACCATTTTTAATCAAAGTATAGTACATAGATAGCTTAAAGAGGGAGTAAAACTAATCCCGATATTACTGGTTCATTTCATTAACTTCTATTGTGAGAAAACTTTGAGTCTATAATTAGAGACCGAATTATGGATCATTTCGTCAAAAAAATTAATAAATGATACCTGGAATGGCCTTAGGCGTCAGGAATTGGGTTTGTGTAATTTGCTGGATTTTTTTTCACGAAATAGTCAACCTTCGATCACCATAAATCCGTCTGCGCTGTTTTCAAGGTCTAACACATATTTGTTTTTAGGCCAGTTTTTCGCGCTGAATCCGAAAATCACGCTAATTTATCTAATCAGGTCAAGTCTTTGAGATATAAGCACATGCCAGAAATTCCTATATTCCGATCTATTTGTAGGCGAATGTACACGCAATAGTAAATTTTGAACTGATTTATACACCGAAGGCTTACCGAATGTTCTAAGTGATACCAAGAAGAGTACAACATACGAAAAAATCTACTCATGGATGAATTGTTTCTTCCGGAACTTCCGATTGTGCCTAGCAGACACCAAATCCCTTTTCAGGCACCAGTAGTAGTCAGCCAGAAAGTTGAAATCTCAGCGCCCTTGGTGTTGTTCCTCCATCATACGAATACCTTGGTGAAAGCGCACACCATTTTTCTTCACTGGTCTCCACTTCCTCAGGAAAATAGTCCAGGTGAGACCAAAGGAAGTACATTTTGAATGACATGCGCGCACCAAATTTGCTTAGATTCTCTAACTCATCAACTGCCTTCTTATACTGAAGACTTATGTGGTTGGCAAGGACGTTTGCAATGACTGAGTTAAGGGACAACCAGGCAGAGAGTTCAGCAGGATTCAGTGCTTCATCAAAAATGGTGTCCTTGATGAGCCCCCTGATTTGAGAACCCTCAAATACACCTGCCTTCAGTTTTTCCATTCTGACTCGTGGAAATTTTTGACGGAGAAAAGCAAATAATCTACCTTCCCTGTCTATTGCCTTAACAAAGTTCTTCGTCAAACCAAGTTTAGTATGCAGGGGTGGAAGCAATATCTTGCCGGTTCAACCAGAGGGTGGGACAGAACGTTGTGGGAACCAGGTTCTAATCTTTGTCTTGACGGCCAGTCTTGTCTAACATACTCATAATGCTGGTCGTCAGCACGGCTATCCTACAAACTCATAAAGCATAGATATTTTGTGTACCCACCTTGAAGGATTAGGATGAGTCCAATAACTTTAAGATCTCCACAGATCAGCCATTTGTGTTCCTGGTAGTTGAGACCAGACAACAGACGGTCCACGTTGTTGCAGGTTTCTTTTATTGCACCTAAGTGTCCAATAGGGATTGATGAAAACTTATTACTATTATTAAGAAAAACTGCCTTGAAGCTTCTGTTAGATGAGTCTATGAATAGTCTCTATTCCATAGCATCATACTTCAGGCTCATTAAGTTTAGAAGGTCAGCAATGTTGTTATGGTAGACCAGAAAAGAGGCTTCATCAAACGTAAAGATTTTCCTTAATTCTTTCTCGTGGTCCAGATACCAATAGAATGTTGTCCCTGGTGCTAGCATACACAAAATAGCATACTTTTCCTTTTCTTATTACTCCAATGCCGTAATTTTTCAACACACGTTTTACAGAAAATATGGGGAACAAATGGCTTATCCTGGTCCTCTAGTTTCACTCCAAAGTAACCATGATATGCCTTTTTCACAATATCCGTGATTTTTGCTTGATTGTCTGAAAGAGCGACATGTCCGCAGATGTAACAAAACCTATTCGGATGATTCTTACACGTACGATCCAATATAATGTCAATCTAGACCTGAGAAGATGAATAAAATACTTTGGATGATAGAGCTATTTTAGAATATACGTTTTAGTATAATTCGAACATATCTTAGAAACCAGACATGACCAAATAAAACTAATTATATTCTTAATTCAGCATGCAAAAGTGACTCTAAATCAATTGGAAAACCTATGACCTTTGAAAAAAGGGTTTGAAACGCAGGTTAGTGTATCGTTTATATAGATTTCAGAAAGCTTTTGACACTATATCGCATGAAAGACAAATAAAGTTTAGGACGTATGGATTAGGGGATAATGGACTTAAGTTGACTGAAAACTGGCTAGCCGACAGCAGAGAGTGGTGATTAATGGGATTAACTCAGTTGGGCTTTAGCCACAAGAGGCGTCCCTTAGGGATCTGTTCTTGAACCGTTATTGTTTATTTGGATATCATAATGACCTTGACATTAATTTAATATATAAAATCATAAATTTTGCGACTTCGAAAATTTAAAATGCGATTTGGAGAGAGTAGTGCAATAGACTTGATGGCCGATTAGATATAACGTTCATAAGTGCAAAGTATGCAATTAGGTCAGCAAATGCCCCAGTAGATGTATAGCATAGATGGCCATAATTTAAATGCGGTTATTATTGAAAAGGATGTGGGTGTGTCAACTTCGAGCGGTCTAAAAACTTCTAGGCAATGTATTGTAGAATCGCAAAATGCAGAGTTATGTGTTCCATAGCTAGAAGTTTCGCATTTAAATCAATATATATTATTCTTCCGTTATATTTTTATAAGTTCTTATTAGACATCATTTAGAGTACGCAGTTCAATTTTGGCTTCTTGATATACAAACAGGCATAGCAACTTTGATATCCCTATATTGGAAAATCGTCGTTGCGTGGACAATTAAATGGTCTTTGAAATAATAAACGGCCTTAATATATAAATATGTTAATTTTTTAGTTAATATAATCAAGCGGCAACTATAAATAATGGATTAAAATGGTTACCAAGAGATTTAACACTGCAACAACACCAAAAATATCGTATAGGGTTACTCAAATATGGAGTAATTAGTGCCACAAGTGGTTAACTGCCACCTGAAAAACCACCTCGGTAGAGCTTATAGCAGATGCGGTGGTCTGAATTTCAGTAAATGACTAATTTCTCTGTTATAGTCAAGGAATTAAGGTTGGTTAATGAAGCCGTTGAGTTCTTCTCCGGCAAACTCATCACTGTGGGCCTAACTATCGTTTTTAAAACGTATGGCCGATTATTCCACAGTATGCTTCCTTGCTAGTCGGCCTAGTGCGAGACGGCCATGAGAGAGAAACAACATGTCTGGAAGCGCTCTCATAACGATTTCACCGTCAGTGAATTTCGTCGAGTTAGGGTTAGGTTACGGTATGTTTTAAATAACGATTGTCGTTCCTCTGCACTTAAAGGAACGACCCTTGATGCATATGTGTCAGAGTGAGTCAAAAGGAGATGGGACAAGGTATCACATGACCCCACCCTCGTTTCTAAGAGAGCGTGGCCGCAATCTCGGATATCGTGTCTGTGATAGAATTATTCGCGAGCGCTTTGTCCACATTCTCAAGGAGGGATGCGGCTTCACTAGCATTTATTGACCGTCGTGAAGTCGTTGAGGGCTATAGACTGAACTTTAACCTTCTCCAAAGTCAGAGAAGCCTTCAACGACATGTTGAAGTTGAGTGAGTTGCATTTATTCTCACTTAATGCGCGGATAACGCCACTGGTCCGGAAGATATCTTGTATGCCATGCTTTGACACATAGGTGAGCGAGGCATGGTGTTTCTGTTAGATTTTTCAACAGGATCTGGGTAGAGAGTATCTTCCCAGACACCTAGCACATGGTTACTGTGCACGCTTTCGCAAAAAGTGATAAACAATCTCTCTACCCCTGCCTGTTTCCTTCCTGCTTGTGCAAGTTGATGAAGAGATTGGTAAATGTTAGATTTTCCTTTTCCTGGACAGCGGTGTCCAGCTATCTTTGTACAATGCAGTTTATGCAAGTTTAACTGCACTTTCGGTGCTCTGATTCGCCTGAAAAATGCCGTATGCGAAGCCTTCCTTTGTATACAGAACTATCCTGGATGTGGTAGATTCTTACCGTTTCCTTGGTCTTGATTTCAACCGGCGGCTCACCTGGGAGGTCCATATCCCCAGTCTTTGGTTATCGACATTAATCGTTCCGTGACGTTCTTCACTTGGGTGCTGATAGAGCTACCGCCTTGTTATTTTATTGTTCATTGTTCGTTAAAATCTTGATTACGGATGCGAGTTTTACGCATCGGCAGCCGAGCCTGAATTGCGGAATGTGGACTCGACCAGTTTTTGTTTGGCGAAAGGTGCCTTCGGCACGTCCTTTATTGAGAGCTTGCTTGTGGTTGCTGTGGTGTGAGGCCAATCATACGATAAGCCTTTCGGGTTCAGGGCGAGCAAACTCCTTCGGGAGCTCAACGTTGCTCTCGGGCCGGTGGCGCCTCTGGTTTTGCCTAGCAAACCACCATGGCTATTTGTCTTCACGCATCTGTTCCCAATTTTATAGCGCCAGAAGTAACACGTTCAAGATTTTTTACTACACATCGTGGCACTCGAGAGCCGTGCCAGCATACACAGATGGCTCCAAATCTAAGGACGGGTGACTTCTATGCTGTATCCATCTTCTTTTTTTAATTTGACTCACAAATGCCCCTAAGCGCTCTCGGTGCATTAGAATACTTGCACTCCCTATTTTGTGGTATTTTTGTGGTATCCGTGACGTCACGGCTGCCGTGACTCGGGATGATTTCGATATTAACTTGTGTTTAGGCTCTGGCATATATTGATTGCAGCATTCAAAAACGTACATGAGAGAGACAAATAGTCCGCAAGCAATGCACGATCAGACCAGCATTTTGCTCTTTCTCACACTCACAACATGACAGGAATCAGGTCAGCCTTCGGGGCTGCCTGGCAAAGAAGATGAGAGATGCTGTTGGTAACCTAAAGTTGCGCGCCTTTGCACCACGAATGCTCCCGTGCACCAACTCCCCAATGCATCGACGGCTTCAGGCTACTTTCTGTCCTCTTCGAAGTGAGTCCATTCGCAGGGATAAACTTTCATTTGCTGGAACGCTCCCCTGCACCCTATTGCGACGACTGGGTGACCACCCAAACTGTTCGGCACATTCCTGTTCAGTGTCCCATTCTTGAAGATCTTAGCGCACGTTACTTTTCCCGCTACCTGGGCGATCAGGAATGCTATAACTTTTCCTTTGTACTCATCACGGGTTCGCACGCACTTTCCTGTGGCTTAATGGACTTTTTGGAGGAAGTTGGCCTACTCTATCATATTTAAGATTTTGGTTTTAGGTGCTTGATTAAGTGCCGGAGGGAGGCGGGCCTTCTGTTGACACTTGATCATGCTTTATTCCGCTTTTTCTTGTTTGTTTTTGTCCTTTTTTATTTGTAGCCGTTGATTTTGTGTTTTTTGGTTGGGCTTGGTTGTTTTTTGTCTTTTCTTCGGCGACCTATGCCCATCAGGCTGTCGAGAGGAAGTAGTTGAAAGCACCTCAGTTATTATGTTTAAGAATATAATCAATAAATATTACTTCAACATATTAACCTATTAAAAAATCTAATTTCCTATACACGATACTCGATTTCTAACTCTTTCCTAATATTATAATCCTTTTCCCTCTCTTCATTCC
Organism: Ceratothoa steindachneri; assembly: GCA_963969495.1. NCBI lineage: Eukaryota > Metazoa > Arthropoda > Malacostraca > Isopoda > Cymothoidae > Ceratothoa > Ceratothoa steindachneri. Next base: position 50,106,093 of record OZ018321.1, on the reverse strand, counting down.
TCTCTTAAATTATCCTCAAGGGAACTTTAGTATCTTTGCTGGTCCGTAGTTCAGAAACAATAGTAAAAATTATAGATTAAAACCACTCGGTTAAAATAGTAATGATTTGCCTTCTTGACGCTCGATCGGGCTCGCCTGGGGGACGCTTCTCATCGACACTATGCAAGTGGCTGTATCATTTGCTTGGTGTGGATAAAGTGCGTCCCTCAGACGTGGTTTATAACTATAAAAGACTTCCAGAATTTATCTTGTGGATGTATTTTAACAAATCTTGTCACTTCCTTTTGCTCCCACCTCCCATTAACCAGCTACAGCTGAGCAGTCTTCAAAGGTGTGCCGTTTTACAAAGTCAAAGGTCGTTGTCATAATATACCTCGCATTTTCAACAGTACCCAGTACCGCAAATGATCAATCTGATAGGTATGGCCTGGCTAATGCTCCGTTTAGAACAAGGTCAGTCTTTCGGGTTAATCTCACTGTGAAAACCCCGCCTTCATGCCATAAATATCACTGTGAAAAAAACGTGTTCATACCATAAATCTCACTGTAAAATTGTGTTATCGCCATAAACTCACTGTGAAAATCGCATTCCTGCCATAAATCTCACTATGAAAATCGATGTTATTGCCATAAATCTGGCAATATATCGACATGCTTATGCACTCTAAGCTTGCAGCACCTTTATTCGTATTTCATTCGAATTTCAAACTCCACAATCCCAATCTGATAAAATACTTGTCTAATGGGACAGCTCCAAGAACACCACCAAAGTTTAACTCTTCTGCTTCGAAGGATTTCAGTTTGGAAACGCAGCGTCATTTGTTACATTAATATTGAAATAAAAATAATAATCTTTTTTGTATTGCGCTCTTCTAGGCTACAGGCCTTTACAGAGCGCGGTTAGTCTATTAACTAAGTAAAAGTTTGAGAGAAGAGGTGGGTCTTCCGGGTACGGTAGAAGGTACAAAAAGAGTGTGAGGAGGATATAGAGGCAGGCAGATAACTCCACATCTAGGGAGCGAAAATGGACAAAGCACGTTCACCTATGGAACACAAACGACTGCGAGGTACAAGCAATAAAGTGGCAGAGCTTGAACGTAGTGATTTCATTGGCCCAGATGAGTTCCGAGAGGAAGATGGGTAAGAGGTTGTCGTGGCATTTAAAATCTTGTCGGTAGAAAGGAGGACTTTGGCGGCGATGGGAGAACGGATGGGTGGCCTTTATAGGTCACGGAATAGGAGGTGCACGAGAAAACCTCCTAGGCGAAGAAGAACACGGGTTACAACGATTTGGAGAGGTCTAAGAGTAGAAGCATGGGATCCTGCGAGAAGGGAGATACATGAGTCAAGTCGTGAGATGACGAAAGTTGGGATGACGATCTCAAACTATTATGGTCAAAGGAAGAGTGGATACGGCTAAGTTTACGGAGAAAGCAGTGGAAAGACTTGAAAATGACGTCGAGATTTTTAGTAGTGTCAGAAAAGGGAACCAGGGAGACACCTAATTGCAAGCGCGGATCCGGCAGGAGGGGAGGGGGGCTAGGGACTGAAGCTTCCCAGATTTCACACCCGTTTATGTTTATATTCACTTTTTAAGCCATACTTGTATTCTGCTATTCAGAAAGAGTTATGTAATAATATAGAATATATAAAAACAGTTTTTTAAACCGTTGCTATCGAATGTATCTTATATGATACATGGCTAAATGGAGGTAAATCTCAAAAATAATTATTAAATTCAGTATTACACCTTAGCTGACGTCCAAAAGCTACAATTCATAATTTTCTGATGTGGGGGAAAAATTCGGATCTGAGAGAGAGTTAGTGTTCACTCCTGTGTGAAATACTATTATTTACTATCAATGCTGTGTAAGATAACTATTATTAATGATCAATGCCATTTTCTCAAACTACTCAGAGGGAGGAATTCAGGTTATCGCCCCCCCCTTCATTTTTTTTAGCCTAGATCCGCCACTGCCACCAAGGTTAAGTAAGGGAACAATATTTTTTTATAGCGAGTGACGTACGAAGGAGTGTCTAACAGCATCACATCAGTTTTGTCATAATTACGTTTCATAAAGTTGTCTGGGAGCCGTTCATTAATATTATGGTATGCGGGCAGAAAGAACGGTAGACTTGCATGCTATCTTATGCGCCGATGTGGCACATAAGAATATCGAGGAGAAGATGAATACAAAAAAGTAGCGTAGTAAGAGCCGAACTTTGTGCAACATCAAAACGCATTTTCGCTGACCTAAATATATCACTCCTGATATGAACAAATTGAGTGTGAGATAGTTAAGAAAGTAGTGAAGATAGATTAAGTGAAAATGAGTTAAAGATCATCTTGCAGGCATTGAGACAGGAAACACAAACTGCGGTTCGTTTGGATCACAGCAAATGATTGGAAATTTCGCCTTGTGAAGTAGTAATATAAATGAGGAAATGACGAAACCCCAGAGGGGGAACGGGCGAAAGAGGAAATAGCGACGATATCTGCGTGGAGGGGGTCATTCAAGGTATGCTGCTTGAAGCCAAGGAGATGAAAAGGATACCCCTTGTGTCCTGTCGTCGGCGGTTAAAGAGCAAACATAAGAATATTATTCAGTGGTATCAGATGAATTCTGCTCACGAGATGGACAGCATCACATAAGTTTTCTCCAGATTAGCAGCTGCGAGGCCAAATTTCAGCCGTATAATTGTCTTCTCTTAGACGCTTGTTGAAGAAAAGTCGGTATCAATTGTTTTTTTTTTCAGAATTATGAATATCCGACCGTATCTTTTCTATTAGAGAAAGGATACCTAAAGTTTGGTTTGGTCAATGACTATAAAAATAAGGTAGATAGTCGAAAATATTTTGAAAATATATTTTATCATGCCAATAGCAGAGCTCCTTTGTAACCCAATTCACCTACATAAACTACTGGTGAAAGATAAAAAAGGAGAAAGGATAGAAAAAAATTGACTCGTGGTTAGTTAAATGGTGTTTGTTAGATGACGCTGTGCGAACGTGCTTCAGAACGCTTCTATGATGAGTATCCTTCTCTGGACCGATGCGAAATTGGGGGTTTTCTAGAAAGAAACCATGTGGAATATGGGTTTGTGGGTTTGTCATCTGTAGAGGTAAGTAGGTGTATTAGAAGTCCGATGTAATGTCGTAAAACCTCTACTTGTGTTTCCATTGTGATCAACAGGCACTAACTCATCTGCAACGCGTAATAATGCGTGAATGATAAAGTTGTTTCTGATAGTGTGTAATGATTGTTTAAGCCCTATACAGAAAGAAGTGAAGTATGTCAACCGAGCGAGATTCGGCACTAAGTGGTGGCCGTAACGAAGTTCTCTTAGTAAGTTCCTAATGGATGGCACGTTAGAAAGAAACAAAATACAGAAAATGACTTAGTTTTCAACTGAGATACAAAGAAACCAGAGGTCTAAAAGACCAGCAGCGAGAGAATGTTAGTAGCGGGAATCGTTGGAACAGAAACGAATGATAATGGAGGGTTCCTGCTGGTCCCAAAGCGAATTGAATAAGGAAGATTGGCTGCATGGTGACTAATTAGTGCACGCCAAATCCAGAGGCGAATGTAATAATGAGTGCTTCATCGCGCTCAAGATGATTTCATTGCTTCGATGAGGTGGGTTCCAAGATTAAGGTTGATCACTACAAACTTCTTGGATCTAAATGTTCTCTTCTATGGAGTTAAACTCTTTGTGCGATCTATAAGAAAGCCTCAGGACACTGATGAAATCAAAAGTCAGCTTCTTGGATAGAACGATGTTTAAATGAACAATCGTTTCAATCTCGAAGTGAAGATCTTGCAGGAACACAGTTCCAATCCACGACCCACGAATCGCAGTTCCTACATGCCATATGGCACGCCTCTATGAAACCGTATCCATACATTTCCCTACTTTTTATTTTTTAAACTCTTTCCATGGTGTCCCTAGATGAAAACTACTACAGAGTAAAATATTTTAAACACAGCTATCAACCCTAAATCAAATCATCTTCACGTCCCCCGTAATCCTTCCTTTATTCTATTTTTTATTCGCTGGTCTCTCTAATTTTGCCTTTACAAGCATCCGCATCTCCAATAGTCCTATATTTCACAACAAATATTACCTAAGTTTTACTCTTTTGTCAGGTTCGTACAACTGCTACTGATGGAAAAGAGTCGGTTAAAAATCTGTCGGGTCTTCAGAGAGACTCTGAAATTATTTTCGTTCCAACCGGATCTTTGAATTCGACAGAAAATGAAACATCATCATGTACGTGTCACGTGAGTTGGGTTCGTTGCCACTTTCATTCTACTCTTAAAACCTTCATTGTATCATTTGCGTTGCATACTTTGATCATATAAAGAAGATTGAAATAAAACTAATAGTTAACAATTATGTAGGTACAATATTTAAAGGTATTGTTAAGTGGACTTCGGGAGGACTTCCTAGTGATCGCTTTTGTGGTATGAAAAAGTGAGTATTCAGGCCATTTGAGAGATCGAACGAGGGGACACAATTTTATCGGCTTCGTAACGAATCTTAGGTACTAACAACAATTAACTAAATGCATATAATCAATGTTGAAATTTATGACAACCCACCCTTCTTTTCAAATTATTTCTATAGTAGTAATTCAAGTTTCTCTTCCTAATTGATCCAGAGAGTATTTCTACAATGACTTCGGATTGGTACCTCTAACTACTAATTGCATCAACTTGAACTGGCCTTTATTTTCTAATAAACGCAAACCCCCAAAATTTGAAAAAAATAATTCAACCATTTTTGGGAGCAAATATCATGCAATATTATCAGAATCCTTTTCATACGCGAGAGGAAACCTACCACTTTCAAATCAATTCATTATTTTTCCAACAAATTAACTCCCAAAAGAACGGATCGAATTAGTGACCAATTAATTTTAAAATGTTGTGATCAATTATAATCATTCGCTAAATATTTTGTACCCGTGCTCAATGTTTTTGTACGTGGGTACAAATATCATTCTATTAAACTTTCCCGACAAACATTCACTTTTTTCTACAATTAACCAACCTTTAGATATACTGTATTACAAATAATATCCACTTATCCATACACTTTTGATCCTTAAAATAATTAGTTTATAATACCATTGGGAGATATTCTGAACTCAATGATGTTATTTTAAAACAACTAAACATTTTCCATATAATCTCTTTCTCCTCTTGTTTCTGCCTTCATAATATTTGAACGCCATCATTGATTTTCAATTTCAAGTACATAGACGTTTTACATAGCTGTTTTGTGTAAAAGAGCGCAGATAAAAGAACACAGAAGCTATGTACAATTAAATTGTATTTTCAAGTCTATTGGGAATATGAAATAGTAATTTGCTATTAATTGTATCATGTTTGAATTTCAGCTGGAAAAAGAGGCAAGATTCCGGATGAATTCAAAAGTGGGAGGTTACCAGTAATTCCCTTGGATTTGAATCAAGCCATAGGTGAACCAGAGTTTGGAGAACCACAGTTTTGTCCTCAGAAACCTTCTATATTTGACAGACCCGGATTTGGATCCGTTGCATTTAGGTAAAGTTACTGAGGTGTTCTTTAAAGTCACTTTGAGGACTTTAAATGATGCTTCAATCCCACTTATTTGATCTCAGGTATCCCATATTTACCGTATCCCATATTTATTGTACTCTAAAATATTGAAAAGAAAGTTCAGATAGAAATGTATAGGAAAAAAGGCGATGAAAAGATAAAGAACGAAAGTAGCGTGAGGCGAGTTACGAACGGATTCCTGCGTCGCCGGACAACCTTTGGCGAGCGGCCTATCGACTGCGCATCCTGAATCTGAAAAGGAATAATTCAATCAGATCAGATGAAGCCGTCCGGTATAGCTTGTGTATCAGCACTGGACTATCCGTATTTTATTTTTTTATTTTTCAGTCCCCATCTTCCTGTATTTCACCACAATTTTCCTTTATAACTCTCTTCCTCTCATTCCATAGACAATATATGTACAGTATTCCACACATTTATCTTTATCCTTCTTCTCCCCCGTAAACAGCAGTATTTTACTTATTTACCTTCCCTCCACTCCAAATCTTCTTCTTATGTCTATTAAGGTAGTACAATCCATGATAAAATGTTCTAGATTTTCTTCCAGTCCTGCATCACACACCTTACAATTTATTTCCCCATTTCTAAATCTTTTTCTCCAGTTTAATTGAAGTATTAGGTTGAGGAATAAGTTCTTGCGTTTTTTGAATGTTGTGTTGATTTAAGTTTTGTTGACGTGATTTGTGCACATATTAAGAAACAATAATAAAAAATGAGAGCAAAATTTGCAAAGGTTAGGCTACGTCTCTTAACAGCGTAGACTATTAGGCTTTTGCTTAGGCTACGTCTTGAAGTTGAGTAATAAGTCATTGCGGTTTATTTAAAAGTTGTGTTAATTTAGTTTTGTTCTGTACCCTCAAAATGTAATGTCAAATTGAAAGAAAGGCGCATTTTCGACACTTGTTGTTATTCATTTTCAATCGATAGGGAACCATGCAAACGCAGCCAAAGCTCGTCGCGATATTTGTGCTATGTACGGATAAAATGCTTTATCAGAAAGGACAGCTCAATGGTGGTTTTCACGTTTCAAAAACAGTCATTTCAATCTTAATGACGAAGAACGTCCAGGTCGCCCCATTAAGTTGGATGAAGATCGATGGAACGACCTTCATGAAAATCCTCGTCAATCGACTAGAGAATTGGCTGTACAATTGGAGTGTGATCAGAAAACTGTAGTGAATCACCTTCATTCGATGGGGAAAAATTAAAAAACTCGGTGCATGAGTTCCGCACGCTTTGAGCGAAAGCAACAAACTTCAACGCTTCACGATTGCCGCAGGTTTGCTTGCTCGTCACAAGGCTACTCGTGGATATAAGGACAGATTTCTTCACTGCATCATCACTGGCGACGAAAAGTGGTGTGTTTATGTCAACATAAACCATCGAAAACAATGGCTTAGCCCCATATAAAAAAAAACCACTTCCGCGATTAAAGCAAGGACTTCATCCACGAAAGACGATGCTCTGTGTGTGGTGAGATTGGGAAGGCATCATTCTTTATGAGCTCCTTGCGAACAACGAGATTGTCAATGCAGAACTCTACGTTCAACAAATGTATCGACTCGCCGAAGCTATTCGTGAAAAGCGACCTCATCGACGTTATGGAGTCCTTCTGCAACACGACAATGCTCGTCCTCACATTGCCAATATGACACAAGACGCCATCCAAACGCTTAATTGGGAAATCCTGACCCATCCTCCATATTCGCTAGACTTGGCTCCATCGGATTTCCATCTGTTCCGCCAACAATTTGCGCGGCGTTTCGTTCAATACTGATGTGGAATTAAGAACTTGGTTAGACGAATTCTTCGAGTCAAAATCCAGATTTTTTTGCAGAGGTATCGAAAACTAGTTGAACGTTGGGAAGAAGTCGTAAATAACAACGGAGAATACATTATTGATTGAAATTGCCTATTGTTATCAATTAAAAATTAAGTTTTTCTCAAATTTTTAATGGTAATGAATAAATTTGCTAAAACCGCAAGAATTTATTCCTCAACCCAATATATTTGTTCTAGCTCTGAATAGCAACACTGACTTATTATAGTTTTCATAAAAGTTTTCTTCTTGAATGGTCAACTTGTATTGTTTTTATAGTGTAATTGTTATTTTCTCTTCCAATTCCTTCCTCCAGCATTTATCATCCTAATTATAAATTCTCCTTTCAACTTCTTCCTTGCTTAGATGCTTCATAACATAACATAATTTCACGGATGACAAAAGCCACAAGGGCCTATCAAAGGTCATCCGTATCCATCAAATCCCACCCACATAATGCATCCATAGGATTTTGTCAGATCATGCATCTAAAATATACAATTTAACAATCCATAGGAATGTCCAACCATGCATCTACAATATATAATTTAAAGCCTCCATAGGAGTCTGTCAAAAACAAAATCAATGTCCCCCAAAATATACAATAAAAAGAAACTGCATCCACAGGAATGAGTCAAGAAACATATCCACATACCAAAAAGTAAGAAATTAACCCTCCTTTCCCATATAATCATCCAATCTGCGCTTGAAAACATTCAAGTTTGGGCTGTCTACAGTTTCAGGTGGCAAACTATTCCAATAATCCACCACTCTGTTAGTGAAAAAATATTTTCTAATATCCAGTCTGCACCTCTCTTTTTTAATCTTTAAGTGGTGGCCTCTAGTTCTATTACTACCTTCTAACTCAAATAACCTGCTGAAATCCAATTTATCCATCCCAGAAAAGATTTTAAAAAGCTCAATCATATCTCCCCTCACACACCTTCTTTCAAATGAAAACATATTTAATACCCTCAGTCTATCTTCATATTCAAGGTGCTTCAGGGATGGTATTATTTTTGTTGCCCTCCTTTGTACTGACTCTAGTAAGTTTATATCATGTCTAAAATGTGGTGACCATGCCTGTATACAGTACTCTAAATGTGGCCTGACATAAGAGTTGTATAGTTTAAGGATGACCTCCTTACTCTTGTAGCTAACATTTCTTTTAATGTAACCTAGCACCCTATTTGATCTATTTTTTGCCTCAATACACTGCTTTGAAAATTTCAGTGACCTATCTACTACTACTCCTAAGTCCTTCTCATCTCCAACTGAATTAAGCCAATATCCATCCATCTCATAGCTAAATTCCCTATTATCTCTCCCCATGTTAATAACTTTGCATTTATTAAGGTTAAAAGTCATCTGCCACTTCTGATCCCAAGCTAACAACTTATTTAAGTCACCCTGCACTTTAAAGCTACCCTCAACCTCTTTGACTACAGCTGCCAATTTAGTGTCATCAGCAAAAATTGACACTTTGCCATTTACACCTTGCCCAAGATCATTTACATAGATTATAAATAATAAAGGGCCTAAAACTGATCCCTGAGGTACGCCACTAATAACATTCCTCCACTCTGACCTCACTCCATTCAGTACAACTCTCTGTTTCCTATTTTTCAGCCATTCAGTTATCCAATTTAAAACGTTCCCACATATCCCATGTAGCTTTAATTTATGAACTAGTCTTCTATGTGGAACCTTATCAAAAGCTTTGCTGAAATCTAAGTAGATCACATCAACTTTCTCACCCCTATCTAATTATTTAGTTACATAATCCATAAAATCCAGTAAATTAGTTAAACACGATCTACCTTTTCTAAAACCATGCTGGGCATCATTAATTAACCTGCTACTCTCTAGATGATCAGAAATTCCCTTCTTAACCATCTTCTCAATAATTTTACAGACTATAGAAGTTAAGCTTACCGGTCTAAAGTTATTTGGATCCTCTTTGCTTCCCTTTTTAAAAATTGGCACTACATTTGCCAATTTCCAATCAGTTGATCTACATTCCTTTGACCGATCTTGCTCATATAAATTTTCAGTTGTTGTATCCATCTCATACACCTCAGGTTATTCCACATATCGCCAAGAACTTCCTTTAGCAAATCACTCCCCTTTTCCTTTATATACCATGCATAACTATTTTTTTTTCTTCATGTCTCTTGCTTCTACTGATGATGCCCCAACCTTCCCTCTGAGTGTAACATTCGGAGCATACCCAGGAGCACCCGAAATTTGTCTCCAAACTGAATTTTCAATCTTTTGTAATTCCCTTATTTCCTTGGAATTCCCAACCACAGCTTCTGATCCTGCCATCACACATGGTAGCACTACTGATTTCCAAAATGTTTTTCCTATCATAAGTCTGTTGCATGATCTTGCTATCACTGAGTATGTTACATTCGCCAATTTCCCACAAGTTTCAATTTTTGCTCCCTTATGTTCTTGAAAACAGTTGGTTTTATCATTAACTGAGATCCCTAAATATCTTATCCTTTGTACTACTTTTATGTTTTTTATTCGTTCTGGTTGATTCTTTTCATTAAAGATTATACATTTACTTTTCTATTGGCTTATTTCAAGACCACATTTTCCAGCTACATCATCTAGTACATCTTACAGCTGTTCCATGGCTTTTATAGATTTGGTCAAAAGCAGTCCATCATCAGCAAAGAATAGTGCCAGCACATACAGTACTTCATTCTTAAAACCTATTCTTGTTTCGCATATTTGTTTTATAATTTGGTTTACCACCACCAGAAATAACTGGGGGGGTACCCGTACAACCCTATCTTATACCACTGGTAACTCTGATTTCACACAGAGGTTCATTGTTCATGTACAGATTTGTCATGTCACCACTATATAGTCTTGCTATAGTTGTAATTAGGTTACTATCACATTTATAATCTTTTAATGCTTGTATTAAAATGGTTCTATCAATATCTATTAAAATGGTGTTTCCTTTTTCCTTCTTTTATGCAGTAATCCAAAGTAAATATGTTATCTTCCAGCCTGCGTCCTCTGGTAAATCCAGCTTGTAGTTCATTTACTTCTCTGTTTATTTCAAGATGTTGCACTATCTTACTTTTTATTAGACTCATGTATAGTTTGTATCCCACATTCGTCAGAGATATTGGTCTAAATTCTTTAATTGTAGGTCGTTTTGTTTTGGGTAACAATATGTTTTTGTTTTTTTTCCAGTTCTCAGGTGGGTTCCTTTCCTCGGTTATTCTATTCAGACATTTTGTTAGAATTCCATTCATCTTCTTATGGTCATTTATCCATTTTAGTATCTCAGTTGTTATTCCATCTGGGCCTGTTTTTTATTGATCTTTAATTTCCATATCTGTTTCCGCACCTCTTGACATGTGAATTGCACTTTTTTTCATTTCTCTTAGTGGTATTTCCTGTATACGTCCCTTTAGTGCATCAAACTGCGCTACCAATTCTGCAGGAATATTTTGATACCTCCTTACTTCCATAGGGATTTCCCACAAGAACCTATTTTACTTCCCCCTTTTTGCTCTTCCTTTAATCATATCATAGTGTTCCTCTAGTTCCTTTGGTATGCTTATTTCTTGTACGTGACTGTAAAGTAGGTTAATTCTTGTGTTATCTTGACCTGTTAGTCCATGTTTGTACTCTCTCTCTCCAACTCTTCACTCCAAATCTCGCTTATTGTATTCGGACGTTTCTGATAAATTACTTTCCAGAAAGATTCAATTTCTTCACTGCAATCCTCTACAACTTCTTCCTTTTGTTCATTATATATTTTCACCTATTTATTTCTCAAATCCTTTCCACATAACTTATTGATATTTCCCCATAAGTTTTTGTTTGAATTCCTTTTATCTCTTATTTGCGTGGTTATTTTTACTTCATGTTCCGTTATAGCTTTTTGTATTAACTTATATGTAAATTGCCTTTGTTCCTCATACATTAACTGGAATATTTTTTTTCTCTTTCATTCTTTGCATTTCTCTTCTTTCGGTTATAGTCCCTCCTCTTGGCTATATTCTCTTATATTTCTTGGTTAAACCATACCGGATCAATCTTCCCCTTCTTCAAATTTTTTCTTATCCTCCTATTTAAGTACTTATCAGCATTCTTTTTAATAATCATCTCTACTTTTTCCATCTCAATATCACTTTCCGGTAGTAAATCTAGATCTTCTTCCAGATACTTTAAGAATTTATTTTTTGGTTCTTCTTTTGATACTTCATAGTATTCCAATTCTTTATATTGTTTACTCCTCTTTTGTCTCCCCCTTAATTTATAACTTAGTTTTACTTCCATAAGACGATGGTCAGATAGATCAAAAACAACCTTCTTCTCGTCTATATACATACCCTCAAAGCGTAAGTATAGTTTCTCATTCACTAAGGCAAACTCTATTGCATTATGTTCTCCTCTTTGTAGGTTAAAGGCGAAAAGAGGAGTGTGGACATAGTATGTAGAGACGTGTATAAAGCGTTCAACAAAGTATGGCAGAAAGGCATACAATATAAGATACTTCGGTTCGAATTAAGCAATCAGCTGGAAAGGTTGCTATGCAACTATGTAACTAATGGATACGCGTATATAGACATGGGTAATCACCAAGGGGAACCCTTTAAGCTGGAGACTAAGTTTCCCAGGGCGGTTGCCTAAGTCCGTTATTATACGCTGTATATACAGCGGACATCCAGCCCCCAATGATGGAGGGATGTATGAACATACAATTTGCGGATGATATCATCTAAGTTGTGGTGTCTCCATACAGGCACGCTCAATTTCAAGCAAGACCGACGACAGAAGAAATTCGAAGAATTAACGAATACGAACGCAGATGGAAAATCAGTGCGAACAGAGACAAATTTAAAATAGTTCGCATATTGAAGAAGAAAAGTAGCAAACATCAACGTGGACAATGTAAGATATCGATACAGTAACGACTGTAAAGTATTAAGTTTGAAAATAACGAAATCCGGTTACCTGTAACACGTAGCCGAGAGAATACAGAAAGCAAAGAGAGGACTAGTACTCCTGTATAAATTAAGAAATTTAAGTTAAGAGAATAAAAAGAAGATTCACAATGCGACTATCCAACCAACAATGATTTCATCTGGCAATCGCAATGTGTACATTGCCAAGAACTAAATTGCTCGAACTTCAAAGAGTCCAGAAGAAAGCAATGTACCTAGTGACAAATACAAGAAGGGCAGAGATGAGAAGGATAGAAGAACTACAAAGAGAAGCAAACGTCGAGCTCTTAAACAGAATAATCATGAAGAGAGCAAAAGAAGTCATCGAGAGGACACATGACGAAATTGGAGACGAACTTTCAACTCAAATAGAACTAGGAATAGACTGGAGGCCTCACCGACTCTTTCCAAGCAGGGCGAGGATCGGAAATGAGGACGAAGAAGAAGAAGACATCTACAGGTAGCAGGAAGGATACATCACCGAATGTGGCAACATATAGAGAGATACGGCAAAGCGACAAAGGGAAGGGTAACAAAAACCTTTGAGGAACAGAAAAAGTGAAAACGAAAAGATAAAAGGGAAAACATACATGCAAGAATAGACAGTTAGAATGCAATATAACATGCGAGAAAAACAAACTCACACTAATAAAGGTTTGAACGCCAACTATAAGTACTAGGTAACAAAAACCTGTTTTCCTCTCACGCTTTCTTTGTCTAGAATTAAGGTAAAGATTTTTGTATTCCATATTGCTTCGACAAGGAAAGAACGATGGTGATGGAAAATACAGTATAAGGTCAAATGCGAATGAGGGGTGAGAGAGATATAAAAGGATATAAACTAACTAATTATTCTTCCAATTTACACGAGCATTATCTTTTTATGAAGGAAACTGTTGTTCTTTTATGCTTTTAAACCGCTCGATTGCACTTCTCGGCATGTTTCATACCCCATTCCTAGAAGCGCAGCGTATTTTCAAGAAATGAAGACGAAAAATGCTGTTTGGAAAAGTTAGCCAAGGCGTAACGTTCCAACCCTGAGTCAGGGTACCATTTTAAAAAGATATAGGAGTGTTGGGAGAGAGCGATGAAAAAATAAAGAAAGAAAGTAGCGTGTGGCGAGTTGCAAACATTTTCCTGAGTCGCCGAATCAGCGTTGGCGAGCGGCGTATCTAATTCGCCATCCTGAACCTGAAAAGGAATCATTCAAGCGAAGCTTTCAAACTGCCCGCTTGCACTTCTCGCCACGCTACAAAAGTAAGCTGAAGAGGTAGAATTAAGTATATTAACATATTGATCCTCCCCTTTAATTCAACAAAGAAATATTAATGGCTAATTAATTCAATTTAATTGTGAAGCTATAAAATACCTTAGACCTTAACTATCATTCTAAAAGGAGTCTAATACCATTTTCACTTGTAGTCATGGCTTTCTACCAAAGGAAAGCAATGAGAATAGCAAAGAAGAAAAGGAGAAAATGAATAAAAAAAGGGCTTATAAAATAAAAAGATTGATATAGAGAACTCTATTAACCCTATATGTTGGAAATTTGAAAACACATTTAAAGCCTACAGGAAAAACTTCGTACAAAGACAATTGCCTCTCAAAGGCACGAATTTGAGCCTTCATACGATGCTGAAGAATCGTCGTTTCTGCCATGTCCTAAGCCAACCTTACTTGACCCGTTTCTCAAATTGAAAATTTTCGGGACCTGATACTTGACACTCATTGAAGGTTCAGCAAGAAGCACTCAGTCGGTCGTCTACATTCATACTTCTGATCCACGTACCTTTTGGCGGGGAATTTAATGGAACTTTGTTAAAAAAAAAATAAGTTAGATTTAAAATCTAATTTATTTCTAAATGCTTTCAGTTCGTTGCCAGAAACAAAAAAAAAAGTTTTCCAGTATACCATGCGCTGCTCTAGCAGTCGTCTTTCTTCATCATCAGTCGAAATCAACTCATTACAAAGACCTTGACCTTGAATTTGTTTTTATAAATCCAATTTTACTTATTCTGAAATTTTTTTTTTCTATCGTGTGCAAATCCTTGGTCTCTAAACTTTCTATCTTCTTCCTTCAACCTCCCTGAATTATTCACCTTCCACCCCTTCAACTAGGACGTTCTATACACTTTACGTTACTTTAAAAAATCTAGCATTCCTCAAGGTTCTTTCCTATCTCCCTATCCTTCGTTGATCAAGCCTCTATCATTGTTAAATTCGTCTCATTGGTGATCTTTATATAGTTTCTTAGAGAAGTTCTATATTAAAAATAAAAATAAAAAATGCTCTAAAATCCTTTTATTCGTATATGTATAAACTTTATTCGATATAATCTGGAACGTGCAAAATTGGGGTTTAAGCTGGTCATTGAAGTTCTTAATTTCGTTCCTTATTCTTTTTTTAAATGGAAAGAATAATACGTTAACCTTCAATTAAAAAAAGGTCCATCCCAGAAAAGTAAGTCTTTGCAGCTATGTACTCTTAGTACTCGCTCCTTGTGTGCTGATGAAATGGTGGATGTTGTATGCGGGGAAAAAGCTTTTTATTAGATGATACTTCTACATTCCATTTTAATCCATCAAATCTTTCACAGGAAATCGTTGACGGATAACTTAGGCATGATTCAGTACACCTCAAGCAATGAGATGGGGTATTGTGGACATTCTTCTGAAGAAAATGGCGAAGTATCTTTGGATAGCCAAGGATCAAACCAAGTAACTCGTCTTACCCCATGGGAAGAGGAGGTATGATTCCTCGATTTTATGTCATTCACGCCAAATATTATAAAAAATATCATTTTACGTAATTATTTGAACTTAAGTTATTATATTATATTATATTGCACTTTGAATACATAAAAGAAGGTAAGGGTCGATGCCTTGAGGCGCCTCGCTTCATGTCTGAAGTACCTGGATTTCAGTTGGTTCGCTGTGAATTATGATTGAGGGTGTACACATGGAACTTTACCTCTTAGGCAAAATATCCTTGATATTTGCCCCTGCTGCATCCTCAATCTAATTTCGAGGGGAAATGTGGTCAACTATTATAATCATCAATCGCTCTATATTCCTTCGTACCATAGCATAGTGAAACTTATATGATCAATTTGCCTTGCTATAACCCATCTGATAGAGTCCCATTTTATTTTTATGTAGTGTTTGGAGTTTGCTGGGTTTATTTGTTTTGTTTTTTAAAGTAGGGCATTCATATGGGGGCTGCCAACAGGAGCATAACTACAAAAATTATTAACTTGCCTATTTTTTAGTCCAATTTAGATTAAAAACAAACAAACAAGAGTAAAAGCAAAATGCAACACTAGGAAAAAACAAAAGCTACAAAGGCGAGCTCAGGTGGAGGAGGTAGTCCTTCCGCCCTCTAAGGGGCCTGAGCATGCACTCAACACTCGAAAGCTAAATACTGCGGAGGAGGCCAGCCTCCTCTCAAGACTCAATCAATCTACAATCGCGAGTGCACGAAACCATCTCGAGTACAAGGGACAAGCGGCAGTGACCTCGTTCATCCCGGTAACTGAAAATGGTAGCGTGCGCGAAGATCCCGCAGAATGGGACATTCAACAAGAATGTGTTGACAGAATTGAGAAAAAGCATCTGGCACAATAGGGTTCAGTGGAGCGCTCCATCAAGTAGCGATGCGTTTCAGGGTTGTACCTGATTTTGAGGCGACTAAAAAACAAGTTAAAGCCGTCGAGGGATTAAGAGGTAGGTCCCCGAGAAAAAGAATGGTACTATGGCACGCAACTTTAGCCTTCCGCCGGCCGTATCCCATCTTTTTTTTCCATGTAGCCGAAGAGCTGACTTGATTCTTCACATGTAATCAGAGTGGGGAACAATAAAACGCTGGTGCTATCGCTTTCTCCTTGCAGACTGTTTGGCACCCTTATCAGCGCACTCACTTACTACAATCGCTACATGTATATGAACCCAGCAGAACATAATATCGACATTATCCTGGCTTACAGCAGCTGTAGCGTCACGGATACTGTAAACCAGAGGGTGGGACGCATATTCCAATCCTTCGAAGAATTTCATTGCGCCTTATAAGTAGCTAAAATCACAATTCGTTCTCCGAACCTGGCATGGCGCAAAATATCTTGTAAATGGTATTGTATTACAAGGAGTTGGGCCGGGAAGATAGAGGCACCACCCAGAAAAGGCGTGAAAATTGACTCCTCTTATTTTGAGCCATCCGTAGACACTGGTCCAATCCATTGTGCCACGACATGCGATCTAAGAAATTCAAACGCAGTACTCCGATTTCTGTAGAAGCTTTGGGGCCAGAGGCGAGACGACAAATGTTCAAAGGTGGTGCCCTCAAGAGTGGCATAATATGCAAAACCAGAGGCTCTACCGAACCGAGAGCTACTTCAAGTTCTCGGTCAAAAATAAGACCAATGGAACCCTGCGATTCCTCCACTTCCAGGCGAGCGCCATTTTGGAAAGGTCCGGGTCAGGGTGAAGCCACAGGGGGTCTTGTTCGAAGAAAACTTAAAGCCGTCTCCTTGTGCATAGCGAGAGTTGGGGTTCAGAGAGTGATGAAGTCGACGCTGCAAGGTAGGCATCTGACAGCAACAAAGAGATTAAAAGGTTGCCTACGTAGAGCGTAGCGAGATAATCTTCTGCCAGGACCGAACTGATACCGTTTATGGACAAGGAAAAGATAGTAACAATAAGGACTCTTCCTTGCGTGACTACCTTTTCCTGCCCTATTTGGCTCGATAGAGCTCCTTCAATATACACGTGTAATTGACCATCTCGCAGGAAATCAGGCAAGAAAATGTGCATGCTTTCCCTCACCCCATAATAAAGAGTCTTCATAATACCGTATCTTCATGCAGTATCATAGGCCTTCTTCAGATCAAAAACACCGTGGCAAAGTGCTTTCCACGGATGAAAGCCTTAATATTTTCTTATTGGAGTAGATTATCAGACGTGAAGTGGAATTTGCGAAAGCCGTACTTTACCGGAGAGAGGTGGCCTCCACTATTCCCATAATAAGCTAGTCTAACTTTAATTTCTCCATCAACTTGCGCACCCAGAAACTGGACGTGGTAAAATGGTCTCTTCCCGGTTTGCGAAAAGCAAGGTAGCTATTTGCTAGGAATCTGGGAAGATATCCATAGTCTAGATCCTGTTGAATAAGGGTAAGACAAAACATGGTTTCTCACTCGGGTGTAGAAGCATTGCGTACGGGATATCGTCAGAACCATAGACTGTATTTGTGCGCAAAACAGGGCGGAACGCTACTCGCCATATGTAAACAGGTCGTTGAAGGGTTCCTTGACTTTGAAGGTGACGTACATTCGGTGGCCTTCAGTGAGCCCATGACGTGCTTTAAATGCTGCCAAGGTAGAATCCCGGCTGGCAAATGAGGAGAAAATAATCGCGATGAATTCCGTCACGCACGTGGGGTCCGTCCGAGATTGTGGTCTTGACCTCCCTAAAGACAGAATGGGGTTTTGCGAGAACTTACCAGGAATCCTTTTAACACGTTTCCACACCTCTCAAGAGGGTCTTTCAAGTTGAATGAAGACACGTATACCCGCCAAGAAGAGTGTTGAGCCTGCTTTGAAATATACCGTAACATGGTCCTCGCTTGAAGAAATTCATTATATGTGAAATCATTTAGGTGGCACTCGTACTGCATATATGTATATCGCTTCTCTCTGAGCACCGTCTCACACTCTGCCTGCCACAAAGGAATCGGACGACGTTTAAAATGGCCAAATGTACGATTAATGTTAGTCAGGACCACGGTTATGAAGTTGCACACGAAAAACTCAACGCCTTCATCAACCGACCTAAGCCCTTTGCATGAGGTAGGGAAATCAGTCTTTTCCTCGAATGTGGACCCCCACGCCTGACGCAAGTACCACTGAGGTGACCTTCCAGGCAGCAGCGGCTCTATAAAAGATATTTAAATGGAGTTATCTCTATCGCCAAGGTCATCTACCATCTCCCATCCAAAATCAGGCTTTTCATTAGGAGATCTCAAGGATAGATGAAACAAGAAAATGAAGCTGATCTCAGAGCACAGATACCCAGGATTTCGATTAGGTCGGCCAGTCCACCTCTTCTATTATTCGTCGTGTACTCCAACCAGAGAGGGTGTCTACCACACAAATTAATGAGGGGGAGAAAGTGTCTCGGTAATCGTAACACGACGCGGCTACTGCCTATCACATGATGCTCAGCTAACGGTGGAATATAGATACACCAAAACGACTTAGTTTCTCATATAAAAGTGTATTTGAACTGTATTTAGAGCTAAAGAGAGAACGAGGGCATCATACAGGGTGAAAATTGTGCATCCACCTGTCCTGACCTCTTTGAGTAAGGGTGGGGTTTCAAAACTCTTATACCGTGGGAGAGTAGGCAGTGAGAACGCGCCCAATATAGTCTCCTTAAAACAAACAACTAATTGCGCAGTTCCTTTCAATTATTCCAGAGTCCACGGCCAATCCGTTGAATAAAATGCCCCCCAGGCCTAGTTAGAACGGGATTTAGAAACCCTCCTAGAAGTAAAGACAATGGCAGGAATGGCCTTAGCATTCCTGGTGTTAGAAACTCTGGAGGCTACTGGCAGTAGAAATCGCTAAAGACGTGGGTGCCTTAGGGGCCTTACTGGATGAGACTTGGCTCGACGTACGCGCCTTTCTCTCTTATTGCCTTGTATCCTTTAGCGGGGGATGAGGCTTTGGGGTAGGGGGACGTTTACACTTTGGACGGCTAGACTTTTCGATGCGTCCTATCTAGCCTCAGGCAAGGGCAAAAGAGCTGGACCTCCCTTGCTTTTTTCCTCTTTCGGCTGGCGGAATTGAAAAGCCACAATATTGGCTTCACAACCAACTTCCTATGATTTGTTTCCTGTGAGTCTAACTACTCTATGGAGGCGCGCAGCCGCTTCGCGAAAGGGCGATATTCGTAAAGGTAGGACGCAACCTGAATTGTCGCCAGTTCTACTAGGGTGGGGTGCTGCCCATGAAGATAGCAAACTGGGTCGCTACCGTGCTCGTAGACCTGGAGGAGTCAAGCTCAAATAGTGTGGGAGGATGGGGGGGTTAAGATGGGAAGCATATGGAGGACTAATTCCTTGGTCTTTCTAAACTAAGTTAGGGCACAGCTTGGGCGGTTAGGGTCTCATCCTCAAAATGATACGAGTCACATTGCTTCTAGAAAGCAGGGTACGAATAGCCACAATTCACACGTATCTTTGCACAATACAGCTTTATCGTGTATGACCTTGTTTCAGTTCACTCGAATTTTGGAGTTTCCACAAATTTGCATGCCAATATGTTATGTTCGTATGGCCGTTGCGGTTGCAGTGGTAAAACATCCGCGGTAGTGGCACGATATTAATACCAACCAACTCGCATTGAGCAGTGTAGGGGTAGGTCTCGAGACGGGATCAGTGACTTTTAGTTTGCACGGCAGCCAACCAGGTAAACAGCTGTATGCACCAGAAAACACCTGCGGTGATGTGATCTGGCTAGTAGGCGATGAGAAGGGGATATCTTCGTAAAACCACACTTTGCATTATTCGCGTCTCAACGCCCAAGCCCTCTCAAGGATGGTCTCTTGCAACTTGTGGGTATTGACTCGGCATGAGGTAGCTGATCAGTTCATAGACCTGGATAGGGGAAATAAGGAGGGTATACTCTTAGAAAAAGAGTGCATATAGAGACAAGGGGAACGGACCAGCATCCCCAGGTCCAGTTAACTAGTTGAAGTCATTCTTTGACCAAGGCCTTCCTTGTAGGCCTGGCATCCCATCTCCTTACAAGAGTAAGGAGAGGTCTGAAAGAAAAGTGGTAAAGGTATTATCCAAGGTTTATGAATTTCAAACTTTATAACTTCATTAAATTATAACTCTAATTTTAGAAATGATAAAGATGAAATTGGTATTATCCAAAGGTAAACCCTTAAACTAAGTAACGACCGTTTGAAGGTTCACCCTGGTATTTTATGTAGATCAAAGACAGATAATGGTCTATAGCTTCTCTTTAGTTAATGTAATTACTTTACATATTCTTAGGGTATTCTTGAGCTACTGCATCACACACACAATTTTGTTTTAGAAGCTTTCATCAAAGGTTCTTTCCAAATTCTAGCGAGAAAATGGCAAGCTGAAGGAAGAATATGGAAATTTAAGAAAAATAGTTATGTAAAACAGTCAGCAAATCTGAAGAGTGAGGAGTGAGGACTTGTGAATTATTATTTTATGAGCAATGAAACGAAAATGATGTAAGGAATATTTTGTTGATCAACTGAATAATGAAGAAACTGAGGTGGAGTAAATAATATTTTACACTGGTCAACAGCTCAAATGGTTCACATATGAGATTATGCTCACACAACTAATTTCCTATTGCTGAATTTGAATCTGATATTTGTTTTGTTCTATCAGACGAAGTTTTATAAAAAAAAATCAATAGGTACAAATATTCCATATTCCGTCACTTGTGTTGTGCAACAGATATTTAATCCAAAATAGACCAGCCTCTTATGTGGCCGTGCTTACATGACTAATTTTACATTGTTGAGTATGCATGAGTTAGATATTTTATTCTACTATCAGACCTACTTTCTTAAGCAATCAGAAAAATAGTAAATATGATTACATTAATTGTCTCATGCAAGATAACGATATTAAACACGTCAAAGATAAGTTCATAAGAAACTGTACCAGAAAGCATAAGTTCAAATCTTTTATAATTGACAAAATTTGAAGTTCTAAAAGTGCTTCTGAACTTTTCCTTTCGTTTGTACTGCTTGCTCTCTTCTCGTTGCAGCGTCCAGCAATAGTCCACCATCATGTTAGGACTGAACTGTCTTTAATATCTGCTCTCCATTATTGCGATGTCTTGATGAAATCTTTCACCGTGTTCATCACTAATGTATCCAAGGTTATCTGGGGAAAAAAAAATATGAGAGTGGAAATAATGCAATTTCAAGGACATCCTTGCTCCCAATGCATGATAATTGTGCAGCATGGTTGTAAGGATTTCTTTGTAGTTGTCAGCGCGATAGTTTCCAAGAAAAAGCTTTGATACATTCACAAATGATTCCCATGAGTTTTTCTCCAGTGGGTTCAAGGCCAAATGAATTCGCTATCATGAACTAGTATGCGGATCTGTGGTCCATTCAAGACACCTACTTTCAACTTGGCTTCGGAAACCACACCACCTAGTTTCTGACATAGTATCGAAACCTAGCACCGGATTGATCCATAGCCTTGATGGAATTTTTGCCCAAACCGAGCTTTAGATGCAGTGGAGGCAAAAATATTTTTTCTGGATCCGCAAGAGGATTGTAAACACAGTTGAACCTTCCAGGCGCATATCTTGGTTTTGTCGGCCATTCCTTTCTCACATAGTGCTCTGCATCAGCTCTGCTGTCTCACAAACACAAAAAGCACATGTGTTTTGTGTAGCCACTCTGAAGGCCCAGTGTAAACAGATGACTTTGAGATCCCCACATATATTCCACTGGTGTTTCTCGTATTCTAGAGCGGCTAACAAAATCTTCATTGTATCATAGCTCTCAGCCATCTTTGATGCATGCGCTATTGGGACAGATGGAAATCGATTTCCATTGTGTAAAAGAACAGATTTTAGAGAGTCCTTTTCAAAGTCTATAAGCGGCCTCCAATCATCTGACTTCTATGGTTTATACTTGCAGAATTGTTGCATGAGAGAAACTGCGTTCTCACAGAAACAAAGGTTGTTTGCCATCTTGAAAATGCAGACAGCTCTCTATGTCGTCAACGAGCTGTAGTGATACGCACTCTAGCTTCCAGCAGGTTATGCTGCTTTAGTCTGGATCCCAGAACTTCGACCTTTTATTTGGACAAGTCTAGGTCCCTGATGAGATCATGAAGCGCTTCTTGAGTAAAGAGTTTAGGCCTGGTATTTTCAGAGACATCCTGGTAGTTATCTTCATTTGAGGTAGAATTAGAATCAGAATCACTCATCAATTCTTGTTCAGTCGGTGAATTTGGGTCTGAGAGTTCAGCGCTGTGCAACTGGTTGGATTGCAGAAGCAATATTGGGGTACTGAACCTTGCCTCGTGTTTTGATGGCTATTCCCTTGATGTTTGTGGGACAGAAGTAGAATTCACTGCAGTGGTCTTTGGGTTCACACCATATCATTGGTACACAAACGGCATCCCTGAAATTCGCTTGTCGCATATCCAGTCACTCAAGTGGTTGACATAAGACCTACAAGCTACGAGGGGCGGTCAATAAGTTTTGCAATTCGGATATAAGGAAACGAGATATAAGGAAAAGTGTTTTATTATTTTTCAATATAACTACCCTCAACTTCAATGCACTTGTGCCACTTGTCCCTGAGGCTTCGAATTCCCGACAACCAGAAATCTCCCGACTGCTGTTCAATTCACTCCTGGACGGCGAGCTGGACATCTTCATCGTCCCCAAACCGGCGTCCACGCAGTGCTGCCTTGAGCTGCGGAATAAAAAGTAGTCACTGGGGGCCAGATCTGGACTGTAGGGGCGATGATTGAGCTCATCGAATCCGCACTCGCGCAGGGCAGTTTGTGCAACTCTAGCCTTGTGGACTTTGACGACGGGCAGAGACCTTGGTCATGGCAAAATTGTCGTGGATCATGTTGATAACACTTCCGTGTGATCTTCCAAGTTCTCGCTCGATTTCTTCGGCTTTCCTTCATCGATTTTCGAGGATCCTCCTCTCCACGCAGGCCACGTTGTCCTCGTTTGTCACGTCTGACGGGCGTCCTGGACGGGGGTCATCTTCAATGGATTCACGACCATGGCGGAACTTCCTATTCCAGCGAGCAATGGTTGTATATGAAGGGGCAGTGTCGGTGTACACTGAAACCATGCGTTCATGGATCTCTTTTGCATTCCTGCCTTCCTTGGTCAAAAATTTGATCACTGCGCGGTGCTCAACCTTCTCCATTGTTGAAAAATTTGTGACTGACGATCTTCGATCAGCAACTGCTTCTTAAATAGACGAGGCAGGAGCGTGCGGCTGCAGGTCCTGACTTGCCATAACTTGTCCTAACACCCCCACAAACAGCCATCCCCCTTCCTCTGTTTTGCCCTACCGATTCGCAAAACTTATTGACCGCCCTCTTATATGAGGTGCCCATTTCTTGTCTTGGTCACCCAAAGGACATTTGAAGTAACTTTTGTAGTTCATTTGAACAACTTTTGTGATGGTTTTTTTTTAGTCTACCAGGAGTGAAGGTGCCACATATGTAACAAAAACGATCAGCATCGTTCACGCACTTGCCACTTTCCATGTTTTGTTAAGTTCAGAGTAATTAGAAATTAGGCAGTAGTAGATATGCACCATCATGAACCAACAATCTAAAACAAGCAAAAAAGCACAAATTAGGAAAATATTATTGCATAAATGGATCCAATGAACTTATAAATTAGTGTATGAATAGCATGGTGCACTAAATAGATAGATATTTTGGTTCTGGAGAACTGAGCCCGATACAGCTATACGAATGTCATTATTGAATTCAGCACATACAATTACCCCAGAATCAGACTATTTTGATCCAGAACCACGAGAAATTTTTTTTTGTTAACCAATGTTATTTTTTACTGAAGAAAGACAACTGGCGCATCCAACGAGCAATATTCATTCAGTGTAGGAAGAATAAAGAGAGGAATATATAATTGTAAGGAAAAATGGACGAAAATCCGCACACAGTATGACGAAAAATATTTTATATGAGGAAGCCCGCAATAATAAACTAATGATAAAACCACAGGGGAAATTTTATACAAAGGGCACCGGCATTTAAAAAAAACCCCGAACTTAAACCATCCTACTGTGGCGTAATTGGCAAAATGGATAAAGTTAGATTAAGAGAAGGAAATAAGAGGTTGAAAGATAACGAAGGGTGGTTGTGTTTATGGTTTAGTTGCTAAGAAGAGGTAAAACTGCTCTCAAGTAGAATAGCGTATTAATGAGGATAAAATCGGACTAAAGTAGCATACACTAAGCAGTGGTTTTCAAACTTTTTATGATAGTGGCACCCTAATTGTTATCTAAAAGCAGCCGTGGCACCCAAATATAAAATAATTTACGTATAAATACTTAATTACGTGTAAAGCAGTTCAAAATTAACCACGATTAACATCCAACCTAATTTAATCGAAATAAGACATCAAAATTTGAAAAAAAAAAATTTTACCTTTAAAAGTTTGATGGGAATTTGAGTTTCATGAGTATCGGATAATTCTTTAATATTGGGACGTTGAGTTGACAAGGCAACGCTCATTTCTTCATTCACTGTCTGCAATCTTTCTCTTTTCCTTATTTTTTTGTTGACAAGGCAACTCTCATTTCTCCATTCACTGTCTGCAATCTTTCTCTTTTCCTTGTTTCTATGTTGACAAGGCAACTCTCATTTTTTCATTCACTGTCTGCAATCTTTCTCTTTCCCTTGTTTTTTGTTGACAAGGCAACTCTCATTTCTCCATTCACTGTCTGCAATCTTTCTCATTTCCTTGCTTTTATGTTGACAAGGCAACGCTCATTTCTTCATTCACTGTCTGCAATCTTTCTCTTTTCCTTGTTTTTATGTTGACAAGGCAACGTTAATTTCTTCTTTCACTGTCTGCAATCTTTCTCTTTTCCTTGTTTTTATGTTGACAAGGCAACGTTCATTTCTTCATTCACTGTCTGCAATCTTTCTCTTTTCCTTGTTTTTTATGTTGACAAGGCAACTCTCATTTCTTCATTCACTGTCTACAATGTTTCTCTTTTCCTTGTTTTTATGTTGACAAGGCAACGTTCATTTCTTCATTCACTGTCTGAAATCTTTCTCTTTTCCTTGTTTTTATGTTGACAAGGCAACGCTCATTTCTTCATTCACTGTCTGCAATGTTTCTCTTTTCCTTTTTTTTGACAAGGCAACTCTCATTTCTCCATTCACTGTCTGCAATCTTTCTCTTTTCCTTGTTTCTATGTTGCACAATTCAGAGAAGTTGTTTCAAAATATTACAAGTGTCTTTAGAGTTTTAGAAATGTTTGAAATACATATTTTTTGGCATTTTAAAAATTATTTATTGGTCGCTCCCGTGGTACCCCGGTTGAAAATCACTGTGTTATGCGAGTGAAAGACACGATCTCAATGGTATCAGAATGAGGCAAACTGCTTGCTGACCTTGCGCCATTGTGTTTGTATAGTCGATCGCAGGAAAAACTAGAAACCACTCGAGAGTCAGTCCTGCTCCAAATATCAGAAAATGCCCGATGTGGCAATGTTAAAGATGAATAAGTGTTCTAGATCCGCCCCGAAATCTAATCAACACATCCTTGGTCCAAGGCCCAACCCCTCCACAAAACTTACTCTCAATCCGTCAATAACATTTTGAGATGCAGCGTGGACAAACAAATATACCTTCGACAACTCTCGATTGGCAGAGGTAAATGAGACACTTTGGGGGAGAGAGTGTGTGGAAAGAGAGAATTGCTATTAAGTGGTAATAAAGATGGTGGAAAGACGTGCTGAATGAAGTTTTTATCCATAAGGAACCTTCGCTGATTGTTTCTTTTTATTTCAGGACCTCCCAAGTGAGGATGAAAAAGAATCAACTCCAATTTTTGTGTTCCTTGTATCCTGCGGACTAGAAAGATACACGCCCATCTTCACTCATGAACAGATTGATCTCGATGCATTGATGCTGGTGAATGACCAAGACCTTGAGGGTCTGAACATACCCCTAGGACCCAGACGGAAACTTCTTCGAGCTCTCAATGACAGACGCCTGGCTCTGGATGATCCCGGGGAAGTCATTGATATAAGACTATAACTTTAAATAAATTTACATCCACTCGATTATTTATGTTTCATAGATAATAGTGAATCTGTATTTTGTATATATATATATATATATATATATATATATATATATATATATATATATATATATATATATATATATATATATATGTATATATATATATATATATATATATATATATATATATATATATATATATACAGTGGCGGCAACAAAAAAAGTGACATTGAATATTGGCAACAGAAATCGATACACAAAATCGCTTTCACTATTTTACTTGCCAACAATCCAATGAAAATGTGCGGAGCTTATGCCGCAAGTGGACGACTCTCCTGGGCTAAGACAACAGAACTGCGCTCTATTGGAACTCAGTGTCTCGTTTGAGCTTGTACAACGAGGTTTTAGTATATGGCACTCCAGCGTGCTGATTATCTGCATTCGTGCCTACATTTGACGTGCTATAACTTCTGTGCAAGTGGATACAATGGGGTGGAAAAAGCTTTCTATGACAGAGAAAAGCCGTGCCTTGACCCTATTAGAGCAGGAAAAGTCTTTTATTGATGTAGCAGCAGATTTATTAACCTCAAAAATACGATTCATCGCCTAAAACGTGCAGCTGAGTTATTGCCACCAGGTACCATACCAAAGAGGAAGGAGGGCATTGGTGCAGCTAGGAAGACATC
Source organism: Ceratothoa steindachneri (assembly GCA_963969495.1). Classification (NCBI taxonomy): domain Eukaryota; kingdom Metazoa; phylum Arthropoda; class Malacostraca; order Isopoda; family Cymothoidae; genus Ceratothoa; species Ceratothoa steindachneri. The sequence goes on along the minus strand of OZ018321.1, from coordinate 50,079,175 downwards.
TCCAAGGACTGATAATATCCTAAGGCGTAAAGTGATGTCAGACCCTTCTGTAACCTCCGCTTCAATCAAGAAAAAACACCCAGACCTCCTCCAGAACGTTGCCCTCAGGACCATCAGTCATCGCTTACAGAAGGACTTAGGCCTACCGTCTCGCCGCGCTGCCAAGAAGCCACTTCTTACCAAGGCTATGAAGATGGAAAGGCTCAATTTTTGCAAGACCTATAAACATTGGACAGCTGCCCATTGGAAGAAGGTCATGTTCAGTGATGAGAGCACCTTTAGGCTGGTCAGAGGAGAGTCAAAGATCGTGCGTCGTCCCAGCACTGTGTCTCGGGATGACCCGAAATATACCGTGAAAACTGTGAAGCACCCTGATAGTGTGATGGTGTGGGGTGCCTTTAGTGGAAAAAAGGGCAGAGGAGGTCTGTACTTCCTTGCCAAGAATGTAGCCATGAGGGGGACTAACTATCTTGAGGTTTTGAGGCAGCACATGCTGCCATTTTGGGAAATTCATCAGTGTGAATTTTTCATGTATGATGGTGCCCCTGCTCACAGGTCCAAGTTAGTAAAAAGGTTCTTCAATGATAATAATATTAGTGTTTTGGAGTGGCCTGGTAATTTCCTGGACCTAAATCCTATTGAGAATGCTTGGAATCTGATGAAATCCAAAGTTCAAGAGGCAGCATCAAGGACCTGATAGAATCACTGAAGCAGATCTGGGTTACGATCGACCCCACCTACTTCGCAAACCTCACTGAATCAATGCCCAATCGACTCAGGATGGTCATCAAGTGCAAGGGCAACATGACCAAGTAATAACTTTCATGAAATATTCATAATAAAATATGTAAGTTACATTTTTCTGTTTTATTTTCCCCGAATTGTCACATGTCACTTTTTTTGTTGCCGCCACTGTATATATATATATATATATTTATATGCGTGTGCGTAATGGGTGTGTATATATTGTATATGTGCAATAGATTCAATATGGGTACATATTTGTGTGTTGTAACTATATATGACTTCGATGTGTCCAGCTTCTTTGCCATTTTAAAGACAAAAAGGTTTTTTCAACATGACTATATCCTATAACAAATTGATACTTTTGTAGAATATAGCCTATTAACTGGCAGAGAAATTAAAAAAATAATAATAATGGTACATATCCACAACCCTTCTATGGAACTTTTTATGTTTCGGCTCATGTTCATCTGTTCCATGGCAGTGAAGCTGATGTTCCATTCCTGTTACAGTTTTCTGCCTTTATTTTCTATTGCAAGTTAACCCCAAGGCATTTGTATTCCCTAATGTGATCCTGGTATGTGGCAACATTGTACATCAAATGAAATAAATCACTAGTCTTTGAAAGAAGTCAGTTATCTCTCACCATCCTTTTCTAAATCAAAAACAGGGAAAAGGGGAGCTTTCTAAACGAGTTTCAAATAGCTCATTGTAGATAACCTCCCTCGCTTATTTAATACTAAATTTACAAAAAGAAAACATAATTAGGCCCATTTTTACTTGCCCCTTACTTCATTATGTCATTTTCCGTTATATGCCAAATGAAGTGATATTATGCGAGGATTCAAATTAGGCTTTTGGCTACCTGAAGGCTTCTTCTTGCTCACCTGTTCTTATCTTTTATTTTTAGTTTACTCTTGTTTTCGCTATTTCTGAGCAATAATGAAAGAGGGTATTAAACTCCTTCAGAAGAGGAGGAGATACACTGATAGCGGGTCAAAGTAGGGAACGTGTTGGGTAGATACAATGAAATGGTTGAGTTTATTAATTATTGCTTGGGAGGAGGCATAAGATAGTAATGGATATTACTTCAAGAGGAAGAAAAGAACCTCAAAACATTCCTCAGAATTTTAACTTGTTTGAACTTTGCTATGATTAATTCTTCCCTTAAATGGAAATTGAGTAATGAGAGAAATGAACTCTTTTGCTCCCTAATTAATATATACAGTACAAAACGCTTCTATTTCTATGACGACATTTTCCATAATTTTAATCAAAGAAAATTCAAGGTTTTAAAAATTGGTGTACGATAAACAATGGGTATAGCACACGATGAGTAAAGGTTAGGCAAATTTGGATGAAAACTAAAGTTATCAGCAGATAAGCAATTTACCAAGAATAATGAAGGGGTCAAAATGATACTAACGCTTAGGTTTTTGTAGGGAGAACTAGCATTGTTTGAATAGCAACTAACTAGAGGTCAACCCCATGTATGTTAGGTAATTTTCATGCCAGCTGTCGTCCAGATAACATGCCTAAGAAATCTGTCACGTCTGTCCGCGAGCTGATCATGAAGCTGCACCATCATAATAACCTGTTAACTGAGGCTATTGCAGAGACTGTCAAGAGCTAAAGACTTATGACAAAAAAGGGGTTTATTTAAGGCTGGTAAATCAACCAGTAGGCCAAGAAATAGCTCAAAAATGGATGACCGAGCCATTACTCAAATTGTTAAGAAGTACAGGTTTATGAAGGCTACAGCAGTTCTTTGAGAGATTTATGAGCAATGCAATCTTCATGCTCGCACACTGGCAGTTGAGCATTCAATCATCCTGAAGAACAAAAAGGTTTCTCTAGCATTCTTCACTGAGTACGTTTAATGCTAGGGTGATCAATGGAGCCAAGTCAACTTCAGTGACGAATCGAAATTTAATTTGTTGCGATCCGATGACAGAGGGTTCGTGCGTCACAGATCAGGTAAAAGATTGACTGCCAATTTCTCCCCAAAATGTGTGGAATTTGGCAGAGGAAGTGTCATTGTCTGGGGTTTGATTTCGATAGAAGATACTGGGCTACTTGTGCGCTGATAGAGCACAGTAAATGCAAAAGTGGGAACAAATTGCTGCGGCAGCATGCTTTGCCCCATCCACGAACTTCACAAGCCCAAGTTGGAAGTTTAATGCAGGATAACGCACCCTACCACAAGGCTAAGTCATTGACGACTTTCCTGGATGATGAGCATATGCAAATTAGGATAGTGTGAGTTCGTACCTCAAACATACCGGCGATTGCAAAGGTCCTATTATTCTCGTTACGACTGTCTCAACAAAGAACACAATGATAGTTATAATGCAGTTATACACGTTTTTATTGTTTTAACATAAAAATATGTGTTTTCATTGTAATATTAATCAATGTGGCCGCTCTTGGCGACGAGCACGCGCTCCAGGTGAGACCTGAAATTTGCGCATATGCTGCGGAAAAAGTCTTTCTCATGCTGGCCACCACGCGGTTAATAGAGGACTTTAGCTCGTCGACGTTGCTGTGGCGGACATGCAGGCCTTCCCATCGATGGGGTCCACACACTGTAGTCGAGGGTATTGAGATCACTTGACTGCGGCGGCCAAAAGGCCTTCCACCAGAAGTTCATGTTCGACTACAACCACTCTTGTACGGTCTTGGACATATGGGACGGGTCACCGTCCTGCTGAAAGACATACTCCGCATTATTCGAGATCTTCCTTACCCAGGACAGGACTTTCGTGGCTAAGATGTTCCTGTAATCGGCCGTGGTGAAACTATAACCTGCCGCGAATCACAGCGGCTGTAACTTCTCGCCACTCGAAACTAGAACGCCAAACCTCATCACGGAGGCTTGGGTACTTGGTCGTGGACACATAGCGGACCTTCTTCGTGACCTTCCTTATCCAGGCCAGGAATTTTGTGGCCAAGATATCCCTGTCATCGGCCGTGGTGAACCTATAACCTGCCACGAACCACAGCTGTTGCATCTTGTCGCTGTGCGGTCGTTCAGCCTGTTAATTACCGGATTCACCGTGAAGGTTATTTGAGAATTCCATTGTTATGACTTCTCAAGTCGTTGAGAAGGCGACGACAGCGTTCATGATGTTTTCTCGTATATAATCGGTGAGCAGAGGCCTTTCCACCTACCTAAGCTCTTGCCTCCCTCCTCCTTGACGGCCTTGGATACTGTGGCCGCCGAGATGTTCTTCTTCTTCGCGCGATCAGTCAATGTGAGCTTTGGATCAATTTCGAAAGCCTTTCACACAGTAAAACGGTTGACATCTTGAGGTCTGCATGAATGAGGTCGATCTTTGAGGTCTACCGAATTCTTGGGCCTTTCCGCGACTATGTGAAGGGTAATCCAGCGGGCGTTAAGCAGCTTGGCGTTGAGCTGTTGGCGATGTCGGACTTGTTGTGGCCCGCACGCAGGAAAGAAGAGATCTCGTTTCTTTTCACTTCCATCTTGACATACCTGCCAACAATGGAAAAGACGCTTTAATGACACGTGCTGGAAAAGTAGAACTTTAAGTTTGTTTCACAAAACCTTTTCTATCACACATATCAACCTCTCGAAAGATAAAAGAAAACGAGCGTAGAAGAACTTTTACAAAGTCCGGTATATCGGAATGACCGAAACAAAACTCTCAAGAAGGATGACATATCATCTCAGTAATGGAGCGCCGAAAAAACACACAAAGGAAAAGCATGAAGTTTTTCTCAACAGAAAAATGATTGATGAGAACACTAAAATTTTAGATTCTGCCCCAAATCGCCGCCTTATACTCTTTCTCGAAGTTATGCATATACAAGAAAAGCAACTAAAGTTAAACATACAAGTTAATCCGCATGAAATACTACCGAAAAGAAAAGAATGTAACCTCCCGGTCGTCTCAATCTTCCCTTCCCCCTCCCTTGGGTCGTGGGATTACTTTGTAGATTCGCCGTGAACAGCGCTTATGGCTCCCGCCGCTGTCGCCCGTCTACCCGCTGATTCTTCCTGTTGACACTTCCCTGTAAGGAGACGCTCGGTTCGTCACGCCCAATAACGTAGATTAAGAAGATCGCAATCTTTCTTCCTTTTTTGAAGAACTCCGGGTATATATGCACCCACTCCAGGCTGAGAGACAGATTTGGTTAGAGGCGACTTCCCCGAAAGTAGTGCAGTTTAACGAGCTCTCTCCCAAGAAGTGTGAGTGACGGTCGCAAGCCGCGGAAGAGCTGGACATCACACCCGTGTCTTCGGGTCAGGGAGAAGAGTCTCGTAAGGCAACGTCAGCCTTTCTCATCCGCCTTCGAATCAAGGATTGGAGAAGCCATCCTCTGAAGTTTTTCTAGGGACCTCTTAGGACTAGAGGCCCGTTAACTCGTTCAAGCCGAGTGTGGAGAAATCATCTCACCTCCTCCCCTTGAAAGTTCGTTCGGTGACCCCTGAGGAAAGGAGGCCCGCATCTCGCAAACACGATGTAGATTATCGGCGCGAACGATGGGACGTACTATTTCGTCCGTGTTCCAAAATGTTTCACGTTTTTGGAGTACATTTAAGTTGACGGCTCGTGAGGGGGTAAACACAATGGGGAGACTACACTACGATGATCCTGAGTTTCATTAAATTTTGGGGGGGGGCACAGCCCCCCAGTATATAATCCTAATTGTTTATAGAATAATAATTCGAAAATGACTCAAACGCGCATGAATATTCCGACACGAGTCAACGATAATATTTACACACAACTTTTTTTTCAGCCGGGCCGCTAATCTACATATTTACCATAATTTCTACTAAATCTGGTTGAATACTAGAGCCTTATCCTAGAAGGAAGCGACTAGTGTTTTACCAAGATCCGGTTAGGAAATACTTCCCTTATTATTTTTTAATTAAAAAGTATATCTTTGAAGCTGCAAACGTTAATGTCGAATTTCTAAATATTTTAAAAATGTTTTTTTCTTGCCAAAATAATTCAGTGGAAATTTTGTAATCACTAACATGTTTTAATTTTGTTTCTTTACAAAATTCACGAAAACTAATTACCCGATTTTTACCAAATTTGGTGAAGTTTAGAGCCTTAGCCTAGAAGGAAACGATTAGTATTTGACCAATATCTGGTTAGTATATCCAGTTATATGCGATTAAGTACTTTGAAATATGGGGAATAGGCTCCCTTGCCGGAGATTTTCTCTCTATTAGTATCTTCTGCTAAACTAAATTCTTTGCGAATGTCTGAAGTGGTTTGAAATTACTATTTCCTTTTACCTAGAAGAATTATTTATTTCTTAGCCCCGTGGGCAAAAAAATTTATACGAAAGCAATATAAACTTTTGGAGAGAGTATTTTGGCCTTAGAATAATGGTTGACAGCTGAATATTTATGAAGGGATTTGAGAGGATCCCACACAATGGTCATTTTCCAATATGGTGCTTTAAACTCTTGAAATACCATGTTCTTAACAAATATTTAATAAAAGATAAGAAAAAGAATTGTAAATATGGGTATAAATTTTAAATAACAACCCCAAAAACTTATAAAAATGGCAATAGATCCAGTACTTCGTCTTTAGGATAGCGATTGACCTGTTATAAATATTTGAGAGATATATGGATTATTTTAAAATGCATAAATTAACACTTTTTGATGGAGCTCGTGTAGTATACGAGAAGTGCAGGCCAGCGGCTTAAATGCTTAGCTTTAATGAGTCTTCTTTGGGACTCAGGACAGGCGAGCGGCTTAAAAGCTTCGCTTGAATGTGTCTTTTTTGAGACTCCGGATAGCCGAGTGGATTCGCCGTTCGCTAACGGTGGTCCAGCGACGCGTGAAGCTATTTGCAACTTGCCTATAGAGGAGAGTAAGAAAAGGGGCAAAGAAAAAAATAATGGCGTAGGCGAGTTGCGAAAAGTTTTTCTCGTCGCTATACGACTGTTAGCCAGCGGTGAATCCACTCGGCCATCCTGAGTCTCAAAATGACTCATTCAAACTTAGCTTTTAAGCCCCTCACCTGCACTTTTCGTACGTTACACAACCCCCCTCCTAGAAGCGGAGCGTATTTTTAAGAAATGAAGAGAACTCGTTTGGAAATGCTATCCAAGGGCTAACGCTTCCACTTTCGGGTCTGGGCACCATTGTAGATAGAGGGAGGTGGGAAAATGGGCAAAGAAAACAAGATCGCGTAGGCGAGTTGCAAACAGCTTCCCGCGTCGCTGAACCGTTGTTAGCAGAAGGCGAATCCACTCGGCTATCCTGAGTCTCAAAAAGGACACATTCAAGCGAAGCTTTTACGCCGCTTGGCTTCACTTCTCGTACGCTACACTCGCAAATAAACTACCTATGTTTATTGTACCCTAAAAAAAAACTGACCAGGCCTGGTTTCAAACAAAGTTTGCGACACAAATTTCTGGGGAAGAGATTTGAAGAGATTTTACTAATTGCTCCTTTTTCAGCATCAAGATGCAAATTCTTGGAACCATCAAATTTAACAAAGAATGTGTGATTATATTTTTCCAGCAGTGAAGTGTATAAATATAAAATTCTTTTGAATTTTAAATTCAATTTTGTCTTAGACATCTTTCGAGTTGATGAACTGGCTCGCCTACAATCATACTTTATGAAATTTTTATGTATCCAGAACTCAGATACAATTCAGTTTTGATGAGTTTCACTTTAATAATTTCGATTGATTAATTTATTTGAATCTATAAAAGGTTCAACTACTTCAATGATTAAACTTTTCTGAGACCCCAAATATGGCAGCGAATATCAAACCGTGGAAGCCAAAATTTGAAAGTGATGGTTTTATCTATCTCTTTGATAGATATAGCGCAGATAAGGAAACAAAATTTTATAGGTGTGAAAGAAAAGATTTCTGTTAATCAAGAATTCATGTGCAAAACGAAGAAATCATTAAATATAGTAAATGACCATTCACACAATCCTTTTCCAGCAAAAGATTGAGAGAGACTTCATTCTAACTCAAATAAAGATGCGTGCAAGCAATACAGTAGAAGGGACTGCCATAGTTGTCAACGAATGCTTGCAGAATTTATCTCAAGCTTTCCAAGGAGCTATGCAAGATAATAGATCTTTAAAAAAGATGATCCGTCAACAAAGAAACAATGTAAGATCATAACCGATGAGCCCAATCAATTTAGCCAGTCTTGTTATCCCAGAAGAATTCAAAACTTATACTTTTTGTTGGAAAACAAACGGAAGAATTTTTGCTTGCAGACAGTGGATGTTCTCAAAGTTCTTGTAGAATTTTAATATTTGGACGTAAAAGTAACTTGAGATTATTATATGAGTGTGGAAAGTTTTTTGTTGATAGTACTTTTAAAATCGTGCCACATTTTTCCCCGGGTTTATATAATCTCAAGTGAGAAATACAGGGGCATACAGCCCTTGCTTTTATCTCTGCTTCCAAATGAAGTTTGTGGAACTTATGACGAATTATTCGACATGATTTTAAAAATTAAACCTTGATTTAGTCCAGGAATTATTAACTGTGACTATGAATTGGAAAATTTTAATAGCTTACAAGTGCATTTCCCATCAGCAGATATCAGAGGTTGTTTTTCCATTCGTGTCAAAATATGAAAAAGCATGTTTGTAATTTAGGACATTCTCTTCAATACAGAAATGATCCAGAGTTTGACTGAAAATGCCAAATGGTCTGTGCTTTAGCTTTTATTCCTATAAAACACATAAATGAAGCAATCTTTCTGTTAAGTCACGAATTACCCGATGATCTGCAAGAACTTCTCGATTGGTTTGAAGTCAATTATGTAGGAAGAATGGACAGAAGAACAAACATCAGGAGAGAGCCTCGTTTTCCTCATGCAATCTGGAATCTATATCAGTGAGTACTGAACGAAGAAAAATGGACAAACATTCAAGCAGAAACAGAAAACAGGAGGTTGCAATCGGAACTTGAAATGCAGCATCTAAGTATATGAAAATTTATTGACTATTTGCGTACAGTACAAAGAGGAAGAGACCTCTATTATGAAAAACTTGTTACAGGCCATAATCCTTCCTTAAAATTGAAGAAGTTCAGGGATGTTGATGAATGTATTCACAGACTGGTGGGGAATTTTGAGACTATTGCGTACACTGAATATTTAAGAGGAATTTCTGACAATTATGAATAGTGTTCATGTTCAAAGCCATGATTGAAACGGAATGAAAATGTTTAGTTTCTTGTGTTTTTTACTGTGACGTAAATATCTAATAAGTCCCTAGTTTATGTGAGATTATTATTATTAATATACCAGGTAATGGCTTCGCCAGCTTGCGCTTCGCACCTAAGATTAAAACTTAAAATTTAAAAAAAGCAGCCATGGTTAAATTTTTATCAATTTTATGAATTTCGCCAATTATAATAATTTTAAAAAGGAACTCTAAACTAAATTTCCTCCCTTTCAAAATATTACGTTGCTAAAACATAGCTATAGAAGAAGATATATAAAAATAAATTTTCTGAACTTCACCATTTGTAATTCTTAAGGTTTAAAAAAATTCCCCAAATTTCGATACTTATATTAATTTCTGAACTTTGATAAAAAAACATAACATAACCAAAATAAGCTGACACTAGGCAATGGCTTCGCCACTCTCCCAGGGGGAGCTTGCGCTTCGCTAGTAAGATTAAAATTTAAAATAAAAAAAAAGCAGCCATTGCCTGGTTCTAATTATACCTTTGCATATTACTATTTATTATTATTATTATTATTATTAATTTATGTGTTCAATTAGCGTCATATATGTATGAGAAAATTAAGTCTGTGTAGAGTTATGCATTGTAATTTTACATCTAAATATTTCTAGCTTATTATCATTATTATTTTATTATTGTTATTATTATTATTGATATATTATTATTATTTTATTATTAATATTATTATTATCATTACTATTATTATTTTTATTATTGTATGTATTCTTTAGCCCTTTATATGTATACCAACATTAAATCTTTGTCAATATATTAATTGTTATTTTGCCTTTAAATATTTAAAGTTTAAAAAAATTCCAGATGGATAATAAATTTCCAACATTTAGTTGTTTCACGTATTAAGAAAGCTTAGCTTAGCAATATAATATATAGCAATATCCTAATATGCGTTTAATAGGCTTCATTTCTATATTTGGAAATTAGCTTTCGTGCAATTTTGTAAACAAACAAATTAAAATATGTTAGCAATTATATAATCTCTAGTTTTTTTGCCCTTGCAAAAAACTAAGTTTCCTTCTAGGCGAATGCTCTAGTGGTCCACCACATTTGGTAGAAATCGGTCTTATAGTTTTTGAGATGTTTGAATACTAACGAAAGGATGAACGCCGCCGCTCATAGCTAGATCCGGTTGACTTTAACATTTTAACAAGGTCTGCGCCGAATAGGGACTGCGCCGAATAGGGACTGCGCCGAATAGGGACTGCAATGAATAGGGACTGCGCCGAATAGGGTCTGTGCCGAAAAGGGTCTTGCGCCGAAAGGGGTCTGCGCCGAACTGGGCCATTCCCTAGATGAGAAGCAAACCCAGACATAGAGAGTGTCCGTATACTTCACCGTCAGCACGACACAGGACTCGTGCAATTACTTCCCTTTTCTCCTCCTAACCAGGGATCTTCCAGAAGTTCCACACAAGCGGAAGGGAGATTAATCAGAGAATATCACTTTGTCCCAGTCCTCAACAGACCATTTTTTTTTGCTACTAAAGTAGAACTTATCCTTTAAGGTTCTTCTTGCTGAAATAAGGCTTATGAACAGCCCTTCTTTACTTGAGACCTTTGTCGGAAAGTCTCCGTCTCACTGCGTGCACTGAAGCGTTCACCACAGCTTGGACCTTACTAGGAAGCGATCTTGGCGTTCATTTAAATGTTTTCATTGTCCAGAAGACTTCTTCACAATAGTGTAACCAGTCTTTTTTAAAGTCATTAATGATCTTAAATAAGGTGGGATGGTCCTTGATCCACTACCCTTATCATCTTTCAGGCCACTTTGGTGCACGTTTTTCTTTGGAAAGAACCTTTTCTGAAATTGAAAAAAAGATTACAAAATTTATTTATACAAAAATATATTATGAAAAAGATTATAATTACACAGCGCCATTCATTTAATCATAATTTTACACTGGATCGAAGATAAAAAGCTCCGCCGACTGAAACTCGCCTCCTATACGACCAGAGCCAGATTTTGGATTCAAGGGATGTACTATTTTTTTCTTATTATTTTAATAAACCTGTAATAATTTAAATATTAGGATAATTATTCTTATGACTTATTTTTTTTTAAATCCATGAACAAATAAAAATATATATTAGTCTCAAAACTTTGGGCCATGACTATATACCGGGTATTGCAAAAGTCCTGTTACACTCGTTACGACGCTTACAAGGACACAATGATAGTTTTATACAGTTACACACGTTTTTATTGTTTTAACATATAAATATGTGTTTGAAGTGGAATAGGAATCAATGCCGCGGTTCTGGCGAGAACTGAAGGCCGCGCACACGTTGCGGACGAAGTCCTTCCTCATGCTGGCTCATACGCGGTTGAAGGGTGACTTCACTTCGTTGAGGTTGCTGTGGCAGACCCTGCAGGCCTTTTCCTCGATCAGGTCCACACGCTATAGTCAGGGGATTGAGTTTGAGCAACTGCGGCAGCCAAAAGTCCTTGGACCCGAAGTTCATGTTCGACCCCAACCACTTTTGCACAGCCTTGGACGTGTGGGCCGGGACACCGTCATGCTGAAAGACGTAGTCCGCCTTCTTCGTGATCTTTCTCACACAGGGAGAGAATTTCGTGGCCAAACTGTGCCTGTAATCGGCTGCGAACCACGCCGGCGGAATCTTCTCGTCATTCGAAGCCAGACACGTCGCAGACCTCGGAGACGTCCTGGCTCAAGCTTACCATGCAAAAGTCTTGCTTGTTGATGACCGGATCGACCATTAAAGTTTTTTTCATCAGAAAAAGATGAGAATTCGATTGCCATGACTCTTCAAGTCAATGGGAAGGCGATGACAGCGTTCACTACGTTTTTCTCGCATACGGTTGCAGAGGGCTTTACCCTCACCTCAAGCTCTTGATGCCCTCCTCCTTGACTGCTCTGGCACCCTGGCCTCTGAGATATTCTTCTTTTTTGCCAGTGCTGTCATTTTTCATTCGAGCTTCGGAGCAATTTAGAATGCCTTTCTCACGGCCAAATGTTTGACATCTTAAGGTCTACCTAAAAGAGATCGATCTTTGAGGTCTTCCCGGTACTTGAGTCTCCCCAAGAGTCTACGGAAGATCATCCAGCTGACGTTGAGTTGCTTGGCGCTAGGGAACAGACATCTTGATTCTTTTCAGTTCCATCTCGACACACCTGGACGCAATGGAAAAGACGTTTTAATTTGCTGGGAAAGTAGAACTATAGGTTTGTTTGACGGAACTTTACCTATGACACACGTACACCCTTAAAAGATGAAATAAAAAGAATGTAAGAGAACTTTTGCCTAACTCGGCATATATATATATATATATAAATATATATATATACAGTAAACCCTCGATATAACGAAGTATATGGGGCGGGGGGGCGTTCGTTAAACCCGATGGTCGTTAAAAGTGATGGAAATAACGACCTAAGTTCGTTATATCCGATAGTTCGTTCGTTCTACGGAGTATTAAGTAGCACTCATGAAGAGACGAAGGAGGAGAAGGAAGAGAATGCCAGAACAACCTATCCCGCGTGATGTTCACAGCGTGAGCCAATGAGTGGCAGCATGGAGTTCGGCCAGGAAATTTGGTTCGTTATATCCGAAATTCGTTATATTGAGGTTCGTTATATCAAGGGATATATATATATATATATATATATATATATATATATATATATATATATATATATATATATATACATATATATGTATATATATATATATATATATATATATATATATATATATATATATATATATATATATATATATATATATATATATATATATATATATATATATATATATATATATATATATATATATATATATATATATATATATATGAATCCATTAAACCACATTTGAAAGAGAAAACGGAATAATTTTTCCTTGCAGTAATATTTTTATTACCTTTTTCGAAAAATCAGTGCAGGGAAGCGATTCGAACCAGGCACACTGAGGCAGCGAGCACCGCTTTAACACAGTTAAAAGTATGCCGTTAGTAGTTAAAAGTATGCCGTTAGTACTAACGGCATACTTTTAACTGTGATCAAAGCGGTGCTCGCTGCCTCAGTGTGCCTGGTTCGAATCGCTTCCCTGCACTGATTTTTCGAAAAAGGTAATAAAAATATTACTGCAAGGAAAAATTATTCCGTTTTCTCTTTCAAATGTGGTTTAATGGATTCATATATATATATATATATATATATATATATATATATATATATATATATATATATATATATATATATATATATATATATATATATATATATATATATATATATATATAAGTATAAACATCAAATGCATCATTTATTCATTTGAGTGAAAATTCTCATCGTATAAATTGGACCAAGAGTTCTGTGATCGCCAGATCAAAAGATTTCTTTTCACGAAATCTTTTAGAATCTGCGATTTTATACAGCTTACTTCTAATTGTAATTTTAACCTCAGCCGCCGCTTGTATCTTTTGGACCCTTGTATTACAAAAATGTTCAAGAATGACTTTAAAGATGAAATCACTGACCTAATTAATAATTAGTTTTTCTAGTTATTCCTATGTTTAATATATTTTCTGTTTTATTCATGTAATGTTCATCTTTTAAAAATTGTATTTGTTTCGGCAGGCTTATTTCTCCCTATATTCTTCATTTGTCATATATGCGCGTTTATACTTTTATAGTTATTCCTATGTTTAATATATTTTCCGTTTTATTCCTGATAATTTTCATCTCTTATAAATTGTTATTGCTTCTCAAATAGAAGAGTTATGAAATTGTAATCTTAATTTAGTTTGGACGGTTTGAGCCCCCTTCCCCCTCCTCTTTTTTGTAAACCCATTTTTCAATGGTCATCTTCTGTTTTGGCAGGCTTAATTCTTTAATAGGGTTGGTTTCCAGGTACCTGTTAATGCCCTTATAATCCTAATGTCCCCATCTGTCATATACGTGTGTGTGTCTTCTTTGTAAAGATTTTCTTCTTATGTTTCTTTCTGCTTCAGTTTGCTTTGTACATGACGATTAGTCGAAAGGCCTCGCAGATCTCCTGTGTCCCCTGTTTCATTTTCCTTCGTGACTGATGACTATTTATATATTAATCGCGTTCCATATTTTCGTGATTCAGTTATACATACATATATATATATATATATATATATATATATATATATATATATATATATATATATATATATATATATATATATATATATATATATACCGATAAGTGAAATACCCAATTTCAATCTTTCTGACGGTCAGTATAAATGTAGCTCCTATTCCCGGAACCTAATCGTAAACAGTATAGTTAATGATCTTAGAGCCACACCCTCTGATGATTAATTACCCTTTTCTCCGTATTTTATTTTTCTCTTTTCGTGATTTTGAGGCTGTGTAGCAACTTTGGCGTCCATTCCATTCTCATTATACGACTGAAGAGAGTATTGTAAACTTCATAACGAAACCAGTCGCGGAAATAAATTATATGCACCTAATATAGTGGTTTCACTAGCATATATATATATATATATATATATATATATATATATATATATATATATATATATATATATATATATATATATATATATATATATATATTTATATATTCTATTTACACACCGGTAAAGGAAAAGTAAAGTGGCTTACTGAAAAGCGATTTAATCTATTTACATTCTTCCAACCTTATAATGATAGCTAAACACCATTATTTGAGCAGAAACGATGAACTAGGAGATGATGAAAGAGTTCCAGGGGATCCGGGCTCTTAACTCTACATAACGGAGAATTAATCTCATTCGAAGTAAGTGCCGGAGTGAAAATTGAACTGTGAATGCTAATGAATGAACCTATTGATGCGAAGTGAAATTAAGTCTAGTCTATGCTCATTTAGAGCGGACTATAAATATGATTATTTTTTGATGGACGAATCTTATTACATAAGAACATAAAAAAGGAGTCGGCAAAATGCTAATAAATATCCTATACGAGGCAGCTCCTCTTTCCATCACCCAGTTCAGTCCCACCTAGCATATGTTAAAGGCTGTTTTAAAGCAGCCCTTGAATCATTAAAAATGGACAAGGATTTGCATATTACAAATGCTGATAAATCGATCACGTGTGTAATAATGAATAAAACATCGTATTTAGAAAAAATGGTCACTTTGTTTTCTGATACTCTTACAAACTTACCGTTAAGAAGCGATCCCTTAGATGACGTAATTAAGAATTTTAATAGACAGCTAAAAAATATTTTTAAAAAACACAAATCAATTATTGACTCAGTTTCTTCTAGTGGCTCATCATTACCTTATTTGTATGGCCTAATAAAAATCCATTAACCAGGCAATCCAATATGACCAATCATCAGTTCAACTGGGTCAATCCAATATAAACTCTCAAAATATTTAGTAAATTTACTTTCTCTTATGATTTCTCTTTACCGTCCAACTCGATCATTGAACTTATTTGTTTATGCATTCAAAAATTGTAAATTTAGTTTCAATGAAAAGTTCTACGAACAAGTGTTTGGCATGGCTATGGGTAATCCCTTATCTCCCTTATTGTCAAATATATATATATATATATATATATATATATATATATATATATATATATATATATATATATATATATATATATATATATATATATACATATATACATATATATATATATACAAAATATTTTGAAACTATGTTGATCCCACCGGTTTGGTCCACTCAAATTGTTTGGTACCGCTGTGTAGACGATCTCCTGGGAATTCTAAAGGAAGATTTTGACCTCGATGGTTTTCTTTTATTTACTAATTCATTGTTTCCGTCAATTAAATTTGCTTTAAAAAAGAAGAAAATAATAGCCTTTCTTTCCTAGATGCTCTAATAATTAGTCAACCAGATAGGCAGGGGCGATTTTGGACTTTCAGGTTTAGTGGTGCTTAGCACCACGGATGGAGTGGGGGAAGGGGGGGTTAGGGTTAGACGAGGGGTCTGAGGGTCCTCCCCCCGGAAATTTTGAACAAAACAGATGTAATTTCCTGTAACCTGGTGCATTTTAGATGCACCAGATTACAAGAAAAATGCAACTAAAAAAGATAGAAAAAGATGTAAAAATAATCCAAAATCCTATTTCTCTCTTATAAATGTATAAGAAATAAATAGATATAAGATATATATAATAAATTATGGGAGACTGTGCATTAATGGGCTTATGATATGAAATATATCATGAATGACTTATTTATTGAATTAACAGTACTTTAAAGCATAGATAGGGCAGACAAGGTATAATGATGTGCTGGCTCATGAATACAATGGTCTTTTTATCTGAGGTCATTGAGTTACAAAAATGATAGATTATGTATACATCAAACTAAATACAGTATTTATTTATTCGAGTGGTTTTGGTTAGTAGACTATATCAAAATAATATACAGCATCAATTAAATTTATTTGGATATTAGAAGAAAATCAAGAAGAATAATAATTAAATCAAATTAAATAATAAAATATATTATTGAGTTCAAAATGTAGCATTCTCAGGTTATGCGTGAGTGGATGCAGGTGAAGAGAGATGCGACTCTTGTTGATCTTAAATCCGCTTGTCTGCAAATAAAGGTTGCAAATGAATTATGAAAATATCAACTAGTCAAGTATAAAGCCCTAACATTTTGTTTGACGCTGTTGGACTTTAATTTAAACTGTGCAGTACGTATCGTGAGAAAAATCCTGCAAACGGTGCTCTCTAAGTCAGAGAGGATACAGCTGGCCACAAGCTCATACATTTATGACATTTTGGTGGATGAGTCACAGTTGTCGGCTAAAGAATTAGTTAGCCATCTAAATAGGTTTGGTCTGGTTACAAAGCCGACAGAGCCTCTGGGTGGGGGAGCAGCACTTGGACTTAAACTTCAAAGGAATGAGAAACGTGAGCTTATTTTTTTCACGGGGAATGAGCCGCGATGCATAGTGGAAAGTCTCACAAGGAGGGATTTTTCTTTGTATGTGCAAAGTTGGTTGGGCACTATATCCTGGCTGGGTGGCTACGAGTTTTTTGTAGCTATATTAAGAGAAGAATGGAGGGAAAAAGGTGAGATGACTTTGTGGGAGAGGACACAATGCGCATGATAGAAGAAGTATTGGAAGAAGTCGGAAGGACAGACCCACTAAATGGGAGCTGGTATGTTCCGAAGAAAGACAGTGGTGTTGTCTGGTGCGATGCTAGTAGTATCGCTATTGGGCTGTTACTTGTGATCGACGGATGTGCAGTAGATGATGCTGCCTGGCTAAGAAAGGAAAGTGATTATAATCATATAAATGTAGTAGAGTCGGAGGCAATTTGGTAAGGGTTAATTTAGCATTGGGGCTTAAAAGAGATTAACCTGATGACAGATTTGGCAACAGTGCATGGATGAGTGAAAGTTGCTCTGACGGAGAAGAAGAAAATCCGAACGAAAGGTGCTGCAAAATGATAATCAAAAGACGCCTGGGCATTCTGAAAAGTCGGAGTGAGGAGTTTAACCTCAGGATAGTAGTCACCCTTGTCCCAACGTTGAAGAATAAAGCCGATACATTTACTAGAGTGAAAAAAGGGTGGCTGGAAACCAAAGAGGAAGATCCCATGAGGAGAGATTCGACCATAAGTGTGGCAAGCAGTTGACCTGAAAGAGATTCATGATATGCACCATGTAGGAGTGGACCGTTCATTGTTTTTAGCCAGGAAGATTGTTGACTAGGAAGATTAGTAATCTAGAAGGAGCTAAAGAGTGAATCTACTGAGTGTATAACTTTAGTAGTGAGTAGCTTGTATTTATAGATGGGTCCAGTAGATGAGCTTTTGATGGACAATCCTACGGTTTTCGAATCAGAGTCACTGGAAAGACTTCTCAGCAAATGGAATTTTCACCGGTTTTTTAGAGCAGCATATCGACCAGACGGCAATAGGATAGTAGAGAGGCATCATAAAACGATTAAGGTGATTGCAAAACTAGGTGGTATTAGGCCGTTGGAGGTCGTCTTTTAGTATAACATATCCCTTAGGTCTGGACAAGATAAACAATCAGGGCCACAGAAGTCGGTATTCCGATACGATTGGAGACACCAGTCTTTCGTTTGTAAGACTGGGAGAGGAAGTTTGGGTGAAACCTGTAATATAGTGGGGACTAATATTACTATATTAAAATTGTAGGATAATTTTCTATAGAACTTCTGACACAACGTATAGTTGGGATAGTGGGCAATACGGCGTCAGATAAAACCTAAACATGAAGCTAGAAGGTTGTATGTAACTTGTGCTTCTACGTGTTATCGTACTGGTGTATTACAAAGTCTAAAGACGATCTAATTAACGTAATAAGTGGTATCGTGAGTACTTAAACTTGCCTTAACTATCATCAACTATCTATCTACAACTATCCTTACTCCTAAACTGCCTTTCTTATTCGCTTTATATTTACCCTTAAACGTATCTATCGGTATTTATATATTTGTGCGTAGTGCTCCTCTAACGAAGGTTAGTATATTTTGTATTCTATTTCTATATTGGTGTGTGTGTTTGTTAGGGTGTTTATATTTATTAAAAAGGAGTAGTTACAGGAATTAACTCTGAGAACAATGTGTAAATAGATAGTATGCCAAGACATGTTATTGATGTGCATAGAGAAGTGCATCCACACAAAGGTATACAAAGAATGAGGAGAAAGAAGAAGTGTTTGGAGCACGAAGGATCATATGCTCCCCGCCCTCCGAAGATGCCGAGGAAAGTGAAGAAGACCCACCACAAGCTGAGAATGTTGAAGAAGGGGATTATGCAGACAATGGTGAACGGCGATATTCCCAGAGAGTAAGAGGAGCCCCTCTCTGGATGGAAGATTATGTTTCTTAAGTGTCCCTTAATTCTGTTTTCTTAGTCTTAAGGTTTTGAGTTATTCTCGGTAAAGGTTATTCTTAAGTTAATAATTAATTAATAGGGTTAGTTTAGGGCCTGAGTAATGATCTTAAGATCAAGGGGCGTATAGTTATAAGGAAGCACACCGAAGAATGTTGTAGTTTGGCAATGCTGGAATGAGCTGTCTGTCCCGGCTGAGAAGGGAGTGTAGCAGCTGACATCTTTGCAAGCTCCTACAAAGTTCGTAAAGAGGCAGTTGGCAATTTCATATCACTTTTATCTCAGCAGTGCTCCATCAAGTTCCCTTGATTTATAAGTTCTAAAACGTTGTGGCAGTACTATACTATATTTTATATAATTTACACATATTATATATCTTATTCACTATAATATCCACCTTATATAGCTTATTCCTCTTAACATTATAATCATATATATATATATATATATATATATATATATATATATATATATATATATATATATATATATATATATATATATATATATATATATATATATTCATTATATTCAATATAGAAAAAAATACACATTATATTCATTAAGCGTATTATCAAATTCAAATTAGTCATATTCCATTATTTGTTGTTCAATAAATCGTTAAATTTATGCCTCAGTGATTTTGAAACCTTCCCGGTTGAAATAGTTATCCTTCATCACGTTTTCTCTTTTAAGTCAATTTTAACTTTAAATTTATATAGAATGGTTTAATGGCTGCTATCTAGTCAAGTTTGTCATTAAACCAATCATCTCTAGAGCTATAATTGGTGGCCTAGACCCTTTTTTTCAATTAGGTATAATATAGTTTAACGTCTAGTTACGTAAAAAATATATTATTCTTTCAACGTGAGATTACACTTGGCAACTACAGACTCAGCCACCTCGCTCTCTCTCTCTCTCTCATTGACTCCAGGCTGTCTTAAGCCTACCTCCCTTCTTTCGTTTTCATCTTACTTCAACCTCCTCATTATTTTTCTTAACCGGATGTTTCAAAAACACACATCCCTTAGCCATGAATAGTCAAGCCACGGCGTTTACCTCAACTGACTCGACCACGCTAGCGACTCAGTCCTCTTCAACTTTCACGACCACATGTGCATCACCTGTGGCAGTTAGTCATCCTGCAGCTATACACCAAGATGTCAGCGCCCAAGGCACCAGCCACACATCAATCAATCATCCCGCTTTCGATGCGACCGATCCGATCACGTGGTTCAAAATATGGGAGGTTCTGAGGGCACATCAAGCCATAACCGATTAAGAGCGTATAATAAGCATCACGCAAAAAGTCCCAATAAGTATCTTTGCTTTGTTTGGGGAATTTTGTTGCAAAGTGGGAGAAATGGTGCATGGGGGGGGGGGGGGAGTTGAGGCAAGCTTTCAAGCTTGAATTTGGGAGATCCCAGGTTGAAGACTTAAGAGAACTGCTAAATACTCAACAAATGGGTGATAGGCGTTCCACGCGTTTCTTTGAGCACCTCAAAGAATTAATCAGGGTGAAGGGCGCTTCGTCAATGCTTTTTGACTCGCTCCTAACGGACATTTTCATGCCTGGGATCCCCAACCACATTAGACCTCTCATCATGATTGGTGAACACAAGAGAGTGGATGAAATCGCCAAAGCAGCAGAGATAATATATCTCAATCCTTACGTAAACTGGGAAACTGTCCCATTCCTCCCTCTAATCCATCTATTCCGCCGGTTCCGTTACCAACGATGCCTTCTAGCAATAGGCCTGGCCCATGTAATGCCTCATGGCTGCCGCTTTGGAGAGGATAAAGGAAGAGCTGCATAAACTAAAACTCCAATGTGGGACCGAGCGACTGGACGGTCACAAGGGTGGACGGAGCGACAGGCACCGTTCGTCCTCTCGAAGACGAAACCAACGAGCGCATGCCAGCACAAGAGGTGAGGTTCAGCATTCCCCTGCTCATTCTTTCGCCTATGTCCTCTACTCCGAAATTCTCTAACTCTCAAACTAGGAGTCTATGCTGGTACCATGAAAATTATGGTAGAAAAGCTGTACACTGTACACAACCTTGCCAATACTACCTATCATCATATTCTTACTCCCAATCAAATAATGCTCGCTCTTCACAAATTCGTCCTTCTAATCATAATGTTACTTTCATCCAACCAACTAATTGGTGCTGATGACACAACAAATATGGTGCACAAGCCGTAAAATATATACAGCCCTGCACATATTTACAACCAGTATCTCCTCAATCTAACGCTATTCCACCAATTTCATCTCAATAATCTATTCACTCTTCTCAAACGAATGCTCTAACTCACTCTTCTCATTCTAATTCAAATTCTTCGACTAATTTAAACTGAGAACGCAAGTGATTAATGGGTCTATCACCTCTGCCGTTCCTTCATCATTTGTCTGGGCACCATTTTAGATAGAGGGAGCAAAGAAAAAATAAAGAATGAAAGTAGCGTAGGCGAGTTGCGAACAGCTTCTTACGTCGCTGGACCACTGTTAGTTAGCGTCGAATCCATTCGGCCACCCCGAGTCTCAAAAAAGACTCATTCAAACGAAGATTTAAAGCCACTCGCCTGCACTTCTCGTACGATATAGGACAAACCACGCCGGTTCGCCGGCAGTTGGCATAAAGCGCGCTGGTCGTAAGGTCCTAACGTTGTGTCAGATTTTGAGGTTGGCTAGGCGGTCCTGATTTGCTCCAAGGTTGATTAAGCTATTGGATAGCAGTGAGGATTGACGTTTACCGGCGCCAGTCAGTAGATTTATTGTTTAGAAAAGGTTTGTTTACGTTGACGCCGTCGATCTTCTTCCACGCTGCAACTCGAATAAGTAAGACTGTCTCTCCTGCATATTACTACTTTGTGTGATCTGGCAACAATTTCGTTTGCTTTATTTCGTTCAATCAAACCCTTGTCCGACTAAACTTCATCTTTCGCTTTGTCAAAATATACTTCATCATTTGTATTAAATCTCTCTCATTTCTTATATATAACTTCGGCTTAGTAAAAAAAAGCGTAAATCATATTTTAATATAAACTTACTTTGTATTTTATTGACTCACGTGATAATGTATATTTACTTATGTTTATCATTAACACTGTATTATGAGAATGTGATTTTGGGAGGTTTGAAATAATAATAGATATTTGTTTTCTCTTAGTTTGGTTATGACCTAAGTATATTTTAAGTTTTTATCCAAGTTTATTCTATGAGTTGATTTAGAGTTTGAAAAACAAAATGGTAAAGATCATAAAAAAATAAATATGATTCTTCTCGTACCAGCGTCGATCTTCCAGTAGCCATTCGTTGCCAACTTGGTTTGGCTCCGACTGGTAACGTATCATTATATGAGAAGCAAGAGGATCTCAACGTCGATCCTTCTACAGAGACTGGTTTGGTGGAGATTTTTCCGGTACCTACTGTCGATTCCTCTGAGTTGAATTCTTCCAATGCTGCAAGTGATCAGAGAATATTCATCAAGCAAGGAGATATGAAGGTGGATTCTCTTCCGGCCCAGGTATCTGGTGCTCGAGCTGATCTTCAACCTAGGGATGAACCCTCCACCTCTGCGCATGCTAGCCCGGAACAACTGCGCCGATCTACGCGGGAACGCCACAACCCTCTTCGCTATATAGAACAATGATTCTTCAAGGGAGGGGAGAATGTGGTGATCTAAGCTTCATGTAACCTCATATGTATAATTGCCTAATGGGTTACACTACATTACTTTGTTTACTTATATTGTTTCTCTTTTATTTTCAGATTGTATTGATGTTTTGTTAGTTGTTATGTTATGTTATGTTATGTTAAGGTATTGACGCCTAATTATTATTACCACAGATATTACTAGTCATACCCCTTAGTCTGGCAGTAAATTATTATTTTTATGGTAATTGAACATGATTCGTTGAGAACATAAGGATTTTTCATGCTAATTTATACAAGCTATTTTATCTACCCTTTTCCTTTGATATACCTGATCCAAAATTGGAGATATACCAAGTACTAATGTAAATAACGGCTGGTTTTGTTTTTCATATTTTCGTGATGACTAACGAATATATTTCTGTGTATTTTGGTGTTTTTTTTTGTTTTTTTTTTAGTTCTGGTCAGATATGACTTATTTTAAATATATATTTTTATAAGTATCGTGTAAAAACGTAGATACATTACCCCGATAATTTCAGTTACCAGTGGGGTCTCTCAACGCTTAGTTCTGGGCCCCATTTTTTTCCTACTCTATTAATCATCTTGGGAGAAGAATTACTTGCCATTATACTCTTTAACTTAACAATTTCACGGATGACAAAAAAACAAAACAAGGGGCTATCAAAGGTCATCCGCATGTCAAAACCCACCTACAAAATGCATCCATAGGATGCAAATATTCTAAATGTAATACAAAAACTGGTAAATATGTAGATTATCGGCGCGAACGATGGGACGTACTATTTCGTCCGTGTTCCAAAATGTTTAACGTTTTTGGAGTACATTTAAGTTGACGGCTCGTGTGGGGGTAAACACAATGGGGGGACTACACTACGATGATCCTGAGTTTCATTAAATTGGGGGTGTCTGGGGTGCACAGCCCCCCAGTATATAATCCTAATTGTTTATAGAATAATAATTCAAAAAGGACTCAAATGCGCATGAATATTCCAACACGAGTGAACGATAATATTTACACACAAATTTTTTTTTTTCGGCCGAGCCACTAATCTACATATTTACCCCAAAACTATATGAAAACAACAAAGTCAAACTAATTCTGAAAGATATAGAAACAGGTTGGATGGTGAATGACATCAGGGTTAGACAAGGGTGTACCGTGTCTCATAAGAACATAAGAAAAGAAGGAGACTGCAAAAGACCATTCATGGCCTACACTTGGCAGCTCCTGTTGCAGTCAACACACAAAAGATTTCTTACCAGAGAAAAGTCATCAACATTGTCACCCTTTACAGGAGTTCGTCAGATCTAATCTACAATATACATAAAATGCATCCAGAGGATTATGTCCATTCATGCAACCGCAAAATATAATCTCCCCACTCCTTAGAAAAATATATACATATGTACATAAAAAAAAAGTCAGTCCCATCTAGCAGCTTCATCCATATATTTATCTAATCTATTCTTAAAACTACCCAGAGAGGAGGCTTCTATCATATGTCTAGTGAGCCTATTCTATTCATCTACCACACGATTTATAAACCACTTCCTCCCAATCTCCTTCCTAAACCTATACTTATCAAGCTTAAACCCATTGCTACGTGTTCTGTCATGTTCACTAAGTATAAGAACCTTACCCAGATCCCCTTTATTATATCCTTTTACCCATTTGAAGACTTCAATCAATTCCCCTCTGACTCTTCTCCTTTCCAATGTATGTAGATTTAGTTTTCTGAGCCTTTCACCATAAGGTAAGTTCCTTAGCCCACCAATCATCTTTGTCATCCTTCTCTGCACAGACTCAAGCAAATCAATATCCTTCCTATAATATGGTGACCAAAATTGTACTGCATAGTCTAGATGAGGCCTAATTAGCGCCAGATAGAGTTTTAGAATGACTTCAGCACTCTTATTGCTTACACTCCTCCTAATGAATCCCAATATCCTATTAGCTTTATTCTTAGCATTTAGACATTGCTTTCTAGGACGAAGGTCTGAACTTACCAAAATACCCAAGTCCCTCTCACAATCAGTCCTCCCTAAAATTCTCCCATTTAATTTATAACTATTCAATGGATTATTTCTACCTATACTAAGTACACTACATTTGTCTATGTTAAACTTTATTTGCCATTTCTCGGCCCAATTGGACAGAATGGTCAATTCCTCCTGCATTACAACAGCATCAGAATCAGCCCTAATGGCCCTACCTAGCTTAGCATCATCAGCAAATTTACTCAGGTCACTACTTATACCCATGTCAAGATCATTAATATAAATTAAGAATAGCAAGGGACCCAAAACAGATCCTTGCGGAACTCCACTGCTAACACACCCCCACTCAGATTTAACTCCATCTATACTAACTCTTTGCTGTCTGTCACCAAGCCATGACTGAATCCACCTAAATATACTGCCATCGATCCCGTGCGCTTTAACTTTGCTCAGAAGTCATAAGTGTGGCACTCGATCAAAAGCCTTACTAAAGTCGAAGTATAAAATATCATAGTTTTCATCATTATCTGCTGCTTCATACACCTTACTATAAAAAGACAGCAAATTAGTCAGACAGGATTTACCCTTACTAAAGTTATGCTGTGATTCTTTTATCAACTTATGCTTATCCAAGTGATCTCTAATATTCCTTGCTATAATAGATTCCATCATTTTCCCTACCACTGATGTCAAACTTACTGGTCTGTAATTAGACATATTTGTTTTATCCCCTTTCTTAAATATAGGTATCACATTGGCTTTCTTCCATGCCACTGGCACAATGCCACTCTCCAGCTTTTTTCAGCTGGTAAATATTTAGATTAGTGACTCGGCCCAAAAAAGTTTTTTTTCTTTTGGTAAATATTTTTGTTCACCTCTGCCAGAATATTCAGGCGCGTTGGGATAGATGTTAGATCAGTAAAAATAGAATGGTGCATTTGGGAGCTTTTTACAGGCCACCTGGGCAGACTGATGATATAGATGAACTAATGATAATGGAAATAAGTAAGGGATGTGAAACAGATGCATTTATTATTGCAGACTTCAACTTAAACTCTGTGGACTGGGAAAATAGGATGGGTAGGGATAGAACAAGTGGCAGGTTCATAGAATGCTTTGAGGATAATTTTTTGAATCAATTTGTTAATGAGCCAACGAGGGGGACAATCTATTAGATTTAATACTTTCTAACAGTGATCATTTAGTTCAAGAATTGACTGTTGGGGAAGCATTGGGAAATAGTGACCATCAGATAGTTCGTTTTAACTTGGGAATTGAGAAGGGTAAAATAACGGAGAATGCTGGAAAAGTTCCAAATTTTCCTAAGGGACATTATGTAAAACTTCGAAGCTTGCTAAATTTTGTAGACTGGGATGTAGAATTCAGAGGTAAAAATGCTTATGGGATGTGGGATACTTTCAAGCATATAATAAATGTAGTCCAAGAACAATGTATCCCAATGAAGGCCATTAGGAACAAAAGTAGGAAACCATTATGGTGGAATCAGTAGATAGCTAGAAAAATTTCAGAGAAGAAAAGGGCATATAAAAAATTACAGGTAGAAAATAATATTCAAAATTTAAGTGATTATAGAATGGCTAGGAATGAGTTAAATAAGATTATAAAAAAGAACAAAAGGGTGTCAGAAATTAAATTAGCTCAGGATAGCTACAAAGATCCTAGAAAGTTCTTTAGTTACTATAAAATTAATAATAAGTCTGCAGAGTTAAAATAGGGCCAATCAAATATGAAGGGGTTGTGAGAGAAACTGATGAGGAAATAGTTGAGGTACTAAATGGTCATTTTGCATCAGTATTTACAAAGGAGAAACTAAATAGTCTCATGTATAGTACTCATGGGTCAGGGAAAGAGGTGTTTACTACCATTAGTGTGGATTGGAGGACGATAAAAGAACTAATAGGTGAGTTAGATACTACCAAGGCCCCCGGCCCTGATAATATTCATTCTAGGATACTTAAAGAAGGGGTAGAAAGTATCTCAATAGCTCTGGAGAAGTTGTATATTAGGTCACTGGAATATGGAGAAATACCCGATGATTGGAAGACAGCGAATATAGTCCCCATTTTCAAGAAGGGTAGTAAAGAGGATCCAAATAACTTTAGACCAGTTAGCCTAACTCCTGTAGTCTGTAAAATTCTTGAGAAAATAGTTAAAAAAGGGATTTGCCAACATCTAGAGAGGGTGGGGTTAATCAGCGATGCTCAGCATGGGTTTAGATCAGGTAGATCATGTTTGACTAATTTACTAGACTTTCTGGAGTTTGTAACAGATCAAGTAGATAAGGGAGAGAATGTAGATATAATTTCTTTAGATTTTAGTAAAGCATTTGATAAGGTACCACATAGGAGACTAGTTCATAAATTAAAAATGATTGGGATATGTGGGGGTGTTTCAAATTGGATAGCTGAGTGGCTGAAAGACAGGAAGCAGAGGGTAGTGCTAAATGGTGTAAAGTCAGAGTGGAGGGATGTTATCAGTGGGGTTCCTCAGGGATCAGTTCTCGGTCCATTATTATTTGTCATCTATATAAACGATCTTGGGGAGGCAGTTAATAATAAAGTGTCAATTTTTGTGGATGATACCAAATTAGCAGCTGTAGTTAAAGATATTGATGATAATTTTAAAGTGCAGGGGGATTTAAATAAATTGTTATCCTGGGCACATAAGTGGCAAATGACTTTCAACCTTGATAAGTGCTAAGTTATTAACATGGAAAAAGATAATAGAGAATTTAACTATGAAATGGATGGGCATTGGCTGAGCTCAGTAGAGGATGAGAAAGATCTAGGAGTAGTAATAGATAAGTCATTAAGGTTTTCTAAGCAGTGTATTGAAGCAAGAAATAGGGCAAATAGAGTGCTGGGTTTCATAACATAACATAACATAATTACACGGATGACAAAAGCCACAAGGGCCTATCAAAGGTCATCCGCCTCCGTCAAAACCCACCCACAAAAAGCACCATCACGAGGGGAAGATAAAATCAAAGTCCTCCACAATATAATATAACAGATGACAAAAGCCATAAGGGCTCATCATAGGTCATCCGAGTCAAACGGCCTCTTTTTTAAGGCACCCAAACTCCCAGGAAAACTACATCCAGAAACAAGGGTATCACCAATCAAGGCTTGTCAAGAACTAAATCATGCAGCTATAGATATATACAAACAATATTAATTTATACAAAACTTAGGAACCATCACAACCTTCCCTTCCCATAAACTCATCCAACATACTCTTAAATACATTTAAATTTGGACTACCTACTACCCTCTGCGGCAATTTGTTCTAGAAGTCTACCACTCTATTGGTGAAAAAATATTTTCTTAAATCCAACCTACACCCTTGCATTTTAATTTCTCTTCATCATTACCCCGAAAGATCATTGAGACCTCAGGTATATTTAGAGTATCCTCCTGTGTAAATACTGAGAGAAAAAAAGTCATTTAGCATTCCAGCCATTGAGTCCCTATCACTCACTAATTCTCCATTGGAATCTATAAGTGGGCCTATTTTATCTCTAACCTTAGTTTTGTATAATTGATAAAAACTTTAGGATCTTCCTTTGCCCTATTTGCCACTTTAATTTCATAATTTCTCCTTGCTACTCTAACTAACTTTTTAACATCTCTTGCTAGTTCATTATATCTGCCTTAAGTGATCCTCTCCATTTTTTATTTTCCTATAAATGCCCTTTTTAATGCCAATATAATGCTTAATTTTATCTGGATGACAGATAAAATTAAGCATTATATTGGCATTAAAAAGGGCATTTATAGGAAAATAAAAAATGGAGAGGATCACTTAAGGCAGAGATATAATGAACTAGCAAGAGATGTTAAAAAGTTAGTTAGAGTAGCAAGGAGAAATTATGAAATTAAAGTGGCAAATAGGGCAAAGGAAGATCCTAAAAGTTTTTATCAATTATACAAAACTAAGGTTAGAGATAAAATAGGCCCACTTATAGATTCCAATGGAGAATTAGTGAGTGATAGGGACTCAATGGCTGGAATGCTAAATGACTTTTTTCTCTCAGTATTTACACAGGAGGATACTCTAAATATACCCGAGGTGTCAATGATCTTTCGGGGTAATGATGAAGAGAAATTAAAGGATATCTTGATCACAAAGGAGATAGTGACAAAGGAAATTGATAAAATCAAAAGTAGTAAGGCACCCGGTCCTGATGAGCTCTTTCCTAGAATTTTGAAAGAATGTAAGGATGTGTTAAGTGAGCCCCTAGCATGCATCTTTAGAAAATCATTGGAGAGTGGCATTGTGCCAGTGGCATGGAAGAAAGCCAATGTGATACCTATATTTAAGAAAGGGGATAAAACAAATATGTCTAATTACAGACCAGTAAGTTTGACATCAGTGGTAGGGAAAATGATGGAATCTATTATAGCAAGGAATATTAGAGATCACTTGGATAAGCATAAGTTGATAAAAGAATCACAGCATGGCTTTAGTAAGGGTAAATCCTGTCTGACTAATTTGCTGTCTTTTTATAGTAAAGTGTATGAAGCAGCAGATAATGATGAAAACTATGATATTTTATACTTGGACTTTAGTAAGGCTTTTGATCGAGTGCCACACTTACGACTTCTGAGCAAAGTTAAAGCGCACGGGATCGATGGCAGTATATTTAGGTGGATTCAGTCATGGCTTGGTGACAGACAGCAAAGAGTTAGTATAGATGGAGTTAAATCTGAGTGGGGGTGTGTTAGCAGTGGAGTTCCTCAAGGATCTGTTTTGGGTCCCTTGCTATTCTTAATTTATATTAATGATCTTGACATAGGTATAAGTAGTGACCTGAGTAAATTTGCTGATGATACTAAGCTAGGTAGGGCCATTAGGGCTGATTCTGATGCTGTTGTAATGCAGGAGGAATTGACCATTCTGTCCAATTGGGCCGAGAAATGGCAAATGAAGTTTAACATAGACAAATGTAGTGTACTTAGTATAGGTAGAAATAATCCATTGAATAGTTATAAATTAAATGGGAGAATTTTAGGGAGGACTGATTGTGAGAGAGACTTGGGTATTTTGGTAAGTTCAGACCTTCGTCCTAGAAAGCAATGTCTAAATGCTAAGAATAAAGCTAATAGGATATTGGGATTCATTAGGAGGAGTGTAAGCAATAAGAGTGCTGAAGTCATTCTAAAACTGTATCTGGCGCTAGTTAGGCCTCATCTAGACTATGCAGTACAATTTTGGTCACCATATTATAGGAAGGATATTGATTTGCTTGAGTCTGTGCAGAGAAGGATCACAAAGATGATTGGTGGGCTAAGGAACTTACCTTATGGTGAAAGGCTCAGAAAACTAAATCTACATACATTGGAAAGGAGAAGAGTCAGAGGGGAATTGATTGAAGTCTTCAAATGGGTAAAAGGATATAATAAAGGGGAGCTGGGTAAGGTTCTTATACTTAGTGAACATGACAGAACACGTAGCAATGGGTTTAAGCTTGATAAGTATAGGTTTAGGAAGGAGATTGGGAGGAATTGGTTTACAAATCGTGTGGTAGATGAATGGAATAGGCTCACTAGGCATGTGATAGAAGCCTCCTCTCTGGGTAGTTTTAAGAATAGATTAGATAAATATATGGATGAAGCTGCTAGATGGGACTGACTTTTTTTTATGTACATATGTATATATTTTTCTAAGGAGTGGGAAGATTATATTTTGCGGTTGCATGAATGGACATAATCCTCTGGATGCATTTTATGTATATTGTAGATTAGATCTGATGAACTCCTGTAAAGGGTGACAATGTTGATGACTTTTCTCTGGTAAGAAATCTTTTGTGTGTTGAATGGAACAGGAGCTGCCAAGTGTAGGCCATGAATGGTCTTTTGCAGTCTCCTTCTTTTCTTATGTTCTTATGTTTTTAATTTTCAAGTGGTGACCTCTAGTCCGATTTCCATCATCTAACTCAAAAAACTTGCTAACATCCAATTTATCTATCCCGGAAAAAATTTTAAAGAGCTCAATCATATCCCCTCTCACACACCTCCTTTCGAATGAGAACATATTTAATACCCTCAGTCTATCTATATATTCAAGGTGCCTCAGGGAAGGAATAATCTTTGTTGCCCTCCGTTGCACTGACTCGAGAAGGTTAATATCGTGTCTAAAATGTGGGGACCATGCCTGTATACAGTACTCTAGATATGGCCTAACATAAGAGTTATAGAGTTTAAGAATAACCTCCTTACTTTTGTAACTGACATTTCTCTTAATAAAACCCAGCACTCTATTTGCCCTATTTCTTGCTTCAATACACTGCTTAGAAAACCTTAATGACTTATCTATTACTACTCCTAGATCTTTCTCATCCTCTACTGAGCTCAGCCAATGCCCATCCATTTCATAGTTAAATTCTCTATTATCTTTTCCCATCTTAATAACTTTGCACTTATCAAGGTTGAAAGTCATTTGCCACTTATGTGCCCAGGATAACAATTTATTTAAATCCCCCTGCACTTTAAAATTATCATCAATATCTTTAACTACAGCTGCTAATTTGGTATCATCCACAAAAAATTGACACTTTATTATTAACTGCCTCCCCAAGATCGTTTATATAGATGACAAATAATAATGGACCGAGAACTGATCCCTGAGGAACCCCACTGATAACATTCCTCCACTCTGACTTTACACCATTTAGCACTACCCTCTGCTTCCTGTCTTTCAGCCACTCAGCTATGCAATTTGAAACACCCCCACATATCCCAATCATTTTTAATTTATGAACTAGTCTCCTCTGTGGTACCTTATCAAATGCTTTACTAAAATCTAAGTAAATTATATCTACATTCTCTCCCTTATCTACTTGATCTGTTACAAACTCCAGAAAATCTAGTAAGTTAGTCAAACATGATCTACCTGATCTAAACCCATGCTGAGCATCACTGATTAACCCCTTCCTCTCTAGATGTTGGCAAATCCCTTTTTTAACTATTTTCTCAAGAATTTTACAGACTTCAGGAGTTAGGCTAACCGGTCTAAAGTTATTTGGATCCTCTTTACTACCCTTCTTGAAAATGGGGACTACATTCGCTCTCCTCCAATCATCAGGTATTTCTCCATATTCCAGTGACCTAGTATATGACTTCTCCAGAGCTATTGAGATACTTTCTACACCTTTAAGTATCCTTGAATGAATATTATCAGGGCTGGAGGCCTTGGTAGTATCTAACTCGCCTATTAGTCCTTTTATCATCCTCCGATCCACACTAATGTTAGTAAACACCTCTTTCCCTGACCCATGAGTACTATACATGAGACTATTTAGTTTCTCCTTTGTAAATACTGATGCAAAATGACCATTTAGTACCTCAACTATTTCCTCATCAGTTTCTCTCACAACCCCTTCATATTTGATAGGTCCTATTTTAACTCTGCCAGACTTGTTATTAATTTTATAGTAACTAAAGAACTTTCTAGGATCTTTGTTGCTATCCTGAGCTAATTTAATTTCTGACACCCTTTTGTTCTTCTTTATAATCTTATTTAACTCATTCCTAGCCATTCTATAATCACTTAAATTTTGAATATTATTTTGTACCTGTAATTTTTTGTATGCCCTTTTCTTCTCTGAAATTTTTCTAGCTATCTCCTGATTCCACCATAATGGTTTCCTACTTTTGTTCCTAATGGCCTTCATTGGGATACATTGTTCTTGGACTACATTTATTATATGCTTGAAAGTATCCCACATCCCATAAGCATTTTTACCTCTGAATTCTACATCCCAGTCTACCAAATTTAGCAAGCTTCGAAGTTTTACATAATCTCCCTTATGAAAATTTGGAACTTTTTCAGCATTCTCGGTTATTTTACCCTTCTCAATTCCCAAGTTAAAACGAACTATCTGATGGTCACTATTTCCCAATGCTTCCCCAACAGTCAATTCCTGAACTAAATGATCACTGTTAGAAAGTACTAAATCTAATATATTGTCCCCCCTCGTTGGCTCATTAACAAATTGATTCAAAAAATTATCCTCAAAGCATTCTATGAACCTGCCACTTGTTCTATCCCTACCTATCATATTTTCCCAGTCCACAGAGTTTAAGTTGAAGTCCCCAATAATAACTGCATCTGTTTCACATCCCTTACTTATTTCCCTTATCATTAGTTCATCCATATCATCAGTCTGCCCAGGTGGCCTGTAAAAAGCTCCCAAATGCACTATTCTATTTTTACTGAACCTAATATCTATCCAAAGTGACTCAACTCCATCCTGCTTTATTGAAGTATTTAAACTTGAAACAATGTTGTTTTTTATGTAGATAATTATTCCTCCACCAATCCTACCTGTCCTTTGACTAATGTACATATTATAGCCCTGTAAATCAAATTCACTTATAGTGTCACTAAATTCTATTTCATTAACCCATGATTCAGTAACGCATAATATATCTATATCCTCGTTGCTAATATAACTAAATAGCTCATCCTTCTTGTTTCTAAGAATACGAGCATTTGTATAGAAACAATTTAACCCCCCTATCCCTGAAGCACCTCTTGAAACTTGAATGACCTCACCTCTATCGCCTTGGAACCTATTTCTGTTATCTGCCAAGTCCATTCTACTTTCAGTACTATAATGTCCTCTCATAATTCCCTGACCACTATTAGTATCTAGTTTCCCGCCCGCAAAGACCTAATAACACGACCATACTCCTTCCACAACACATCTACCCCCCTCCTACTCAAATGCAGTCCATCCATCGCATACATTTCTTTCATTCCAACAAACCTATCCCACACATCCACAAACATGACACCTTCCATCTCACACATCCTCCTCACATAATCATTCAGCCCAATTGCACGAGACATCCATTCTACCCCAACATCCATTCTTTGAAGCACACCTGTCACAACACCTTTCATTCTACTTTCTTTCACCTTTTCAATCAACCTCTTGTACCTCTCACGTAACTCACATGCACCCACTTTCTTCACATCATTCACTCCTACATGTGTAATCACAACCGCATCCCTTGCACAGCCAGAGACCAGTTCTTCATACCTACCAGACAGATCTCTCACTCCAGCGCCCGGCAAACACACCCTCAAACCATTCAATCTACTTGCATTCAACTTCCTATCTAAATATCTAACTCGCGAATCACCCATCACAAGCACTTCAGTCATACTCCTATTCCTAACCCCCACAGACCTAACTCCATCCCCAATCCTATTCTCATTCAAACTACCAGTCACTCGAACTCCACCCCCACCCCCATCAGTCATATCACTTCCAGTTACTTCCTCTCTTAGGGCACTGAATCTATTAGTCAAGCTAATAGGTTCTGTGTCCCTCTGACTCACACACCTATTCTCCCCCTGGCTAACAACCTCAACAGAGGCAACCCTATTCTCACAAAGAACAGGAGAAGCCTCCCTAGCTACACATTTCCTAACCACTCTCCACTGTCCCCCATCCTCACTAGGCCTATTTCTAACTAATCTAAGGGGGCTAACTTCACTATCACTAGAACTATCATATCCTACCTCCTCCACCGGCCCTCTACCTTCACCTGGAACATCTAACTGGCCTACCTCACCACCTAACCTATTCCCAGCCCTAGGCCTAACACTAAGTTCCCTCCTGAGCTCAGCAACTAACCCCTCCAGCCTACATATCCTGTCTAAATCCTGCCTTCTCATCCCCTCTAAATCTACAATGCATTCACGCAGCCCACATACAACACATGTATACCCCTCACCTAATACACCACAACCAATGCATACATTCCGACACTCATGCTCACTTTCATCCCTAAACTCCATCACTTATTCAAAAAAAGAAAGAACTTAAGTAGTAATAAGAAAAAAAAAGAAAAAAAGAAGAGCAACTTAGCTTTCGCTGATTGTGGTGAGGAAAAAAAACAAAAATCAAAACAAAACAAAATGTAAAAAAATATGAAAAATAGATCAACAGACTGAGAGCTCTAAGAAACACGTGCTACCTGTTCGAAGGTCAGTCGAAGCTGACCTTCGAAGGTCAGTTACAAAAGTAAGGAGGTTATTCTTAAACTCTATAACTCTTATGTTAGGCCACATCTAGAGTACTGTATACAGGCATGGTCCCCACATTTTAGACATGATATTAACCTTCTTGAGTCAGTGCAATGGAGGGCAACAAAGATTATTCCTTCCCTGAGGCACCTTGAATATATAGATAGACTGAGGGTATTAAATATGTTCTCGTTTGAAAGGAGGTGTGTGAGAGGGGATATGATTGAGCTGTTTAAAATTTTTTCTGGGATAGATAAATTGGATGTTAGCAAGTTTTTTGAGTTAGCTGATGGAAATCAGACTAGAGGTCACCACTTGAAAATTAAAAAGCAAGGGTGTAGGTTGGATTTAAGAAAATATTTTTTCACCAATAGAGTGGTAGACTTCTGGATCAAATTGCTGCGGAGGGTAGTAGGTAGTCCAAATTTAAATGTATTTAAGAGTAGGTTGGATGAGTTTATGGGGAGGGAAGGTTGTAATGGTTCCTAAGTTTTGTATATAGTAATATTGTTTGTATATATCTATAGCTGCATGATTTAGTTCTTGACAAGCCTTGATTGGTGATACCCTTGTTTCTGGACGAAATCCTCTCGATGTAGTTTTCCTGGGAGTTTGGGTGCCTTAAAAAAAGAGGCTGTTTGTCTCAGATGACCTATGATGAGCCCTTGTGGCTTTTGCCATCTGTTATATTATATTGTGGGGGACTTTTATTTTGTCTTTCCCTGGTGATGGTGCTTTTTGTGGGTGGGTTTTGATGGATGCGGAGGACCTTTGATAGGCCCTTGTGGCTTTCGTCATCCATGAAATTATGTTATGTTATGTGTAATCAGGAGATAGTTAGGAAAATTTCTGACAAGAAAAGGGCATACCATAGATTCCAGAGAGAAAGTACTTTTGGCAATTTAAATCATTATAGGTCAACCAGAAATGAGCTAAATAAGTTTATTAAGAAGAGTAAAAGGGCAGCAGAAATTAATTTACTTCAAAATAATAATAAAGATCGAAGAAAATTCTTTAGCTATTATAGAATTAATAACAAATCTAACAGTGATAAAATATGGCTTATTAGATATAAAGAGGTTTTGAAAGAATCTGATGAGGAAATAGTAGAGGTTCTTAATGATCATTTTTCTTCAGTATTTATACAAGAGAATCAAGATAGATTAATTGATGATAATTCTAGGTCAAGGGAAGTAGTGTTGAATACCGTTAATGTGAAAGGAAATAATTAAAGGGCTTATATTAGAGTTAAATACTAGTAAGTCATCTGGCCCAGACAATATTCATTCTAGGTTACTCAAAGAAGGTGTAGATAGTATTGCAGTAGCTCTTGAAAAGATATATACTAGATCACTAGAGTTTAGAAAAATACCTAATGATAGGAAATTAGCGAATGTAGTGCCAATTTTTAAAAAGGGAAGTAAAGAGGACCCAAATAACTTTAGGCCAGTAAGCTTAACTTCTATCATTTGTAAAATTCTTGAGAAGATAGTTAAGAAGGGGATTTCTGACCATCTAGAGTGTGGTAGGTTAATAAATGATGCTCAGCATGGGTTTAGAAGAGATGATCGTGCTTAACAAATTTACTAGATTATGTTACTAAACAATTAGATAAGGGAGAGAATGTTTATGTAATTTACTTAGATTTTAGTAAAGCTTTTGATAAGGTTCCATATAGGTGACCTTTGATAGGCCCTTGTGGCTTTTGTCATCCATGAAATTATGTTATGTTATGTTATGTTAAATTAAAAATGCATGGGATATGTGGTAAAGTTTTGAATTTGATAACTGAATGGCTGAAAGCCAGGAAACAGAGAGTTGTGCTGAATGGGGTGAAGTCACAGTGGAGGGACATTATCAGTGGTGTACCTTAGGGATCAGTTCTAGGCCCTTTATTATTCATAGTTTATATAAATGATCTTTGGGAGGCTGTAAATAGCAAAGTGTCCATTTTTGCTGATGACACTAAATTGGCAGCTGTAGTCAAAGAAGTTGAAGGTAGCTTTAAATTGCAGTGACTTAAATAAGTTATTATCTTGGGCTCAGAAGTGGCAGAGGACTTTTAACCTTAAAAAATGCAAAGCTCTTAACATGGGAAGGGATAATAGGGAAATGTGTAGAAATTTCTTTTGAATATGGCAGAAATCAGTTCACCTCCCCTATACTGCCTGTCAAAAATGATGAGATGGCTGTGGGGAACTTAAAGTTGCATGGCACCTCTTCCCTTGGACCTACCCTCAATGCTGCAACATCTTCAGGTTGCTTTCTGTCATCTTCAAATTTGGTACACTCGCTGGACACACTGGCATTTGATGGAACACTCCCCTGTGATGACTGCCTTGTCCCCAGACTGGGGCACATTCTCATTGATTGCTGGCCTCTTCCATTTTATTTAACTTTTGCTGGGGTTTGTCTCATGATCCTGCACCTGGGGGAGATGGGCCTCCCCACAGGGCATGGGTGTGCGTCCTTCTTCTTGCCTTTGTTGTGCTTTTTTTTTTGTTTTTTTCATTTTTGTGAATTTTAAAGTAGCCTAGTACTAGACTAAAATTTTAATTATGGCAATTTATACCTGTGTTGGTAGTCACCAGATGGGTGCTCTTAATTAATAAAAAAAGAATTCATAGTGATGGCATGTGGAATTTGTAATCGTATAAACCCATTGATAAAACTCATCCTTTTCAGTGATGTCATGGATTTTGATATTTATTTCCTTGGGGATTTCTACCCTAGTTAGAAATGGGGGTGCAGAACCTCCTGCTCAAAGCGCATATAGGCCATTCCATTGCCCTCGAAACTGGGTTCAGAAGAAGCATTTGGCTAGAACTCAAAATGATTTTACTTGTTATAAATTTGTTCGTTCTCCAAAGAAAAGCCAAACAGATGCAAAAACTTTCTGTCAAGTAAGTAAAGTTTTTTTGTTTTATTTGTTTTATGTTTGATCGAGTAACTACTTATTCAGTTTGATCAATTATGGCTAGATTAGCATTGAAAAATGAGAAGTTTAAGTTATTTGCTTTATATCAATATGTGAGGTAGAACAGTAATAGATTGTATACCACACAAATTTAGTTTTAATATTGCCTCAGTAGTTTTTCAGTAAATATAAAATTTTGATAATTCAATGGAATGTAAACATTTTTTCCTTTGTATCTATTCAATTATTATAATTCTGTCAATTTTGTTAATATTTGCTCAAATTTGTTAATTTTGGTACTCTGCATATCTTACATATCAACAATTAAGTCTCATTTCAGATTCTTTGTATCATAGTTTGAAGAGCAAACATTATTTGAAAAAGAATATATCAAATTATTATTATTTATATTTTCAAATACAGGCTAAAGTTTATCTGAGTCAGCGCAGATTGTTTTGTATACTCCAGGAAATATATGCAAAAAATTTGTCAAATTAAAAAATTACCAAAAAAATAATTAAACACTTACGCTGTCAATGCTACTTCCTGATGGGAAAGCCCTTGTCCTTGATGACTTGCTGGAGTCTCTTGGGGACAGAATCGGTCAAATTCTGACAGTGGGAAGCAGGAATTTCCTGCCACACCTTCCGGATGGTTATCTCAAGCTTGGGAATTGTAGACGTGTACTCCTGACAAAGGCGTGCCTTCATGATGCCCGAAAAGTTTTCTATGGTGGAAATATTGGGTGACTGACCAGGCCAATCCTCTATGTAGTTGACCTCACTATCACTGAGCCACTTTTTGGCCGCCCTTGAGGTGTGGCAAGGGGCGCTGTCCTGCCGAAGGATCTCACACTCAGTTTTTGCAAAATACTCACCTAAATTCTCCTGCAGAAGGTTAATATAGCGCTCAGAGTTGACCGTCTGGTTCTTAGGGAGTATTGCAAGGTTCCCCAAACCACCATAGCCAAGGGTGCCCCACATTGTAAGATGGGCAGGTGCTTAACACTTGGGTCATACGCTGATGTGATAGGAGAATTCCAACCTTCGTTCCCTTGCTCTCTGTCGTACAATTCTTTCTGATAAAAACCCTACTTACCTGACACCACTTTTATTTAGTGTCGTAGAATGCCCCCCCCTTTTTTTTGTTCTATTCTAAGAGTGCTAAGAGTGTCTAATATATTGATATTATAAGAATATCTTAAAGAACAGAGCCGTTGCCAAACACGTAAGGATATAAAAGAAACGCCCACTAATTCACAAAATAAACTTATATTTTATCTTTAACCATTGAATACACAACCTTTATACATTAGCTACAGCAATACTCTAAATATTATTATAAACAAGCATTAATTAAATTAGTTTCCCCACAAAAATTGGTTAACGTTTTCTCTAGACAAAACAATAATATAAGAATTAGGCTTACGGACTCATGTGGAGTTTAAAGGCCTCAGAAATGTTATTGACTCACGACGTGTGCCGGATGTCCAGTTGTAGATGGGCGAAATTCCACGGTCGTTTTGGCGAGGGTAGCAGCTGGGGGGTCCACACGTTCTTCCGGGGGGGGAAGGGTTCTTTAAGGACGAGAACCAAGACGGTGCTTTATGCAACACCTAGGCAGTCGTGGTCTCTCAGGCGAGAGTGAGTCGAACTTGTTTCTTAAATCAAGGTAACTTGGAGTGCGGTGTGATCACCGAGTAACGAGCTCGAGGAGGAGCTTTTCTCCTTCGTTACTTATTTCCTTATGGACGAGGACTGCACTCGGGGAGGGTCTTCTTCAAGGGCGAGGATAACGGAGGGGGATTTCTCTGACGAGAATAAATTACTTAACGTTTGGTGTGGCCACCGAATAACGGGCTCGAGGGGGAGCCTTTTCCTTCTTCTTTTCTTAATTCCTCAAGGACAAGGAATACCCCTGGTGTTTAAGGTGCACCAGGATATGAGGAGTCTCTCTGCCGAGAGTAAGTCGAACTTACCAAAGTTCACTTATCGTTTGGTTTGATAACCAGGGACTTAGCTCAAGGATGAGCTTTTTCTTAGCCCCTTAAGGTAGGTAGCCCTGCCTCTCTTGCAGGGTACTTCTTGGTCTGGCGAGCCAAGTACTCTACCTCTCCAGTCTCGGTAGCTCGGTTGTGGATCCGAGGACTTCGTCACCTAGAGACTGACGTATACTACTACGATTTTCCTCAGAGTTCCTCATTTATACCTCGCACCCCCACTGGGGGAGTGGTAAGGGGGAGAGGGGCTTGAGGACGGCCCCAGGAGAGTTCTTTTTCCAAACGGTCTTTCCCACAAAGTCAAACATCGGCTCCTCGTTAGCCATTGAGATTGGGAGAAACCCGTCTCCAATTTCTTGTTCGACGTGAAACTGGATCTCACTCTCCTGGGGGAGATCTTACCATTTTGACCTTTAGGGTCTTACATGGCACTGAGTTGTGCCACACTGTGGTTAAGCACTGACCCGCCGATGCCTTCGACGGATGTCCTTGCGGTAACCGCCTTGGGACTGCATCACAAGTGAACGGGGGGGGAGTGACCATTCCCCTACACTCTCACTTATACAAAAAGTCACTTCGTCACTCCAAAGGACCTTATGCTACTCAGCAAGGTCCTAGTCTTTATGAGCCTTGGCAAATTGGACACAACGGCGCCTTTGTTTCGCAGTGATGAGGGGCTTCACATGTGCTTTCACTTTCAAGTAATTTAACCGCTTCTGAAGATTTTCCTGAAATGTCCTGATGGAGATGTCACCGAGAAGCTTAGGGTTCATTTCCTTCAATTCCTTTGCAGTTGTAGAAGGTTACCAGTTAGTCACTTTCTCCCACACATTTTTTGTGAATGAGATATCACATTGGGTCCTAAAAATGAAGAGCGTTATGCATTCTCAAAAAGTTTGCAAAACGGTCAGCACTAACTGTATATTTAGAATCTAAAAGGAAAAGGAATCCAAAATGAAAAAAAATCATACCTTTCCTAAAATTTGAGGTCAAGATTT
Organism: Ceratothoa steindachneri; assembly: GCA_963969495.1. Lineage (NCBI taxonomy): Eukaryota > Metazoa > Arthropoda > Malacostraca > Isopoda > Cymothoidae > Ceratothoa > Ceratothoa steindachneri. The sequence goes on along the minus strand of OZ018321.1, from coordinate 50,038,672 downwards.
GACCTGGGGTATCAAAATTGAAAAATTTTATAAATGAGAAAAATAAAAGCATATGCTTTGGCTATTAGAAGCAGTAAAAAAAGTTTGCTTATACTAGTATTTTTCAAGTAATTAACACATAAGTGAGCACTATATTTTTAAGTTGTCTGTCAATTCTACATATTTTTCACACTTAAGCTCTTAAAGTGACCTATAGAAATTGAAATTATAACTTCTTTTGCATATAAAAAAACAGTCAAAGGTCTTGGCTATTAGAAACAATCATAAAAAGGTTGTTTATACCATTACCTTTTATGTAACTAACTTATGTTGACACCATATTTATAAATTACAGGTCAATTTAGGAATTTATTTTAGCTATCAGTTTGACAACCTAAATCTCCAAGAATTAAAAAAAATGATATTTCACTGATAATCCTCAATGACAAAATAATTACAATGATGATAGGGAAGACCTGTTAACCTAATACAATTTTGACATATTTGATACTTTCATCAATTTCTTTGAGGAAAAATATATTTAATTCTGCTGCTTCCTCTTAGTGCAGGATAACTCATGACAGTTAATATATGATGTCCTGGCACTGCACATGAATCCTTATTTGATGGATAATGATATGCACTTACTCCTGATGGCCCAAATGGATGTTAAAAGTTCACTGTAATCATCAAACTCCTCACAATATTCCTCCACAATTCCATACCAAACTTGCCTGTCATAAATGCAGCTAACATACTCTCCTGGTTTGACAAATTCTAGGTTATCAACCATTGCAGGTTCATTAGTAATATGACTTTTTCTTATTCTTTAGTTTTCTCCAATGCTTCTTGAAATGAGATACACCATCATTTCTTCCTTGTTTATGGGAACAAATCTATGATATTTCTGAGTTCCCAGAATAGCCCTACTCTCCTTGAATCGATGTTCTAACTGATGTTCTGCATCTTTCAAATCAGATGTAGTTACAAAGAAAAATTTTATTGTCTTGCTAAAGTTTTCTTCACAAAACTGAAACATGTCTTCTGGTGTAAGAATTTGCCTCTCTGTAGTTCTCTGCAAACTGGCACGAGCAGTAGCTCTCTTCACTGTTCCCCCGATCCCATCACATGCATTTATGCCATGGGATGTAGCAAAGAAGAGCCATTCACAAGACAAACCTAAATGCTCTTCATTGTAACAAAGATTTGTGAAGTATCTGTTCTTATATTGGCCAGCACATCCATCTGAAACATAGTACACCTTCCTCAGTTGTGGGCATCTCAGTTTAACATAGTTCATAAGCTTTATTATAAATGTGTTAATCATTATAGTGTTGTTTAGTGATGGAGATAAGAAACACAATAAAATGGTTAAATTCCTGGTCTGCAGATGATCTATAATAGATGACAAAAGGGGTAATTGTCCCAGATGCTCCTTGGGCAGCATCTTGGACAATGAAAGAATAATTTTCAGAGAAAATCACCTAATATAACTGCCTTGCTCTGAGGCGGTAGTGTTTCTTTCAACTGTTTTAAGTACTGTGATTGCTGCTGTGCAACAAAATGATGCCGAACCATGCAGGATATTTTCATGAAGTGGCTCCACTTTGTCTACCATTGTACAACAGTCACCCATTGCTTGTTTACACTGTCAAGCAACTCAAGAAAGTTCAGAACACCCTCTACTCTTGGGCAATCTTTGCAAAGTTGCAACATGCAAGCCTCTCTCTCTCTCTCTACTGCAGACACTGTAATCTATAAGGTCTTTGCATAGGAGATCTTTTTCTGTAATTTTGGGGTTTGATGATATGTGCAGACATAAACAGAATGAGTCCCACCACTACTGGCAAGCACACAATATGACAGACGTAATTTAACAAATGTTGAAAATCATACTTTTGGATTCTTTTTATCATTTAAAAATAGTTCAAATAACTCTCTTAAATTCCCAAGGACCAGTCATTTTGATACCTTAAGCACTGATGACACACAATCCTTTTTGCCAGGACACATAAGACTGACCTCATCCAACTCATAGAATCTTCTAACTATATCTTTATGTTCTTCAGATATCACTTTTCCTTTGCTCATTATTGGAATCTTTGGAAGGATTCCAAATTCTGATTTTAGTGTACATTTTTTTCACCATATATGTTGTAGTTTGAAAGAAACTAGCGGTTTTTTCAATTGTGTATTGGGAGAGAGTCAATATTTGTAGTTTGTGATTGACATTTGCTCTCCAAGAATGACTGTTTCAATTTATTCATTAATGTTACTAGATGTTTTTCAGATTCTGATGCAGGTTTTGAAGCATCACACCCCCTCACTAATATGAACACCATAACTGACTTCTAGCCTCTTCTTCAAGCTTTCTGAGCATCTGATAGCTTACCACCAGCTTTGTGCTTTTTCTGGCTCAATGACAACCCTTCTGAAAAGAACCAAAAAAGAATATATTTAAATTATTACACAGAACAAAATTTGTATTTTGTGTAGACTAAAGAGCATCATTAAAGAATAAATCCTTCAAAGTAAAATCTTGCCAATTATCAATTTTGTTTTATACAGTATCTTAAATTCTATTCAATGGGCCATATAGATTAAACACACCTTTCTGGTGTTTGGTCCAAAAGTGTTAGAACTAGTTCAATTGAAGTTGAAGGATTTTCTTCAACCAAGCAATTGCTGTCCAGATCTTGAATTAAAGATATGTTACTCAAATCACCGATTGAAGATGATTCAATTGAATTTTGCTCAGTCTCATTGTTTTCAGTGGTTTTAAGTATTGTGGGGCTTTTCCTTATTAGTGTTCAAAGGTTCACACACAACAATGAGTCTTTTTTTAAAATTTTCCAGCATATTTTTCAAAAACACATCAGTCACTTTTCTTAGATTTATTGTTATGCGCTTCTTGTCTTTTTTAGTAGTGTCTTGGCAATATTTCAAGTGCCAATCATTGTATTTTAGTGAATAGGCCTAATATCTGAGATGTAGTTTTCAGTAAGTAATTTCTATAAATTTTTAATTTTAAGATATACAATTAGATGACACTTTTTAGAATATAGTTATACACAATATTTGAATTCTTGATATTCTTTGATGCTCATTGAGAAACAATAACAACCCACCACACACACTGCTGGCTGAAGCTGTACTAACTTGTTGAGGCTCATTGAAAAACAATAACAACTTACCACACACACTGCTAGCTGAAACTGTACTAACTTGTAGACTAGGAACTACAACTATCTCTCTTGATTCTATACAAGTAGCAACATGTTGCAACAGGATTGTTTAATCTACATGTGAGTCTTGTCTTCCCCTTTCACTGCTAACTATATATTAATGGCAGTTAATTACAATTTTTATTGAACTCTTAGAATTCAAGATCAAATTGATATCAAAGCTATAAAATTTCAATGAATTTACTAACAATTTGTAAATATGGTGTTCACCTGTCAATTACATGAAAAATACCAAGATAAACAACTTTTTATGGCTGTTTCTTATAGCCAAGAGCTGTACGTTTATTTTTTGTATTAAAAAGAGGGTATTTTTAATTTCTATAGGTAAAATTAGGTGCTTAAGTGTGAAAAATATGTAGAATTGACGGACCACTTAAAAATATAGTGCTCACTTATGTGTTAATTACTTAAAAATACTAGTATAAACAAACTTTTTTTTACTGATTCTAATAGCAAAAGCATATGCCTTCATTTTTCTCATTTCTAATTTTTTTTCAATTTTGATACCCCAAAGGTCAAATCTTGACCTCAAATTTTAGCTAATGTATGATTTTTTTTATTTTTCAACCTAGAGTTATAAAAACCTCATATTTGGATTCCTTGTCTTTTTCTGATTCTAAATATATATACTTTTATATAATTATGACCATTATTACCCTAATTATTTGTCGCCAAATGTTAGTGACCTCGCACGTGACCTCAAAATGTCGAGGCCATATCTCCTGAACAGATTGACCTTAAAATTTCAGAAATGGGTTTAGGGCCCCCAAACTTCCTATAAACCAAATTTCAGCAAAATCTGAGTGATGAGGTTGTTAGGCACTTGTTGATCTGACAAAGACTGCCCCCACCAATCACTGTCGTAGAATGACTCCCGACGATACCATATATCACTATTCGTTGAGGGAACTTCCTTAATTATCTTTAGAGTGCGTTACTGTCTGGCGGCCGATATTATGTATCTTCGATATGCTTAAGAAGTGGAACTGAGCTCAAGGATAATAATATTGCTATCATTAATAAAATAGAGTTTTATTAATAATAACTATCAATAAACACAAGACGGAAAATATTGACATAAACAGAGAATGAAAAGGGTCGTGGGGGCTCGGCTAATCCGAGGATTTAAAGGATTTAAAAAAGGTAAAACAAATATCGAGTTAAAGAGATGGGATGGTTCGATAAACCATTTAAAGCACAGGATAGAATTGACAAAAGGGTTAAGTACTCAAAGGTGACGTTTGGCTTACGTAACTTATGCACTAGTGGTGCAGTGGAAGGTGGCGCGAAGGAGTTTCGGTCCGCTGGCGAGTTCCAGCCGAAGGGGGGGGATAAAAGGATCCTGATGTGGCGTCTTGGGAAGGAGAACCGTTTCTCAACAAACGGCTTGAAGAACAATGGCTGTTCTAGGCTGTTCTTTTCTGAACAAAGGGGAGATGAGAACCGTCTCTTGTCTACGGGCTCAAGAACAATGGCTGTTCTAATGTTCTCCTCTGAACAACAGGGGGGGGGGGGTGAGAACCGTTTCTTGGCGAAGGGCTCAAAACGAACAATGGCTGTTCTAATGTTGTTCTCCTCTGAACAACAGGGGGGGGGGTGAGAACCGTTTCTTGGCGAAGGGCTCAAAACGAACAATGGCTGTTCTAATGCTGTTCTCCTTTGAACAACAGGGGGGGATGAGAACCGTTTCTTGGCGAAGGGCTCAAAATGAACAATGGCTGTTCTAATGCTGTTCTCCTTTGAACAACAGGGGGGGGAAGGGTGAGAACCGTTTCTTGGCGAAGGGCTCAAAACGAACAATGGCTGTTCTAATGCTGTTCTCCTTTGAACAACAGGGGGGGATGAGAACCGTTTCTTGGCGAAGGGCTCAAAACGAACAATGGCTGTTCTAGTGCTGTTCTCATCTGAACAACAAGGGGAAAGCCTTGGGGACTTGGCGTCACAGAAGGCTCGAACCTTTGGCACTCAAAGAATATTGTCCTCCTTCTGGACAAGTGATGGTGAATCTCGAGGTCGAGGTCCCTTGGCGCACAAAGGGAGAGAGGGTCGTGGTGATTTTTCGCGACGAAAATCTGGATCTCCAATCTGATCTTAGTGGTAAAGTTTCCATATAAATAGCCAGGACATCTCCTTGGCGTGGGGGACAATGGAGTGGAAGCTTGGAGGGAACGCACAGCCGGGCCGGAGAACAATGCCTTATCTGCTCATAAGCCTAACTCAATCTGGCGAGGTCGGTGTATGGGGGCGAACGGGGGGACGATAACCTTCTTGTTTAAACATTGACATCCGGTAGCTGTGATAAGACTCCAAGCCTCGAATCGAAGATGCACGTGGGCAGCATCGTGGTTTTAAATAATATGGGATAGGAGTTGAAATTAACGCAGCTTCAACTCGTTCTATCACACCCCTCCATTCCAGGGGAAGTTGTCACTTCGAAAAAAAGAGAGAGAAGGGACAACGATAGAGCTCCGTTGTGGGGAACTTGTTTTCTTGTACCAACCGTACCTTCCTGCACCTAACTAGTATTACCTCAATACATATGATTATTTTGATCTTTAGATTACAGGGGAAAATAACCTTTAATACAACTTAATCAAAGAAAAAAAAAAGGGCATGGAACAATGAAATGATATAAAATTAGTACATTCGGGACAAAATAATTTATACGTAAATTAATGGGTACAAATATATATACATACAAAAAATTAGACATTGAGCGTTGCAAAAGTCAGACATATACATTAATTAATTATATTATAAGAGAATCTTAATTTAAGTCGTACAAGACGGTATATACCTACAGGGAGATGCTAATCCTATGAATACACTTACTCTACGCTATTCGGTAACGCATTTCTACTGAGGGCGTCAGCGACCTGGTTATCGGAACCTTTTATCTAATTTATTTTAAACTGATACTCTTGCAAGAGTAAACTCCAGCGCATGATGCGGCCGTTTGAGTGTCTCAAATTCCTAATATAGGCTAACGGACGGTGGTCGGTTCCTATTTGAAATTCTTTACATATCAAGTACAGCTTGAATTTGTCTATGACCCAGATAATTGATAGAGCTTCCTTTTCTCTAGTGTCATGTCTCTTTTCGCGTGGTAATAATTGACGACTAGCATATGCAACTGGATGACTCGTTCCTTCATCCACGTATTGAAGGAGTACACCTCCAATGCCCTCGTTGCTCACATCGGTCTTAATCCCAAAGGATTTTTCCGGGTTGGGCAACTTTAAAATGGGGGCAGAAATGAACTTACTTTTGAGCTGATTAAAATGGGAAACAGCGACATCATTCCAACGTAAACGATCGGGGAAATTCTTTTCCTGAAGGGGGCATAAGGGGGCCGAAATTGCAGCGAAATTCAGAACAAATCGCTGATAGGGAGAAGCTGATCCTAGGAACGATCTTTATGGCTTCTTTGTAATCGGGAGGGGCATGTCGGCGATTGCCTTAATCTTGTTCTCGTGGGGACCTAACTTGCTTTGTCCTATTTTGAAACCCAAATATTTGATGGTTTCGTGGCCAATGGTGAGGCCATTTTCACGCAGTCGCTCGAAAAGAGCTAATAGGGCGGGTAAATGGTGACTCCATTTAATGAGTTCTTGTAGCTGACTCTTCTGACGTGGTGTCAGCTGCGCGTCACTATCCAGGTCAGAGGGTTCCAAAGACTCGCCTGGTAGGGAAGGAGGAGGTTAATCGGCATCAGGTTGGATGCACACTGTCTGGATTACATTAAGGGACTCCGTGGGGTAATCTTCTTCAAGCGCCGATGCTTCGTCCAGTTCTACGAAGGTATCTCCATGGGCGCGTTGGGGGTTCTTTTTTTCTTGGGGTCCACGGACAGTCTCTGTGTCCTTGTCTGGGGCCTTATCACCTAAGGGTGTTAGTGATTCACACTCCTTTTGTGCCGTCCTAAAGTCCTGGTTAAAGGTTTCCGAGAAATCGGACGGTATCGGGGTTCTGATGGGGACGGGCTCCTGGGCTTCTTTCTTATCTCGGCCTTGAGGAAGGGCGGCCTGAAACACAGGGTCGAAACTTACTTGGGGACTCTGTCCTATAAGTACGGAACAGAATTGTATGGGTGCTACAATGACCTCAGCCCAGCCATTATAATATTGACACTGCAGGTAACATCTAACGACGGGGAATCGGTTCGCCCGCCCAAGGTGGTCATGTACCACCGCAAATTTTTCGTGGTTAGAGGCCACTGGGAGGAGTTCGTTGGACACGATGAAACACATACATCCTGTGTCCCTGACGAGAGTCGATACTTGGCAGCTGTCCACGCTGCCCTCCTCATATTTCAAAGTTCCCGATGAACTTTTATCAAAACCAAAATTTACCTGGTGGCCTGATGGAGGGGGAGAAGTTTCTGCTTGGGTCTGCACCACCGGGGGATCCGGGGTTGTATTAATCTGGTGAACTTGGTGGGCTGGTCCGCTTTTAAGCTTAGAATTTTGGGGGCAATTCCAGCTCATGTGGTTTTCTACACCACAGGTGAAGCATATGGTTGGTCGCTTCGGGAAGAGAGATGGAGGAGAAATCTTAACGGGAGGTTTGGAGTCCCGTTGTTGGTTTGGGGGAAAGAAGTTTGGGGGTTTTACGGGGCTCGGAAACTTTGTCAGCTTTCCTGGGAAGGGGCGCGAATCCTTCCTTCTTTCTTCTCGTTGGATTTCTTTTTCTCGTTCTTCTCGTATTTTTCTTTCTCGTTCTCGTTCCTCTCATTGTTTTTCTCTTTCTCGTTCTTCTCGTTGTATTTTTCTTTCTCGTTCTTCTCGTTGTATTTTTCTTTCTCGTTCTTCTCGTTGTATTTCTCTTTCTCGTTTCTCTCGTTGTATTTCTCTTTCTCGTTCCTCTCGTTGTTTTTCTCTCTCGTTCTTCTCATTGTATTTTTCTTTCTCTTCTTCTCGTTGTATTTCTCTTTCTCGTTCCTCTCGTTGTTTTTCTCTTTCTCGTTCTTCTCGTTGTATTTTTCTTTCTCGTTCTTCTCGTTGTATTTCTCTTTCTCGTTCCTCTCGTCGGATTACTCTTTCCCTTTCTATTACTTCCATTTTTCTTTGAAATTCTGCTTCAATCCGAGCTAATTCAATCTGATGGTGAAGCTCCACTTGTCTTATCCGTTCCTCTCTTTTTCTTTCTTTCCTTTGCTCCTCTTGAATGTACTCAGTTAGTTCTTTTCCGGAGAGTCCCAAGGATTCTCCTTGCGCTTTAAAGATTTCGAACTGAGTCATCTTTGCACTTGGGGGCGCACTAGTCAACCAACTAAAATTCCTTGCAACCAGAATTATGCCTCTATAGAATTAGCCTACCTAAATATGGGCACTGACCTATTCGTACTTGGTTTCTTACTTTAAATAACAACTGACTAAAATCACAAAAAAAAACACAAACAAATTATTATAACCGTTCCTTGAGCTACTCCAGCTTCTTAAGTTTAAAAAAAAGGGGATAGCAATCATTAAAACAAAAGGGAACTACTATATTTTATTATTATAACGAATAACACTATGCTTTACTCGACTGAGACCAGTGTTTGCAAAGATATAGCGTTAAACCTTACACACCTGATACCAAATTTAAATGGTATATATATATATGTCTTAGAATGACTCCCGACGATACCATATATCACTATTCGTTGAGGGAACTTCCTTAATTATCTTTAGAGTGCGTTACTGTCTGGCGGCCGATATTATGTATCTTCGATATGCTTAAGAAGTGGAACTGAGCTCAAGGATAATAATATTGCTATCATTAATAAAATAGAGTTTTATTAATAATAACTATCAATAAACACAAGACGGAAAATATTGACATAAACAGAGAATGAAAAGGGTCGTGGGGGCTCGGCTAATCCGAGGATTTAAAGGATTTAAAAAAGGTAAAACAAATATCGAGTTAAAGAGATGGGATGGTTCGATAAACCATTTAAAGCACAGGATAGAATTGACAAAAGGGTTAAGTACTCAAAGGTGACGTTTGGCTTACGTAACTTATGCACTAGTGGTGCAGTGGAAGGTGGCACGAAGGAGTTTTGGTCCGCTGGCGAGTTCCAGCCGAAGGGGGGGGATAAAAGGATCCTGACGTGGTGTCTTGGGAAGGAGAACCGTTTCTCGACGAACGGCTTGAAGAACAATGGCTGTTCTAGGCTGTTCTCTTCTGAACAAAGGGGGGATGAGAACCGTCTCTTGTCTACGGGCTCAAGAACAATGGCTGTTCTAATGTTGTTCTCCTCTGAACAACAGGGGGGGGGGTGAGAACCGTTTCTTGGCGAAGGGCTCAAAACGAACAATGGCTGTTCTAATGCTGTTCTCCTTTGAACAACAGGGGGGGGATGAGAACCGTTTCTTGGCGAAGGGCTCAAAACGAACAATGGCTGTTCTAATGCTGTTCTCCTTTGAACAACAGGGGGGGATGAGAACCGTTTCTTGGCGAAGGGTTCAAAACGAACAATGGCTGTTCTAGTGCTGTTCTCATCTGAACAACAAGGGGAAAGCCTTGGGGACTTGGCGTCACAGAAGGCTCGAACCTTTGGCACTCAAGGAATATTGTCCTCCTTCTGGACAAGTGATGGTGAATCTCGAGGTCGAGGTCCCTTGGCGCACAAAGGGAGAGAGGGTCGTGGTGATTTTTCGCGACGAAAATCTGGATCTCCAATCTGATCTTAGTGGTAAAGTTTCCATATAAATAGCCAGGACATCTCCTTGGCGTGGGGGACAATGGAGTGGAAGCTTGGAGGGAACGCACAGCCGGGCCGGAGAACAATGCCTTATCTGCTCATAAGCCTAACTCAATCTGGCGAGGTCGGCGTATGGGGGCGAACTGGGGGACGATAACCTCCTTGTTTAAACATTGACATCCGGTAGCTGTGATAAGACTCCAAGCCTCGAATCGAAGATGCACGTGGGCAGCATCGTGGTTTTAAATAATATGGGATAGGAGTTGAAATTAACGCAGCTTCAACTCGTTCTATCACAATCACATTCAAACAGTATATCAAACTTAAATTAGTGGTTGGCCAAGCGTTGAGATGGCCCTCAGACAGAAATGGTATGCCTGCATGTGCTATAAGTGCTGTCAGGGAATTGTTTAGAACTAGGGGTCAGGTTCCAGTTCTCCAGAAGAATGCACATGGACAGGTGTCCCTGTAGTTGTCACGGTGGGGTGCTCTGAGGCCACTGATACATCCGCGGGTTAAGTCTTGTGGAAATGGGACTCACTCTCTTGGCTTTGGATGTGTGAATGTGACCGGCTCCTAACCTGTCCTTCCCTCCACTTATATTTGCAGCATGAAAAGCCACCATTAGGTAAATAAGGCCAACACATGCAAGCATGTATGGAGCCTTCAAAAATTATAATGATGATGATGAATGGGACTGTAATCTCAGATCCTGCATCCATGGCCTAGTCTTTCGCAACTACTTTCTCCACATTCTCTCACCAAGATGACTTTTGGAGGAGGCTGGTAGTCTCCATTTTATTTGACTCTCCAGTGTTGGTTGCATGATCTTACATCAGGGGAAGGCGGGCCTCCCTCAATATTAGAATATGCTTCCTTCTCTTGTTTTGTTTTTTGGCTTTGGTTGTTTTGTTTGTTTGGTGTAGCCTAGTATTTAGCTTTAAATTAAGTACAGCAACTTATGCCCTTGTAGGCAGTTGCCAGATGGGAACTTTAAAATGAAAAAAAAAATTACAGTCAGAATCAAGAATATTATAAATACCTACATGCATATACAAATAACTTACATGGAAATGAAAATATAGCTCCAAGCACTTTTGTCTCTATTAGACAGGCCTCATTCAGGGAATGAATACAAGTTAGTAAGGTAGCAACTTCTATAGTAGAGAAAATAGGCTGAGATGTACTTCATTATAGCAAAGCAGGGTTGGCAAAAACCATGTTTTTCAAAAACAAAACAAAGAAACCGTTATTTTTATGGCTTTAATAGTAAATTAATTTATTTTAACTAATTTATAGTCATTTTACATGTATTAGATCCCCAAACTGAAAAAAATATACAGAATTTTGTAGGTTTAAATTTTAAACCTATTTTAACAACAAAATGGTTAAAGGTGCAAATACTAAATAGTTACACAAACTTATATTTTCCATTTATTTATTTATTTATTTATTTATGATTGTATTATATTCCTGAGAATCCAACTAAAATAAAAACATCATATACAAAGTTCTTTATAATACTATCTTTTGGATTTGCAAAAAATGTATCACAGTTCCGTTAATAACAAGTTAACAACACTTAATAAAAAAATAAGCATAGCTAAATTAGCCTGTGAAATCAAACCTAAAAATATGCATTTGATATATTGTTAACAAATGACCTTTACATATTATCTGAATTTAAAGCATATTTAATTTGAACATTTTATGAATAAACACATGTTTAGGTGCTTTTTCTGTACCTAATTGTTTCTTAATTTAGAATATTCCATATAAAACTATCCTTTAGACTTGTAAAAAAATGTATCACAGTTCTATTAACAATACTTAAATAAAAAAAATAAGAATGGCTAAATTAGCCAGTAAAATCAAATCTAAAAATGTACATTTGACATATTGTTGACAAATGACCTTTTCATATTATCTAAATCTAAGGTTATATTTAAATTGAACATTTTATGTATAAACACAAGTTTCACTGCCTTTTTCTGTACCTAATCTGTTTCTTAACTTATAATGTACTTATCTAAAAGCAGAAAACGCCCTCTCTACATTTGCACTGGATTCAGAAGCACCCAATATATACTCTAGATCCTGCTTTTCGACTTTTTATATTGATTTCCACCAAGCGCATGGAGTTATTGTAGATAGGACAGTTTTCTGAAAGAGATATGACCTATTGAAAGGTGCTGATTTTCCTTTTGAAGTTGCATTATTGGAAGAAGATGGTGATATTCTTCTTCAGCTAGTTTCATAGCTCTGTTGTCTTCATCTTCAGTAAGACTGATATCATGGTATCTAGGATCTAATTTTATGGCTAACAAATGAGCATCGGTGATAGCTTGATCATACCTCTTGTCTACCTTTGGTAATAAGTTCTCAGGAGCAGGAATTTCTTTCAGTTTTTGTACTAGTTCCTTCCATAATGCCACGGCATCATTGATTTTGCATCTGTCACTTTGTAACTTATTTAATGCAAGGGAAATTGGTTTGAATATCTTGCATAATTGTTCAGCATTATTTTTTATGTTTATATCTTGCACTTTTTGATATATCATAATAAAGTGTTATTAGTGTAAATGTTTTCATTATCATAATAACATTAACTCTATTTAATGTTTAAGCTTAATAGATATAATAAAATCTTCAAGATAATTTTCTAATGAAAATCAGAAATAAACCCCCCAAAACAATTTTAATATTTTTTTTAAGTGGTTTAAACTGGCCAACCCTGTAGCAGTTTTGTATTTTTGAGATTTAATAAAGTTAATAATCAAAGGGTCATAAGAAAACAAACCTGAATTCATTTTAAAACTTGGGATGGTTGCTATAATAACAGCCTCAAGGATTTTTCTGCAGATATAAGTACCTGGGCTCTGCCCTGGTTAATCAAATGATTAGAAAAGGATATATGCATAAATCAAACACTTTCCTTGCCCTAATTACTGACAGTGTATTGTTGCTGTTTTATTCTTACACTGTCTTTACCTGTGTGCCCAATATGGCTACATGCAATTTTATAAATAATGTGTTCTTGGTGGGGGATCTGCACGTAATCAGTACAAAAGACATTCATTTAAATATGCCAATATTAAATTGTTTCAAAAGGCAGGAAAGTGCTAAAAAGGACTGATTAAAACAGTAAAAACAGTGCATTTTTGTTTATAAATTTTTGTTTAGTGTTATTAAGAAATAACTTTGGCACTAATAAATATAAATGGTCTGCTTGATTTTAATATTGCAATTGTTATTTCCATTTAGAAACCATGGGGTATTAATTGAATTTACAAAGAAATCGTTATATATATCTATTTTAAACGTTGCTCTCAATAATGAAATTCTTTTTTATACTCCTCCCCTTCTCTTTCAGACATATCATGCTGAATTGATGACTCTGAGTACAAATGATGAGTACAGCTTCATGGTGCGTTATCTCCATGAGAATGATCCCCTTTACCGAACATGGTACATTGGTGTGGTGCAAACAGCTCTTGGTCACTGGGAGAATGAAGGGGGTGGTGTCCTTCCAGAACCTATTAAAGACCGCTTTCACTCAAATCAAGTGCGCACTGTTGAAAAAAAGTACCTTGCTTTCAGGTTGGTAAAAGTAGTTGAGGCTTTAATGGGACAATGGGGAATTATGATGTTAATAAGGAGTAGATGGACTTGGGATGGGTCACATCTCTAGTTAATTTTAAATCTGCAGGTTGCTAAAATGAAAGGTATGAATCCCTACTTCTTTCTTAGTGGATAAATATATATTTTTTTTCATAACAGTCATGATTTTTTAATTCATTTTGACACAATCCATACAAAACCATGCAATAATAATAAATTTGTGAATTTTCCAAGATGCTAAAAATATAGTCTGAAGCTTTTTCTGTGTATGCAATTAATATATTGTTTAAAAGTTTACTTTTCCCCATAATACAAACAAAACTTCCCAGTATGGGTTAATTTCTCCTTTTTTCAGTTATTCATTCCATGACAAGGAGTGGGGTTTGCTAACAGTGGAAGGGCTTGAGCCCAGTGAGTTTGTTTGTGAAGTTCATTCAAATCGACTCTCGCAATTCCATTTAGATGCAGATGAGGTGCGAGATTATGAGTATGGTGTTTTGGTTAATGACCTTAAATACCTACCCCGTGGTCCCAAATTCATCCACCAGCCAGAGGCTACAATGTTTGATCTCCTCAAACAAGATGTCATCAATCATATTGCCATCACATGTCTTGGTAGGTTCTCATATATTCTTTTATCACTTTTCCAGTCCAATTACACAGTGTATTAGGAAAATATGCACAGACAATATATTTTTGCAGAAGTGAGAGTCAAGTGAAAAGTTATTAAATAAAAAATAAAGGGGGTGTATTTGAGAATGCTTGAGAGTAGAAGATAAGAAATAAGTGCGAGCATGAAGATAAAACAAATGTGAAACAAATTTTAGGAAGTGATAGTAGATAGTCCATGTGCTGTATGTGGGTAATCCATTTCTGGAAAGAAGAATCATAATGCTGTTTGGTAGAATGACAATGTGAAATGTGTAGTGGAAAGCAAAAAAGCAGGCTACATAGAGATAGGGATGTTATGGAGATGTGACTAACTCCATAATAAGATGAAAAGGAGAGATTAAACAGAATATGAATGCAGTAAATGAAGCATTTGAACAAAAGATGAATGAAGATCCTAATTTGAACATGAAGTTATTCAGGAAGGAAGTGATAAGGGTGAGGAACCAGAGGATGAATAGATGTGTCGACATCAAGGGCAAGAATGAGATGGTAGTTGTGAGCAATTGGGTCAAAAGTAGATAACGAGAATACTTTGATAAGTTGTATAATGTGGGTATGCAAGATAATACAAATGTAAATAAGATTGTTGGACAAAATCAGGTTCTGTACGAGGGTATAGAAGAGATAAGCATCTAAAAAGTTATCATTGTGCTGTGGGAGGTCTGAAAGATTTGAAAGCAGATGGAGTAGATGCTAAAAAGTGGTAGTGACTGTCTGGTGGTTGTGTTCTAAGGCATTTGAAAGTGTATGAGTGCCTGATAATTAAAAGAGGGCAGTAATAGTGCTAAATGGAGAAAGATGAATGCAAGAAGTATAGGAAGATAAGGCTGTTGACTGTTGTAGGAAAAGTGTATAGAAAAATTTGATTAGTTGTCTAAGAAGGATAACAGGTATTGATAGGGGACTTACTTTTACTTTGTAGCCCTCCCATGGGGGAGGGGGGGTCTTCAGTCAAACCAACCCGGCAGCAGTTGTTGCAGGGGCAGTCAGGGTCTACACATAATACACTGGTGTAGTGAAGGGGTGTGTCCTGATTGTAGGCGGGCCAGAGAGAGAGACTGGTTCAGTGGTCTAGGAGGTGGATGCATGGAGTAGTTGGAAGTAGGGGGTAGTCTTAAGGTCTCTTGGGGTGGGCAAAGGAACGGAGAGGGGGTGTAGTGGGTGGGTGGGGTGATGGAACTTGGTGAAGAATTGTATGCTCAGTAATGGGTAGTATTTTGGATTCTCTGTTTAGGTTGTGTATTGGGAGCTGTGTTTTGTGTTTTCTCCAAGTTGTAGTTGGATAACCTGGGTGCCCAGGTTGAGGAAGTGTAATTTAAGAGTGGTGCAGATGAATTGTTTGTATAGTATGTTAAGGGTTTCTTTCTGTTGCCAAAAGTTGGTGTTTGTGAGTGTCCTGAGGGTGTTTAGTTTTGTTGTTGCATTGGTAGTGATGTGAATGTGTTGCACAAGTCATCTGGGTCCAGAATGATGTCCAGTAGGCTGAGGTTAGGGTTGAGTGGGAAGAGTCAGCACTTGGAGTGTTTGTTGTCATGGAAATTAGGGAGATTTACCTTCTGTACACTTTCACTCTAGGGGTTGGCACCTGAGGTACCTTGACAAGAAGTCTAGGAGATAAATACACTAGACAATCTAAATTTATTAACCCTCCAAAATTTACAAGAATATACAAAATGTGGCCCAAAATGTTAGGTAGATAAGAATTCTGGCTACATATTTGCTGTATAAAAACACAACTCAGTCAAACAAAACAAAGGGCAAAAAATAGGGGGAGTAGAAGGGTATGATGTCCTTTCACATACCAGCTCCACTAGGGTATCTTACAGGGCATCTTCCTTGAACGAGAGGGATAGTAGTGGTAGTGTTTGTGGCAGCGTTTTATCCGAGTGTTCCTGGGAAGGTCTTTAGTGACTCTCTGCTTCTTAGTTCGAGAAGTCAGAGCATAGAAAAATGGGAAGGAATCTCCAGGGATTACTTGCGACAGTCTGAGGAGTACGGGGCAATCTATAATTTAAAAAAACACAACATAAACAAACTATGCCCCATACCACACAAAATACAGATACCAACTTCCATCCCATAGGAAAATCACAAAGCCACTCACCCACTGGGGTGGATTGCAATTTCCTTTTATCTTTTCTGGCTAATTAATGTTTTAAATAATTTTAGCATCACTAATTTATGGCTCTCACATTGATGCAAATCATGCTAGTATACACAAATATTTATTATCTTAGATAATGATTAAGAAAACTAGTTTTTATATCTTACATAATCAGGAAAAAAAGTTTAAGAAGTAATCCAAAAGTAAATACAGAAAATAAAAAATTATGAACTAACCTTATTAAATCTATCCCAACCCTCCTTCCTAGCTAAACTCTCACACTCTATCATAAACAAAGAAAGGTAGGGTAGGGAGCAGCAGGTTTGTTGGTCTCAGGTGGGACATGTTTAGGTGTCTCTGGGGTGGGGGAAGGGTTGAGTGGTCGCCTGGGTGGAATGCACCTGATTGGGAAAAAAAAAGGACAAACAGGATAGTATAAGAGGAGAGGGGGTCTTCATTCCTGACCAGTATCGGGTAAGGGCCTGAGACTGCATCCCTTTCCATTGTTGATGATTGTTGCTGGTCAGAAGCTGCACATCGGAAGTTAGTGGAGGTCGTCCTCAAGCATGAGAAGAGTTTTTGTAAGGGCTAAGAATGTATGGAGTGAGTGGTAAACTAATGGATTGTGTGAAGAGTATTTTTGTTAGAAGTAAGGCATGCGTTTGCCTAAAAGATAGCCAGACTAAGTGGTTTGATATACATGGGGGATGAGACAAGGTTCTGCGATGTCCCCCTGTCTGTTTAGTATATTTATGGATGTGGTGCTGAGAGTAGTACAGTAAGAATGAGAAAGGGATATGAGATTAATAATGAATGGGTTCTATGTTGGCATATGCTGATGACCTTGTGTTGGTGGCTGAGAGTGAGAAGTATTTTTAAATGAGGATTGGGCTTAATGTAAATGCAGGAAATAATATGATAATGGTGTTTGGAGATGAGGATATGGTGGAGTGTGTGTTACTCTCGAACAAGTGCCAATTTTTAAGTATCTAGGATGTATTGTGAATGATAATGACATAAATGTAGCAGATTGCTATCACAAGGTTTTAATTCTCTGGGGCAATCTGAGTGTTATTTAATGCTAAGGCTTTGACTGTGGAATGTTGCCAGTAAGCTGCATGTCAGTAAGTGGTTCCAATGTTGGTGTATAGGAGTGAGGTTTTGGTATGGAAAGAAAAGGAAAGATCTCAACTGCAAACAGTGCAAATGGACAACTTGGCAGAGATGCTTGGTTGGTTGAATATCTGAATGAATATGATGAAGAACTGGATGCTATTGCGCATGGAGATGGTTTGGAAAATGGCTTGTTAGTGTCTTTTCAATGTGATGTTAGAGCACATAGTAACCCAATCCTTTGAACAGTGGATAAAATTATGGGTGCCTTGTGCTTAAAAGTGCATAAAGAAGTAGCAAGGGCTGGTTAGTTTTAATTGTGTTGAAGCAGCCTGACTCCACTTTGTGTGGGGAACTGGTAAATGCAGTTGTTAATGATGCAATTGCAAATAACTCCTCCCATATGGGCTGCTCATCCAGATAGCTTCAGGATCTGCCAAAAAAAAAATCATAAGAGAGTAAATTGCAATTTGGGCTTAAAAAGTGTTAATTATTCCTTGTAGATTTCAGGTATTGAGACACCTTTATAATACCTATTCTTCTTTTTTGTTTCACTTTTCCCTAAGCAACTCAAACTTAGATATGTAAATTCCATTAGTTTCACCAGTATAAGAATTTGTAGTGATTTGTTCATTTCCTTACTTAATTGCCAATGTACTATTTTATTAATTTTCTTTATATCACCACTTGCACTATCAATGTTGGTGTTTGACTCAACTGAAGGATTTCATCACTTAATTAAAGGATTTCACTTCAATTAGTCTTTTACATCATTCATGTTAATTAAACCAGTAGATGCATATTTTGCATTGAGGGTATTTTGGTCTGTTTCTCTTTTTTTTGTACTCATTTTATTCCTGCTTTTCAGGAAAGTTGGCTCTTTTCCAGCATTCATGTTTATTCATCCCCTCCTCCTTGTCTTTGCATTGTTCCTCATTTCTCACTACACCAATTAGTATATGAAAGATTCATTAAATTTTCCTCATCCCTTTCTTTCCAATCCTTTAAGTGAATTTAACACTTGTTTTCTTCAGCGGATGGATACCCTGCTCCAACCTATAAATGGTACAAAGAGGAGTACAAAGCAAATCAGCTTGAATCAAAAGAGATTGACCCGTTGGTGGATTCTCGAATAACTGTTTCGGGTGGCACCCTGATTATTAATCATCCAAAAGAGGTAAGTTTTTTGGGGGGATGGTTTCTCTTCCACAGGGCATTGTTTAATATGCAACATAGCAAATGACATTTGAATCTTTTTATTCAGCCTGGGAAAACTATTTTAATTTTTTCTCTTTTTTCTTTCCTACTATCCTTTCATATACTACTCTTGTATCAAAAAACCACCCATACAATAACAACTTACATCTGTGTACAACTAAAGCAGTTGCATTCTCACCATAATCTGCCTATGCTAACTCTACATCCTCAGTTGCAGCCTCTTTTAGTCCTTCATACACCCTATTCAGACAATCCATCCACTTAATCACTCCCCTTCTTACCCATCCATTCAGTTAGTGGTTCATAATGCTAGACCAGTTCCTGATGAATTTCCTCTGAAATTGGATCAAGCCTCAGTAGGCCTTAAGCTGTCTCAGTGTCAGTGGCTTTAAGAAAAGACCACATTTTCTTAATAAACTTCTCAGACTTTTGTAAACCATTCTCACTAACCTTGTGCCCCAGGAACTGATCTTCTTTTACAAACCATTCACACTTACTTTAACTTTCTCTCCAACTGCTTGCAAAGTTTTCAACACCTCATTCACTAAAACCATTATGTTCTTCAAAAGCGCCATCATCAAAATATCGTGTATTACCTCATTTACATTCCTGCTAGCAAACCCACTCAACACCACATTCATAGCACGCTGGAAGGGCCCATGAGCATTTGTCAAACCGAGGCTGAGGTTTCAGAACTAGTAGTGCTTTCTTGCCATAGAGAAAGCAGTCACCAGCCTACTATCCTCCTGGGGTGGAAATGATCCCATAGGTGCCCATACCCCCAGATGATAGGTTTTTCCATGGGGGCAGCATAGGCTTCATGGCCGGATGGGTCTGCTACCTTTTGGTAGGTGACCAGACCAAGATTGGCATCTCCACCCGTGAGGTTACCTCTGATGGGGAGACCCTGAATAAGACGAAGAAGACTAATGTTGCCAAAGTAGTGGGATTCAGCACTCCGTCCGGCCCCAGCTTAGCCTCTCTTCCTTCCTTCAAAACACTTGTTTCCTCTCTTTTCACACAACCTCTCCCACAACTTTCTCTGGTCAGCCTCTAATTTCAGAGGGTAGATGCTGACCTTCCTTTCAGCCGACCGTCCCGCATGGGGGCTGAGAGGGTGGGGGACAATGTTCCCTAACCCCTGAGCTCCGATCTGGGGTGGCTGCTTTTTAACTACCTGCTTCATCCCCACCCATACCTTCCTCACATCCCTTTTCCTCTCGTCTTCAAAATCTATCATTTATACGCCGTGTCTAAGGTGGAGCCGCCATGCCGATGGACTGCCAGGCCACCAGGCGGGAGGGGTGGTCCCAAATGGCGGCGCCTGGCTCTGCCGGGCTTGTAAGCACCTCTTGCAGTGCGGGCAACTGCAAGAGGTGATGAGCTATTGCGTCCCGTGGCAAAAATAGGGTCACCATAACCATGGATGAATCAATAAAACCTAAAACCCCTTTAACTCCCCCTTGCTCATCAACGGAGCCGCCCTCGGGCAGCTCCAGCAAAAAAATGGAGGTCCCCCCCCCTGTGTTTGCACAGGGGACCCTCCATATTTCTCTAACCGGAGAGGAGGCTTACTCCTCTCCTTCGCCTACGGGTGCAGGGGACTCCCCCTCACCCCCTTCTCTGGAGGTGCTTTCGGGCACCTCCCTTTTCCCAGCGGCAGTCCCCTCTTTTCTTTCCAAGGGGACTGCCACCAAAGCCAGCAGGCAGCCCTTAGCCAGCCGCTCCCCATCAAAGCGGCTCGGTAGGGCAAACCCCCTTAGGGGGGAGAGGGAAGCCAGGCCCCTTCGGTCGCTTCCCTCAAAAGACCTGCTGGCAAGAATTTTAAACCTTGCTGGGGTCAAGGCCTGTGCCTCCCCACACAAGACTGGCGACACTGCCAAGGGGACCTGCGATGTCCTGGGAGGGGATGGCCAACTGGAGGCCCTTCCTGTGATAAACATGGTCCTTGAGGAGACCCAGCCTCAGATGGTAGGGCCTTCCATGGGGGGGAATTCGGGCTCGGCGCCAAGCACCGAACCCGAATCCGCCCCTATACAAGGTCCTCCTCAAATGGCTGAGGGCTCCGAGGCAGTAAAAGGAGGGGAGGGATCTCCTCCGACAGGTGCCCCTACGACAACCAGGACCTTCTCCATTTCGGAGAGGGACCTGGCTGAGGCCGGTCCATCTGGCCTAGGGGCTTCTGCTGGCGGAGGTGAAAAGCGGGTTCATTCCCCGCCCTCCTCTCCAAAAAAGAAAAAGACTCGGGGCTCCTCTCCATCCATGGGGGCTGCAGGGACGGATGGGTCTGTTGCCACTTTGGTAGGCGACCAAGCCAAGATCGGCACATCCGGCCCCTCTACCCCCTCGTGTGCGGAGCCCCTGACCAAGACTAACACCAAGAGTGCACAGGGCGGAGCCTCGATGACATCGGGGCTCCTCATTCAGAGGTTACCTGGCGTTTTCGAGCCCGCTGGCTTCAAACGCTTCCTCGTTATTCGCTCCACTGATGGCACCATGTTGTCCAAGGGCAACATGATCCATCAGAGTAGAGGATTAGCTAGTGCAATTGGTAGAGAGCCGAAGGTGACCCGTTTCTCGGACGGCAGCCTTCTGGCGAATGCGGCGAATCCCGCCGAGGCGGCCAAGATAAGTGCTCTTCGGACACTTCATGGCACCCCGGTGAGTGTGACGCCGCACTCAACCATGAACTTTGTGAAAGGAGTAGTTTATGCGAGGGAACTCGTTGACTACTCCATTGAGGACATCACCCTAGAGCTGGCCGACCATGGGGCGGTCAAGGTCGAACGTGTGATGAGAAAACAGGGAGGGGCTTCGAGACCCACCCCTACACTCCGTCACGTTCGACTGTGACAAGCTCCCTGAGTCGGAGCGTGCCGATTGGTACCGCTACCGCGTGAAGGCATTCGTGCCACTGCCGCGGCGGTGCTATTACTGTCACCGCTTCGGCCATACGAATCACTCATGTAGACGTGCAAAGTCGGGGTCACCCGAAGTCTGTGTAAATTGCTCCAAGGTCGCACACGATAAGTCCAAATCGTGTGTGACCAAGTGTGTCAATTGCGGAGAGCCGCACCCTGCTTCTTCGAAGCAATGTGGTGCATATCTCCTTGAGAAAGAAATCCTGGCCGTTCAGGCCCAGGATCGACTCTCATTCCGCGAGGCAAAGGACTTGGTCCTGGCGCGCCCGGCTCTGCCTGGGACGTCATATGCCTCAATAGTTAGAAAGGCACCCTCTGCTCCTGGCCCATCCAGGCCAACGAGCACGGTTGTTTCCGCGCCCATTCGGAGCCCTTCTGTGGGCTCTACCCAACCTGGGCGCTCCCCTGGTAAAGCTGGCGGCAAAAAGGGTTCATACCCTGCCCCGGCTAAAACCAGGGCTCCCCCCTCTTCCCCCAGCGTGACCGTTTCGCGTAAAGCGAAACGGCCACGCGCCTCCACCGAGTCGTTAGACTCACAGGAGGCAACACCCCTGAAGATGGTCGCTAGGCCATCTTCCGGGGTTCCTAAAGCTGTTCCCCGAAAGGAGGACAGCAACAAAGGAGCTTCGGCCCCTTTGCCCACGCCCCGAGGTGGAGCGAGTGGCTCGGAGACGGTGGTTCCTCGAAAAGAGGGCCCCCCGCCTCCGAAGCCGCAACGCCCGCCTAAAGTTTCGAGGCGGAGGGAGGAAAAGACTCGCATGGCGAGCCCAACCTCCCCCAATAAGTCCTCGAAGGCGACAGCGCCTTCAGCGCTTTGTCCGGCCAACAGCGCCCGGGGTTCTGCCCCCGGGAAGCGTACGGCCATTCCCGTGAGGGTCTTCAATTCGAGAAGGGCCCCCGCGTCTCCTCCGAGCTAGGCCTGGAGGGCATATTCCTTCAATGGAATTGCCGTGGACTCCGGGCCAACTGGGAGGAGCTGCGGAGGCTCGCCTCATCCCGTTCCCCGTTAGCTATTTTTTTGCAGGAGACCATGCTAGGCGCGTGCCCCCTGCCTGCCCTCCCGGGGTATAAGGGTCTTGCGACCCAACCACCGCGGGACGGCCGGGCTGGGGGATGCGCGGTTTACACCCGGCATGATGTCTCCGTTCTTCCTTTCTCTTTAGATACCTCCTTTCAGGCAGTGGCTGTGCAGCTGCACCTGGATAGGAGGTATACTATCATTTCTGCGTACATTCCACCGTCAGCTGACTTCGACGCGGGGGACTTTCGCCGCGTCGTGGCACGGTTGCCGAGGCCCTATCTCTTGCTTGGAGATCTGAACGGCAGGCATCCTCTCTGGGGAGATTACACCATAAATCCCAGGGGACAAGTCCTTGCCGATCTGATCGAAGAGCTTGAGATGGGTGTCCTAAACGTGGATGAGTTTACGCATCACTGTCCGAGAACCGCTTCATTTTCTTGCCTTGACCTATCTTTGTGCTCTTTGGATGCACAGCCTGATTTTGATTGGGGGGTGGTCGATGACCTCCATGGTAGTGATCACTTTCCCATTCAAATATCATTTTCAGGGCAACTGCCGCCTGAGAGACCACCTCGGTGGTGCTTGGCGCGGGCGCGGTGGCCTGCATTTCAGGAAATGACTGAATTCTCTATCTCAGTCAAGGAGTTTAGGTCGGTAGATGAGGCCGTTGAGTTCTTCTCCGGCAACCTTATCGCCGTGGGCCTGACTACTATTCCTAGGACGTCTGGCCGTTTTGCACGCCGACCACTCCCATGGTGGTCGGCCGAGTGTGAGACGGCCCTCAAACAGAAGCGTTATGCCTACATGCGCTATAAGCGCCGCCCGAACGATTTCACCGTCGCTGAATTTCGTCGGGCTAGGGCTAGGTTCCGGTATATTTCGAAGCACGCCCGCCGCTCTTCTTGGCGGGCATACGTGTCTTCACTTAACGGGAAGACCCCTTTAGCTGAGGTGTGGAAGCGAGTCAAAAGGATTCGGGGCAAGTTCTCGCAGGACCCCCCTCCCGTTCTCCAGGAGAATGGGACCGCAATCTCGGACCCCGCGTCCGTGGCGGAATCCTTAGCGACCGCTTTTTCCGCATTCTCTAGCCGTGATGCTGCTCCGCCAGCATTCAATGCACGTCGTGATGTCGCGGAAGGCCGCCGGCTGGACTTTACCTCCAGAGGCGGAGAACCCTTCAACGACAAGTTTACTGTGAGTGAGTTGCGTTCCGCTCTCGCTTC
Organism: Ceratothoa steindachneri; assembly: GCA_963969495.1. Lineage (NCBI taxonomy): Eukaryota > Metazoa > Arthropoda > Malacostraca > Isopoda > Cymothoidae > Ceratothoa > Ceratothoa steindachneri. The sequence goes on along the minus strand of OZ018321.1, from coordinate 50,014,867 downwards.
GTGCGCGGACACCGCCCATGGTCCGGACGATGTCCCGTACGCCATGCTTCGACACCTGGGTGAGCGAGGCATGGCCTTTCTATTAGATTTGTTCAACAGGATCTGGGTGGAAGGTCTCCTCCCAGACTCCTGGCGAATCGCTACTGTGCTCGCCTTTCGCAAGCCGGGGAGAGATCACTCTACTCCGACCGGTTTCCGCCCAATCTCTCTAACCTCTTGCGTGTGCAAGTTGATGGAGAAATTGGTAAATGTTAGATTAGCCTATTTCCTGGACAGCGGAGGCCATCTGTCTTCTGCACAGTGCGGCTTCCGTAAGTTCCACTCCACGTCGGATGCTCTGCTCCGACTGGAAAATGCCGTCTGCGAGGCTTTCCTTCGTAGACAGCACTACGCCACGGTGTTTTTTGATCTGGAGAAAGCCTATGATACCGCATGGCGATACGGTATCATGGAGACTCTCCACACGATGGGGGCGAGGGGACGCCTCCCAATGTTTATATCTGAATTTTTGCGAGATCGTCGATTCCGCGTACGGGTGGGGGGAGCCCTCTCCGGCCCAAAGGAGCAGGAAGAGGGTGTCCCGCAGGGAAGTGTCCTCAGTGTCACACTCTTTGCCCTGAGCATCAACGGCATCACCTCGGTGCTGCCGGAAGATGTTCTCGCTACGCTCTACGTGGACGACCTTTCGATCTCTTTTGGCGCGGCCCAGATGCCAACTCTGGAGCGCCGACTCCAACAGGCATTGAACCGCGTCTCTCGCTATGCCGAAGCGCACAGGTTTCGGTTTTCTTTGGCCAAGACTAAGGTGGTGCACTTCTGCCGCCATCCACGGCTTCACCCCGACCCAGATTTGTTTCTTAATGGGGTGCGCCTGGATGTGGTTGAGTCGCACCGTTTCCTTGGTCTTGTATTCGACCGACGCCTCACCTGGGAGGCTCACATTCGCAGCCTTAGGGTCTCTTGTACCCGCGCCATGGACATTCTCCGTTCCGTGACGTTCAGCGCTTGGGGCGCTGATAGGGCTACCGCCTTACTTTTTTATCGATCCTTTGTTCGCTCGAAGCTCGACTACGGATGCGAGTTTTATGCATCCGCAGCCGAGCGTTTATTGCGGAAGGTGGATTCGATCCACCACACCGGCCTTCGCCTTGCGACCGGTGCCTTCCGCACTTCCCCCATTGAGAGCCTGTTGGTCGATGCTGGGGAGATGCCACTCGCTCTGCGCCGCGTGCAGTGCATCACTCGCCTGTACGCGCGAGCCCGGCGCCTCCCCCAGTCGCCAACAGCTCTCACTGCATCCGCAGCTGATCTCGATGGTGCCTATGCCGCCGAGAGACGCCAGTCATACCCTAAGCCCTTTGGGTTTAGGGCCAGGAAACTCCTTCGAGAGGTAGATATAGCTCTCGGGCCGGTGGCGCCCCTGGTTCTGCCCAGGACGCCACCCTGGAGGGTACCACATTTGGCTATTTGTCGCCACGCCTCTGCTCCCAAAGCTTGTACTGCGCCGGGAGTATTGCGTTCGATCTTTTTGGAGCACACATCGTGTCACGCTGGTACCGTGCCAGTGTATACGGATGGCTCCAAGTCCCAAGAGGGGGTCGGCTTCCACGCCGTATCCCCTCTGTTTGAAGTCAGCGGGGCTCTACCAGGCGCTGCGTCTGTCTTCACGGCCGAGCTGGTGGCAATACACCACTCGGTACGGGAGATTACGCGACGTGCCCGGTTCGGAGACCGGATTGTGATTTATAGCGACTCACAAAGCGCCCTGAGTGCTCTCGGGGCATTGGAATCTCCGCATCCCCTGGTTCGCGAAATCCGTGACGCCACGGTTTTGGCGAGCCGGGCAGATGTCGAGATTATCTTCTGCTGGGTTCCTGGACATGTAGGAATTGCGGGGAATGAGCGCGCCGATGAGGGCGCCAAAGAGTCCGCGAGGACTCTGCGACCGGACCAGCGTTTCGCTCTTCCTCACACCGACTACATGGCAGGAATACGGGCAGCTCTTCGGACTGCTTGGCAAAGAAGATGGGAGACGGTCGAGGGGAACTTAAAGTTGCGTGCCATTGCGCCGCGACTGTTCCCATGGACCTATCCCCCAATGCCGCGGCGGCTTCAGGTTGCTTTCTGTCGTCTTCGAATCGGACACACTCGTGTGACGCATCGTTACTTGGTGGAGCGCTCGCATGTGCCCTATTGCAACGACTGCGTCGTCCCCCAGACTGTTCGGCATATTCTTGTCGAATGTCCCAGTCTGGGTGATCTTCGCGCACGATACCTGTCTCGGTACCGGGATGGGCGGGGTCGCTACCGCCTGTCCCTTGTACTCGGGACGAGTGCGTGCACCATGACTGGTGGACTTATTGACTTTTTGGGGGAGGCCGGCCTTCTCCCCTTTATTTAAGGTTCCTTTTTTTGTTATTGTTTTGTTTTAGATTGCACTCTCCTGCACCGGGGTGAGGGGGACCTCCCCCCGCTGCCGGAGATTGCTTCGATTGTTAAGTTTTTCAAATTTATATTGATTGTTAAGTTTTCATATTTTAACTTTAAAGTAGCCTAATTCTAGGCTGTCGTGTTTTTCGGCGACTTATGCCCAAGTGGGTAGTTGCCAGATGGGCTCTATAAAAAAAAAAAAAAAAAAAAAAAAAAAAAAAAAAAAAAAAAAAAAAAAAAAAATCCGCGCCCATTCGGAGCCCTTCTGCGGGCTCTACCCAACCCGGGCGCTCCCCTGGTAAAGCTGGCGGCAAAAAGGGTTCATACCTAGCCCCGGCTAAAACCAGGGCTCCCCCCTCTTCCCCCAGCGTGACCGTTTCCCGCAAGGCGAAACGGCCACGCGCCTCCACCGAGTCGTTAGACTCACAGGAGGCAACACCCCTGAAGATGGTCGCTAGGCAATCTTCAGGGGTTCCTAAAGCTGTCCCCCGAAAGGAGGACAGCAACAAAGGAGCTTCGGCTCCTTCGCCCACGCCCCGAGGTGGAGCGAGTGGCTCGGAGACGGTGGTTCCTCCAAAAGAGGGCCCCCCCGCCTCCGAAGCCGCAGCGCCCGCCTAAGGTTTCGAGGCGGAGGGAGGAAAAGACTCGCATGGCGAGCCCAACCTCCCCCAATAAGTCCTCGAAGGCGACAGCGCCTCCAGCGCTTTGTCCGGCCAACAGCGCCCGGGGTTCTGCCCCCGGGAAGCGTACGGCCGTTCCCGTGAGGGTCTTCAATTCGAGGAGGGCCCCCGCGTCTCCTCCGAGCTAGGCCTTGAGGGCATATTCCTTCAATGGAATTGCCGTGGACTCCGGGCCAACTGCGAGGAGCTGCGGAGGCTCGCCCCGTCCCGTTCCCCGTTAGCTATTTTTTTGCAGGAGACCATGCTAGGCGCGTGCCCCCTGCCTGCCCTCCCGGGGTATAAGGGTCTTGCGACCCCACCACCGCGGGATGGCCGGGCTGGGGGGATGCGCGGTTTACACCCGGCATGATGTCTCCGTTCTTCCTTTCTCTTTAGATACCTCCTTTCAGGCAGTGGCTGTGCAGCTGCACCTGGATAGGAGGTATACTATCATTTCTGCATACATTCCACCGTCAGCTGACTTCGACGCGGGGGACTTCCGCCGCGTCGTGGCACGGTTGCCGAGGCCCTATCTCTTGCTTGGAAATCTGAACGGCAGGCATCCTCTCTGGGGAGATTACTCCATAAATCCCAGGGGACAAGTCCTTGCCGATCTGATCGAAGAGCTTGAGATGGGTGTCCTAAACGTGGATGAGTTTACGCATCACTGTCCGAGAACCGCTTCATTTTCTTGCCTTGACCTATCTTTGTGCTCTTCGGATGCACAGCCTGATTTTGATTGGGGGGTGGTCGATGACCTCCATGGTAGTGATCACTTTCCCATTCAAATATCATTTTCAGGGCAACTGCCGCCTGAGAGCCCACCTCGGTGGTGCTTGGCGCGGGCGCGGTGGCCTGCATTTCAGGAAATGACTGAATTCTCTATCTCAGTCGAGGAGTTTAGGTCGGTAGATGAGGCCGTTGAGTTCTTCTCCGGCAACCTCATCGCCGTGGGCCTGACTACTATTCCTAGGACGTCTGGCCGTTTTGCACGCCGACCACTCCCATGGTGGTCGGCCGAGTGTGAGACGGCCCTCAAACAGAAGCGTTATGCCTACATGCGCTATAAGCGCCGCCCGAACGATTTCACTGTCGGTGAATTTCGTCGGGCTAGGGCTAGGTTCCGGTATATTTCGAAGCATGCCCGCTGCTCTTCTTGGCGGGCATACGTGTCTTCACTTAACGGGAAGACCCCTTTAGCTGAGGTGTGGAAGCGAGTCAAAAGGATTCGGGGCAAGTTCTCGCAGGACCCCCCTCCCGTTCTCCAGGAGAATGGGACCGCAATCTCGGACCCCGCGTCCGTGGCGGAATCCTTAGCGACCGCTTTTTCCGCATTCTCTAGCCGTGATGCTGCTCCGCCAGCATTCAATGCACGTCGTGATGTCGCGGAAGGCCGCCGCCTGGACTTTACCTCCAGAGGCGGAGAACCCTTCAACGACAAGTTTAATGTGAGTGAGTTGCGTTCCGCTCTCGCTTCGTGCGCGGACACCGCCCATGGTCCGGACGATGTCCCGTACGCCATGCTTCGACACCTGGGTGAGCGAGGCATGGCCTTTCTGTTAGATTTGTTCAACAGGATCTGGGTGGAAGGTCTTCTCCCAGACTCCTGGCGAATCGTTACTGTGCTCGCCTTTCGCAAGCCGGGGAGAGATCACTCTACTCAGACCGGTTTCCGCCCAATCTCTCTAACCTCTTGCGTGTGCAAGTTGATGGAGAAATTGGTAAATGTTAGATTAGCCTATTTCCTGGACAGCGGAGGCCATCTGTCTTCTGCACAGTGCGGCTTCCGTAAGTTCTACTCCACGTCGGATGCTCTGCTCCGATTGGAAAATGCCGTCTGCGAGGCTTTCCTTCGTAGACAGCACTACGCCACGGTGTTTTTTGATCTGGAGAAGGCCTATGATACCGCATGGCGATACGGTATCATGGAGACTCTCCACACGATGGGGGCGAGGGGACGCCTCCCAATGTTTATATCTGAATTTTTGCGAGATCGTCGATTCCGCGTACGGGTGGGGGGAGCCCTCTCCGGCCCAAAGGAGCAGGAAGAGGGTGTCCCGCAGGAAAGTGTCCTCAGTGTCACACTCTTTGCCCTGAGCATCAACGGCATCACCTCGGTGCTGCCGGAAGATGTTCTCGCTACGCTCTACGTGGACGATCTTTCGATCTCTTTTGGCGCGGACCAGATGCCAACTCTGGAGCGTCGACTCCAACAGGCATTGAACCGCGTCTCTCGCTATGCCGAAGCGCACAGGTTTCGGTTTTCTTTGGCCAAGACTAAGGTGGTGCACTTCTGCCGCCATCCACGGCTTCACCCCGACCCAGATTTGTTTCTTAATGGGGTGCGCCTGGATGTGGTTGAGTCGCACCGTTTCCTTGGTCTTGTATTCGACCGACGCCTCACCTGGGAGGCTCATATTCGCAGCCTTAGGGTCTCTTGTACCCGCGCCATGGACATTCTCCGTTCCGTGACGTTCAGCGCTTGGGGTGCTGATAGGGCTACCGCCTTACTTTTTTATCGATCCTTTGTTCGCTCGAAGCTCGACTACGGATGCGAGTTTTATGCATCCGCAGCCGGGCGTTTATTGCGGAAGGTGGATTCGATCCACCACACCGGCCTTCGCCTTGCAACCGGTGCCTTCCGCACTTCCCCCATTGAGAGCCTGTTGGTCGATGCTGGGGAGATGCCACTCGCTCTGCGCCGCGTGCAGTGCATCACTCGCCTGTACGCGCGAGCCCCGGCGCCTCCCTCAGTCGCCAACAGCTCTCACTGCATCCGCAGCTGATCTCGATGGTGCCTATGCCGCCGAGAGACGCCAGTCATACCCTAAGCCCTTTGGGTTTAGGGCCAGGAAACTCCTTCGAGAGGTAGATATAGCTCTCGGGCCGGTGGCGCCCCTGGTTCTGCCCAGGACGCCACCCTGGAGGGTACCACATTTGGCTATTTGTCGCCACGCCTCTTCTCCCAAAGCTTGTACTGCGCCGGGAGTATTGCGTTCGACCTTTTTGGAGCACACATTGTCGTCACGCTGGTACCGTGCCAGTGTATACGGATGGCTCCAAGTCCCAAGAGGGGGTCGGCTTCCACGCCGTATCCCCTCTGTTTGAATTCAGCGGGGCTCTACCAGTCGCTGCGTCTGTCTTCACGGCCGAGCTGGTGGCAATACACCACTCGGTACGGGAGATTACGCGACGTGCCCGGTTCGGAGACCGGATTGTGATCTATAGCGACTCACAAAGCGCCCTGAGTGCTCTCGGGGCATTGGAATCTCCGCATCCCCTGGTTCGCGATATCCGTGACGCCATGGTTTTGGCGAGCCGGGCAGATGTCGAGATTATCTTCTGCTGGGTTCCTGGACATGTAGGAATTGCGGGGAATGAGCGCGCCGATGAGGGCGCCAAAGAGTCCGCGAGGACTCTGCGACCGGACCAGCGTTTCGCTCTTCCTCACACCGACTACATGGCAGGAATACGGGCAGCTCTTCGGACTGCTTGGCAAACAAGATGGGAGACGGTCGAAGGGAACTTAAAGTTGCGTGCCATTGCGCCGCGACTGTTCCCATGGACCTATCCCCCAATGCCGCGGCGGCTTCAGGTTGCTTTCTGTCGTCTCCGAATCGGACACACTCGTGTGACGCATCGCTATCTGATGGAGCGCTCTCTTGCACCCTATTGCAACGACTGCATCGTCCCCCAGACTGTTCGGCACATTCTTGTCGAATGTCCCAGTCTGGGTGATCTTCACGCACGATACCTGTCCCAGTACCGGGATGGGCGGGGTCGCTACTGCCTGTCCCTTGTGCTCGGGACAGATTCGTGCACATTGACTTGTTGACTTCTTGGGGGAGGCCGGCCTTCTCCCTATTATTTAAGCAAGGTTTGTTTGTTTTTTTGTTTTGTTTTGTTGTTTTTTTTGCATTTGTTTTTTTTGTTTTTTTTTCCTTTAGTTGCACGCTCCTGTGCCGGGGGGACCTCTCCCTGACGCACCAGCTTGCTTCCTTTCCCCCTTTTGGGGTGGTTTTTTTTTTCTCTCTTTAATTTTATTTTAAAGTAGCCTAGAACTAGGCCAGTTTTAATACGGCGACTAATGCCCAAGTAGGCAGTCGCCAGATGAGCTCTTAAAAAAAAAAAAAAAAAAAAAATGCCAAAGTAGTGAGCAGTCTTATTAACAGACTACTGTCATTTTTGAGCAAACTGACTTTAAACACTTCTTACTTATTTGCTCCACTGATATCAGCATGTTGGCCAAATGCCACATACTCCATCAGAAGGTAGCACTAACTAAGCTGATTGGGAAATGGCAAATGAGAACTTAAAAGTTGTGTGCCATTGTACTGGTACCCTTGCTTTAGACATCCCCCCCCATCCTAATATCTTGGCTGTTCAAGTTGCATTCTGCCATCTTTAAATTAAACACATACTCTGAATGGTGCACCCCGTAAGGGGCGCGGCGATTTGCCATCCTGGCTGCCGTGCTGACGGGATCCAGTGCTCCGTCGGGCCCCAGCTTAGCCTCTTCTCCTTCCTTCAAAACACTTGTATTTCCTCGCTTTTCATACCTCTCCCACAACTTTCTCTGGTCAGCCTCTAATTTCACAGGGTAGATGCTGACCTTCTCAAGCCAACCATCCCAGATGGGGGCTGGGAGGGGAGGGGACAACGTTCCCTAACCCCTGAGCTCCGGTTTGGGATGGGAGTTTTTTAAAAATCTACTTCATCCCCACCCATACCTTCCTCGCATCCCTTTTCCTCTCCTCTTCACAATCTATCTTTTTACGCCGTGTTTAAGGTGGAGCCGCCATGCCGATGGACTGACAGGCCACCAGGCGGGAGGGGTGGTCGCAAATGGCGGCGCCTGGTTCTGCCAGGCCTATAAGCACCTCTTGCATTGCGGCAACTGTGAGAGATGATGAGCTATTGGGTCCCGCAGAAAATTTAGGGTCACCATGCCCAATGATGTAAAAAAACAAAATCTCCCCCTAATTCCCCCTTGCTCATCAACGGAGCCTCCCTCGGGCAGCTCCACCGAAAAAATGATGGCATCCCCCCCCCTGTGCTTGCGCAGGGGACCCTCCATATTTCTGTAACCCGAGAGGAGGCTTACTCCTCTCGTACGCCTACGGGTCAAGGGGACTACCCCTCACCCCCTTCTCTGAAGGTGCTTTTGGGCACCTCCCTATTTCCAGCGGCAGTCCCTCCTTTTCTTTCTAAGGGGACTGCCAAGAAAGCCAGCAGGCAGCCCATTGCCGACCGCCCCTTGTGTAAGCGGCTCGGTATGAAAAACCCCCTTAGGGGGGAGAGGGAAGCCAGGCCCCTTCCGTCACTTTCCTCAAAAGACCTGCTGGCAAAAATATTAAACCTTGCCGAGGTCAAGGCCTATGCCTCCCCACACAAGACTGGTGACGCTGCCAAGGGGACCTGCGATGTCCTGGGAGGGGATAGCCAACTGGAGGCCCCTCCTGTGAGGGACATGGTCTTTGAGGAAACCCAGCCTCAGACGGTAGGGCCTTCCATGGGGGGGAATTCGGGCTTGGTGCCAAGCACCGAACCCGAATCCGCCCCTATGCAAGGTCCTCCTCAAACGGCTGGGGCCTCCATGGCAGTACAAGGAGGGGAGGGATCTCCTCTGAAAGGTCCCCCTGCGACCACTGGGTTCTTTTCCATTTCGGAGAAGGACCTGGCTGAGGCCGGTCCATCTGGCCTAGGGTCTTCTGCCGGCGGAGGTGATAAGCGGGTTCATTCCCCGCCCTCCTCTCCTAAAAAGAAGAAAAAGACAAGCAAGACTAAAAATACTCGGGACTCCTCTCCATCCGCAGGGGCTACGGGGACGGATGGGTCTGCTGCCACTTTGGCAAGCGACCAAGCTAAGATCGGCACATCCGGCCCCTCTGCTCCTCGGGTGCAGAGCCCCCTGACTATGACAAAGACCAAAAGTGCACAGGGCGGAGCCTTGACATCAGGGCCCCTGATTCAGAGGTTTACCTGGCGTTTTCAAGCCCGCTGGCTTCAAACGCTTCCTCGTTATTTGCTCTACTGATGGCACCATGTTGGCCAAGGGCAACATGATCCATCCTTGGAGAGGATTAGCTAGTGCAATTGGTAGAGAGCCGAAGGTGACCCGTTTCTCGGATGGGACCCTTCTGGCGAATGCAGCGAATCCCGCCGAGGTGGCCAAGATAAGTGCTCTTCAGACACTTCATGGCACTCCAGTGAGTGACGCCGCACTCTACCATGAACTTTGTGAAAGGAGTAGTTTATGCGAGGGAACTCATTGACTAGTCCATTGAGGACATCACCCTAGAGCTGGCCGACCATGGGGTGGTCAAGGTCGAACGTGTGATGAGAAATCAGGGAGAGGCCTCGAGACCCACCCCTACGCTCTTCGTCACGTTCGACTGTGACAAGCTCCCTGAGTCAGTGCGTGCTGGTTGGTACCGCTACCGCGTGAAGGCATTCGTGCCAGCGGTGCTATTACTGTCACCGCTTTGGCCATACGAATCGTTCTTGTAGACGTGCAAAGTTGGGGTCACCCGAAGTTTGTGTAAATTGCTCCAAGGCCGCACACGATAAGTCCAAATCGTGTGTGGCTAAGTGTGTCAATTGCGGAGAGCCGCACCCCGCTTCTTCGAAACAATGTGGTGCATATCTCCTTGAGAAAGAAATCCTGGCCGTTCAGGCCCAGGATCAACTCTCATTCCGCGAGGCTAAGGACTTGGTCCTGGCATGCCCGGCTCTGCCTGGGATGTAATATGCCTCATTAGTTAGAAAGGCACCCTCTGCTCCTGTCCCATTCAGGCCAACGAGCACGGTTGTTTCCGCGCCTATCTGTAGCCCTTCTGCAGGCTATACTCAACCAGGCGCTCCCCTGGTAAAGCTGCCGGCAAAAAGGGTTGACACTCAGCCCCGGCTAAAACCAGGGCTCCTCCCTCTTGCCCCAGCGTGACCGTTTCCCGTAAGGCGAAACGGCCACGCGCTTCCACCAAGTCGTTAGACTCACAGGAGGCAACACCCCTGAAGATGGTCGTTAGGTCATCTTCCGGGGTTCCTAAAGCTGTCCCCCGAAAGGACGACCGAAACAAAGGAGCTTCGGCTCCTTCGCCCACGCCTACTGGTGGAGCAAGTGGCTCGGAGACGGTGGTTCCTCCAAAAGAGGGCCCCCGGCCTCCGAATCTGTAACGCCCGCCTAAGGTTTCGAGGCGGAGGGAGGAAAAGACTCGCATGGCGAGCCCAACCTCCCCCAATAAGTCCTCGAAGGCGACAGCGCCTTCAGCGCTTTGTCCGGCCAACAGCGCCCGGGGTTCTGCCCCCGTGAAGCGTACGGCCATTCCCGTGAGGGTCTTCAGTTCGAGGAGGGCCCCCGCGTCTCCTCTGAGCTAGGCCTGGATGGCATATTCCTTCAATGGAATTGCCGTGGACTCCGGGCCAACTGTGAGGAGTTGCGGAGGCTCGTCTCATCCCGTTCCCCGTTAGCTATCTTTTTGCAGGAGACCATGCTAGGCGCGTGCCGCCTGCCTGCCCTCCCGGGGTATAAGGGTCTTGCGACCACACCAGCGTGTGAGGGCCGGGCTGGGAGGTGCGTGGTTTACACCCGGCATGATGTCTCCGTTCTTCCTTTCTCTTTAGATACCTCCTTTCAGGCAGTGGCTGTGCAACTGCACCTGGTTAGTAGGTATACTATCATTACTGCGTACATTCCACCGTCAGCTGACTTCGACGCGGGGGACTTCCGCCGCGTCGTGGCACGGTTGCCGAGGCCCTATCTCTTGCTTGGAGATCTGAATGGCAGGCATCCTCTCTGGGGAGATTACTAAATAAATCCCAGGGGACAAGTCCTTGCCGATCTGATCGAAGAGCTTGAGATGGGTGTCCTAAACGTGGATGAGTTTACGCATCACTTTACGAGAACCGCTTCATTTTCTTGCCTTGATCTATCTATGTGCTCTTCGGATGCACAGCCTGATTTTGATTGGGGGGTGGTCGATGACCTCCATGGTAGTGATCACTTTCCCATTCAAATATCATTTTCAGGGCAACTGCCGCCTGAGAGCCCACCTCGGTGCTGCTTGGCGCGGTGGCCTGCATTTCAGGAAATGACTGAATTCTCTATCTCAGTCGAGGAGTTTAGGTCGGTAGATGAGGCCGTTGAGTTCTTCTCCGGCAACCTCATCGCCGTGGGCCTGACTACTATTCCTAGGACGTCTGGCCGTTTTGCACGCCCACCACTCCAATGGTGGTCGGCCGAGTGTGAGACGGCCCTCAAACAGAAGCGTTATGCCTACATGCGCTATAAGCGCCGCCCGAACGATTTCACTGTCGGTGAATTTCGTCGGGCTAGGGCTAGGTTCCGGTATATTTCGAAGCACGCCCGCCGCTCTTCTTGGTGGGAATACGTGTCCTCACTTAACTGGAAGACCCCTTTAGCAGAGGTGTGGTAGCGAGTCAAAAGGATTCGGGGCAAGTTCTCGCAGGCCCCCCCTCCCTTTCTCCAGTAGAATGGGACTGCAATCTCGGACCCCGCGTCCGTGACGGAATCCTTAGCGACCGCTTTTTCCGCATTCTCTAGCCGGGATGCTGCTCCGCCAAGCATTCAATGCACGTCGTGATGTCGCGGAAGGCCGCTGGCTGGACTTTACCTCCAGAGGCTGAGAACCCCTCAACGACAAGTTTACTGTGAGTGAGTTGCGCTCCGCTCTCGCTTCGTGCGCGGACACCGCCCATGGTCGGACGATGTCCCGTACGCCATGCTTCGATACCTGGGTGAGCGAGGCATGGCCTTTCTGTTAGATTTGTTCAACAGGATCTGGGTGGAAGGTTTTCTCCCATACTCCTGGCGAATCGCTACTGTGTTCGCCTTTCGCAAGCCGGGGAGAGATCACTCTACTCCGACTGGTTTCCGCCCAATCTCTCTAACCTCTTGCGTGTGCAAGTTGATGGAGAAATTGGTAAATGTTAGATTAGCCTTTTTCCTGGACAGCGGAGTCCATCTGTCTTCCGCAAGTTTCACTCCACGTCAGATGCTCTGCTCCGACTGGAAAATGCCGTCTGCGAGGCTTTCCTTAGTAGACAGCACTACGCCACGGTGTTTTTCGATCTGGAGAAGGCCTATGATACCGCATGGCATTATGGTAACATCGAGACTCTCCACACGATGGGGGCAAGGGGACGCCTCCCAATGTTTATATCTGAATTTTTGCGAGATCGTCGATTCCGCGTACGGGTGGGGGAGCCCTCTCCGCCCCAAAGGAGCAGGAAGAGGGTGTCCCGCAGGGAAGTGTCCTCAGTGTCACACTTTTCCCTGAGCATCAACGGCATCACCTCGGTGCTGCCGGAAGATGTTCTCGCTACGTTCTACGTGGACGACCTTTCGATCTCTTTTGGCGCGGCCCAGATGCCAACTCTGCAGCATCGACTCCAAGATGCATTGAACCGCGTCTCTCGCTATGCCGAAGCGCACAGGTTTCGGTTTTCTTTGGCCAAGACTAAGGTGGTGCACTTCTGCCGCCATCCACGGCTTCACCCCGACCCAGATTTGTTTGTTAATGGGGTGCGCCTGGATGTGGTGGAATCGCACCATTTCCTTGGTCTTGTATTCGACCGACGCCTCACCTGGGAGGCTCATATTCGCAGCCTTAGGGTCTCTTGTACCCGCGCCATGGACATTCTCCGTTCCGTGACGTTCAGCGCTTGGGGCGCTGGAACCGTGCCAGTGTATTCGGATGGCTCCAAGTCCCAAGAGGGGGTCAGCTTCCACGCTGTATCCCCTCTGTTTGAAGTCAGCGTGGCTCTACCAGGCGCTGCGTCTCTCTTCACGGCCGAGCTGGTTGCAATACACCACTCGGTACGGGAGATTACTAGACGTGCCCGGTTCGGATAACGGATTGTGATCTATAGCGACTTACAAAGCGCCCTTAGTGCTCTCGGTGCAATGGAATCTCCGCATCCCCTGGTTCGCGATATCCGTGACGCCACGCTTTTGGCGAGCCGGGCAGATGTCGAGATTATCCTCTGCTGGGTTCCTGGACATGTGGGAATTGTGGGGAATGAGGGCGCCAAAGAGTCCGCGAGGACTCTGAGACTGGACCAGCGTTTCGCTCTTCCTCACACCGACTACATGGCCGGAATATGGGCAGCTCTTCGGACTGCTTGGCAAAGAAGATTGGAGACGGTCGAAGGGAACTTAAAGTTGCGTGCCATTGCGCCACCACTGTTCCCATGGACCTATCCCCCAATTCCGCGATGGCTTCAGGTCGCTTTTTGTCGTCTCCGAATCGGACACACTCTTGTGACGCAGCGCTATCTGATGGAGTGCTCGCATGCGCCCTATTGTGACGATTGCATCATTCCCCAGACTGTTCAGCACATTCTTGTCGAATGTCCCAGTCTGGGTGATCTTCGCGCACATTACCTGTCCCGGTACTGGGGTGGGCGGGGTCGCTACCGCCTTTCCCTTATACTCGGGACGAGTGCGTGCACATTGACTGGTGGACTTGTTGACTTTTGGGGAGATGCTGGCCTTCCTCCTATTATTTAAGCATGTTTTGTTTTGTTTTTGCTTTTGTTTTTTTTTCCCTTATAGGTCACACGCTCTTGCGCCAGGGGGGATCTCCCCCCGATACAGGAGCTTGCTTACTGCTCGCTTCCCTTTCCATTTTTTTAAAATATTTTTTTGGGGTGGGGTTGTTTTTTTTGTCTTGAATTTTATTTTAAAGTAGCCTAGTACTATGCCAGTTTTTAATACAGCGACTAATGCCCAGTTCGGCAGTTGCCAGATGAGCTTTTTATAATATATATATTTTTTAAAACCCAGATTTAGTAGAATCAATAACGAATTCTCTTCAATCTAGCGCAGCATGTCGAAATATGAACAAGATTAGTATAGGTCAATGAATGCAATGTGTGCATTCTGCTACTGGTGAGTTAGTGTCTAGAAAAGTGTTATACTGAGCAGAAAACCCCCTTAAAATACAGAAACTGCTATAATCTACAAAATGATTCTGACGGTAGCATTGATTGGATCAATTTAGATGATTTAAGTGAGTGGTCTCCTGTTGATGATGATGTTGAAAGGGCTGTTATGTTTAGTTCAGATGAAGTTAGTGCTGCAAAGGAGATTGAAATGAAAAACTGATGTGACAACGATGTTTGCGTGGAAATGAAGATTAGGGGGCAACAAGTAATGAGTGTATGCTGGGTGACTACTGAAAAAAATTAAGAACTAGATTATCACTAAAGCCAGACAGGTAGCGCATGGATTTGAGGAGGAGACTTGCAGCTTGGAAAGAGACTCTCCTACCTGCTATAGAGAAGCTGTTCATTTAACTTTGGCTTTAACTGTGTCTAAACATTGGGATGTTCACACAGTAGATGTAAAATCAGCTTACCTGCAAGGAGACAAAATTGATTGTGATGTGTACTTGAGGCCGCTACCTGGGTAAACTATGGGGCAGGAACAGCTGAATTTGAGAAAACATTGTGGAAAAGCTGAAGGACATGTTATCTACTGGAGGTTCAGCATCAGGATTGTTTAAATATGTTGGCCTTAACATTACTACTACTGATGAGGGTATTGCTGTTGATCAGCTTCAATATGTGTGTACAATTTCACATTAAAGATTAGTTACCAGAGTGCTACTATGAAGGGGAGTGAGTTATCTCAATCTGAAAAAGTAGAATATCATGCCTTACTTGGACAGCTGAATTGGATTGCTACTCATACAAGTCCTTTGAAACTTGTGATTTGAGCATATCTCACGCTAAAGCTACTATTGGAGATTTACTCAGGCTGAACAAACTAATTTTGTGTCTTACATCTGACCATATGAAGATTAACTATCCTCGGTTATATTCCATTGAGTCATGTACATTGGAATGCTATTCAGATGCATCATTTGCGAATCTCTCTGATGGTGGTTCTCAGGGGGACTTCATCATTTTCCTTGTAGATTCTACTAGCAGTCGGTGTCCTGTATACTGGCAAACAAAGAAAGTGCGTTGAATTGTGAAGTCCACTCTTTCTGCTGAAACCATGGCTCTTCTGGACTGTGCAGAGGCTGAAGTTTATAATGCAAGAAATAACCAGCACTAATGTGAAAATAAATTGTATCATTGATAATAAGAGCCTGCCCAATGCAATTCACTCTTCTAAAAGTCTGGAAGATAGAAGATTGAGAGTGGATATTTCTGTTTTACTGGACATGCTCCACAAAGGAGGCATAACAAAGTTTCATAGGGTCTCCTCACATCAGCAGCTTGCTAACTGCCTAAGAAAAAGAGGCGCCTGTACAAAGCAACTTTAAGCTGCTGTTTGCAGAAACTAAAGTCTCTGTCGAAGAAAAAAAGAGGAAGAGTGTTGCTTCTTCTGTGACTGTCCTTTACTTACGGTTAGCCATTCACATACAAGATTGTGCATGACATCACAGCCTGCAAGACAACCTCTGAATGGTGCATCATGGAGCTGTTTAGTTTAGTCTGAATAGTGAGTGTGTTAAGTCAACTAACACTATCCATTAGGCTAAGATCCATTTTAAGGTCAACCATTCCCATGCCCTTAAAAAAAAAATGCCTTCTACTATTTCTGGTAATGTGGAGATTTTCTTTTGGTGTTTTCCTGCACATAAAAGGTGGAAGGGAATAAGCCTGCTTCTGATATGGTGAGGAATTGTGCACAGAATCAGTTGCCAGACCAGCTCTTTGCTCTTCCTCATTGTCTATGTGGCAGGGATTAGAGCATTCTGCATGTGGGCAGGGGGGATGGCAGGCAGGCTTGGACAGTGTCACGTCTATTTTAGACTTTAGTGTCCTATTGAGTAAGGCCTTGTAGAAGAAAGACAAGTGCCAATCAGTGATAAAATCTGTCACCTAAATATGAACTCAGTTTTTCAACAAACATTTTGCCTCCTTACCTCTCTTGTTGATTGATTGATGGGTTGGTTTTTAGTGGCACAACCTCTAGGTTATTGCCACCCTTACTTCTCTTCACTGAGGTGGGCAATTCCTAGGAATGCCACCACAGGTCCTTCCTGCATTGAGGGGATGGAGTGTGTTTTGTTATTGAGTGAGATTAGGACAGTTAAGGTGGTGTTTTGTACAATCTTGTTCTTGTTTGTACACCTGATCAATGTTGATGTTGGGACATGGTTTATTCTATGTACTTTGGAGAATAGAAGACTGGCCTGATTGTAGTTGGTACATTCTGTGTCAGGATTTATTTATATTTGGGGGTGAGAAAGAGAGAAAAGGGAAAACTGATTACAACATCCAAAAGATTCTGAGTGACACATTTTGAGGGAAAGAACAAAAAGAAGGGACTCTAATAAAGTGAAAGGTACATGGCATTCCTTAAAATTTTCACATAACTTGCTGGCTGTCTTCCAGTCAGAAATTGTTTTAAGATTAAATATTTTGAACCATTTTTTTCAGGCTCAATGCCATCATCTTTTGAAACGATCAAAAGTTTGTTTTTATAATTTCAAATCTTTCTTGTGCATCACTCATGATGACCATTGGCTTGTATTTCTCAACCTCCCACTCTATCCCCACAGATTGAAGACAGAGGAAGTTACTATTGTGTTGCTGAAAACAAGTTTGGAAGTGTTGTTTCTGAAAGTGTGCAACTTTCATTTGCATACATGGCTGAATTCAACCTAAAGCGCTCTGATGAGACTGGTAATCAGAATTGGGGGAAAGCTATATATTGTGACCCACCCAGATATTTTCCAGGTGAGTTGCATCTGCTGTTTTACCCTGCCAGACTACCAGCTCCGTTATGAGAACAGAAAGTTAAAGTATTTGTCTATACAATATATTTAATGTGTCTTTCTTTCCACTGGGCTAATTCTTTTAGGACGTGAAATTCTTCAAATTTTAATAATAGTTGTTTGGTTTAATGTTTAATTTTCAATTTAGAACATCGAGTTTAATGTTAAAAGAAAAGGCTCATGAAAACAAAACAAAGTGTTTTTGATGACCATTGGAAATATGTGCAAACTTTGCTAATAGAGGGTTTATAGTGTGCTGGGTGCAGAGCCAGCAGCTTATAGGTGGATGTGAATGGAGTCTTTTAGGTGTAAGGAAAGCTAAATGGATTACAGATCCATGCCCTGATCTCAGTGATGCAGTCATTGATCTAAATCTTGTCAACACGCCACCCCATCTTTTTTGATTGTCCCTTTCCCTGCACCTTCCTGCTTTAAGCTATCCAATGGATGTTTCAGCCTAGTATCTTTTTAAAAATATGTATAAGTTATACACCTGCACTTATATGAAAGATTTGCTTTCGATGCAGTCATTGATTAGATCAATTCTCTTTGGATGAATCCTATCCAACTCGGTGGAAGAAATACTTAAAAAGGCGATGCATTATATTGGTAATTCTAGTTTATTGCTTAGTTGTGCCAGTTAGTAACTTTTTTTAAAGTTCTTATTTGGCGACAGCCACCATTGACATAATCCATGGTGGTAAATTAAGGCATGTTTGCAATTTCATTGATTTAAATGAATTATAACAATGATATTTTGGTGTAACTCTATTTGTAGTCATTGGCTCACTCTCATGAGACACCTGCTAGATCAGAAGGAGGCTCAAGGAGATGTAGATACTTTTTTTCTATTAAATATATATATCCCCATTGCACAATCCTATCACCTATCAGAATAAATATATGAGATACACCACTACAGGAAATTTTACTAAAAAAATAAATATGAACAATAACACAAATTCAACTTCAGTTGAATATTGATAAAGAAAGATACAATATACATATAATTAAAATAAATACTGTACCCATCAGTTGAAGTGTCACCTCTGTGTTAATGCATACAAAAATATGGAATGCTTCACCATACACTCATAATACGCATACAATGTAATATCAAAGTGTGTAATGATACTCACGGACATCTCTTCTACTTAGAGATGGGCCTTCCCTTCCTCTTTTTAACTTCCAGAAGCCGCTGAGGCACAAAATCACAAAGCTTCCTAAGCAGGTTGCTGCTGTTGCTTTCCCAGGCCTCACAGACTGCCGCCTCTAACCTCAGTATAGTAGAGGTATCCACACCCTACAGCAGACTTATTATTATCCCCCACACATTCTCAATAGCAGAAATGTCTGGTGAATTACCACACCAATCCTCAAATTTCACTTGGCGGTCATGAAGCCAGTTTGTGATGAGCCGGGTCTTGTGGCAAGGGGCACAATCTTGCTGCAAAATGCTGGTAAAACTCTTGTCAAAAGTGTCCTCGAGATGGTCTTTTAAGGTGGTGTAATAAGCATTACTATCAACTTTTTTTTCCCTGGGAAGAATTACAAGTTCACCTATGCTACCATACCCCAGTGAACCCCACACCATAATATATGCAGGGTACTTTATAGTGTGGGCAAGGAGCTTCTTGCTGAGGAGGTCAGTACCTTGGCTGTGCCACACTTTTTTTAGGGTTGCTGTCAATCACCCTAAACGTTGCCTCATTGGTCCACACCACCTTTCACCACTGCTCTAAGCTCTAATCTTTACATTTAGTGGCAAAACTAAGCTGTTTCTCTCTGCTTTGCCATAATAAGGGCTTCTTACGTGCTGTGACTTTCTTATAAGAAAGATTGTTAATGGAGGCGGCATTGTATGGTACGGACAGAGGCCATGTTGAGAAGCAGAAGATTATTTTCCTTTATCTGCCCTTGCTGTTAAGGTAGGATTTGCTTTCACTTGCCTCTTGATAATGCCAAGGGTTCAGGAAAGGACTACAGGATTTGGACGGTGCCTCCTTGTATTTAGCAACCAGACCCTGTGGAGAAAGCTGGTTTAAACCAATTTGCTGAACAATTTCCTGAGTTTTTAGATATAATCTGTGGCATTCAATTGCTCTTACATTGTTGTCAGGGGTAGTAAGAGGCTTTCACATGCTGCATGTTGAAAAATAAGGCAAAATATGGCAATCTGCATGAAAGTCAACAGGTCCAAATATGATCTTACAGGCCTCAGTGCAACACAACCTACCTAATTAAGAGCTCATCAAGCACCCAGTTATTGTTTCTCTGTATGCATGGATAGAAAAGAGCAGGAAGAAAGTTGCCATATAATCAATTTCTCCTTTTTTTTCTATTGCGTAAGCACCATACCAATTCCTGCCAGATTAAGTGTCACAGCGTCAAGTGCAACACTTCAACTGGTGGGTACTGTATATACCAATGCAACAAAACAATAACTCATAATTCATTGTATACTTTCAATAAAAAATTATACTCCCCCCCCCCTCCCTAAACAATTGGTTTATAAAAGCCCCAATTGAGTGTTCTCCCTCTCTCCAACGATCGGTCACTGCAAAACCCGTAATTGAGCTGGCTCTTTATATTCAATGGTCACCAAGTTGCCCCAGGGCACTTTTTTTCAGTTCGGAGCAGTACCCTCACTCCCTGAGTGTGGAACAGGGAAAAAAGGTGCACTCTTGTGGTCTCTGATGGGGGACCATGGGGCTGGACAGTTGGGGTCCCCAAACTGTGCCACACACCAATTGGTTAGAGCACTATACCTCCAGACCCTTTTCTTCACTTCACTCCAAAACAAGAGCAGCTGGACCTTTGTATCTGGGAAAAAGGTTACCCCCTACTTGATTTCTTAAGGGGCTGTTACATATCCCACCCCACTCCCTAGCTTATATTACCTCCCCCCCACACACATTTCTCACTCATACATACTTTTACCTTGCTTTCTCTTCCAGCTCTGCTTTTCATGCATGTTTCAAATCGGCCATCAAATACAATTTCACTTGTCTTTTATTTATCTCATTCAAAATAACTCTTTTTCTATTAGGATCCTAAGGGGAGGTGGGGAGAGAAAAAAAAATCACTTTTCAGTGAAATATATGGGGGGGGGGGGGCTGATACTCCTTCTGAGCAGGAAGTTTGTCCTCTGTCCTTCACCAAAACCTGAAACAAAAGGTGGGCCCATGTGAGTTGAGGCAAATAGAAAATGAAACTACCATAACTCCACCACATCTTTTTTGATTGTCCCTCTTTCCCTACACTTTCTTGCTTTAAGCTATCCAACGGATAATTAGGCCTAGTGTATCTTCTTTTGAAATATGTATAGGTTATCCACGTCACTTCCTTTAGAGGAGTAAGAGGCATCATCCACTAAGTATTGCTAAGACACCTTCAATCCTAGGTTTGTCATTAATGGGAGCAGGCAGGCCGCTCCTCTTCTCTTCCCAATGCAGGTTGGTATACCGGCGCCAGTTTGATTGATGATAGGCCATAGGCCCTTTAATTTCCCTGCCAGGATACCTAGCACTTTGGGGGGGAGGGGAAGGTCCCAGAAGTGATCTCGCTTCAGATGATGGGGTCTTCTGTGGGGACAAATCTTGGCCAGTTTCCAGACTCTGAACTTGAGTCTGACCCAATAACAAGCTCCTCCTCAGACTGTGTGGGCCTCAGTGGACTCACAAAGAGAGGAGGGACCCCATCCCCCGACTAGTACCCTTTTGACAGTCAAGTCCTTCACCATCTCAGAAAATGACCTTCCTGCAACCTGTCTCTGGCCTCGGGGCCTTTCTGGACATGGAGACAAATGGGTATAGGTTAACCTTTCCCCCTTCCTCTCCAAAGAAGAGGGCAAAAAGAAGGAAAGAAATCTAAGACTAGGGATTATTCTCCCTCGGCAGGTGCTCCAGGGTATGGTCGGGTCTGCCACCTCTTTGGCAAACTAACAGGCAAAGACTGGCACATCATGCAGGAAGGCCCATGCTGAACAGATCCTTGATTACATTGGGGCCTCTCATTCAGAAATAACCTGGCATTTTTTTTAGGCCTCTAGCTTCAAGTGCTTTCTAGTTATTTACTCCACAGATGGCAGCATGTTGCTCAAAGGGCACATGCTCCATTAGAGAAGAGCATTTGCTAGTTTTACTGGTAGAGAGCCGAAGGTGACCCGTTTATCAGACAGGAGCCTTCTGGCGAATAGTCAGACCCTTCAGTTATGATCAGTGCCCTTTAGACGACACTCAATGGCTGACTGGTGAGTGTGATGCCACACTCTACCATGAACTTAATGAAAGGAGTGGTTTATGTAGGGAACTTGTAACTACACTTTTTATTATTATTTGATGTGACACTCTATGAGTCAGTGCATGCATGCCAGTTTTTATCACTACTGTGTGAAGATATTCATACTACTACCACTTAGGTGCCATTACTGTCGCCGCTTCGGCAATACAAATCACTCCTGTTGATGTGTAAAGTCAAGTCTACCCGAAGTCTGTGTAAGTTCCTTCAGGTCGTACAAGATAAGTCCTTATCATTTATGGCCAATTGTGGAGAGCAACACCCTACTTCATTGAAGCAATGTGCAGCATAGCTCCATTGTAAGGAAATACTGGCAGACTAAAGAATTGCTCCTGGCCCTTCCAGGCCTACAAGTGTTGTGTTTCAGCCCCCATTCAGAATCTTTCATTTAGTTCTACCTAGTGATGGGACTTAGTATTCCTTATCGGTATTGAATATCAGTAGTATTGTCTGTTTTTAGTGGTATCGGAACTCGTATCAGTATCTGGACTTTTATTTCTCATTTCCGATATCAAAATCCGATACTTACCCATTAATTCCCAAGACACAGTATGCGATCATTTTACAATATATATTCATTCTATTTAATGAGTATATTCTTGTGTCCTTTATGTGAAAAAATTCACATAATATGCACCTAATTTATTTACACAAAATTTAACATTTTATAACCCTTAATTTTTCAGGCAACCAAAAGGAACAGGCCAAACTACTAGTTTAGCCGTATTTGAAAAATTCACGTAATTGCAATCAATCAAATGACTGCAGTGTTTGGTATAAATAATATAATTTAAGCAGGGTTTTTTTTTTGGTTTTTTTTTTTTTTTCTCCTTTCCCCCTTTTTGGGGTGTTTTTCGTCTCTTTAATTTTATTTTAAAGTAGCCTAGAACTAGGCCAGTTTTAATACGGCTACTAATGCCCAAGTAGGCAGTCGCCAGATGACCTCTTAAAAAAACAAACAAAAAAAATCTTGCTTCCTCTTCAGCCAGGCCTATTCCTGCTTCACAGAAGTTTGATCAACCCCAGCCATTGAAGAGCTCGTCCTGTCTTCATGTTGGGACCTTAGGAACTCCTTGTCCTCCTCTGGTATTCTTAAGGTCAGGGCATCCGTGTGGGCCACATCGAAGATGTCTTCCAAGGAGTCCTTGAAAAACCCTTGCTCTGCCACCTCCATCTCTGTCATATCATTCTTCAGCTTGATTGTTTTGAAGTCGCTGAAAAGCTTCATGACTTTCTTCTTGATGTAAGAAGGGTCAGAGATTGGAATGTTGGCCTTCTTCCAGACATTGAGGATCTTGGTGGTGGTGCAGCCAGTGGCTGCCGTGACAAACTCCTTATTGAAATGGTGGAACAAGAACACAACCAACACCTCCTTCCGAGAGGGTAGCCTGTTCCTGGGAAAGCTCTCAGAAGAGTCCACATCAAAAAGCGTATCTTGTGATCGCCGAGCATGTGCCATTGCGTTTTAGCTATCTGAGGAAGAGAAGAAAAAACATTTCTTAAAGTGGTCAATATGACTCAAAATACACAAAGTAGACAATACCAGTAAATATAGTATGTATCACCATCTTGAATTTTCTGGGACACCCTAATATATATATATATATATATATATATATATATATATATATATATATATATATATATATATATATATATATATATATATATATATATATATATATATATATATATATATATATATATATATATATATATATATATATATATATATAATATGAATACTCATATCAGAATTCGGAATTGGGAGTATACAGTGGTATCGTACTCAGCATCAGTACTTGCTTGAAAATCTGGTATCATCCCATCACTAGTTCTACCCACCACAAGTGCTCCTGGTTGACCACTTTTGCAATTAAATATTATTTGAAGAGTGCTTGAAGGAGGGTGCGGTGGTCCACTTTTCAGGAAATGACTTTCTCTGTCCCAGTTGAGGAGCTCAGGTTGATGGAGGAGGCTGTTGATTTCTCCAGAAACCTCATCGCTGTGAGCCTAACTTCTGTTCCTAGAATGTCTAGTTGTTTAACACACCTGCTTCCTTAGAGGCTGGCCAAGTGTAAGATGGCCCTCAGAGAGAACTGATATGCTTACATGCACTATAAGCATTGCCTTAACAATTTCACCATTGGAAATTTCATTGAGCTAGGGATAAGTTCTGGTATAATTTGAAGCACATGTTCCTATTACTGACAGGCATATTTGTCTTCGCTTAATGGAAAGACCCCCTTTTGGTGATGTGTGGAAGTGAGTCAAAAGGATTCAGTGCCAGTTCTTCCAGGATCTCTTATCACTTTATCCAATTTCTCTAGCCAAGATGCTGCCCTGCTAGCATTAAATGCATGTTGTGATGTTGCTCAAGGCTGCCAACTGGATTTTACTTCCAGATACTGAGAAGAACCCTTCAATGACGGGCATCTCTTAAATGAGTTGTGTTCCACTCTCACTTCATGCACTGGCACCATCCCTAGTCTATACAATGTCCTGTATGGCATGCCTTGACACTTAGGTGAACAAGGCATGGCATTTCTGTTAGATATGTTCAACCTGGTCTGGATTGAGTGTATCCTTCAAGGCTCCAATAAGAGAGCAATCTACCCCGGCTGGTTTCTGCCCAATCTCTTTATGTGCAAGTTGATGGAGACAGCAGAAGACTCTTGTCTTCTGCACATTGAAGCTTTTGCAAGTTCCACTCCATGTCTTATGCTCCTCTCCAACTGAAAAATATCTGCAAGGCCTTACTTCATAGACAGCAGGCGTTTTTCATTCTGAAGAAGGCCTTTGATACCACATGAAGAGATGGTATCCTTGAGACTTGACCTGATGGAGATAAGGCTACACCTCAATCTTTATTTTTTGAATTGGGTGAGATCTTTGTATTGGTGGGGGGAGCCGTTTCCTTCCCAATGGAGTAGGAAGAGGGTAACCCGAAGAGAAGTGTCCTCCATGTCACATTTTTACCCTTTAGTTTTTCTTGGTGAATACTAAGGTGGTACACTTCTGCTGCCATCCAGAGCTCCACCCTGACCAGGACTTGTTCTTAATGGGGTTCATTTGGAAGTGGTAGATTCGTACCATTTCCTTGGTCTTGTTTTTGACCAAAGATTCACTTGGAAGGCTCATATTTGCAGACATTGTTCATTATGTGATGCTCAGCGCCTGGTTTGCTGATAGGGTACTTTTTTAGTTTTCTACCCATCCTTTGTTCATTCAAAGCTTTACTACTTATGTGAGATATTGCATCCACAGCTGTGTTTGTATTGTGAAAGGTGGAATCAATCCACCACATGACTCCATCTAGCAGCTGATGCCTTCGGCACATCCTCCATTGAGTGTGTTGCGACCATTGGGAGACTAAGGAAACTCCACGCAACATTTTGCCTTACCGGAAAGAGAAAGAAACCAAACATAAACTACACTAAGGCAAGAAGCAGAATGAACCTTCCCAAGAAGAAGTTAAATATGACAATAATGACATTGCTATCAAAGATAGACATTTAACCTTCAAAGGAGACCAGGTGCTGTATTTTACACATCTAAAATGATGCAAGGCTTACATTAAGGTAAAGCCACATTTAGATATGTCTATATAATTTCTGGAATAATAGAGAGAGTTAGTAACAAATCACAAGGGAGAGTACTCGTTGATGGCACTTGCTCTGCACCATTGCTAATGGCTCTCACTGCATCCCCAGCCGATCTTGACAGTCATAACCTTAAGCTTTTCCATTAAGACTAGTAAACTCGTGCAAGAGATCGGTGGTGCCACTGGTTCTGCCCAAGATGCCCCACCCGATGCTATACCTTTGAATATTTGTCTCCGCACACCTTTCCCAAAGCTTCTACAGTGCCCAAAGTATTGCATTCAACCTTTTTGGAGCACACTTCTTGTCACACTGGATCTGTGCCATTTACATGGATGGCTCAAAGTCCCAGGAGTGGGTTGGCTTCTACACACTATCTCCTCTTGTTGAAGTTAGTGGAGCTCTACCAGGTGCTCTGTCTGTCTAACAGCTGAGCTTGTCGTAATACACTGCATGGAATGGGAGATAATGTGTCGTGCCCAGTTTGGAGACTGGATTTTGATATTTAGTGACTTACAAAGCACCCTGAGTTCTCTCTGCCCATTGGAATCTCTACACTCCAATGTCCATAGTAGCTGCGATGCATCTGTTGCCATGAGCCAGTGGGTTTTGATGAGCTTATCTTCTGCTGGGTTCCTGGACATGTATGGCTTGCATAGAGTGAGCGTGCAAAAGAGCCTGTTAGGACTGGGTGACCATACAAAGGTTTCACTTTTCCTCTCGCTGACTACATGGCAGAAATCAGGTTAGCCCTCTGGGTCGCCTGGCCAAGAAAATGTGAGATGACCAAGGGGAACTTTACATGCCATTACGCTGTTCTCATGGACCCTTACCCCAATGCCACAACAGCTTCAGCTCACTTTCTGTTGGGTACACTTGCATTGTATACTGCCATTTGATGCAGCGCTCCCATGCACCTTAATGCGATGATGTGTTGTGCCCCATACTGTTTGCCACATTCTTATTGAATGACCAGTCTGGGTGATTTTCATGCGTGTTACAATTGGGATCACTACCGCTTTTCCCCTGCACTAGGGACAGGTTCATGTACACAGACTTGTAGACTCTCTGACTTCTTGGAGGAGGCTGTCCGCCTCCATTTTATTTGACTCTTTGTTGGTCTCTTGCTCCTACATGGGGTTGAGGCAGGTTTCTCGCGGATGCCGGTGCATTCTTTCTCTTCCTCGCTTCTTGTTTGTTTTTTTGCTTGTATGTTTTGGGTTTATTTGTATTTTATTTATACTTTGTTTTTAATCTTGCCTAGCATTAGGCTGCAAAGCGACTTGTGCCCTTAGATGACAAGATGTGTGTATGTCAGGGAAGGGGTGTTATGGAATACATGAATAGAGCAGCAAGTGATTTCAGTGTGTATGCAATTCTGAATGTTAGCTCAGGGCTTGGGGAGGGGGATAGTTGACATCATTTGAGTATATTCTCTAGTGCTGGGTGTGGTTGTGCTACAATGTAGTGTAGATTATGTTGCTGGTTGTGAAAGCTGAATCAATGGATCTCATGTCAAGGTGACCCTTAACTTTGATGACTTTTGTTTCCTGGTGTATATTGTCTGTGTGAATGTAGTAGCTATGTATCTAGTGACTATTTTAAGGGCTTTGTTCTGTTGTGTGTCAAGTTGAGATGCAGCCAAGTTGGGAGCCCATGCAAGACTTGTATATTCCATCTCTCTTATCTATTCCTTGTATACTGTGGTAGTGGTTTCTTTGTTAAATGTATGTACAAGTGTTCTTAATGGGTTAAGTCTTGGTGTTATTTTTTTTTTTAAAGTTTGATATGTGGTGTTTGAATGACTGACATCTATGTTACGCCAATAATTTTTTGTTTGTGTGGTTGGGGAATTCAGCCATTGTTTTTAGTGACGTCTGGTCTGAGGCAGTGTCTATATGGCTGCAGGAGTTGAGTGGCATGTTTACATTTTGGTACTCACTTGTGTTATTTCATGTGTGTAACAAGGTGTGGGTATGTCATGCATGTACAGTAGGCGCAATTGATATATTCCCAGCTGGCGGAACGTATATAAAAACGGTGCTTAATAAAATGCCCCTACCATGGTGCTAATTCTTGAGAGATCTAGCTACTATTTTACTTGGCAACTCAGTGATGTCTTAGCTCCAGTCTCTGCTCACCAGAATGTGCTCAGTGTGGCTCGTGCCTTGGTAAGAAGAGGGTTTTTCAACCCTATGGTTCTTTCTCCCGCCACTTTTTTTGTGAGGCACACTTACTTCCAAGCGCTCTACTGTTAACCATGCCAAAGAAAAAGCAGCTCACAAAGGCTCAGATATCATACATGACCTCTAAAAGGAGAGAAAGGCTAATCTGTGTATCGCTGAGAATATTGGAATTTCATTCTGTACAGCTGTTATGGACTAAGAAAATACATACATGATGTGGGGCCCGGTCCCCTCCCGACCTATAAGAAAATGCTGCTTTCTAACAAGACCCTGAATGTCATCAAAAGGCAGGTGCAGTCCAACCAGACCCTTACAGCAAGAGAATTAAAGCAGAAAAACACAAGATACTCGGTGATGTGGCTATACTCACACTTCAAGATTACTTGCATAAACAGCTCAATTACCGCAGATATCGTGCTGTTCCCAAATCCTGGGTAACAAAGCGCTATAGACAGGCAAGGGTCAACTTTGCTTGTCAGTACTGACATTGGACTTTGGAGGAGTGAAGGAAAGTACTCTGGAGAGACAAGAGTACTTTCACTGTGAGGGATGGTGCCAGGTATTATGTGTACCATAAATGTGGCGGCTACCCTCTGGACCCGCTGTTCTTAGTCTTCCTCCCAAAGAACATAGAATGAATTAGCACAACTACTTGGACCTGCTGATAGACCACCTTAACCCGTCGATGGAGGCCTACCAAGCAGATTTTTTTATGCAGGTTGGGGCATCATTGTCACAAAGCCAAACTAGTGACTGATGCTCTTGATTTTGGGGGCATTCGCTACTTCAAACCCTGGCCTGGCAATGCCCCCTGTCCTCAACCCCATAGAAAACCTCTGAGGAAAGATCAAGTCTGGGTTGCAGAACTATGATATCTCCTCAGTAACGAAGCTCACGTATGCCATCCAGCAGCTGTGGCACTCCATTCCTCAGACATACCTCCAGACTGTAGCAGACTCTCTTCCAAAGTGACTGAAGCTTGTTAGAAATGCCAAAGGATATCCAATAAAGTATTAGAAAAAAAGAAGTGTTTTCTGTGTTCCTTGTGCCTTCTATTGTACCACGCCTATTGTATAGTTAAAGAGGGTGGGTGAAAAAGGAAACTTGGGTACTCTGTTTGTGAAGTTTCTGGTACTTGATGATTGACCAGAAAATGTTACCCATCTGCCAGATAAGTATTTGGTCAGCTATCTTTTTATATTGTGGATGTTTGTGTGGTTGTGTTGGGTGGGGTGGCATCAAAGGCTTTTCCTAGTTCTTTGATATATTGTCAGCACCTTTGGCTTGGGAGTTTTTGAGAGATTTGTTGGCAAATTGGGGAGCTTTGTCTTTGGTTGTACATTTTTTTTTGTCTATGGATTTGTCTGTTTGTGAGTGTGTCGGTAGGAAGATGGGGTTTAAGTTGCGTTTCATCAGTATGTTGGTGTTGTTTTGACATTGAGCCACAAATGGTTCTATGATCTTTAGTTTGTGTCAAAACACAATACTACCTAACCCCCCTCCCCCTATTGAATACCTCTCCTTGGTGCCTTTGAGCTTGCCATAATTGTCAGTGTGATCTTTATAGGGATCTCATCCTTGATGCAAGGAATGGATGGTGCAACTTGCTAGTCATTATTAACCTTTCACTTTTTTGTATCCAATCTTGTAGAACTTTTAATGTAATAGTTGCATAGTAAGATAAATTGGAGGTAAATTTTATTTTAATTCTCCAGATGCAAGGTTTTATTGGTCTCGTGACTTCTTTCCAAATTTTGTGGACGAGGACAAACGAACACTGGTGTCATTTGATGGAAATCTCTACTTCTCTTACTTGGACAATATTGATGAAGGACGGTACAGTTGTACTGTACAAAGTACCGTGTCTGATATTGGCCGACATGGACCATTCTTTAACCTTAGGGTCTTTCCCCATCGTAAGTATTGGATGATGCTTAAAAAACAATAGGTGTTGATCTTTATTATCTTAAAGTGACAGTTTCTTGCCCATCTCATGAATTTTCTGTTTTAAATTTATTTCTTCTAACTTTTTGTTGACTATTCTCTGATATGTGAAAACCTCTTTTTGCAGCCAACTTCCAGCAGCTGAAGTTTGCCAACAATTTTCCTAAAGCATTTCCAGATTCACCCATCCGGGGCGATGATGTCCGCCTCGAGTGCATTGCCTTTGGATAGTAAGTAATATGGACTAATGTTGGGGTCTACTTTGAGTCTTGTTTCCCAAACTTATATTTGGGTGTCATCACTTCTTTTTGAATCTTATTTCTCTGGACATGTGCAAATATTGTCCTTTGCACAGGTCTTGTCCATAAAGATAGTTTATTATAGTCTATACCTGTCTCAGTACCACAAGGGGCAGGCTCGCTACACACATATCTCAAGTCCTTTGGAGAAACTCCTGCACACTTGACTGACTGGTGTGATTGAGTTCTTGGAGGTGGCAGGCCAACTCCATACCATTTAATTTGTTGTCTGTCGCTCCGACACCTGAGTGTGCTTTGGGGGAGGGGGTCCATTTTGGGGGTTGTTTTTTAAGTTTCTGTAATTTCAGGGGCTTCCACAAGGGGAATTAAAATTATTTTTAAAAATCTTATAGTGGTTGCTGAGAAGTCCTGGATTCTCAAGATTGGGAATATTTGCTTCTTGAAAAAGTTGATGCGCTCAACCTTATTTGACTCACCAAAAATAGTTACCACCTCAATGTATGGACACCAAACGCATTTGTGGGATTAGTATACTGAGAGTGAACTCCAAACTTTAATAATGATGTTCTTCAGTATTTCTCTCCTAGATCTGCACATGAATTAAGTGACTGGGGACAATAATTAGTACTCTGCACATCCCTTTCCAGTCCTGTGCCTTCTTACAACTGGACGCGCCGCAATGGCCCCCTCCCAAGAGAAGCTCAGCTCAAGAATTACAACCGTGTCCTCATTTTGCCACAGATCGAACCGGCTGATGTTGGGGATTACGTTTGTCGGGCTCAGAACGATCGAATGTCGATCGACGCCTCTGTTTCGCTCAGCATCCAAGGTAAAGACCTCTTTGGGCCTCCTAACTATATTCTCCTTTCCACAAGCCCCGATCCCTCCCCCATCAAATGGACTGGTTGGTATTTATGGGGTAACACTCCTTCCCACTTACCGGATCACAGCCTAGTCAGTGATTATACACTGGCTATTTCCCTGCTGAAGAAAGGGTCGGTCTTGTGATAGCTTGTGCTGTCTGACTGAGAACAATCCTGCTAATTGACTATTGTCCCCTAACCTCCCAGGGTGCACCACTGACGTTATCAGTAGTTGGGTCGTCATAGCACACTTTTCTTTCTTTTGAATTTTATGTGCAATGGCAAGGAGAGATCGGTAAAGAAAGTGGTGAAGGTAGAGCAAGTGAAAATGGAGCACTAAACTATGTATGCTATTTTAAATTTAATCTATTTTGCCATTCTCTAGTTTTGAAGTATTCCAATGCCTAGTTTTTGGCAATATAGTTAAACTGAATTGTTGGATTAGAGCACACTGGATGAGATGCCTTTGCACATAGCCCTAATTGCTATTAATACCTAATTTTGCATTATTCCTACTCTATTGCTTAATCCTAAATTCCCTTTTTCCAGCAACCCCCCGATTCACTATCCCACTTCATGATTTGTTCATCTCTGAGGGGGAGGATGTGATGTTGGAGTGTGAGGCATTTGCTATCCCCGATGTAACATACACTTGGCTGAAGGATTCTAAAGAGATGACCGAGAGTGACATGAAGCGTTACAATGTGACAGTGAGTCCCACTATTTATTGACTAGGTTTAGGTTTTCTATTGATAGCATGTTGATTTTAACTTGTCCCGGGGAGAGTAAGTTTTCTACCTCTCTTCTGGGTATTGTAACTTCCGCATATTTTCCTCCCCTCTAACTACACCACTCGGCGGTCCTGCCCTCGTTGAGGCCCCCAAATGGGCGCCCTAAAATTCAAACAAAACTTTTGTAAACTATATGTCGGAGATACTGTCGGTTTTCGCTTTATTTTTTGACAAAATACTAGCCCTGCAAAGGGAAAGGAGACTAACTCTTTTGCACGATTGCGAGAGACTACAGCTAGGACACATTTGCCACTGTCTTCATTGGTCTTTGCCATCAGGACCTAGCCCCCACTCGTTGCCTTTTTTACAAAATATTCTTTGAGCACTACATCTCTAAGTTACCCACGAATTCATACGATGGGTATTACAAGATGAATTAACCAAACTATTCCAATGAACAGAGAAATGGCAAGTGTAGTGTACTTAGTATAGGTAGGTGTATTACACTGAATAATTATCAATTAAATGGGAGAGTTTTAGGAAGGTCAGAATGCGAAAGAGACTTGGGTGTCCTCATAAGTTCTAACCTCCAGCCTAGAAATTAGGCAGTGCTAGGAATAGAGCTAATAGGGTATTAGGGTTTATTGTGAGGAGCATGAGAAATTGGAGTGTTGTTGTCATTCTGAAACTGTACCTGGCATTTAGGCCTCTTCATGAATATGCTATGCAATTTTGGTCACCTAATTATGGAATGGATATTGGTTTGCTTGACTGTGAAAAGAAGGATGATTAAGATGATTCATGGGTTAAGGAGCTTGCTTACCTAACATCAAAGATTTAGGAGATTAAATCTACATACGTTAGAAAGGAGAAGACCCCATAAGGGGCACGCGATTTGCTTTCCTGGTAGCTGTGCTGATGAGATTCAATTTCCTGTCCGGCCCCAGCTTACCCTCTTCTTTCCGACAACCTGCTTCCACACTTTCCCTGCCATCACTCCCGCAACTTTCTCTGGTCGTCCTCTAATTACACAGGATAGACAACAACCGGCCTCCTCTCACTCAACCATCCCGGATCAGGGTTGAGGGTGGTGGGGTTTTAACAACCTGCCTCATCCCCACCTTCACCTTCCTCACATACCCTTTCTAGTTCCTTTCACAGTATCAATTTTACTCCAAGCCCAAGGTGGAGTCGCCATGCCAAAGGGCTGCCTGGCCACTGGGCGGGAGGAGTTGTCCCAAGTGGCGGCCTCTGGTCTGCCAGCCCTCGTCGAGCGTGCCACTGCCTGGGGGTGATGATCATTTGTGGCCTGTGATACTAATAGGGTTTCCCATTCCCATATATGAAAATTCCGAACTTAATACTTTCCCTCTACCATCGTCGGATCTTCCCTCGGGCAGCTCCCCAACAGAAAAGGAACCTCCCCCCCTCCCTCCTGTGCTTTCTCAGGGGACCCTCCAAACCTCTGACTGGAGAGGAAACTTAATCCTCTCATAAGCCTATGGGTGCAGGGACTCCACCTTAGCCCCTGCGACTCCTTACCACCATTAGTCCCCCCCCTTTATTTTCACAGGGGACTGCCAAGAAAACACGCCAGTAGCTCGATAGGGCCAACAACCTTAGTGGGGCACAGGATGACAGGGGCCGTCAGCCCCTGCCCTCTAAAGTACCGCTAGCGTGCATATGGAGTTTACATGGGGTCACTTTACACCCCTCTCTTTCCTGAGGGATGCTCTTTCGCCGGTCCAAGACAGAACAAAAGGTACTTGAAGGGGATCCGTGATGTCTTGAGGGGGGTGGCAACATGGAGGCCCCCACTCAGATGGACATGGCCCCTGAGGTTACCCAGCCCCAGATGTTAAGATCATCCATGGGGTCGAACCCCGGTTCGCTGCCAAGCACATAACCTGAATCTGCGCCTGTGAAAGCTTCTCTTACAGGGCTCGGGCCCCCATGGCCTTATAAGAGAGGAGGGATCTCCTAGCCCGGCTGGTGACCCTGTGACAACCAGGACCTTCTCCATTTCAGAGAAGGATCTGCCTGAGGCTTGTCCATCTGGCCTAGGGGCTCCTACTGGTGGAGGAGAGAAGCGAGATCATTCCCCACCCTCCTCTCCTAAAAAGAAAAACAGGAAAAAGACAAAAAAGACTCGGAATTCGTCTTCCTCCCCAGGAGCCACAAGGACAGACGAGTCCGCTGCCGTTTCAGTTAGCCACCAAGCCAAGATCGTCATATCCGATTACGGTGCTCCACCATGTGGGGAGTCCCAGAGTAAAACCAAAATTGCAAGTGCGCAGAGCCAAGCCTCGATTATGTCGGAGCCTCTCATTCGGAGATTACCTGTCGTTTTCGAGTTCACTTGCTTCAAACGCTTTCTGTTTATTCACTCCACTGATAGCAGCATCTTTGGCCAAGGGCAACATGATCAATCAAAGGAGAGCACTAGCTAGTGTGGTTGGTAGGGAGCCGAAGGTTACCCGTTTCTCGGAAGAGAGCCTTCTCGTGAACACCTCGAATCCCTCCGAGGCTGCCATGATTAGTGCCCTTCAGACACTTGATGGCACGCCGGTGAGTGTGCCGCTGCACGCTTCCATGAACCTTGTTTATGCGAGGGAACTCGTGGACCTCTCCATAGATGACATCACCTTAGAGCTGGCTGACTATGGAGTGGTCAAGGTCGAACGTGTGATGAGAAAACGGAGGGGCCTTGAGACCCACACCTACCCTCTTTGTCACTTTCGTCCGTGACAAGCTCCCTGAGTCAGTGCATGCCAGTTGGTATCGCTACTGCATGAAGACATTTGTGCAACTGCTGCTAACGCTTCGGCCATACGAATCGCTCCTGTAGTCGTGCAAAGTCGGGGGTTACCTAAAGTCTGTGTAAGTTGCTCCAAGGCTGCACACATTAAGTCTTGATCCTGTCATGCCCGGCGCTGACTGGGACGTTTTATGTCTCAATGTGAAAAAAGCCACCCTCTGTTGCTGGCCTCTTCAGACCTACGAGCATGGTCGTTTCCACACCGATTCGGAACCCTTCTGTGGTTTCTACCCACCCCGGGTGCTCCCCGGCTAAAACCACGGCTCCCTTTCCCTAGCGTGACCGTTTCCCGTAAGGCTAAACAGCCGCACGCCTCCACCGAGTCGTTAGACTCAAAGGAGGCAACACCCATGACGTTGGTCGTGAGGCCATTTTCCGTGTTTCCTAAAGCTGCTCCCCGAAAGGAGGAGAACACTGGAGAATATTCGGCTCCTACGCCCACACCGAGGTGCTAGGCTGGGTGACTCGAAGGCGATGGATCCTGCAAAGGAAGGAGCCCCGCCTGCCTAAAAGGTTTCGAGACGGAGGGAGGAAAAGACTTGCATGGCGAGTCAACCTTCCCTGACAAATCCTCATAGGCGACAGCGCCTTCAGTGCATTATCTGGCCAACAGCGCCTGGAGTCCTGCCTCTGAGAACCATACGGCCATTTCCGTGAGTGTCTTCTCTTTCAAGAGGGCCACCACATCTCCTCCAAGCTAGGCCAGGAGGGCATATTTCTTCAATAGAATTGCCACGGACTCCGGGCCAACTGCGAGGAGCTGCGGGGGTTCGTCTCGTCCTGTTTTCCGTTAGCTATCTTTTTGCAGGAGACCATGCTGGGCGCGTGCCCCCTGCCCACCCTCCCGGGATATAAGGCTTTTGTGATCCCACCACCACACGATGGGGGCCCGGCAGGAGGATGCGCGATTTACACCCGACATGATGTCTCCGTTCTTCTCTTTCTTTATATACCTCTGTTCAGGCAGTAGCTGTGCAGCTGCACTTGGATAGGTATACTGTTATTTTTGCGTACATTCAACTGTTAGCCAACTTCGATGCGGGGGACTTGCACTGGGTCGTGGTCTTTTCTCGTTCTTTGGGATTTGAACGATAGAACTACTCAATTAATCCCAGGGGTGGTCAAGTCCTTGCCGACCTGATCGACGAGCTGGAGATAGGTGTCCTAAACGTGGATGAGTTTACGCATCACTGACCGAGAACTTCTTCATTTTCCTGTCTTGATCTATCTTTGTGCACTCCGGATTCACAGCCTGATTTTGAGTGGTGGGTAGTCGATGACCTCAATGGTAGGGATCACTTCCCATTTTAATATCACTTTCTGGGCCGCTACCGCCTGAGAGCCCGTCCCGGTGGTGCTTGGTGCATTCTGGCGGTCCGCATTTCAGGAAATGATTGATTTCTCCGTCTCATTCGATGAGTTTAGGTCGGTGGCTGAGGCCGTTGAGTTCTTTCCCGGCAACCTCATCGCCGTGGTCCTAACTACTATTCCTAGAATGTCTGTCCATTTTGAAGCTGACCGCTTCCGTGGTGGTCAGGTGAGTGGGCTTGGCAAAAAAGATGGAATATGGTCGAGGGGAACCTAAAGTTACGTGCCATTGCGCCTCTAATGTTCCCATGGACCTACCTTCCCAATGCCGCGACGGCTTCAGGTCGCTTTATGTCCTCTCGGAATTGGACACACTCGCGGGACGCACCGCCATTTGATGGAGCGCTCGCCTGCGACGACTGAGTTGTCCCATAGACTTTGGCACATTCTTGTTTAATGTCCCAGTCTGGGTTGGGTCGCTACCGCTTGTCCCTTCTCTCGAGACTGATTCGTGCACACCGACTTGCTGACTATGCGACTTTTTGGAGGAGGCTGACTTTATTTTACCGTTTGTTGAGGGTCGCATACTCATGCGCAGGGGGTAGGCTGGAGCACGCTTCCTTCTTGTTAGCTTTTTGCTTTGTTAGTTTTTAGTCTATGATTTTTTTTTTTCCCTTATTTTTTTTGTTAATATAGCCTAGTCGTTGGCTGTAGTGAGTATGGCGACTTATGCCCAAGTAGGCAGTCGCCAGATGGGCTCCTAAAATTTTGTACAAAAATAAACAGGAAGACCCCTCTAGCAGAGGTGTGGAAGCGATTTGGGGTACATTCTCGCAGGCCCCCCCTTCCCATTCTCAAGGTGAATGGGACCGCATCTCGGACCCCACGTCCGTGGCGGAGTCTTTCGCGACCGTTTTCTCTAGCCGAGATGCTGCTCTCACAGCATTCAACGCGCGTCGTTATGTTGCGGAAAGCCGCCGGCTGGACTTTACCTCGCGATGCGGAGAAACCTTCAATTACAGGTTTACATTGAGTGAGTTAAGATCCGCTCTTGCTTCTTGCGCGGACACCGCCCTTGGTCCGGATGATGTC
This sequence comes from Ceratothoa steindachneri, assembly GCA_963969495.1. Classification (NCBI taxonomy): domain Eukaryota; kingdom Metazoa; phylum Arthropoda; class Malacostraca; order Isopoda; family Cymothoidae; genus Ceratothoa; species Ceratothoa steindachneri. Next base: position 49,978,918 of record OZ018321.1, on the reverse strand, counting down.
CATGTTCGCCTTGAAGTAGTGGACTCTCACTGTTTCCTTAGTCTTGTATTTGACCAATTGCTCACCTGGGAGGCTCACATTCGCAACCTTAGGGTCTCTTGTATCCGCGCTCTGGATATTCTTCGTTCCGTGATGTTCAGCTCCTGGGGCGCTGATTAGTGCTACTGCATTACTTTTTTATTGATCCTTTGTTTATTCGAAGTTCGATTGCATATGTGAGTTTTATGCATTTGCAGCTGAGCGTGTATTGCCGAATGTGGACTCGATCCACCAGACCAGCCTTCACCTGGCAACCGGTGCCCTCCGAACCTCCCCTCATTTATAGCCTACTTGTCGATCGTGGTGAGATTTCACTCACTCTGTGCCATGCACAGTTCATTATTTGCCTCTATGCGTCAACCCGGCTCCTCCCTCAGTTACCAACAGCTTTCACTGATTCCACAGTTGATCTCGACGGTGCATATGCCCCCGAGAGACGCCAGCCATACCCTTAGCCATTATAGTTTAGAGCTAGTAAACTCCTTTGAAAGCTCGCTATAGTTCTCGGGCCGGTGGCGCCCTTGGTTCTTCTGCCCATGACCCCACCCACGGATGTCGAGATTATGTTCTGCCAAGTTCCTGGCCATATAGGAATGAGAGCGCCAAAGAGTCTGCGAGGACTTGGCGACCAGACACCGCGCTTCGCTCTTCCTCACACCGATTACACAGCAGGAATACAGGCTGTTTGTCAAGAAGTCAAGAAGATGGGAGATGGTCGAGAACTTAAACTTGTGTGCCAGTGCACCACTACTGTTCCATGGAGCTACCCCCCAATTCCGCAATGGCTTCAGGCTGCTTTCTGTTGTCTTTGAATTTAACACACTCACGGAGCATACCGCCATTTGATGGAGCTATAGCCTGCACCTTATTGCGATGACTGCTTTGTCCCCCAGACTGTTCAGCACATTCTTGTTGAATGTCGCAGTCTGGGTGATTTGTACGCAAGTGCCCCGTTTGGTCGCTACCACTTGTCCCTTCTACTCTGGACTGGTTCATGCACACAGACTTTCAGAATATACGACTTCTTGGAGGAGGCTGATCACTTAATTTTACTGTATTGTAGGTTGCGTGTTCTCCCACCGGGGGAAGGCGGGCCTACCCCCAACCTCTGAACGTGTTTCCTTCTTGCCTTTTTGCTTTTTTATTGTTTTTTACTGTACTCGCTGTGGTGAGTACGGTAACTTTTGCCCTAGTAGGCAGTCGGCATTCAGCAGTTGGGCTTTAAAAAAAAAAATAGAAAGAAGAGTTTGATGGGACTTGATTGAGGACTTCAAGTGGGTAAAAGGTTATAATAGACATAGATGAGGTTCTTCTTTTTAGTGCCCGTAAGGGGCGCGGCGATTTGCCATCCTGGCCGCCGTGCTGACGGGACTCAGCACCTCGCCCGACCCCAGCTTCGCCTCTTCTCCTTCCTTCAAAACACTTGTTTCCTCACCTTTCATACAACCTCTCCCACACCTTTCTGTTGTCAGCCTCTAATTTCACAGGGTAGATGCTGACCTTCTTCTCAAGCCAACCGTCCCGGATCGGGGCTGAGGGGGGAGGGGGCAATGTTCCCCAACCCCTGAGCTCTGGTTCAGGATGGGGTTTTTTAACAACCTGCTTCATCCCCACCCATACCTTCCTCACATCCATTTTTCTCTCCTCTTCACAATCTATCTTTTTTACGCCATGTCCAAGGTGGAGCCGCCATGCCGATGGACTGCCAGGCCACCAGGTGGGAGGGGTGGTCCCAAATGGCGGCGCCTGGCTCTGCCGGGCCTGTAAGCACCTCTTGCATTGCGGGCTACTGCGAAAGGTGATGCGCGATTGCTTCCCCTGTAAAAAAAAGAGGGTCACCATGCCCATGAATGACAAAATTAAAAAAAATAAAAATCTCTCCCCAATACCCCTTGCTCATCAATGGAGCTGCCCTCGAGCAGCTCCACGGAAAAAAATGGAGGTCCCTCCCCCTGTGCTTGCACAGGGGACACTCCATATTTCTTTAACCGGAGAGGAGGCTTACTCCTCTCCTACACCTACGGGTGTAGGGGACTCCCCCTCACCCCCTTCTCTGGAGGTGCTTTCGGGCACCTCCCTGCTTCCAGCGGCATTCCCTCCTTTTCTTTCCAAGGGGACTGCCAAGAAAGCCAGCAGGCAGCCCATAGTGAACCGCAACCCATCAAAGCGGCTCGGTAGGGCAAACCTTCTTAGGGGGGAGAGGGAAGCCAGGCCCCTTCGGTCGCTTCGCTTAAAAGACCTGCTGGCAAGAATTTTAAACCTTGCCGGGGTCAAGGCCTGTGCCTCCCCACACAAGACTGGTGACACTGCCAAGGGGACCTGCGATGTCCAGGGAGGGGATGGCCAACTAGAGGCCCCTCCTGTGATAGACATGGTCCTTGAGGAAACCCAGCCTCAGGCGGTAGGGCCTTCCATAGGGGGCAATCCGGGCTTGGTGCCAAGCACCGAACCCGAATCCGCCCCAATGCAATGTTCTCCTCAAATGGCTGAGGGCTTTGAGGCAGTACAAGGAGGGTAGGGATCTCCTCCAACCGGTGCCCCTGCAACCATCAGGACCTTCTCCATTTCGGAGAAGGACCTGGCTGAGGCCTGTTTATCTGGCCTAGGGGCTCCTATCGGCGGAGGTGAGAAGCGGGTTCATTCCCTGCCCTCCTCTCCAAAAAAGAAAAAGACTAGGAAGACTCGGGGCTCCTCTCAACCGCGGGGGCTGCGGGGATGGATGGGTCTGCTGCCACTTTGGCAAGCGACCAAGCCAAGATCGGCACATCCGGCCCCTCTGCATCCCCGGGTGCGGAGCCCCTGACTACGACAAGGACCAAAAGTGCACAGGGCGGAGCCTCGATGACATCAGGGCCCCTGATTCACAGGTTACCTGGCGTTTTTGAGCCCGCTGGCTTCAAACGCTTCCTTGTTATTCGCTCCACTGATGGCAGCATGTTGGCAAAGGGCAACATGATCCATCAGAGGAGAGGATTAGCTAGTGCAATTGGTAGAGAGCCGAAGGTGACCCGTTTCTCGGACGGGAGACTTCTGGTGAATGCGGCGAATCCCGCCGAGGCGGCCAAGATAAGTGCTCTTCGGACACTTGATGGCACCCCGGTGAGTGTGACCGACCATGGGGCGGTCAAGGTCGAATGTGTGATGAGAAAACAGGGAGTGGCCTCGAGACTCACCCCTACTCTTCGTCACGTTCGACTGTGAAAAGCTCCCTGAGTCAGTGTGTACCGGTTGGTACCGCTACCACGTGAAGGCATTCATGCCACTGCCGCGGCCGTGCTATTACTGTTACCGCTTCGTCCATACAAATCATTCTTTTAGACGTGCAAAGTCGGAGTCACCCGAAGTTTGTGTAAATTGCTCCAAGGCCGCACACGATAAGTCTAAATCGTGTGTGGCCAAGTGTGTCAATTGCCGAGAGCCGCACCCCGCTTCTTCGAAGCAATGTGGTGCATATCTCCTTGAGAAAGAAATCCTGGCCGTTCAGGCCCAGGATTGACTCTCATTCCGTGAAGCTATGGACTTGGTCCTGGCGCCGTCGGCTCTGCCTGGGACGTCATATGCTTCAATAGTTAGAAAGGCACCCTTTGCTCCTGGCCCATCCAGGCCAACGAGCACGATTGTTTCCGCGGCCATTCGGAGCCCTTCTGCGGGCTCTACTCAACCCGGGCGCTCCCCTGGTAAAGCTAGCAGCAAAAAGGGTTCACACCCAGCTACGGCTAAAACCATGGCTCCCCCCTCTTCCCCCAGCGTGACCGTTTCCCGTAAGGCGAAACGGTCACGTTAGACTCGCAGGAAGCAACACCCCTGAAGTTGGTGGCTAGGCCATCTTCCGGGGTTCCTAAAGCTGTCCCCCGAAAGGAGGACAGCAACAAAGGAGCTTGGGCTCCTTCGCCCACGCCTAGTGGTGGAGCGAGTGGCTCGGAGCGGTGGTTCCTCGAAAGAGGGCCCCCCCGCCTCCGAAGCCGCAACGCCCGCCTAAGGTTTCGAGGCGGAGGGAGGAAAAGACTAGCATGGCGAGCCCAACCTCCCCAAATAAGTCATCGAATGCGACAGCGCCTTCAGCGCCAGGGGTTCTGCCTCCGGGAAGCGTACGGCCATTCCCGTGAGTGTCTTCTGTTCGAGGAGGCCCCCCGCGTCTCCTCCGAGCTAGGCCTGGATGTCATATCCCTTCAATGGAATTGCCGTGGACTCCGGGTCAACTGGGAGTCGCTGCGGAGGCTCGTCTCGTCCCGTTCCCCGTTAGCTATTTTTTTGCAGGAGACCATGCTAGGCACGTGCCCCCTGCCCGCCCTCCCGGGGTATAAGGGTCTCGCGACCCCACCACCGCGGGATGGCCGGGCTGGGGGATGCGCGGCTTACACCCGGCATGATGTCTCCATTCTTCCTTTCTCTTTAGATACCTCCTTTCAGGCAGTGGCTGTGCAGCTGCACCTGGATAGGAGGTATACTATCATTTCTGCGTACATTCCACCGTCAGCTGACTTCGACGCGGGGAACTTCCGCTGCGTCATGGCACGGTTGCCGAGGCCCTTTCTCTTGCTTGGAGATCTGAACGGTAGGCATCCTCTCTGGGGAGATTACTCAATAAATCCCAGGGGACAAGTCCTTGCCAATCTGATCGAAGAGCTTGAGATGGGTGTCCTAAACGTGGATGAGTTTATGCATCACTGTCCGAGAACCGCTTCATTTTCTTGCCTTTATCTATCTTTGTGCTCTTCGGATGCACAGCCTGATTTTGATTGGGGGGTTGTCGATGACCTCCATGTTAGTGATCACTTTCCCATTCAATTATCATTTTCAGGGCAACTGCCGCCTGAGAGCCCACCTCGGTGGTGCTTGGCTTGGGCGTGGTGGCTTGCATTTCAGGAAATGACTGAATTCTCTATCTCAGTCGAGGAGTTTAGGTCGGTAGATGAGGCCGTTGAGTTCTCTGGCAACCTCATTGCCGCGCCGCGGGCCTGACTACTATTCGTAGAACGTCTGGCCGTTTTGCAAGCCGACCACTTCCATTGTGGTCGGCTGAGTGTGAGACGGCCCTCAAACAGAAGCGTTATGCCTACATGCGCTATAAGCGCCGCCCGAACGATTTCACTGTCGCTGAATTTCGTCGGGCTAGGGCTAGGTTCCGGTATATTTCGACGCACGCCCGCCGCTCTTGGCGGGCATACGTGTCTTCACTTAACGGGAAGACCCCTTTAGCTGAGGTGTGGATGCGAGTCAAAAGGATTCGAGGCAAGTTCTCGCAGGGCCCTCCTCCCATTCTCCAGGAGAATGGGACCGCAATCCCGGACCCCGCGTCCGTAGCAGAATCCTTCGTGACCGCTTTTTCCGCATTCTCTAGCCGGGATGCTGCTCCGCCAGCATTCAATGCACGTCGTGATGTCGCGGAAGGCCGCCGGCTGGACTTCACCTCCAGAGGCGGAGAACCCTTCAACAACAGGTTTACTGGGAGTGAGTTGCGCTCCACTCTTGCTTCGTGCGCGGACACAGCCCATGGTCCGGTGGTCCGGACGATGTCCCGTACGCCATGCCTCGACACCTGGGTGAGCGAGGTATGGCCTTTCTGTTAGATTTGTTCAACAGGATCTGGGTGGAGGTTCTTCTCCCAGACTCCTGGCGAATCGCTACTGTGCTCGCCTTTCGCAAGCCGGGGAGAGATCACTCTACTCCGACCGGTTTCCGCAGAATCTCTCTAAACTCTTGCGTGTGCAAGTTGATGGAGAAATTGGTAAATGTTAGATTAGCCTTTTTCCTGGACAGCGGAGGCCATCTGTCTTCCGCACAGTGCGGCTTCCGTAAGTTCCACTCCACGTCGGATGCTCAGCTGCGACTGGAAAATGCCGTCTGTGATGCTTTCCTTTGTAGACAGCACTACGCCACGGTCTTTTTCGATCTGGAGAAGGCCTATGATACCGCATGGCGATACGTTATCATGGAGACTCTCCACACGATGGGGTAGAGGGGACGCCTCCCAATGTTTATATCTGAATTTTTGCGAGATCGTCGATACGACCCAAAGGAGCAGGAAGAGGGTGTCCCGCAGGGAAGTGTCCTCAGTGTCGCACTCTTTGCCCTGAGCATCTATGGCATCACCTCGGTGCTGCCAGGAGATGTTCTCGCTACGCTCTACGTGGATGACCTTTCGATCTCTTTTGGCGCGGCCCAGATGCCAACTCGAGCGTCGACGCCAACAGCCATTGAACCGCGTCTCTCGCTATGCCGAAGCGCACAGGTTTCAGTTTTCTTTGGCCAAGACTAAGGTGGTGCATTTCTGCCGCCATCTACGGCTCCACCCCGACCCAGATTTGTTTCTTAATGGGGTGCGCCTGGATGTGGTTGCGTCACACCGTTTCCTTGGTCTTGTATTCGACCAACGCCTCACCTGGGAGGCTCATATTCGCAGCCTTAGGGTCTCTTGTACCCGCGCCATGGATATTCTCCGTTCCGTGACGTTCAGTGCTTGGGGCGCTGCCCTACTTTTTTATCGATCCTTTGTTCGTTCGAAGCTCGACTACGGATGAGAGTTTTATGCATCTGCAGTCGAGCGTTTATTGCGGAAGGTGGATTCGATCCACCACACCCGCCTTCGCCCTGCGACCGGTGCCTTCCGCACTTCCCCCATTGAGAGCCTGTTGTTCGATGCTGGGGAGATGCCACTCGCTCTGCGCCGCGTGCAGTGCATCACTCGCCTGTACGCGCGAGCCCGGCGCCTCCCTCAGTCGCCAACAGCTGTCACTGCATCCGCAGCTGATCTCGACGGTGCCTATGCCGCCGAGAGACCCCAGTCATACCCTAAGCCCTTTGAGTTTAGGGCCAGGAAACCCCTTGGAGAGCTAGATATAGTTCTTCGGCAGGTGGCACCCCTGGTTCTGACCAGGACGCCACCCTGGAGGGTACCACATTTGGCAATTTGTCGCCACGCCTCTGCTCCCAAAGCTTGTACTGCGCCAGGAGTATTGCGTTCGACCTTTTTGAAGCACACCTTGTGTCACGCTGGAACCATGTCAGTGTATATGGATGGCTCCTAAGTCCCAAGAGGGGGTCGGCTTTCACGCCGTATCCCCACTGTTTGAAGTCAGCGGGGCTCTGCCAGGTGCTGTGTCTGTCTTCACGGCCGAACTGGTGGCAATACACCACTCGGTACGGGAGATCTATAGCGACTCACAAAGCGCCCTGAGTGCTCTCCGGGCATTGGAATCTCCGCATCCCCTGGTTCGCGATATCCGTGACGCCACGGTTTTGGCGAGTCGGGTAGATGTCTGATGGGTTCCTGGACATGTAGGAATTGCGGGGAATGAGGGCGCCATAGAGTCCGCGAGGACTCTGCGACCGGACCAGCGTTTCGGTCTTCCTCACACCGACTACATGGCAGGAATACGGGCAGCTCTTCGGACTGCTTGGCAAAGAAGATGGGAGACGGTCGAAGGGAACTTAAAGTTGCGTGCTATTGCGCCACGACTGTTCCCATGGACCTATCCCCCAATGCCGCGGTGGCTTCAGGTTGCTTTCTGTCGTCTCCGAATCGGACACACTCGTGTGACGCATCGCTATTTGATGGAGCGCTCGCCTGCGCCCTATTGCAACGACTGCGTCGTCCCCCAGACTGTTCGGCACATTCTTTTTGAATGTTCCAGTCTGGGTGATTTCGCGCACGATACCTGTCCCGGTACCGGGATGGGCGGGGTCGCTACCGCCTGTCCCTTGTGCTTGGGATGAGTTCGTGCACATTGACTTGTGGACTTGTTAACTTTGGGGGGAAGGGCCTGGTCTTCTCCCCTTTATTTAAGAAGGTTCTTTTTTTTGTTATTGTTTTCTTTGTAGGTTGCATGCTCCTGCACCAGGGTGAGGGGGACCTCCCCGCTCTGCCGGAGATTGCTTCTTAATTGTTAAGTTTTTCCAATTTATATCATTGTCAAGTTTTCGTTTTTTTATTTTAAAGTAGCCTAGTTCTAGGCTGTCGTGTTTCCGGCGACTTATGCCCAAGTGGGCAGTTCCCAGATGGGCTTTATAAAAAAAATAAAAAATAATATCAAATCTTCTTTTTAATGAACATGATAGGACACCGCATAGCAATGATTTTAAGCTGGACAAGTTTAGGTATATGTAATAGGTAGAAATTGGTTTACAAATGGAATAGGCTCAGTAGTCATGTGATCGAAGTGTCTTTCCTGCAGAGTTTCAAGAATAGATATATAGATCAGGATGTTGGTGTGATTGAACTAGGTGATGGGAATAAGAACTGCCTCATAGGCTATTGATCAACCTAATGCAGACGGCTTGCATCCTTAAGCTGCTCAACGCACTTCAGGGCAAGTGCCCATTTCCCATATGAGGTATAGTTATGTTTAGTCTGCAAAGTCATGTATTTTTAATCCTCTATGAGAAATATCACCATCATTATTTCAGTTGTGCTCCATAAAAGGCGATGTCTCTGCGCTCATTTGTGATAAGGAATGGGAAAGCTGTGGTAGTAGCTCTTCCCCATTGAAATTTATCCTCTGATAAAATGACCTTGAATCCGGGTGTTGGACTTACCATTCCCTTTCTACCTTATGACAGCCTATTCTAGCTCACTCTCATTCTAAATCCATTCATCTCCAATTATTTCCATCTTTTGGCTTTGACATTGTGCTAATTTTTTTTTAGCATTCTACTAAGGTACTATCATTACAAACATCATTCCTATACCATACCACTTGAAATTCCCCTAAACGTGGTTCCAATTTCTAGTTTTTACTGGCTCCTTTATTGATTTATTTCTTTCTGTAAGCTTCCAATACAGCTGGCTCTAGCATCCCCTTGACTCACACGAACATCTACACTTGCTATTGCCAAGAACCAGACACAGTTCAACATATTTACAACATGGAATTTAAGTCCACTGATCTAAGGGACAGACTAGTCCAAGTGTCCTAAGTAGTCCCCATCCTAACTTCACCACATTATCTATGTCTTTTCTTCAAAAACTTTTAGGTTGAGATTCCCTGTTGCACTTATGTTGTAATAATGGAGTAATCATGTCCTCTCTTGTGGTAGGACTGTTAACCTCTTATTTTTTTCATATTCACTAAGGACAATGTGTTGCGAATCAAGGCTGTAATGAAGGATGATGAAGGGGTATTTCAGTGCAAAGCCACCAACCAGCTCTCCTCTTCATTCTCGTCGGCTGAGCTACGTGTCCTCAGTAAGTCCCTTGTGGTTTATTACTCAAATTTAATGTCCTACCATAGCCATGGCAATGCATTTGGTGGTTTTGTGGTAACTTGTCAACATTAATCTCTTCCAGAATGTCAATAAGTATACTTGTTCACTAGCACCTAGTTAAATACTGTCCAAGCTGTGTTTGTGGGTGAATGTCCCATTATGGAGAATCTTCTGGAAGAGGCTGGCCTCCTCCATTTTATTTGACTCTGTTATGGGGCACATGCTCCAGTGCTGGGGGATGGGGGGGGGGGACTTCTTCCTGAAGCCAGAGCGTGCTTCCTTCGCTTTGCTTTTTTTGTTTGGTATGTAGTTTTTAGTGCGAATTTTAAAGTACCCTAGTAGTGGGCTGAATTTTTAAATATAGCACTGTATACCCTTGGTAACAATCGCCAGATGGGCACCTTTTAAAAAGAATGTAATTTTTTATTTTGGCTTAATTGGAAAATGCAGTAATTCATTCATTCCACCTGTGGTGATTTTCTGGAGGAGGCAGTTCCTGCAGGCATTTTTATCAAATCAGGTCCTGAGGGAGGTGCTCTTCCCTCTGGCATCTGAGCATGCATTTTTGTTTTAGGTATTGTTTTTCCTGCTGGATTTTTATTTTTTTGTGCTTGTATATTTTAAATTAGCTTAAAGATAAGTTGTGCTTTTTCGGTAGCTGTTGAGGAATCTTTGAGGGAGAGCAGTTAAGGGACCTAAGCAGGGCTTGCATAGTCCATTACTGGGTGGTTTCTTTATTTTACCTGAATATTGTATGTGCAAGTGAGTGAGTTGAGGGCATTAAGTTTTTTGTTTGCGACATGCTGTTTGAATTTCATTGACATATGGAATAGCTGTGTTGTTTATTGCTAGCTGTGACTTATCTTGGTTTTCCCATTTATTAATAGTGTGCAGGGTTGCTCTGGATTTGTTTGTGGCTATTTTCAGTCTGTTAGTGGTGAACCAGTTGTGTGTATTGTATTGAGGTAGGGCTGGAACAGGTTTGTGCCTTGGCCTTTGTTTCCGTATATGCATGGTCCTCTGCATAGGAAGATCTGTATCTGGGATGTGATTGTCACGCATGGTGAGATTAAAGACGTGTACAATAGCGGCCCCTTGGGCGACACAGTTTGTGAAGTTTTCTTTGTTTGAACACGCCAGCTAATGTTACATGGGTGCCTCTACCCACCAGATAGTTTGCCAGCCATCTTTTTGTGTTGTTATGCCTGTTGGTGTTGTATATTTTGTTAGCGAGGGGTGCTATCGAAAGCTTTGAGGATTTGTTATCAGAAGTGTTCTTTGTGGTTGTGTTGATTGATGCTATGTAGATTCTTTGTCTAACTCTGTGAGAAGTGATTGTTGAGTGTAGTGGTCTGAAACCATGCTGTGTAAGGGCTGAGGGAATGTGTGGAGTGATGGAGTGAGTTGGTTTAATATGAGGTGCTCTTTGACTGGAGTGTGTACAGAGGGGAGTGATGGGATATGTGAGGAAGGTAGTAGTGTAGGGTGTTTGTTTGACCTAGGGATTGTGATGATTGTACCAGACTTCTAGATGTTGGTTATCTCGTTATGAGAGTAACTGTAGTTTTCAATGTTGGTGAGTACTTGTATTCCGTGATCTGATGTGTGTTACCAATTTTTTTCTGCTTTGTTTGTTTTGTTGTTGTTTTTAACATAGCCTAACTTTTATGCTGTTTGATTTCAGCATCTCGGCCCTTAGTGGTAGTTGCCACATGAACCCCCTCTTTAATTAAAAAAAAGTTGCTAATAACCTGAATCAGAGGCAGCTGAAAGCTTTAGGTTGTGGATGGTGTGATTCGTCTGGCGGCTTGTAAAAAGTGCATTGACTTGGTTCATATGAAAGATTTGTTTACGTCGGTTGACTTGTCTATCTTTAGTGTTAATGCTGCGTATGTTAAGGTTATCTGTAAGGTGTTTTAGGCGGTGGTGGTATTGGAAATGTGAGTAAGGGAAGGAATTGGTGTTTGATGTTGGAGAGGGAAATGGAGGGCATTAGGAGCAGGTCCATGTGCTTGAGTAGCGTTTGATTTTTTGGGAGGCAAGAGTTGCATTGAATTTAACCCTGTCTCTCGGCTCGAGATGATATGTCTAAAGCATATTGGTGTGTGTGATTGTGGTTGAGTCCAGGGTTGCTTGCAATGTTGTCTATGGCCAGTAGTTCCCAAAAGTGACTGCTGGACACTTATTTCTCGGAGTATAAAAGGCGTCTCCTTGTGCTGAGGAATGTGATACTTTGCAGGGGTAGCAAAAACCTCCTGTGCCCTGTGTGCCGGTCAAATGGTTCTTCGCCGGTTTGGCCCCTTAGTTTCGCCGGGAAGGTGGGGGGTGACATGACACAGATGCCGCCACTAGTGGGAACAAAAGTTCCCACTTTTTTTATTTGAGGGTTGGTTAGTTGTTTATATTTAAGTCGTGATAATCTTTTCCTATTTTTTTTCATCAGAATTGGCACCCACATTCCAAAAGCGTCCTCTTGAGCCCGAGATTTATGCAGCAATTGGTACCAATATCACGATCAGATGCCGACCTGAAGCTGCTCCTGCGCCCCTGTTCGAGTGGCGCAAGAATGGTCTTAAGATCGGACGAGGTAGGGGATGCTGATGGAAGTTTGATAGCACATTGGCGGATATTTCACCGTAAATAAGTCCCATTATTACATGTCTCTGTATTTTCAGGTGGTCGACTCGATATTCTTCGCAACGGCGACCTCCTTATCACGATGGTGACCAGGGACGACCGGGGTGTCTATCACTGTACTGCCACCAACATATATGGCACTGATCACAGCTCTGGGCAGCTTTTCGTTCTCGGTACGATTTGGCTGTTTTGGTTTTCCAATTCTTTGTCTATGGCTACGGCTACTCTGATGAAACCCTTGGCATTCTTGAAAAGTGGCTGTATTGTCATGTTTAATGCTAGATAGTTTTGGACGGGGTTCTCCAAGATATCTAACACTAGTTTTGTCTCGGTTCTGCTTGTGGCGGAAATTTTTTTAATGTGTTTAACTGTGTCTAACTCGTGGTGATAGGGGGAATAGATATGTGTATCAATCAGGCAGGAGTGCACCGGAGACTTGGTAGGGCGACCCATTTTTCGTGGTAAGGATATTTCTTCTGGGTTGATATCTGGGGGAATGTTGTTCAGAGGGCGATTTGGCCCGATAGATAGCATTTCATGCTGTTATGTGTATAGATTGTTTTGTGAGTATTGGCAGCCTTGCTACATAGGGGGGTGGCACTCTCGGTATAGATTGTTCTTAGATTTTGTGTATGTTTTGTTGGAGGGGGGGGTTTGCTACTTTGGAGAAATTGAGTTTTTTGGAAGCCAAGATAGTGAAGGTGGTGTATCGGGTTCTTGCAAGTCCACCCTGTTAAACTGAGTGCTTTGTTTTGTCTTTTGTGTAGGTTGCATTGTGGGTAGATGCAGGATTAGGTACTCAGGCTGTAGAGGCGGGCATATGGTTGATGACTTTCTTGGATTGCCTGAATGGAGTTCTTGAGACTGCTTGGAGTGTTTTCATTTGTGTTGTGTTCCTTATTTCCTGTCTGAGATTTAGTCCTGTACCCTGTGAAGCGTCGAGCACTGTATCTATTCTATTTACAGTGGGTGTGATGTTCGTTTTACTCCCATTTGTTGGTTGTGAATAGAGTGACAGGGTTTCGAAGGTGAAACGATTATTTGGTTCTTTTGCAGCCAGTTTTCGACTCTTGCGATTTAATTACGAGCTGCGTGGTTGTGCTTTGTGTGAGAATGGTGGTCATCGGCAGAGATGTAGATAGCGATGCTGAGATTACAAGGAGGAGAGTCATGGAGGAAAAGGGCCATGGAAAGCGAGGCCCCTTCTGGGAACCCATTGTGTCTGTGATGTACTTGTAATAGCTTGCTATGGTGTATTACTTGCCCTTGTGAGGAAATGGACAAGCCATTTTTGGAGTTGTGGTGCTTAACATTTGTTGATGTGTCCCAGATGAGCTCTACTTCACGACTCGTTTGCCGCAAGAGGAGTTGGTGTCTGTCGGCGACACTTTGAAGCTGCCATGCAATGCTCAAGCGGATGAGATCCTGGATCTTGCCTATGTGTGGACACACAATGAACTCCGGATTCATGTCGACTTGTTTCAGTCAGTGGAGGACGCTAGCAGCACAATAACGGTAGATCCTTTTTTTAATTCTTCCATTCACACCCTTTCAATGAAGGGAGTCTTCACCCAAAGCAATATTTCTAATGACATCTAAATTTGTACCCTTAGTTTCATTTTTGCGGTCCTGATTATTCGAGTGACTATTCTTTAGGCCCCCTGCAAAGGGGTAACCCCATTTAGACTTAACCTGTCACCTGGAGGAGCGGCACACCCTCCCGAACCCCATTGCGCCCTGTAGCCGAAATCTAGTTGAAACTACCTGGGCTTTATTCCCTTACTTGTCGCCGGTGGAGTGTATTTAGCACACTTGCTTTCTTCCTACCCCGCTTCCCTCTATCTACCCCATCTTTCTTTTCTACTACTATTGGTCAGGTGTACTGTGTAAATCGTGCTGCAGATGTCATCTGCAGGATTTCAGTTCTCCCAGCCTCATTGCCTGTAGGAGGATATACTGCTATATATCTTACATATTTTTATTTCTTTCAGCTTTACCACTTTCTTTGCAAACTTTCTGCAGGAGACGCCCTCGTTGGTTTTTGCTTGAAATTTTAAGTGGAGAAAATTTCCCTAGTTGTTTTGTCTGGTGTACCACCAACTTCATTCCCCCTTTCTGCTCCCACTACCAGACTTCCCAATCATATCCTCCATCACTCAAGATTGCCATTTATTTAAGTAAATCCTACACTGGCACTTTGCCCTCATATCTTCCCCTTCACTTTCCAGAACTACGTCACCGACTTCTACTCGAGACGCCAATCGAATGTAAGTTTTGTCGTTCTGTTTCTGGGCTTGGTAGTGGTGTTTGTTAGACACAATAGTAGATGCGGTGGTTGTGATTGATTTGATCTTCTTCACACGCAGGACGGCCTCGCCTTGGAAAGTATTGAGAGGGCTCAAGATGCTCTTGGCTACATTGCTGTCCGAGAACCTAACTATCAAAGGGTGAGTATCTTAATAGACGCTGCCCAGTAATTCGTTTCTGGACGGTGTCAATGATGCGAGAGTGAGAGTAGAAGTTAGTGCCTGCCTCGAGGTAGGTTGAAGCCGGTAAGGCTCTTGGCCTGAACCAAGGACATTGATAATTATTAATATTGTAAAAGAGATAGAGCTGCCTACCCTTCGTCTCTTGACAACTTCATGTATGGCACCTGTGGTGGCCCATTTTACCTTCTGCAACTATCAGCTTTTGCCCCTACAAGGTGGTTGCTGATCTAGCCTAGATAACTATATTGCAGCTGACATCTGGAAGATTCCATGCCCTCCAAGCTCACGCCGTGATTGGATCTGCAGCTATTTATCTGCCACACATTTTTACTCCCGTGCCCAACTCCAAGTCCTCTGAGTTTCATTCTGCTGTTCCAGAGCCATGATCTGCTTGCAACCGGAGGTCATGGACAGAATGGTGTCCTTGCACCTCGCCCTTTTCGGCAGCAGCCACTAGAGAGCGCTAATAACCCCCAACAAAACCTCTCCTTGCTGAATCCCGTTCCCTTTTCCCTACCTGCCAGGCTAGCTTCCGCCACTTCTGCGATGCTCCCGAGCCCGTTCATCCCGCTAGGCACGATCTAAGGGAGGCATTCTCGAGCTGGCTGTATTCGCAAAGCCTATGCCACTACGCGCCACTCCTCAACTATCTCTAGTTTGCATCCCTCGGCACTTCATGGTGTCCTACCCACCTTCATTTCCCAGTTCATATGCGATCATTTCTCCAGTTCCATTTAGGTTCCTCCTCCTCCTCCTCTTCTACTCACAGGAAGAGGGCGCTTCTCATGGCTGGGTCCCAAGCGTCCTCCTCCTTTGAAATAAACGTGGCCATCTACTCTCTTCTCCGTCCCCTCAGCAGCAGCACCGATTACATGGCAGCTCTACGGACTGCTTGGCAAAGAAAATGGGAGATTGCTTTCTGTCGTCTTCGAATCGGACACACTCTCCATGTCGAATGTCGCGGTCTGGGTGATTTTCACGCACGTTACCGGTCTCGGTATCGCGACAAGCGGGGTCGCTACTCCTTGTCCCTTGTATAGGACGGGTTTGTGTACACAGACTTGTGGACTATACGACTTTTTGGAGGAGGCTGGCCTCCTCCACCTTATCTAACTGTTTTGTTGTAGGTCGAATGTTCCTGCGCCGGGGGAAGGCGGGCTTACCCACGACGCCGGAGCCCGCTTCCTTGTTACCTATTTGCTTTTGCTTTTTTTCGTTTTATGTATTTATATTAGAGATGTGCCGAGTACTCGGCATTGGCAAAATTTTGCTGATTCTTCGTCAAAATTTTAGCTTTTTATACTGTTTTGGTGGCTGAATTGGGCCAGGCAACATACTTTGTGTTACTAGTTACTACAGCTTTATTAAGTAACACCTTTATTGTTTAATTCTGCTCAGATTATAGTATATGCTTTCAGGGATGTTTGACGAAAGTAGCAAGCTACTACAGTGATATAATTAGTAAAAAATTTTAAAAAATACTCAACCATATAATTTTTTCTAATAAGTGTGGTTTCAATGATTAGTATTTTGTCTTTGGAATTTTAAGTCATATATAGCGGTTCACCTACTCAGGGGCGTTTTATGGTGTTCCTTATCCATGGACATTGTCCATTTATCATGATATACTGGCCCCGTGTCAAAATGTATAAAGAAATTAAAAGAGATGAAAACAGTGGATCCGAATGGCTTCAATCCGAAATGAGATAAAGTACTAACTAATAAAAAGAAAAGTAAATATACTAATAAAATGTTTAAAAATACGAAGTAAAAAGTAAAAGGAAAGCAGTGAGTTGAGAAAAATAAAAACAAAAAGGCTATTTAGAAAGTAAAAAACCCCCACTAAAATAAAAGAACTTTGGCCAATAGCCATATCAAATATCTCGTATATAAGAAATGTGAAAAAAAAAGAAATAATAATAATGAGGAGTCAAAAATTAAAACTGATACAAAATGGCGTTCGGGAGGTGCCGTTGGAAAGGTTATACTTCAACACTCAACTAAACTATAAAAAGTAAACTAACATACCTAACATGCTGACACAAACGTCTCTTCACAGTGATGTACAATCAGAATTCTTGTCAGCGAATATAAAAAACTTAGGTTTAGTAACGAAATAAGGATGTAAAAAGCACATAGGTGCAGAAAAATCTAGTGACCTTGAACAGCGTGTCTTTATTTATCGAAAAACTTGTTGCTGTTATTGCAATAGTTAATATATATATATATATATATATTTATTTATTTATTTATTTATTTATTTATATTGAACGCTACACTAGCAACTTGTTTTTGTGTGTCTACGACTGACTTACGGACAGTGGCCACGCCTCCTCCCTCCACTCCCCTCCCCGCTCTACCCTAACGGTGGCGCGAGAATGAAAGCGCACATGCAGGTAATTAACAACCAACCTTCAATTTACCGTAATCGGGTCGAGCACTATGTTACAAAGCTAAGCCAGCAGCGAAGAATCAAAACACTAACTCCCACAGAAAGGGGAAAAGCTGAAGTTGTAACTTCCAGAAAGTGGCCATAGCCCTAAATACATCGGCGAAGAGACGCCTGTTTCAACCAAGAACAAAGTTAATCCCGCTGCATAACCAGTATTGACAACCCAAGATGCACAATTCGCTAATTTAAATGGGTACAGATGCTATTTTTAATTTACATAGTTTAAACTAAGTCAGCGAAAAGTTTCCCCTCGAGCTAACGCCGAAGTAAAAACAAAAAGCCAGGCAAGTCATTTGTCTTCAAATCAGGTTGACCTCCACACACACACCCCAAAGCAGCGATCCCTCAACCTCCTTCCACATTAATGTCTATATATATAGAAAGGCCAAGCGAAAAGTAGGAATTCAGACTGAGTTAGCCCCAGATAAACGTTCTGGGTTCCTACGTTCGTTATAACCCAGTTACGAACCCGAAAAGATAGCCATTTTCGAAGCCGATCGCTCCCAAGAGTACCCAGAAGAGACTAGTAAAACGATAAATTCTACAAAGTTCTACCGAGCAAGGAAGACAGTGTCTCGTTCGCGACGAGAGTATTATTCAACCAGAAGAAAGATTCCTTAATCTAAAGGAATACCTATCGGGAGCCGTAGATATGTGAATCGACCGGAAACCTCAGAATTTCCACCTACGAACGCGCGACTAACCAACGCCTACCTTTGTGGCTGGAGGGAATTTATGCCAGTCGGCTGGGATCTCCCTAACATAGGTTACATCGCGTCCATAAGTTGGCAAACGCCTATAGACAAAGTGTGGAAAAGGGTCAAAAAGCTATTGGGCAAATCCCAACATTGTCCAAGCTGGAGAATTGTTGGGGGACTTGTCCCATATTTCCAATGTCTTGGCCAGATCATTTGCTAGCATCTCAAGCCCAGATAATTATGAGATGCAATTCCAGTGCTTTAGGCTCCAACAGGAGCAGCAACCGCTCAACTTTATGGAGCCTAACATGGATAACGAATCTTACAACCGACTCTTCTCTATCCATGAGCTCCATAATGCACTGAAGCACTGTAGATCCACTGCCCCCGGATCGGATGGCATTTCCTATGATATGATTAGGAATATGCATCCATCCCTTCTCTCTCATTTACTGGACATTTACAGCAATTTCTGATGCGACGCACACTACGCGTAAGGGTTGGAGGCACCTTATCGGAGCCCGCGGACCAAGTTGAGGGTGTGCCACAGGGAAGTGTCCTCAGTGTCACCTGCTTCTCTGTGGCCATTAATAGCATTGTTAGAAATCTCCCTCCCGAGATTTCGTCGACGTTATATGTGGATGATCTGGCGCTCATTTGTTCTTCGCCCAGACTCCCATTTATCGTCTGTAAGCTACAGCGAGCTATAAGCACTGTAGCTGAAAATGCTTCCTCCAAGGGTTTCCGCTTTTCCGCAGTAAAGACCAAGGCTGTTCACTTTTATGGGCATAAGTTAGTGACATGGGCCCCCCCCCCCCCCTTCCATTTGTCGCTATATGGTGTGCCTATAGATTTTCAGCCCCATTTCAAATATCTGGGGGTCATATTTGATTCAAGGCTTTCTTTCCGGCACCATGTGGACGCCTTGAAAAGGTCTTGTTTAAAGAGAATGGACATAATGAAACTGTTGTCTCACACTTCTTGGGGAAGTGATCGACGTACCCTGTGGCTCCTGTATCTAGCATTGGTCCAATCAAAGCTAGACTATGGATCACAGGTGTACTCCTCTGCCTCGCCATCCATTCTCGAAAAACTAAATACTGTGCATAACCAGGGTGTGCGCCTGGCTTCTGGAGCCTTTAAGTCCCCCAGTGTGGAGCCTCTACGCAGAGAACGGGGTCCTCCCCCTTCCCTATCACAGGCTCAAGTCTAATTTAAACTACCTCCTTAGACTTGAGCAACTACCGCAGACGCCAGTGTATGAGTGCATGTTCAATACACGGACAGTGGCCTCATACGATAGATCTCCATCTCTGGTTCGCCCCTTTGCTCTGCGTATGGCCGAGCACACTGCGCAACTAAGGGAGTTCTCAGTGATTCCCTTTACCATGCCAAAGACCCCCGTGGCTCATACCACCTGTAATGGTATGTAGGGAACTAGCTGATAGGCCCAAGGATCACCACCTGCCTGTAGTATTGAGAGCCATGTATGGCGACCACTCCTCTCAATATCGGCATAGCACTTTTGTGTTCACCGATGGGTCCAAGTCACCGGACAGAGTTGGAGCAGCTGCTTTCTTTCCATCTGAGACAGCATTGGTCCGCCTGCCAAACGCAGCTTCCGCATTCACAGCGGAACTCGTTGCTATGATAGCGGCACTGACTATCATAGCTGGCAGGCCATCTGGTTCTCATACTATCTTTACAGACTCCCTTAGTTCGCTTCAAATGTTGGGTGATGTTGGTTCGAGCCATCCGTTGGTTTCCAAGATCCAGCGGTGGCTCCTACGACTATCGCCCATCCACGAGATATCCTTTTGCTGGGTGCCTAGTCACGTGGGCATCCCAGGCAATGAGAAGGCAGATGCTGCAGCCAAAGAAGCAGCATCACTGGGAACAGCTCCAGTGGCCCCAGTCCCACTCTGCCATGCCAATCCTCTGATCAATGAATACGTGGTCGGCCTATGGCAGAAGAGGTGGAGTGAGCTCCCTCCCACCAAGCTCCACTCCATAAAACCCTCCGTTCACCCATGGCCACGTACAACTAGACATCGTAAAATGGAGGTTGCGCTTGTCCATCTGAGGATAGGCCATTGCCGGCTCACCCATGAGCATTTAATGAGTGGGCTGCCCCCACCTATGTGCATTCTGTGTGGGGTACAAATATCTGTCCTCCATATATTTGTAGAATGCCCATTGCTAAGGAATCTCAGAAGGACGACTTTTCCCTTCATTACCAGAGAGATGGCCCCCCAGCAGGCTCTGCCGGGCATCTTTTCTGAGACCCATTGCTTCTTTGACGTGACTAGGATACTAACCTTCCTAAAAGAAAGCAATCTTTTAAACAAAATTTAAAATTGTTTTATATATTTATTGTTGATCTATTCATAGTTTATGTTTTTACATTTTTAAAAAAATGAATAAATTTTTAACAAAAATATAATTGCTTAATAACTTTTAAAGTTATATTGTTGATATATTCATAGTTTATTTACTTGTTATTTATTATTTTTTACTTTTTTTTACCTTTTGTTGAATTTTTTAATAGTCTATTTTTTGTTAAAAGATTTTAACTCAACTGACTTAATATTGCCTATTAAACTAATTTTGGTCCCAAGGGCATTTTTGCTTTTTTATGTATTTTAATATGGCAATATTTTAAAAATAATAATTTTAAATTCACTGCCCATAAGTGAATTTGGCTGCGAGATAGTCCCTCTGGGCTACGCAGCTTTTAATCCTTAATGCACTATTCATTCATTCCCTAACATAGGCCCAAAACCACACCGAGACGGTGACGTCACGCACAGCCAGCCAACCCTTGAAAAAAATAGCAGTAACTCAAACATTTTTTTAGTATTTTGTAGAATCTATCCACAGTTCGCATTGTTGGGCGATTACTGAATTCATTAAAATGAACGGTGGCCCAAATTTATCTGGGTAGCCCATTGTAATATTCCTTTAGTAAGCCAGTGAATAGAAATTTTTTTTAACATTAACATTTGGGTATTTAAGGGAGTGTGAATTAATTATTTTATGAGTCGAGCCTTATATTAATTAGCGAGTTAATTTTTTAAAACTATTTTTTGTTTTGATTGATTAGTTTGTTGTAAAATAAACTACTATTTTTGGTTAATGTTTCCATCTATCGCTTGAACGAAAGTTTTGGCAATATTAGTAGTCATAATTCGAGATTCTACCTTAGTTTGTGATATTAATCCCGTGAAGCGCTAATAACTAACTGCCTTAATCGAGTACATATGAGGTGCAAGGCACCATCTTTTAACCCCAGCATCGGTCAAAAATATATATAAAACTACTACATAGTAAATTGGTGTCAGATTTTAGAGGTTTATAAACGACCCCTTCCCCCCCCCCCCAAAGAAAATTAGTTAGTCATTTTTGAATAAGAACAAATTATCACCATGTCGTCCAAGGATAGATAAACACAATAGCAAGATAAATTTTGGGTTAGAATTTTTGTGTGTGGCTAATTGAAGGTATTCAACCTGTTAGGGGGTGAAAAGGGAAGTTTTGTTTTGGTGCCGATTGCTAACCTAGTTAATTTAAAGAGAGAGGTTAGGGTAGGGTAGGTTAAGCAGAGCGCTAAGTGTTTAGTGGTGGCTTAAGTTCCGTTCGCTTAAGTAGGCCCCTTATCAATTAGTTGAAAATGTTACCGCGCCACTCCCATAGGAAACATCCCCTTCATCAGCACCTTATGCGTTCCCCTCAGATCCACCAGAGTGCCTGGTGTATTGCATAATAGATATGAGATCACCCGGAAGAGTAAAATTCGAGTCTGGGGCTGTAAATGGTCATCCCTTGGAGCACTCTTACCTGGTCTAATGCCCAAAATATTGATTGTAATTATTAAAAAGATTTCCTTGGCAATGAGAGAGATGAACGATGCTATGTCAAAACGTTAGTAACGCCATTATCAATTATTGATGGGAATAAATTTTTTTTGCAATGCTCGGCCTATGCGCTCTTAATACTCATAGGCTAGCCTATGACCAAAGACCTTTAGCCAAACCACCTTTGGGGCAGGTCAGTAAGATAAGTGATCAAGGTAATTTTTCAACATTTTGGTGATCTGGTTTTATGAAGAAATTTCACTGGCAACAGCTATATGGATACTGTCTACTAATCTACAGCCACTAGCCTAGCCCTAACCACACCTAACCTAACCTTCACAGGCAAACCGGTCAGAAGTTCACCAAATATGACAGGGTGCTGCAGCCCTGTAAACCACCCCCTCCTGAATAAGGAGTGCCCTTCCCCTTCGCTGCTATATTGGTCGCTAACCGATGGCTAGGCCTACTGGTCAGAATTTCTAAGCTAAGGCCACTAACCTAACTTAGCCCAGTCAAAATTAATCTTTATGGGCAAACCCGTCACTAACTCGACGTAATTCTTAGACGGGAGTGCTGTCCCCAACTGTAACCCCCTTCCCCACTATATTGTTCATATTTAATATATTAGGCCATTGGAGTATATGAAAAGGCAAGGCGAATAAATAAAATAAAGTAAAAAAATCAATAAATAACCTCTAAACTAAGCAGAAGGTGGGTAAATTTCCTTATCAAGGAATTGATAAATGACACGATTTTCCAGCATGGTAGATTTCTTAAAACACGGACAATGGCATCATACACAGCGAAATAAGGCTACAGTCCTGACAGGGAACCACCATCCATTGTGCAAAAGGGGGAGAACACAAAAGTATTCACAAAAGTAAAATTGAAAAAGGGGACCAATCAAACTATTGAAAAAATGGGAAAGTCAAATATACAAGCCAATTTTCGAAATCCCTATAAAATCTATATAGCCTTTTCATTGTTTTAAAGTGGCGATATGACAAAAATGCACCGTTTTTATCAACAGCGTGCATTACAGATAGTAGTTTGGAGTAGAGTGTTTTATTTATTTTTCCCGTTACCTCAAAGTTATCGAAACCCTGAAGAAATGTAGGATTATAGCCCTTTCCAAAATTGGCTCAGAATCAGGTATTGGGCACGCTGTTTGTTCTTGACTCGCTCGCAAGATAAGGGCCTGTTACGAGTATGAGGAGCGGTCCATAAGTTTTGCAATTCGGATATAAGGAAACGAGATATGAGGAAAAGTGTTTTAAAATTTTTCAATATAACTACCCTCGACTTCAATGCACTTGCTCCACTTGTCCCTGAGGCTACAAATTCCCGACAACCAGAAATCTCCTGAATGCTGTTCAGTCCACTACTGGACGGCGAGCTGGACATCTTCATCGGAAATATGAAATAGTATATATATATATATATGTATAAATAGGATTAATCTTCGCACTGAATTGGTAAGTATATATAATGTCGTGGGGATTACACTTGAAATCTACTTACTAGGATGCTTGCGTCTTAATTGCACCCGACAGAATGAATTGAATAATATCACGGAATTAAGCACTGAATTAATCACTTGTAATACTCAAAGTTATGAGCTCGGGATGGAAATTCTATTTAACAATTAAACTGGTGAAGTTAGGGGAGGGAATAATTCACTTTAACGATACCTTTGGAGAATGACAGTTAATGTCTTCTTCTGACGATGTGCGCACTTAGCCCGGTCGTTCGAAGTTACTGAATGTGGAGGGTAATCCTAGACCGGTGTCCTGATATAATGATCCTAGGCCGGATCGCGAAGGCGAGTCAAGCTGTGACTCAAATCAGAATTCTTCTCCTCGAACTGTCCGTTCCGATTATTGGCACCTGGAGTGGGTAGCGAAAAATGATTACTTAGCTGCGTCTAGGGTAATCCGCAGAGGAAGATCCTGTGTAACCTCTGACTCTGAAGGGGGGAGGGGTCTGCAAGAAGTTTAGCATCTACAAGTACCCTGATGGTAACAACAAATTCCCCGAAGTTTCTTCCTTGCAACGGCCGAACTGTTTCCTTTGTGGGACTAGCTCCACATACAAAGTAGGTCCAAGATCTGCCCGACTCCAGGAAAAAGTTCCTCTTTTATTTCCCTCAAGAGAGAGCACCGGATTCTCATAAAATTCTTATCATCGCGCGAAAAGATCTTTCGTCTGCCACCAGGACATGTCAAACATTCACACCTCGGCTCCATCCGAGCTTTCCTCGTCTCAAGCCGCAGGTTTATGACGGCGCGAAGAAACTCGGGCCTTCGCTGGCTGGCAGGTGTCTTTTGAGGCAGACATTTTCCTGTGTGGCCGGCCGTGAATTTGGTTATCTCAAAGGCGCGAAAAGGGGTGAAGGGGATTTGATGCGAAAAGGCAAATTTTGAATAAGGTGGAGGGGGGACGCACAGATGTGTTGGTGTATTTATGTATGTACTAATGCATGGAGGTATTTAGTCGTACAGGTATATAGGCTATTCCTAATATGAAATGAAATAAATTCTGTAGAGATCCATATTCATTTTGTATCCTAAAACCTTCCGTCAAAAGCTAAAAAATTCCATAATAACAATGGCTATTGAAAAGTTCCATTGCTTTGTCTATTGGCTTCCAACAGCCTAACAGTTGAGTAATATAGTTATGAAAACTAATTATAAAGTATCTAATAAATTAAGCATAATACACTAAAAACAAATATTAGGCAGAATTGGAATCGGCACAACTCTAATTTATATATTGTTTTGTTTTTTTATTGTCTAGTAGTAGGCTTTGGTGTACAGCGACTTATGCCCCAAGTAGGCAGTCGCCACATGGGCTCCTAAAATGACCCCCCCTTCATCAGCAGCACACACTACGCTGAGAACCTACTACTGCGGTAGGGCAGTAGGTTACTGAGTGGGACACATATGCATCAATCAGTGGTCAGATCTCTAACACCCCCCCAAGGGCTGGCCCCATTTAGACTTTTGCACCTGTTTCCTGGAGGAGTGACACGCCCTCACGGTAGTGTCAAGCTAGAGTTAGTCTACTTGGGCTTTACTCCTTGACATTTCTACTTTACCACTTCGCCAATTTACAAGCTTCTAACTTATTTTCATACCCAGCGGCAAATAACGCAGCCTAGTCATCAACTAGCTTTCGTTCATTCATTTCTGGATGGGTGAGGGGGAACTGAT
Source organism: Ceratothoa steindachneri (assembly GCA_963969495.1). Taxonomy (NCBI): domain Eukaryota; kingdom Metazoa; phylum Arthropoda; class Malacostraca; order Isopoda; family Cymothoidae; genus Ceratothoa; species Ceratothoa steindachneri. Next base: position 49,954,333 of record OZ018321.1, on the reverse strand, counting down.
GGTTCACCAGTGCCTCTTGGCCCCAATTAGGATGGTGGTTTAAACATGTCTGCATTCATCCCACCCTTTCCTCCTATGCACCTGCAAGGGAATGTCACGTGACATTTGTAGGTTTGTATGGCTTCCCAGCCCAATGCCATTGGAGCAATCTGTGGCTCTATATATCTTTTGCACTTTTTCACTTTCTCTATCTTCGTCACTTTACAGAGCTCTCCTTACAAACATTCTTGCTGAAATGGACTCATTACTATTGGGCTTTAGATTTAAGGGGAAAAAAAAATCCCTTTTACCCTTGTACAACAGGCTATTATATTACTGCACTCTTCCAGTCCTTGTTTCTCTTCACTTTCAATGCCTTACTACACTGCCAACAGACCCATTCTATAATATCATCGCCACTTTTTGCATCTCAGTGACTATGCATATTATCTACTCCAGCTGCTCTCACATTTTTTTAGACCTCTCACAGCCCTAACAACCACCACCATGCTTATCTTTTTGATAGCCCAATATAGCAACAAAGTTACACCCACAAAGTCCAATCATTTTTGCAGTTGCATTGTCTTCCATACCCACATCATACAACTCATCATAATATTCTCACCATCTACTTTTGACCTCCTCCTTTCTCATAAGTACCCTGCTATTCTGTCCTTGAATTTCACTCAACTATTTTTCTGAGTCCTCTCCCTTCTCTCTTCCTGCCACATAACTTACTGTTCCCATCAGGATCCTCATTCATATTTTGTCCAAATGCTTCATTTGCTGCTTTCCTTCTCTGTTTAATCCCTTGTTTCATTTTATTTTTCATTTCCTTGTATGCACTATGTGAGGGAACGAACCCTAAGGTCCACCCTGAACCCCCCTTTCAAGCAGAGACCACGTGGGCCTAAGCTAGATCTCTAAATGCCAGGAGAGAAAAATATTCTTGTGTGGGAAAACTTCAAAACTGCTGGTAACACCTGTTGATCAGTCAGCCTATCCCCCACTGAGGTGCGGTTTTCCAACCCTCCCCTGCCTGGAGCCCAGGCTCCACCCGAGAGACTGGCGCCAATTGTTATTCCCAAGATACTACCATGCCTGGAGGCTTTTTAGCGAGGAAGCCAGCAGGGTATTTAACCTAAGGTCAACCGTTACTCATCAGAGAGTACTGCCCACCCTTTCACGAAGATACAGCCCCTTGTCTCGAGTCGAACCTCAGAGTTAGGTTTCGTCGGCTAGACAGATTGTTGTGAGTTTGGCCACAGTCAATCAGCAAATTTGTGAAATGAATTTTTCTTTGAAGAGTTGCGCGAACCACTATTCTCATTCCGTCAAGCAAACCTTGCCCCTCGTCTGAGATTACTCATCCCAATTTGAGAGTGTCTCACCCAGCATGGAAATTACCTTACTCATCGTGCTCCAGGTTATTCCGACCCCTCCATCAAGAGTACAATGCCCCTTGAGCTATCCAGGTAAAACCCCTTTTACCCCTTTTTGTCCTCGCCACCTGATATCCTCCTCCTGACCCTTTAATTAGACTCCCCAGTGTTTACCAACATTTTTCCTGTCTGACCAAGTTACATATTTTGATCCCTGTTAAACTGATAGTATTTGATTTATTATTTCATTGGGAGCGACATTATTCTCCCATTCATTTGCCTTTGTAGACATTTCCATAATTAGCATTCTTAGTGTAATTAAAGTTTATTTTTGTTTTTAATCTTTCAATAAACTTGAATGAAACCTGGTATTTATATCTTCCCTTTGGCCAACCATTAATTTCCTCAGGCACTCACCTCTTATTAGCCTTGTGCAGCTGGTTTATCCATCTGACCGTCTGCAACGTAAGTAGACTCCATTCTCTACAGTGAAGGTATCTGCTTACGAATGCCACGGCACACTATTAACCATTTGCAAGTATGCCTCCGTTTTGCTTCTTTCCATTTCTGATACACCTACACACAGCCCTTCCAAAAGACAATAGATGACATCATATTCATTACACTGTATCCTGGTCGCAACTCGCGCCCTATATTGATGACAGTTTGATTTGGTTATTTACATCAAATCTGTGTCCAGCAGTTAGGTGTATTGTCCTTTAAGAGCTCACTAAGAAAGACAAAAGATTCCTTTTTGACACAGAAAGATGCTTCTATTTTGCCTTTTTATACACATGCGCCAAAAAGCTTTTCACTGAGTTTTTTATTTTCACCCATAAACCTTTAAGTTGCCTCTCAACAATTGTTTGAGGAGTTAGAAGTCCTACTTGGATCAGTGACACAGCAGTTCTATTCACCTTCCCAATCCAAAAGGATTTGAGTTTAAAAGTTTCTCTCTATTCCTCTGGACATTGTTCCTAGTGCCACAGCTATATTTTATAAGACATTATTTCTCATCTCTTTTCCTGTTTTCAAATGTATCTTGGTAGAGATTCTCTTGTTGGTTTTCACCCCCGTTGAAAAGTGTTTAGAGACACTTGACGTTCATTTGGTACAAACATCCTGGGACTTTGTTGCTGTCTCTCTGGGGTTTCCTGACACTGCCACCGCATCGGCCTCGCAGGGAATGATAATTGCAATTTGTTTCTTATTGAGTCATGGCATTTTCTGAATGTGGGTACGGGGAGGCTGGAGGGTAAGTTGCTTGAAAGGCCAGGCAGAATTGCGCAAATATAACTTGATTGGGAGATGCCTTCATTTCGGTAGTTGAGGTTCATGTAACCGGCTTACCCTCCCGGCCTCTCGGGCTCGCCACATCCTCTAACAATTTCCCCAAAAACTTTTGTCATAGATGCACACATTGGTTTTCTCTTAGTTTTATATAAATAGGCTGATTACTAGAAAAGTGATAAATTTGTACTCCTGGGTGGTTGTGCTTTTAATCCAAACTTGTTACCCGGGGTTGTGAATATGCCCTCCAGGCCAAGCTCAGGAATTTTAGTTGTTTTCTTTATATCCTTTGTAATTTTCATGTTTCTTTTTTTCAATCAAAGAAGAAAGTTTCCTGTTTGGGCTTCTCCAGTCCTTTTCCTTCTCAACCATTAACTGTTTTCAGGGTCATCATCCAGGCAGCCTCATCATCCCAGATATCACCTTGGAAGATGCTGGATTCTATAGATGCAATGCCAAGACGCCTATAGCAAACATATCACAGGTTGTCAAGGTTGTGGTCCGTGGTCCTCCAGGACCTCCAGGTGAGGAATATGACATGAATGTTTTAAGTTAATGAAAGCACACAGGGATTTACTTTCAATAAAAGGACGATACTTTAAAAAAGTGAGATGCCTCACTCTGGTAGCGAGCTCCAACATACTATGGCTTTACCACTTCTCATTTCCTTCACTCTTATAATTAGCACCTGGTTGAACCTTATGTCCTCCCAGCCTGAATGCAAATTAGGGAAGCTCCCTTACTGGTTTTGACCCTATCTTTCTGACAGGGCGGTAGCAAGTTGTGCCCCCCCCCCTCCTTTCCTCTTGGCATTCCCTTTTTTCTACAACCTTCGCCTCAACCCTTTGTCTAGGCTTAATGACCCGGTGAAGCTACCTCATGCCCTTTGGGGCCTACAGCACAGTCTGTAGGATCCAAGCCTTTCTCCCTCAATTTCCCCAACAGTCAGAGGGAGCAGAGGTTATCTGTTCCTTGGAGCTATTAACAACAACTCATACATAGGATATATATAAAAAATAGTAAAGCTCCACCTGACCTGCAGAGGCTTTTGAGGCTCCCTGCCTGCGGGATCCTAGCTTTTTGTTGAGAGGGGGATCAGTCGAGTTCTTCTCCAATGGGAAGAACTTGAAAGTTCCTTTGCCTGCCATTCAACCTTCGGTTTGTATTCAAGAAAATAAGCTCTGGCTACGCCCTTTTCCTTTGATTCCTGAAGTCTTTAACTCCCCATCCACCACTTGGATGTTCGGCATATAGAGTTTCCATATTAATAACAAAAACTCCTACTTCACCCTCCTTACCCTCCATACTGCTTAACAGGCAGTGGTTGTAAGGGGTTCCTTGCAAAACTTTTCAACATTTGCACCTTATACCTCCCGCCAGACATGGCATTGGCCAAGCCTGATATGTTGGAACTTATATACCAACTACTTCCACAGTTTTTATTAGGTGATTTTAATGCTCCCCTTCTCCTGTGGGGTGTCACCCGCAACACTAAAGGTCTTTTTCTTTTTTATCCAAACTTGTGTTTTAAATTCTGGCGATTTTACTTTGTATCATGTCCATCGGATTCCTTTAGCAGTGCAGACGTATCCTTTTGTTCCCAAGATTGTTTTTCAGATTTCCAGTTGTCAATTATCCATGACTTACACGGTTTGACAACTGTCAACCCAGACCCACAACTCACCACCCTCAGCCCTAATGGAATTTACGACCAACTCACTAGAATAACTTCCTACACTAATTCCTTGTTGTGCAGGTTTGATTGCATTGATTCATCAATGAACTTGATAACACCACTCATCCATTGCGCCCCCAAACAAAGTATACCTAGAGGGTCCCCTGGCTGTAGATGTCTGTTGTACTCTGGTGTAGCAGAGACCACGGCATTGGTATAGCCTATAAGTTAGCCCATGCTAGGTATCAAGGAAATCCTACACTACTTAGTTGAACCTAATGAATCTTCTCCCCTCCCCCCACTCTTTCCTCATTTGAGGCTCTTATTGCTGTCTCACGTGCTGTGCCCGCTCTGACTATTGTGGTCCTTTACCGCCCTCCCAGCTCGTCTCCGGCCTTATTTCTCGAGGAGTTCAGTAACCTACTCTCCGACCTATCCTCTACTGGTTCTCTCCTTATTCTTGGTGACTTCAATCTTCCTAGCCACAATGAGACTTTTCGCGCATTAATTGACATCATCAACCTCTTCTCTTTTACACAACATGTCATCCCCAACACATATACATGGTAATATCATTGACATAGTCATCTCGAACCTCCATATATCTAATCTAACAGTAACTGACCTTTCTAATACGATTTCCGACTACTTCTTGGTAAATTTTAAATTCTATATTCCCTTCCACCTCCCTACCAGCTCGTCCCAAGATCCTACTCCTTTCCGCTGACTATCGTCAATTGATACTACTTCTCTCTTTAACGATGTTGTTTCTGCCCTACCTTCTATTGATACTACTGCTTCACCTTACCAAACCTTAAACTCACTGCACCAATCATTACTTGCTTGCATTGATGTGCACGCCTCACTTATCACTCCTTCAAACCGCCATCACCGCGCCCCTTGGTTCACCATGGAACTCCTTCATTCAAGGAGGTCCTTACGTGCCCATGAACGTGCCCTTCATAAAGCACGCTCCCGTGGGCAGGACACGACCTCCCTCTCACTTGCCTTTCGACTTATTTTTCCAAATTAAAATCAGCGTGTGAGGCTCATTCACGCAAACTTTTGTCTGAGAGCAAGAATGACCCTCGGACTATCTTTCGTCTCCTCTCTCGTCTTTCCTCGCCTAGCCCCATTTCCCCCACCTCTCCCTCTATCAACCCTTCTACTCTTCCCCGTAAGAGGCCCGGCGATTTGCCATCCTGGCCGCCGTGCTGATGGGACTCAGCACCCCATCCGGCCCCAGCTTAGCCTCTCTTCCTTCCTTCAAAACACTTGTTTCCTCTCTTTTCACACAACTTTCTCTGGTCAGCCTCTAATTTCACAGGGTAGATGCTGACCTTCCTTTCAGCCAACCGTCCCGCATCGGGAATGAGGGGGTGGGGGACAATGTTCCCTAACCCCTGAGCTCCGGTCTGGGGTGGCTGGTTTTTAACAACCTGCTTCATCCCCACCCATACCTTCCTCACATCCCTTTTCCTCTCCTCTTCACAATCTATATATTTTACGCCGTTTCTAAGGTGGAGCCGCCATGCCGATGGACTGCCAGGCCACCAGGCAGGAGGGGTGGTCCCAAATGGCGGCGCCTGACTCTGCCGGGCTTGTAAGCACCTCTCGCAGTGCGGGCTACTGCGAGAGGTGTGCGCGATTGCATCCCGTGTAAAAAAGAGGGTCACCATGCCCAATAATGAAGATAAAAAAAACAAAACCTCAACCCCCAACTTCCCCTGAAACATCGATGGAGCCGCCCTCGGGCAGCTCCAGCAAAAAAAATGGAGGTCCCCTTCCCTGTGCTTGCACAGGGGACCCTCCATATTTCTCTAACCGGAGAGGAGGCTTACTCCTCTCCTTCGCCTATGGGTGCAGGGGACTCCCCCTCACCCCCTTCTATGGAGGTGCTTTCGGGCACCTTCCTTTTTCCAACGGCAGTCCCCTCTTTTCTTTCCAAGGGGACTGCCACCAAAGCCAGCAGGCAGCCCTTAGCCAGCCGCTCACAATCAAAGCGGCTCGGTAGGGCAAACCCCCTTAGGGGGGAGAAGGAAGCCAGGCCCCTTCGGTCGCTTCCCTCAAAAGACCTGCTGGCAAGTATATTAAACCTTGCTGGGGTTAAGGCTTGTGCCTCCCCACAAATGACTCTTGACGCTGCCAACGGGACCTGCGATGTCCTGGGAGGGGTTTGCCAACTGGAGGCCCCTCCTGTGATAGACATGGTCCTTGAGGAGACCCAGCCTCAGACTGTAGGGCCTTCCATGGGGATGAAACCGGACTCGGCGCCAAGCACCGAACCTGAATCCGCCCCTATGCAAGGTCCTCCTCAAACGGCTGGGGCCTCCGAGGCAGCACAAGGAGGGGAGGGATCTCCTCTGACCGGTGCCCCTGCAACCACCAGGACCTTTTCCATTTCGGAGAAGGACCTGGCTGAGGCCGGTCCATCTGGCCTAGGGGCTTCTGTCGGCGGAGGAGAGAAGCGGGTTCATTCCCCGCCCTCCTCTCCAAAAAAGAAGAAAAAGACAAGAAAGACTAAGAAGACTCGGGGCTCCTCTCCATCCGCGGGGGCCGTGGGGACGGATGGGTCTAATGCCACTCTGGCAAGCGACCAAGCCAAGATCGGCACATCCGCCCCCTCTGCCCCCCCCGGTTGATGAGCCCCTGACTAAGACTAATACCAAGAGTGCACAGGGCGGAGCCTCGATGACATCGGGGCCCCTCATTCAGAGGTTACCTGGCGTTTTCGAGCCCGCTGGCTTCAAACGCTTCCTCGTTATTCGCTCCACTGATGGCACCATGTTGTCCAAGGGCAACATAATCCATCAGAGGAGAAGATTAGCTAGTGCAATTGGTAGAGAGCCGAAGGTGACCCGTTTCTCGGACGGGAGCCTTCTGGCGAATCCCGCCGAGGCGGCTAAGATAAGTGCTCTTCGGACACTTCATGGCACCCCGTTGAGTGTGACGCCGCACTCTACCATGAACTTTGTGAAAGGAGTAGTTTATGCGAGGGAACTCGTTGACTACTCCATTGAGGACATCACCCTAGAGCTGGCCGACCATGGGGCGGTCAAGGTCGAACGTGTGATGAGAAAACAGGGAGGGGCCTGGAGACCCACCCCTACACTCTTCGTCACGTTCGACTGTGACAAGCTCCCTGAGTCGGTGCGTGCTGGTTGGTACCGCTACCGCGTGAAGGCATTCGTGCCACTGCCGCGGCGGTGCTATTACTGTCACCGCTTCGGCCATACGAATCGCTCATGTAGACGTGCAAAGTCGGGGTCACCCGAAGTCTGTGTAAATTGCTCCAAGGTCGCACACGATAAGTCCAAATCGTGTGTGGCCAAGTGTGTCAATTGCGGAGAGCCGCACCCTGCTTCTTCGAAGCAATGTGGTGCATATCTCCTTGAGAAAAAAATCCTGGCCGTTCAGGCCCAGGATAGACTCTCATTCCGCGAGGCTAAAGACTTGGTCCTGGCGCGCCCGGCTCTGCCTGGGACATCATATGCCTCAGTAGTTAGAAAGGCACCCTCTGCTCCTGGCCCATCCAGGCCAACGAGCACGGTTGTTTCCGCGCCCATTCGGAGCCCTTCTGCGGGCTCTACCCAACCCGGGCGCTCCCCTGGTAAAGCTGGTGGCAAAAAGGGTTCATACCCAGCCCCGGCTAAAACCAGGGCTTCCCCCTCTTCCACCAGCGTGACCGTTTCCCGCAAGGCGAAACGGCCACGCGCCTCCACCGAGTCGTTATACTCACAGGAGGCAACACCCCTGAAGATGGTCGCTAGGCCATCTTCGGGGGTTCCTAAAGCTGTTCCCTGAAAGGAGGACAGCAACAAAGGAGCTTCGGCTCCTTCGCCCACGCCCCGAGGTGGAGCGAGTGGCTCGGAGACGGTGGTTCCTCCAAAAGAGGGCCCCCCCGCCTCCGAAGCCGCAACGCCCGCCTAAGGTTTCGAGGCGGAGGGAGGAAAAGACTCGCAGGGCGAGCCCAACCTCCCCCAATAAGTCCTCGAAGGCGACAGCGCATCCAGTGCTTTGTCCGGCCAAAAGCGCCCGGGGTTCTGCCTCCGGGAAGAGTACGGCCATTCCCGTGAGGGTCTTCAATTCGAGGAGGGCCCCCGCGTCTCCTCCGAGCTAGGCCTGGAGGGCATATTCTTTCAATGGAATTGCCGTGGACTCCGGGCCAACTGGGAGGAGCTTGCGGAGGCTCGTCTCGTCCCGTTCCCCGTTAGCTATTTTTTTGCAGGAGACCATGCTAGGCGCGTGCCCCCTGCCTGCCCTCCCGGGGTGTATAAGGGTCTCGCGACCCCACCACCGCGGGATGGCCGGGCTGGGGGATGCGCGGCTTACACCCGGCATGATGTCTCCGTTCTTACTTTCTCTTTAGATACATCCTTTCAGGCAGTGGCTGTGCAGCTGCACCTGGATAGGAGGTATACTATCATTTCTGCGTACATTCCACCGTCAGCTGACTTCGACGCGGTGGACTTCCGCCGCGTCGTGGCACGGTTGCCGAGGCCCTATCTCTTGCTTGGAGATCTGAACGGCAGGCATCCTCTCTGGGGAGATTACTTCATAAATCCCAGGGCACAAGTCCTTGCCGATCTGATCGAAGAGCTTGAGATGGGTGTCCTAAACATGGATGAGTTTACGCATCACTGTCCGAGAACCGCTTCATTTTCTTGCCCTGACCTATCTTTGTGCTCTTCGGATGCACAGCCTGATTTTGATTGGGGGGTGGTCGATGACCTCCATGGTAGTGATCACTTTCCCATTCAAATATCATTTTCAGGGCAACTGCCGCCTGAGAGACCACCTCGGTGGTGCTTGGCGCGGACGCGGTGACCTGCATTTCAGGAAATGACTGAATTCTCTATCTCAGTCGGAGTTTAGGTCGGTAGATGAGGCCGTTGAGTTCTTCTCCGGCAACCTCATCGCCGTGGGCCTGACTACTATTCCTAGGACGTCTGGCCGTTTTGCACGCCCACCACTCCCATGGTGGTCGGCCGAGTGTGAGACGGCCCTCAAACAGAAGCGTTATGCCTACATGCGCTATAAGCGCCGCCCGAACGATTTCACTGTCGCTGAATTTCGTCGGGCTAGGGCTAGGATCCGGTATATTTCGAAGCACGCCCGCCGCTCTTCTTAGCGGGCATACGTGTCTTCACTTAACGGGAAGAGCCCTTTAGCTGAGGTGTGGAAGCGAGTCAAAAGGATTCGGGGCAAGTTCTCGCAGGACCCCCCTCCCGTTCTCCAGGAGAGTGGGACCGCAATCTCGGACCCCGCGTCCGTGGCGGAATCCTTAGCGACCGCTTTTTCCGCATTCTCTAGCCGTGATGCTGCTCCGCCAGCATTCAATGCACGTCGTGATGTCGCGGAAGGCCGCCGGCTGGACTTTACCTCCAGAGGCGGAGAACCCTTCAACGACAAGTTTACTGTGAGTGAGTTGCGTTCCGCTCTCGCTTCGTGCGCGGACACCGCCCATGGTCCGGACGATGTCCCGTACGCTATGCTTCGACACCTGGGTGAGCGAGGCATGGCCTTTCTGTTATATTTGTTCAACAGGATCTGGGTTGAGGGTCTTCTCCCAGATTCCTGGCGAATCGCTACTGTGCTCGCCTTTCGCAAGCCGGGGAGAGATCAGTCTACTCCGACCGGTTTCCGCCCAATCTCTCTAACCTCTTGCGTGTGCAAGTTGATGGAGAAATTGGTAAATGTTAGATTAGGCTATTTCCTGGACAGCGGAGGCCATCTGTCTTCTGCACAGTGCGGCTTCCGTAAGTTCCACTCCACGTCGGATGCTCTGCTCCGACTGGAAAATGTCGTCTGCGAGGCTTTCCTGTGTAGACAGCACTACGCCACGGTGTTTTTTGATCTGGAGAAGGCCTATGATACCGCATGGCGATACGGTATCATGGAGACTCTCCACACGATGGGGGCGAGGGGACGCCTCCCAATGTTTATATCTGAATTTTTGCGAGATCGTCGATTCCGCGTACGGGTGGGGGGAGCCCTCTCCGGCCCAAAGTAGCAGGAAGAGGGTGTCCCGCAGGGAAGTGTCCTCAGTGTCACACTCTTTGCCCTGAGCATCAACGGCATCACCTCGGTGCTGCCGGAAGATGTTCTCGCTACGCTCTACGTGGACGACCTTTCGATCTCTTTTGGCGCGGCCCAGATGCCAACTCTGGAGCGTCGACTCCAACAGGCATTGAACCGCGTCTCTCGCTATGCCGAAGCGCACAGGTTTCGGTTTTCTTTGGCCAAGACTAAGGTGGTGCACTTCTGCCGCCATCCACGGCTTCACCCCGACCAAGGTTTGTTTCTTAATGGGGTGCGCCTGGATGTGGTTGAGTCGCACCGTTTCCTTGGTCTTGTATTCGACCGCCGCCTCACCTGGGAGGCTCATATTCGCAGTCTTAGGGTCTCTTGTACCCGTGCTATGGACATTCTCCGTTCCGTGACGTTCAGCGCTTGGGGCGCTGATAGGGCTACCGCCTTACTTTTTTATCGATCCTTTGTTCGTTCGAAGCTCGACTACGGATGCGAGTTTTATGCATCCGCAGCCGAGCGTTTATTGCGGAAGGTGGATTCGATCCACCACACCGGCCTTCGCCTTGCGACCGGTGCCTTCCGCACTTCCCCCATTGAGAGCCTGTTGTTCGATGCTGGGGAGATGCCACTCGCTCTGCGCCGCGTGCAGTGCATCGCGAGCCCGGCGCCTCCCTCAGTCGCCAACAGCTCTCACTGCATCCGCAGCTGATCTCGATGGTGCCTATGCCGCCGAGAGACGTCAGTCATACCCTAAGCCTTTTGGGTTTAGGGCCAGGAAACTCCTTCGAGAAGTAGATATAGCTCTCGGGCCGGTGGCGCCCCCTGGTTCTGCCCAGGACGCCACCCTGGAGGGCACCACATTTGGCTATTTGTCGCCACGCCTCTGCTCCCAAAGCTTGTACTGCGCCGGGAGTATTGCGTTCGACCTTTTTGGAGCACACATCGTGTCACGCTGGTACCGTGCCAGTGTATACGGATGGCTCCAAGTCCTAAGAGGGGGTCAGCTTCCACGCCGTATCCCCTCTATTTGAAGTCAGCGGGGCTCTACCAGGCACTGCGTCTCTCTCCACGGCCGAGCTGGTGGCAATACACCACTCGGTACGGGAGATTACCCGACGTGCCCGGTTCGGAGACCGGATTGTGATCTATAGCGACTCACAAAGCGCCCTGAGTGCTCTCGGGGCATTGGAATCTCCGCATCCCCTGGTTCGCGAAATCCGTGACGCCACGGTTTTGGCGAGCCGGGCAGATGTCGAGATTATCTTCTGCTGGGTTCCTGGACATGTAGGAATTGCGGGGAATGAGGGCGCCAAAGAGTCCGCGAGGACTCTGTGACCGGACCTGCGTTTCGCTCTTCCTCACACTGACTACATGGCAGGAATACGGGCAGCTCTTCGGACTGCTTGGCAAAGAAGATGGGAGGCGGTCGAAGGCAACTTAAAGTTGCGTGCCATTGCGCCGCGACTGTTCCCATGGACCTATCCCCCAATGCCGCGGCGGCTTCAGGTTGCTTTCTGTCGTCTCCGAATCGGGCACACTCGTGTGACGCATCGCTATTTGATGGAGCGCTCGCCTGCGCCCTATTGCAACGATAGCGTCGTCCCCCAGACTGTTCGGCACATTCTTGTCGAATGTCCCAGTCTGGGTGATCTTCGTGCACGACACCTGTCCCGCTACCGGGATGGGTGGGGTCGCTACCGCCTGTCCCTTGTACTCGGGATGTGTGCGTGCACATCGACTGGTGGACTTATTGACTTTTGGGGGAAGGATGGCCTTCTCCCTATTATTTAACCAGGGTTTTTTGCATTTGTTTTTGTTTTTTTCCTTTCCCCCATTTAGGGTGTTTTTTTTTCTTTGTTTAATTTTATTTTAAAGTAGCCTAGAACTAGGCCAGTTTTAATACGGCGACTAATGCCCATGTAGGCAGTCGCCAGATGAGCTCTAATAACCCCCCCTAAAAAAAAACTCCCCTCTACTCTTTCTAAATTTTTCTCTGATAATATTATTAACCTTCACACCAAACCATCCCAGTCGTCTGAACAAGCCCATGCGGTTCTCCCTGACCATAATCCATTGCCGCTTAATGTCCTCTGAGGAAGTAACTACCCTGCTCTCACGCTCTAACAAATCTGGATCCCCTAAGGACATCTTTCCATACAAACTCTTCCACCAAATTCTCCCTGCTGTCCTCCCACTGATTCTTCATCTCTTTAACACTTCTCTTGCCACAGGGGTGGTTCCCTCTTCCTTCAAACATGCCTCAATTCGTCCTATCCTTTAAAAAACACACCTTAACCCCTCTGAACCATCTAGCTATCGCCTTATCTCACAGCTTCCATTCCTCTCTAAGATCCTCGAGAGAGTGGTTTTCTCTCGCCTTAATGACCATATTTTTAACTGCAATATCTATGAAACATACCAATCGGGGTTCAAAGCGAAGCACTCTGCTGAAACCGCTCTTCTTAATGTTTCAGAAGGTTTACGTAGAACTGCCGATAGAGGCTGTACATCCATTCTAGTCCTCCTAGACCTCTCTTCTGCTTTCGACACCATCGACCACACTGTCCTCCTTGATCGTCTTCAAACTTTCCTTGGTCTCTCGGGCACTGCACTTGCTTGGTTCCGTTCATACCTCTCCTCCCGCACTCAGTCGGTCGCGCTCAATAACCTCTCCTCCGAGCCCGCGCCCATTCATTTTTGGGGTGCCTCAGGGTTCAGTCCTTGGTCCCCCTCTCTTTCGTATCTACTTACTTCCTCTTGGCTCCCTTCTTCGCGATTTGGGCCTGTCCTTCCACCTCTATGCTGATGACACTCAGATATACCTTTCCTCATGCCCTGTGTCCTTATCAGACCTTTCCTGTCAACGATTAGTACGACCGAGTAAGGAAATCTACCCTGTCACCGTCTATCTATGCTGCTGAGTTGGGAGCTGCTGCCCTTGCGGATCAAACGGTTCACTGAGCAACTTCTGATCAATGTGCGTGGCTGCACCGATGTGAACACAAACAATTAACACACACAGGGTGGGAACATGAAAAGTCCAAAAACCCAATATGGGGTAGGCGAGAGTGGATGAACGTGTGATTTAGTCCACCAACCTTTTTTTCTTTTATTGGCCATAAGCCAAGGTGTTTTCCATTGTTGGCCAGTTTTAATAAGTTCCGATTTCCTTTCGGATTACATCCTTATTTTCAAATCCTCGCCCGACCTTGCTGGTGGAGCAGACGAGGTTTTTCCTCACAACACCACTCCGGTGGAGGGGCTTCCCTACAAACATTTTACTGTGGCAAAAGAGTTTCCCCCTTTCTCATCTTCGGAGCCGCCCCCGAGCAACTTCACCTCTGTGAAGGTGCCCCCTCCCCAATATGCTCTCATGGGGCTCCAAGAAACTTTAGCAGAGAGGGCTTTTCTCCCCCTCCATTCCCGACGGCTTCAGGGGTTTCCCCCTTTCCCCTTTTTGTAGAGTTACCTCCATTTGCGGCGGATCTCCCCCGGCTTTCTCAGGGGCTCGCTAAGAACAAAAACACACGACGCGCCTCCTCAGTCCCGTTGAGCGCAGGCGAACCACATAAGCCCATTTAGATGAGTAAGAGGGAGCATCGTTTCATGGGCCTTGCCGCGACATCTCATCGATCTGAGGTTTATTGCTTTAATGGGAGCCGGCATGTCCACTCCCTCTTTTCAGAATACAGCTCGCCATTGTCGACTCTAGTGTCGTTTGTGACGGCCCATAGGCCCTACGAGTTCAAGGTCGGGATACCCGACACCATGGGAGAATGGATACGGAGCCCGCCCCTCAGGTGATGCGAAAACCGAGGCTCCTCGAGACCCATCCTACGCTTTATCACATTCGATCATGACGGGCTCCCTGAGTTTGTGCTTGCAGGCTGGTATTGCTGCCGCGGAAGTGCTACTGCTTTCGCCACACGCCTCGTTCTTATAAATGTGCCAAGTTAGATCAACCCGAAATTGTGCAAACTACTATAAGGCCTTACATGATTTCTCTCTATTGTAAAAGGCTGTTTTAGAGAATTGCTGCATGCCATAACCTGCTTCTTTGAAGGAATGTGATCACTTTCCCATTCAACTACCATTTTTTTTGCCTGAAACCGCCTCGGTGCTGTTTGGAGTGGGTGCGGTGGTCTGCATTTCAGGAAATGACTGATCTCTCTGTCTCAGTCGATGATATTTTGTCAGTTAATGAGGCCTTTTAGATCTCTTGTAACTTTATCACTACAGGCCTGACTACCATTCCTAGAACGCCTGTCCCCTTTGCACACTGTCTGCTTCCTTGTTGGTCAGCCGAATGTGAGAAGGCCCTCAGGGAGAGCTATATATGCTATTACTACCACCCTAACGATTTTCTCGAGCAAGGGCTATGCTCTGCTACCTCTCGAAGCATTCCCAACACTCATATTGGCGGCATACATATCTCACTCAAAGAGAAGAGGCCCTCTCTTGTAGAAGGGACAAATTTTCCAGGACAATTAGACCGCTATCTCGTCTCCGCATCCGTGCCAGACTCATTCCCAACCACACTAGAGCTTTTATTGCATCATGAGCTTGCTGAAGGCCTTGACTGGCCTCCAGAATCTAAGAACCCTTCAATGGCGAGTTGAGAGCCACTCTCACTTTATGCACGGATACCATTCCTGATTCAGACAATAGCCAGTGCACCATGCTTCAACACCTGAATGAGTGAAAGCATGTTCTTTATGTTAGATTTGTTCAACACGATCTGGATGGAGGCTATCCTCCCAGACTCCTGGTAAATTGGCTACTTTGCTCGTATTCGCAAACTGGGGAGAGATCACTCTACCCCGGCCGGTTTCTGCCCAATTTCTATAATCTCCTACTTAAACTTATGCTCATCGAGGCACTCACCAGGAGAGAAAAATATCATTTGAGGCTTTCACGGATTGTTGTTACTGGAGATTATTCTTGTCATTTTAATTATTCTCTTCCTCACAATGAGTTAGTTTTATCCAATGCAATCTTAAATCTTTTGATTAATTTACTCATACACCTATGCACATTTCGATTTTGTTGGTAATAAACTATTAAAACTGGATTATCCCCCTTAACCTAAAGAGCAGTCATGTGTTTCCATGTTGGTATTTATTTTAAATATTTTGTTCAAACGTTCCTCGTACACTTCATTCGATAAATGTGGATTATTTTTCCAGCAATAACATTCCTAGTTTCATTTTCTCGATACATTCATTTTCCGGCCATTCTCCTTTCCTATATTTACGGAATGTAATTGTCCTTGTTAAAGCATTAATTCAATTTCTTTTTATCTTCCCCCTCTTCAAATAGACACCAAGTCAAATCATTTGCTTGACAAACTATTAATCTCTGCAGGAGTGGTTTGTTCAGTGTGCCTTTCCTTCAAACTTGTATTCATATTGAGAAGGTGTGATCTACCTTCAAGCTTAATCTGTATAACTATTTTCCCACGTGAAGTTGCCGTACATCTGAACCCACTTCTACCTCTCCACCCTTCCTTTATGCTCTATCAAGCTCTGTTCACTTATCAGTTTTTCTGTACAAGATTGGGACAATATATATATATATATATATATATATATATATATATATATATATATATATATATATATATATATATATATATATATGAGTAATTAAACCACATTCTCTGAAGACAATTTAATTCAGAACAGTTTCGTTGTATCTCACACCCTTTTTCAACTGACACTGGATAGAAAATATAAGAAAAGTGCATACAAACATAACACAATGGTCAGGTCGTGAAAGATCCCCTCTTTTTTCCCCCCAATCCCCTACTTGTGGCGCTAATCTGGGGGGGGGTTAGGCCTAAACAGAGTGAAGGGCTGACATTTTGCTATTTTGTTTATTTGCTTTCTTATTACAGGATTAAAAGAAAATTGACCCTCAAATAGATTTAAATTAGGAACTGACGATATCAAGCTCGATTCTACGATTCTTCTCTTAACATAGTTAGCCGATTTAAATACCATTTTACTTCCATTGAAATCGATCATATGATTCAAGTCTCTAACATGGCAAAATATTCCGCTGCTTTCGCTGCCCACTCTAATATCTCTTTTGTGTTCATACAATCTCTTGTCTAGATTTCTCCCTGTTTCCCCTATATAAACTTTATGGCAATCGTTGCATGGTATTGCATGGTATTAATCTAGCCTTTAAATATAATAATTCCTTAAACCAATTGATGATTGCCTAGGAAACCCAAAGAACATCATAACATATCGTTAATTTTTTAACAAATTGAAATCTTACTCCTCACAAAAGTTGTAGAAACATGACTAAGGCAATGGAGAGTAAGAAAAAATGAAGAAGGGTTGGTATAATAAATAATTGGTTGGTTATTATAAGACACGGAGAGGGAAGGCGGATACATCATTGTTGAGGGAGGGTCTCAGGGTCTTAATATGAATGGATTCAATTATTCGTAGGCTTATATCATCATTGGAAGAATCTATAATTTTAAAATCATTAATGGTGGCATCGGTTTTGCAAAGGATTATATGATCCCGAACGGGGGAGCATTCCTTGCGGTTATGCCAAAGTGTACTACGACTTAATTGCCTCTACGATACCGAGGACATGTAAATAAATATACTACACCACTGCACAGGCTACACAGGAGCAAGTCCTTTGAATTAAATAGTGAACCTATTGCTAAATTATTCGAAAAAATTATTCAAAAGTTGATTCGTCCAAAATTATATTTGAGGATTTTTTGTATTTGTTTGCGGAATTGGTGATTAAGAGGGACTAAATCCGGGAGTGAAAGATATTGTATGTCCTTTGGAACGTTATATGAAGGTAATTTTGGAGAGAATATATCTATATATATATATATATATATATATATATATATATATATATATAGAGAGAGAGAGAGGGAGAAATAAATATATAGAGATAAATAGTGCTTCAATTTAATGAAACGATTGGGATATTCGTAAAATGGCTTTTTTTTTTTCCATTTCTGCATTTTAACATTTCGCAACAGGTGGGGTAACGGCACTCTCTTTGACGAGCACTACGGCCACCATTCGGTGGACCAATGGTGCAACGAATGGAGGTAAAATCCTGTACTACGCTATTCAAGGAAAGACGCTGTTCACACACGAGTGGAAGACGATTGCAGAGAATGTCACGGCTAGGGTAAGAGAACTCTATATTTTCCGAGCTTTCGAATATGCCTTTCGGGCCCCAGTAATGGGCTTGATGAGATTTAGCTTTAGGCCATCATCTTCCTAAATCGTTTTCAACATTTCTACTTATCTACCCTTTTTTCCATTCCTCTGTCCTCCCTATGAACGTTCCTCTAAAGGAAGGATATCACCGTTCTATTGCCAGCTAAGCCTCTGAGGTCGGAATGTGGTTGTGCCAATGTGTTGTTATGGATGGGGATATGTTGGGTAGGCCAATAATTATCGGAGCTGGGCATATGGGATTAACAAACAGATTCATGTCTTTTTTTTCTCCCTCGTTTCCTTTGTAATTCCTATTTTACATCTTTAGGAGTTTTCTGTGAGCCAAATTTTAACTGTGACCCTGTTTTCTGCCCTTTAGGTGATTGACCAAAAGCGTAGTCGGATGGAATACGACCTGCCAGAGAGGACCCTCACCCCATGGGCATCCTATAGGTTCCGCATTCAGGCAACGAATGCTCTCGGGACTGGGATCTATTCAGAAACATCTCCCACGGTGAGTGGTACATTGATGCTCGGGGCGGGAACGGGGTCGCCTCATTATGCTGATCTCCCATCAATTAATCTTTTCGACCATGACTTGGTGACGTTTTTTCATCCTTGCCCTTTTTTCACTATATCTTATCTTTTGTTTTCCTTGTTATCAACGTCTCTCGCAAAGAGTCAAATTGGTGGTTCATTTGCTTATTTCTATTTTCATTTCTAATTAGCTTTCGTCATTAACTTTCGCTTTCTCCTTTGCCCTTTCTTGATTCTCAGCAACTGTTGATTTGATGCCCTTCGTTCCAGGCCAATACTCAGCAAGACGTGCCCTTCAAAGCCCCTTCCAACGTTGGTGGTGGCGAAGGCAAAACAGGAGATCTCACCATAACTTGGGATGTGAGTGACACTGTTCCTGTTTGCATGAACAAGTTCTTTTTTTGCTCCTTTCACAGAAGTTTCCCGAATGCACAGTTGGTCATATATGTATTTCGCACCCCATTTGGGTTTCTTATCTGCCATGTAGATATCGGTAAGTGTTGTACTGTGATAGCAACTCTATTGACTCCTCTCGTTTATATATTCAGCCTCTTCCTCCGGAGGACCAGAATGCTCCCGGAGTGTACTACCGCGTGTTCTGGCGGCGCCACATTGATCCCACTTCGAACCGGAACCCGGAGCCTTTCAAGAAGATTATACTCAAAGGGGATGTCAACAAGAATATGTTCGTGGCCTCGATTCAATTGGAGTATTTTTATACCCTATATGAGGTGAAAGTGCAGGTGGGTAGAATGATATTGAAGCCTTGAAGCTGTTCTGGAAATATTTTTTGTGTATTTGACCTAAATAAAACCCCACGATCAAGGAGATATTGAACAAGAAATAATTGCATTCATTGAGCTATTTGTGATCCTTGTGTTAATGTTTTGATAAATTTATAAATCTTGTTGAATCCTATTAATAGGAGAGTTCAATAAGATAAGGACCATAGTTCGTTGCAAGCGCATAGAAATCCATCTACAGCTTAACGTGGAATCCAAACCACGGTGTATCTATCATCACTTTCTATTCAATATTTTTTTCGTTCCTGTATATGAGTATTAGCTTGTTTTTGTTTTTTTGCTTTGTCTTTTCGTGTTGATTTATGTGATTATTTATACTGGTGCTTAAACTATTTTTACCGTTTGTAAATTGCTATGGTTTGGTATACTCATGTGTAATTGCTTTTCTTTCATAACTTTTTGTTTTGTTTTTTAGTTTGTCCATAGCTATATCTTATCTTTGAAGCTCTACTTTACCTGTTTCAGTCTTTATTTGTTGTTTGATTTTCTCCTTTTCCTAAATTGGGTATATATTAATTTTTCTATTTTCGTATTATTCCATTAAATGAATATTTCTGCTTCTTCTCTTTCCATTATTACTGAATTACTTGGGGGGAATAATCAATAGGCTCTCCACCCTTCTAGGTGCTCTAACCTGATTGGAAGTTCTTCTCTCAACTCCTCTCGTCTTTCCCATCATTTCCTTCTCTCTTTTTCCTAGTATTTTCTTCTCTGCAACTCATTAATTTCTAAGCTCCGCCATTCTCGTATTTGTTATTATCTAAATTGCCTTTTTTTGTATTTGTTTTAAACTGTTCTTGGCACATTGCTACCGTCCAGTATACTCCTGCACTGGGCTGAAATGTACCTTCTGATGTATTGAAATTTGTAGTTTCTTTTATGAGTGCAGGTTTTTTTAAGGTTATATAAGTTTTGCTTTGTCTGAGGAAATTGGGTGGTTCATATTTAACTTGCGAGAGACAGCTGGAGTTTTCTTCCAGTCAATGGATATCATTTTTATGTTTGTATATCCAGGCGTCACTGACCTGTATCCGAATGTTTTATTAACGCGAGCGGTTATAGGTAGTGCTGATGCAGACCGAATCCAGGCGTGCAGGTAGTGACATTCATGGGGGACAACTCCACCTTGCATGAAAGCGGTTTGATGATGTAAGAATAAGCACAAAGTTTCCTATTGCTGTAAATACAACTTGTTTATGAAAGTAACAAAGGAAGCAGACAACATAAAATTAAGTTAGATTCTTCTGTGATGAATGAGCGGCTTCTGGTCGAAACAGCTGTCAAAAGATGGGTATGAGGCGAGAAAATAATCACTATTACGGATAGCGAAGAACGTAAGGACAATAAGAGAGGCTGGATAAAATAAGG
Organism: Ceratothoa steindachneri; assembly: GCA_963969495.1. Taxonomy (NCBI): domain Eukaryota; kingdom Metazoa; phylum Arthropoda; class Malacostraca; order Isopoda; family Cymothoidae; genus Ceratothoa; species Ceratothoa steindachneri. Next base: position 49,934,055 of record OZ018321.1, on the reverse strand, counting down.
AGGATAACAGACGCGGGTGAAAAGGACGATAATGGAGGGTAGGGTCACTTTTATAGACTACTCTATAAAAGTAGCCTCCCCCCCACCCCGATCGCAAAGAGCCTCGTCCTGATTTCCTTCTTTCTTTAGGTGCTCGTAGTTTGCGACGAACCACGAGTGTATGTGAATAGTGCTAGTCGCCCATACTTCTGGCTGGTCTGGAATGCGTCCCTCTCCTTATCATTTAGCCTTTGTTTGTACAGATGTGCTTGGCTTATCCGAATTCGGATCTGGTGATGCATGTTATATTCCGCTCTCACAAGTGGACTTCTACAGATTTTAGCATTTTTCCTTCCTCCTCTCTTTATTCTCAGTATCTGATTATAGCAGAATTCTTCCATGTTGTTGCTTACTGTGGTCGTGACCCTTATTTTTAGTCCGAATTTCTAATTCCCTCGCGTAGGCTGCGAACTCTAAAGGATGGGGCCCAGAAAGTGAAGTGAGTTTGATCTACTCCGCCGAAGGAATGCCGCAAGTTCAACCCACCGAGGTGAAGGCATTTGCCCACAACGCCACCTCAATGAACATCACCTGGCAACCCATTGAGTCCACAAGGGAGGACATCAGAGGAGAACTCATTGGCTTCAGGGTAAGAAAATTGATTCATTTCAGTAACTATTAGAGGATACCAGGATGCTATTTTCCATACTCTACTTCCTTACCCTTAATCAATTCTATTTTTCGAACTAATTTCGTTTAGAGAAAAAAAAAATCCTGTATTTGGGGAAGGAAGAATATGCATATCATGTTCCGGCGCATCTCGTAGGGGTCACTGGCTTGGGACTTGTGTGCAATCCATCACCGGCCTGGGAAGCCACGCACCCGAAACTTTTCTCCTTCGATGGGAATTAATCCAAATCATTTTGTGGACCCAATTGACGGCAAGCACGAGTAAACTCGGGGAAGGCAGTTAATTTTAACACTTCCTACCCCGAGTTTACTCACGGCTCGTACCAGTGATAAGGAAAAGAGGAGAGAGGTAATGAATTGTTTAAAAGGAGGAGATTGCAGAATGTGAGATAGACATGAAAGGGAGTGAAGGGTTTGTGTGGGCTAGAGTGCGAGCGGATGTGAATCATGCAGGTGGGGATGAGGGCGTGGCAGTCCTCTTTAGTATTTAGTGGCATAATAAAATGGTATAAATCAGTGAGCTCGAGAACCATCAAACCATACTTCCTCAGAAACTGGTCGGTGTGCATCAATGCGAATAAAAATAACTACCCAGCCCCTCTCCTTTATGCCCTATCAACCACAAAGCCACCCATCTTTTTTGCTCGCCCAATTGGTCCTTCATGGCGATGGGGGGCTGGGGCATCTCGTCCACTCAGGATTCATCCTCGGGCAGAAGCTCCTAACCCCCCCGCCCTCCATGCCCACCTCTTGTACTCAATATGATCCACTTCCTCTGTCGTCCCTTTCTCTCCCAAACACTCGTTCACATAACAAACCCACCTTTTACGCTCTCCCAACCCTTCTCGCAACCTGACACTCGCTCTCGTATACTCTCTTCACGACTCTATCAATCCCTATCCATTCTTACATGCCCATAGGATTGATGAGGATTTTTATAAAAGTTCTTTTCATCCTTAATCTATTTTACTATTCCTCCTTTTACTGTTTCATCTCTTTCCATTTTTTCTTTCCTGCTTCAGGATATACCCGACTTAGGATCAAAGAAGCCATTAAGCCCCTTAACAAAGTCTTATGCACAGTTATAAATTCCCCGAGTGTGCTTTTTTTTTAAAAAAGGCGAAGAGGCGTTCTTTTTGTTTTAGGGTTCTTCTGGTGGCTTCTCTTCTTTCTTGATCATGCTTTATTCACCTGCAGTTGAAATATTGGCGCGAAATCGACAGTGAAGCTGTCAACTCTCAGATCCGACTCAAGCTTGGCACTGAACCTCACGGCCTCATCGTTGGTCTCGTGCCAAACACTTTCTATTGGGTCCGTGTCATGGCGTATAACTCGGCCGGTTCCGGGCCCGAGAGTGAGAAGTTCAGGGGTAAGTTTGACGCACGTTATTAATCCATTTTCTCTGTCGCTGCATTGACTCGCAAAGAACTGGGCTTATTTGGGGGTTTTTAAAATCGTTTTGTGGGAATCTGAGGTAAACTGCTTTAGCAACATTGTGCCAAGTTGAGGGATGCTGTTTTGACCGAAATGGCCAAGTTTTCCGTTTCCTGTGCAGCTTACCCTTACTTTAAAATGTGAAGGGGTGCAGTTCTCGGATAACCATTTTGGATCTTCGTTATACCATTTACTAGTGTAATACAAGTCCGAAATCGACGTTATAATTTATATAGTGGGGATGTGAAAAGTCAAGCTCATGTGGGGATTTTCAAGGCTTACCTAATTGCTCCTAAGTACTCGTTTCTTTCAATTCCTAAATATGTCAGTCGCCCACTGGGCAATAATTACTAAAAAAAATTGGAAGGCTTATGGTAAAAACTCGAGAGACAGTAGATTGGAATGTTTTTCTTTCCCTCGACAGAGAGGACCTGGCGCAATCCCCCACTCACTCCCCCCAATGCCGTCAATGTGGTGCCCATCGATCCCGAAACCATTTATGTGAAGTGGAGGGGCATTACGCCCACGCCTATTGAAGAGGCTCTACTAGGTTATAAGGTGAGAAGGATCCTGCAGTTTTGTTTGTCTATAGTCCCGACGAAGCACTCGCGGTTCTGGGTGTAATGGAGAATCAGCTTTACTCCCTGTCAACGAAACAATACCCTTGCAAAGTTGCAACTTAGTGTCACCGTGGAAAGATTTCATACCTGCATTGTTTTTTTTTGTGAAGGTGCGCATATGGGAGAGCGATCAAGACATGACCTCAGCCAACGACACCATTGTCCCACTCGGCATTGACCTCGAGGCCTACATCACCGGCCTCCAAGTGGGCAAGAGGTACATGTTGCGTGTTTTGGCCTACTCGTTAGGAGGAGATGGAAAGATGTCTTCGCCCCCTTGGCATTTTATTATGGGTGAGTATAAGCTTTCCATATTTTCATAACGCGAAACCGTAACAATATTTAAATGTATATAACACCATTTTATGCATACTTTTAGATTCTATTTCACAATAGATAATAATACAATATCGATAGATACTAGGGGCGGTCAATAAGTTTTGCAATTCGGATATAAGGAAACGAGATACGAGGAAAAGTGTTTTATTATTTTTCAATATAACTACCCTCGACTTCAATTCACTTGCGCCACTTGTCCCTGAGGCTTCGAATTCCCGACAACCAGAAATCTCCCGACTGCTGTTCAATTCACTCCTGGACGGCGAGCTGGACATCTTCATCGTTCCCAAACCGCCATCCACGCAGTGCAGCCTCGAGCTGGCGGAATAAAATGTCGCTAGGGGCCAGATCTGGACTGTAGGGGGGATGGTTGGATGGTTGAGCTCCTCGAATCTGCACTCTCGCAGGGCAGCTTGAGCAACTCTGGCCTTGTCGTGGAGGAGCAGGACATCGCGTGTCAACTTGCCGCGCCGCTTCTGTCGGATGCACTTCTTCAACCCAGCCAGTTCCTCGGCGTAATATTGGCCTGTGATGGTCCTTCCACGAGGCGCATAGTCCACCATCAACACTCCCTCAGAATCCCAGAAGATGGTGGCCATGGTCTTCCCGGCTAAGGGTTGGGTCCGGAACTTGATGGGGGTCGGAGAGCCCCTATGCTTCCAGGCCGTGCTTTTGAGCTTGGTCTCGGAATCCCAGTGATGGACCCACGTTTCATCACCTGTCACTATGCGTGACTCGAATCCCGCCGGGTCTTAGTTGAAGTCGATCATGGAGCGTGAGGTTTCTAGGGACCCAACGGGCAGAGACCTTTGTAATGCCCAAATTGTCGTGGATGATGTTGATAACACTTCCATGTGATATTCCAAGTTCTCGCTCGATTTCTTCGACCTTCACCCGTCGATTTTCGAAGATAATCCTCTCTACACGGGCCACATTGTTCTCGTTGGTCACGTCTGACGGGGGTCATCTTCAAGGTACTCACCACCATGGCGTAACTCCCTATTCTAGCGAGCAATGGTTGCATAGGAAGGGCCGGTGTCGGTGTACACCGCAACCATGCGTTCATGGATCTCTTTTGTATTCTTGCCTTCCTTGGTCAAAAATTTGATCACTGCGCGGTGCTCAACCTTCTCCATTGTTGAAAAATTGGTGACTGACGATCTGCGATCACCTACTGCTTGTTAAATAGACGAGGCAGGAGCGTGCGGCTGCAGGTCCTGACTTGTCATAACTTGTCCTAACACCCCCCACAAACAGCCATCCCCCTTCCTCTGTTTTGCCCTACCGATTCGCAAAACTTATTGACCGCCCCTCTTATTAGTGAAAACAAAATTTTAAATTTAGTGCATAAAAATGCCGTAATGTTTTTGAAAGTACTCATATTTCTCGCTGCTACGAATCCTTTCAGCATTTGTTTATTTTTACAAAAAGTTCACAAGGAACTTCAATATTCAGTTTGCAAGAACACAATGATAATAATGGAAAATTTCCTCTACTAGTGTTGATATACCTGCGAGATGTAAGATGTACTTCACAATACAGCTGATGATGTACAGAGATATTCCCTGGTCCTTCAAATGAGTAAACATTTGAACCCATTTTTACATTCGAGTAAAGTTTTTAGTTTTACAAAATTCAGACATTGAAGAAATTCTTTGGCACTTCATCAAAAAGGTCTAAATTTATTACTTGTCTCATTAATTTTACCAGCAGATGTTTTAATTTCACGTCAGGAATGTATGTACTATTAATTATCCAAACAAAGGATTTAGCTCCGCCAAAACTATTCTCTCAGTTCAATGTAAGCAAGGCAGCGATCATAAAAATTCATAGTAAACTCTTGCATGTCTGGCATCATTGATATATCAATTCTCATCAAGTGTCCTGAATGAAAACATTGTAATTGATATGAAAATCACCCATAATTGATCTGGGTGTCAAATAGTATAGGAATTAAAGTTGCGATATGTCATTTAACTTTTTATGACTAGTAAAATATACAAAATTCATTTTAAATGCTTAAATTCCATATTCCTATTCTTAAATTATTAGAAAATAAATTAGTTTAGGTATAACTTTATCCATAACACTATATTTAAAGAATGCATTTCTTTTAACTTTCAATTTTAGTTTGTGAATCACATAAGGTATATTTGAAGCTTTTATCCAAGTTCTTTCAAGGATTTTCTTTACAGTGCAAAGAACAGCCTGCAAGGTTTGTTTTTTTATATTTGAAGCTTTTATCCAAGTTCTTTCAAGGATTTTCTTTACAGTGCAAAGAACAGCCTGCAAGGTTTGTTTATTTATATTTGAAGCTTTTATCCAAGTTCTTTCAAGGATTTTCTTTACAGTGCAAAGAACAGCCTGCAAGGTTTGTTTTTTTTATATTTGAAGCTTTTATCCAAGTTCTTTCAAGGATTTTCTTTACAGTGCAAAGAACAGCCTGCAAGGTTTGTTTTTTTATATTTGAAGCTTTTATCCAAGTTCTTTCAAGGATTTTCTTTACAGTGCAAAGAACAGCCTGCAAGGTTTGTTTTTTTTTTATATTTGAAGCTTTTATCCAAGTTCTTTCAAGGATTTTCTTTACAGTGCAAAGAACAGTCTGCAAGGTTTGTTTTTTTTATATTTGAAGCTTTTATCAAAGTTCTTTCAAAGAGTTCACAAAAAATAAATAAGATTATTGAATATTTTGGAATTTAAAAAGAAATAATTACAAATCATGAAGTTTAGAAAATGTATTAAAATTAAGGCTTGGTTATCTGAAAAAAAAAAATAACCAAGAGTAAATTATTAGGAAACCCTTCCAGCTGTTTTATTTTCTTTTTTTCAAATTAAAGGAACTCTTAAAGAGAACTTGCATTATATAGGAGGAACTTGTGTTTCGCAGGCCCCCTTCAGTCTGTGGTCTATGGTTTTGACAGTATCCATTTGGTCTAAAAAAAAAACTTAAATTTTCTAGTACATATCTTCTAATAATTTACTCTTGGTCTCTTTTTTTTCATATCTATGCTTCTTTTCTAGGCCTAAGGGCCAGACAAAACTTCCATATGAATTCTTTTTAAATATGGATAAAACATGATTATTTGTTTCTTTTTTTCTCCATCAAAATTTGTTCTAATAATTTCATTTTGCTTTACTCATGTTTAGGGGCCAGTAGCCCTTTCCTCCCAATAAAGATTAAAATATAAAATTTATTTTAGAAATAACTGATAAAACTTTCGAATATACGAAAAAATAAAATAAAAGAGCAGGAGGGCCTAAATTTGTAATTCATTTTGTTTTAAAAAATCTAAAACATTCAATAATATTTATTTTTTTTAACTTTACCTTTTTGATTTTTTAAACTCTAAAGGAACACTTAGAAGAACTTGGGTAGATAAAAACTTAAAATATACCTAGGTCAAAACCAAACTAAGAAGAGAAAAATCTTATTCAACTTCTCAAAAAAATCAAGTTCCTAAAATATAGTGTTATGGATATGTACTGGAAACCTTTTAAACTTTTTAGACCCAAACTCAATTGCTAGAGCCAATAAGCTTAAAGCGGCGTATGTATATATGGAAAGATGGGTGGATGATCTATATATATATATATATATATATATATATACACTGGTTGATGGGAATGTTAAGCCTGATGATGATGGTATATTCACTCTTAGAAAAAATTTGGATAGTAGTAGATAAAAGTAGGTGAAAAAATTTAAAGATAGGGGGGGGGGGGTGCCCTAGTAGGAGGGCATCGCAGACTTTTTACTTTTGGTTATTTTACTTTACTTATTTGTGTTATGTAGTGTCTATTATGTATTGATTTATTTACGTGTAGTAGGCGTGTTCTTCTTATTGTTCGTGTGTCAAATGTTGTACTTATTTTTAGTTAAATTCTTGAGCATTCAAGCCTTTTAAAGCTTTTGGCTCGGCAATTTACCTGTGTTGTTATTGTTTGGTTTTATGGATATCCTGTGTTTGTCTCGTTATGGTTGTGTTGTATATTGGGTATCTGTTAAGTGTATATTGCTGTAATGTTTTCCTGTGTACAGTGTTTGGTGCTTGGGAACCGGCTACGTCGTGTGGCATTTCCACGCAGTCGTGCAGGGATGCCCATTCTGCCACCTATTTCCCGTAATTTTGGTATGACATCATTTGTAAGTGTTAACCAGACCCTTCTTCCCAATTTCTGGGTGAAGATGTTGATAGGGTCTAGTTTCTTTCTTGCATGGAGCTCCCTCTGACGGCGTTGGTCCCGCCTTCTGACCTTGTTGATCAGTAGGGATGCAGTGTTTTGCACTCGCTGCATTTTTCTCATTGAAGTTTTGTTTGCCGCTTGAGTCACTACTGCGGGATAGATGAGCTTAGCCCGGACGTACATCAGATATATCTTCCTGATGTTGGCCGAGCTAAGGTCTCTAAACCTGTATAGCTTGGAGATTTCTCTCTTTGCCAGGTTCCGCCTCTCCGTGTAGTGTCTCGCGTATCCGTGATCGGAGAACTTTAGGCCCAGGACAGTGCCTTCGGCGGAGTAGCCGTATCTCCTCCCCTCGATTACTATGGGGTCCGTCAACGTGCGGCTTAGTGGGACGATCTTAAATTTGTCCCCATTTGTTCTTATCTTCCAGCGTCTCTCGTACTGGTTGATGTTGCTTATTTCCGCTATGGTTCGCGCTGCCTGATCCCTTGCCTTCTTCACCGGGCACGGGACGATCTGGGTGATGTCATCTGCGAATTGCAGATACATCGTGTCCCTATGCACCGGTGTTGGGAGGTCGATGGTAAAGACCAAGTAAAGCAGAGGGCTCAGGCAACTTCCCTGTGGAACGCCTGACTTCAGTTCGAACTCGGGTCCTCTGTGTCCTTCTATCATCAGACATGCCCTTCTGTCCATGACAGAGTCACAAAGGATCCTTTCCAGGACTGGGTCTAGCTGAAGGTTAAGGATCTTGTATTGCAATCCTTCCAGCCAGACTTTATCGAAGGCCTTCTGCACATCCCTCAACACAATGTCTACATATATTTTAAGCCTATATCTTCACCCCAATGCTTTATAAGAATGAGGAATGAGAATAGAGGAGTCACGTGTTAGAGTAAAAATGAGAATAGGCAACCGGCAATTTCAGGGGAAACTAAGAGTGGTATATTTCTATATTTATTTATAAATTAACGAGAAATATATAGAAGTCAAACAAAGAGCAAAGAGAAAATGGGAAATACACAGAATGAAAATAATGAATTTGATCGAATATTAATGTAGGTCTAGAGTAATTATATATTCGAATAAATATTTATATAAATTTGAGTTAGAAATTATGGAATGATATATTGGATATCTTTAACATAAGATTGATATAATTTATGTATGGATGGACTTGGGAATAGTTTTGGACACAGAATAATTGCTCGAATTATAATCTCAAGGGTTGTCTGACGATAACGAGAACACGAGTGAGCTATATTTGTCCGCGAACATTGGGGCGAGGTAGGTTGAGGCTGATTGGTCGGTTTAAAATACGTCAGACAAGGATTTGGATTGGTTGAAATATATATCGTACAACGTATAGGATAATTATTATAGACGATACGTAGGGTAAATTTTGTTGGAAAGCGTACGAGTTATATATGATTGGAATTGTCGTACATGAATATGAATTAATAGAAGCGAGATGAGTAATCTAATTATACTTTTGTAGGAGCTAGCAAGGATGTTAGCTGCTACAAGCTGTAGGCCACAGGTTGAAGGTCTTCCTGTCAAGCTCAACTTTTTTCTGTAAGGAAGAGTGGCAGCCACTCTTCTTGTAAGTTTATATAAAGTTAATAATTTTCTGGGACACAATTATAAACTGGCTGGGACTGTGTCGGCCAAATCATAACGTACGTGTAAGCCTATTTAGATACCTCTACAAAACCTGGGAGGATGCCCACGTTAGTTTTCGTTTCTCTTGAATATACTTTATACTTCCATCATCATCTTGCCTCTTACTCTAATGGCTAGCCTCTCTCCAACCAAAAAGTCGGGGTCATCACTCATCAACATTTAAATTTGTCGATACATTTGCTGTATTTTGCATATCCTATCCATCTCCTAAGATGGCTTATTCTATCCTGTCGTTGTTCTGAGTTCTGTCTATTGTTTTTATCCTCATTTATTGTGCATGCCAATGCCCTATTCTGTTAATTTTGAAATTTTCAACAACCACTTTTAATCGGTGCTGCTTGTATCAATCACGTTTAATTCAACCTTAGTGTATTTCTCTCACAGTCTGGCATCTGGTTCTATAAACTAATTCATCCATCCTTCTCCTATTCGTTCATCATCATTCTGCATCTTTGCTGAGCGCTGGTATCCATTTTGCTTCTGTTATATTCACCTCTACATTGAATATAATGAATGTGGGTAGCATCCTTTCTTCTCTTTGTTTTAAATACCTTTCAGGCAGTAGCACTGCACCTGTACTTGGATAGGAGGTATAGATTTTTCTGTGTACATTACACCATTAACCGACTTCGATGCAGAAGACTTCCACGGCAACGTAGCACAGTTGCTAAGGCCCTTTCTGCTGCTTTGAATGGTAGCCCCCCTTCCCATCTGGGGAGACTACTCCATCAATCCCAGGGGTCAGGTCCTTGCCGACCTGATCGACTCAATCTACCACACCGGCCTTCGCCTGACGACCGGTGCTTTCCGCACGTCCCCCACTGAGACCCTAAGTGTCGATACTGGGGAGATACCACTCGCTCTCACTCTACGCTGTGTGCAGTGCATTATGCTCCTGCACGCGCCAGCCTGGCGCTTTCCTCAGTCGCCAATGGCTATCACTGCATCCGCTGCTGATCCGAAGCCCTTTGGGTTTAAGGCTAGAAAACTCCTTCGAGGGCGGTGTAGATCTTGGGTGTCGCGCCTATGGTTCTTCCCAGGATGCCACGCCTTTGCTCCCAAAGTTTCTACAGCGCTAGGAGTATTGCGTTCAGCCTTTTTGGACCACACTTCGTGTGCCAGTGTATATATATGGCTTCAAGCCCCAAGAGGAGGTTCGGTTTCCACGCCGTATCCCCCTCTGTTTGAAGTCAGCCGGGGCTCTGCTAGGCGTTGCGTCTGTCTTCGCGGCCGAGCTGGTTGCAATACACCGCTCGATACTGAAGATAATGCTTAGTGCCCGGTTCGGAGACCAGATTGTGATCTATAGCGACTCAAAGCGCCTTGAGTGCTCTCTAGGCATTGAAATCTGAACACATCCTGGTTCGCGGTATCGATGACGCCACGGTTGCCGCGAGCCGAGTGGATGTCGAGATTATCTTCTGTTGGGTTCCTCGATATGATAGGAATTGCGGGGAATGAGAGCGCCAAAGAGTCCGTGAGGACTGGGCGACCAGACCAGCGTTTGGCTCTTCCTCACACCGACTACATGGTAGGAAACAGGGTAGCCCTCCCGGCTGCTTGACAAAAAAAAAATGGGAGCCATTGCGCCGCGATTTTTCCCAATGCTAAGCCGACTTCAGGTCGCTTTCTGTCTTGGGCACCGCAATTTGAGGGAGCGCTCACCCATACTTTATTGCAACGACTGCTTTGATTCCAAGACTGTTCGGAAATGTCCCAGTCTGTGTGATCTTCGCGCACGGTACTCGTACCTGTCCCTGCACCGGGAGGGGTTCGTGTACACAGCCTTATGGACTATCTGACTATTTGGACGAGGCTGGCCTCCTCCATTTTATTTGACTCCTTGTTGTTGGTTCCATGTTCCTACGCGGGGGTGGGGGGGGCCATCCCCACGTCGGCGCGTGCTTTCTTCTTGCTTTTGTGCTTAGTTTTGTATTCTTATTTGTTTATTACTTTTGTCTTATTTTTGTTATTTGGTCTTTTTGTTTTTATCCTGCCTAGTATTAGACTGTAATGTGATTACGGCCACTTTTTCCCTAGTAGGCTGTCGCCAGATTTGCTCTTAAAATGAAAAATGATCCTTTCGTCCTCCTCCTCCTCCTTCATCTTTTTCCGAGCACAGGTATCGGTTTTGTACTGGCTATATTCACCTATACATTGAATGTAATGAACGTGAGTAGCGTCATTTATATTTAACAGTGCCTGGTCGAGCGTCTTACTCTCGGGAATGTGCGGGCACTTGTCCTCTCGAGGGACGTTTTCCGTTGTCGCTGGTGCTACAACAGGAATTGTTCCTTCCTGGTGTCGAAATAGCAACTGTCAATTTTTATCTCAAACGATTCTCTCTTATTTATTGACTTCCCATGCCTCGTATGTTTTCATTTTCTTCAATGTGTTCGTGTCACTAAGCGTGGCCATGGTCCATTAGCATGGGAAAAAACATAGAATTTAGAAAAAGAAGTAAAAAGTTGGATAGAATAGGCCGCCTTACTTCGCTTTATGGCCAGCCAATTCTCTAACTGGTGAAAGCTCATTAGACATGGGATTATGCAGAAAGCGGATTTAATTTCGGGGCCTACGACCTGCTGCCGTGAGCATTGATGTTTCCCATTACAGAAGAAAAGCCCCCGCCCACGGTAAATGATCCTTGCGCTGGTTAAAAAAGAACTGGGTTTGAAAGACTGGAGTCCTTAACATTACTGATTGCTTCGTTCACTTTTGATTTCAGGGGATCCGGAGAGGCTGCGCGCCAAAGCCCAAGAACAGGTGCTCTCTTTCCACCTTGTCTACTTGCTTCCTCTTGTGATCTTCCTCAAGAGATAACGATGCGTGCCAGACCACCTCGAACTCCCCTCCGCCCTATTGCCACTAAATGGAAATAGATTAAGAGAGGCGTGCTTGATTTGTGTATATTTCTCACAACTGGTACAACGCTACCCTAGCCTAGTACAGAAGGTGTGATTTCCACGTCTGAGTGTCGGGTTCGATTCCCAATGATAGATAAAACAGATTTGGAGGCAGGGAGCAGCCGTCACTCAGGCGAGGTATCTCTGACGCATATGCCCAAACTGCTTAGGCTACGTACTTATTGCACACACACAGTCACATAAAACACCGCTTTCCTTTCCTCTCTGCGCGCACACATCATCACTCTTCCGCTCTAGTTCTGTGGCTGTGCCCTCGCTGGCGGCTCCTGGAAAAGATTGATAAATTGCAAAAAAAGTTTCTTCCCTCCTAGAACCTGGCCCAAAATGTTTTATTTCCACAATTCCTTGAGTCAGAAAGGGTTTCCTTGTCGATTGAATCTTCTCATCCAACGAGGACCGACCTGTGCCTTGCCACCAATTGTCACTGATCTTTATGTGGATTTCATCCTGTCGGAGGACCTCGTCATCGATTGAAAAGGTACGGGTGTCGCAATTAGCTATCCTCCCATCTGATTTTGTACGCTACCATCAAATTCCAGATATATCGACTTCGAGCGCCATTAGATCTTGTTTTCCTGTGTCTGGATATTGCACATGATGGGTTTCATGCCTTTATTGAGATAGGTGCTGTAAAGCTATTGACGATTATGTAGCAATGAGAGAAGAAGAAAAAAAATCATGAAAGCGCGCCATTTTCAACGCGTTTCCTACCTTTTTATTAAACGACAATATATTGTCATCGCCAAAGCCTGGACAATAGCTTATTGCGGCATTGCTCGAAGAGGATAATTGAGGAATATAGCGCCTTTAGTTAAGCTCGGACCGGCAAGTCATTGGATCGATCTAAGTTAAGTTGAGTGACTATCTCTTCAATATCTATCCCCTGGTGTTTTCTCAAACGTAAGAACTACTCGCACATGCATCGCGTACATAGAGGGGAATTTAACACACTCCTGTTCAGGAAGTTATTAAGCTTATAGTAACTCCCATTGTCAAAGTGATCGTCCCTAACCACCAGGCCTATAAAGTTACTTATAATTGATGGAGGTATTCAAGCTCTACTTAGGCTGTCAATTTCGGGACCACCTATCGAGTTCTTAGCGTGTGACCAGCCCCGATCGAACAAGAGGCTAAAATTTCTTCAGTTTTTAGGTTATTTGATTCACCAAAACATGAAATACAATTTATTCTCAGGGAACCTTTTTCAGCATGGGATATTAAGAATTGTGATTGTCAATTAGCCTGCATTAAAGTGAGTTATCGCGGCGCTTTACTGTTTATCAAGAAAAAATGCGTATTCGAAGGTACAGTTGCGCACGAGGCTTTGTGCTTCAAACCCCATGTGAGTTCAAAATTTGCCGTCCATATTGCTTAGTCTAAGTTAAATAGACACTTGAATACTTCCGTCCTGTCGCCAGTCATGGGGTTTCTTCCCCACTTCCGGTATTGCTCTTTCTCTATGCATTTATCTATCTGGTTTTATTTTTATCCCTCAGCATAAATTAAACCAAATGCGATACAATTAAACCTTTGTAATCGTGTTTTTAATGGGTAATGAGATGCCGAATCTCGTTTTTTTATACTTTTTAATTGTGTGGGAATACTTCCTGAAAGAGAGTTTCTTGCTCGTACTGTTTTTAATTTTTTGTAACGTTAGTTGGTTTAATGGCCCATTTCCATATCGGTCGGAGGTGTCATTAAGTAAGCACGCGTTTTGAATTTAAGGAATTATGTTAAATGAATGCTTGTTGTAGCTAATATTTCTCGATTGCCTGAAATATAGTTTTGTTTGCATTCCGAGTATCAACTTTTGGCTATCAATACTTGGAGTGTTCTTATATTCATGATTAACTCGCATTCCGTTTCAAGTATTAAGATAAATTTGCATTCCGGTGAAATATTAAGACTAAGGATTTTGTCTTTTATATTATTAACCATATGTCCTACCGTAGAATTATGTTTATGAATAGCATAGTTTGGCTAAGTGTTGTTTAATTAAAGGTGATAATATTATAATGAATTCTTAATCATCTTTCATTTTAGTATATTTCCTTTACTCTTTAGAAAACTTAATCCGTCCAGTATTTGAACAATTTTTGTTACCAAATACATGTATTTTTAAAGTTTTTTATGTGATTTATTTAACCCCTCTTTATATTCATTAGGTTTTGATGATATATTCAGATATAACAAAAGTGAGGAACTAGTAGTCTTTCTTGGGTTGGCTGGGTAGTGGCATGCACCTCAAGGTGAGCATTTAAGGAAGAAACAAATTGGACAGTTACCCAATCCAAGTGGATTCTAAATGGCAGCACAAACAAATGTGGACATATTAATTATAAAAGAGGGAGAAGACCACTATGAGATAAAGATTTTAAAAAATAAGGCTTAAAAGAGTTCTCTCCCTAAGGAAAACGAAGGCTGGATAGGCAAGGCATATTTGAAAGGGTCGGGGAAACAGAACGACCGAAAAATGGCAAAATGAGGGGCATTCCAATAGAAGATTGTCGACCGATTGATTCCTACAAAAAAAAAACGCAGCAAACGGGCGATTTCGAGCACCAGTCGAAACAAGGTAACCGTGTGGCTGATTAAAACGCGGCAAAGGGCCACCTGTAAGGACCGTAGTCTGAATGTTCGAGGGCTAAGGACGAACAGACTGATATCGTTTAATTTAAAGGATGAATACCTATCCCATTCGTCCTGCCACAACTGAAAAATATCTCATAGAGGGAAGAAAATCTCAAAAAGGCAATGCAGAGTTAGCCGGGAGTCAGCTGATCAGCCGTCTCGTTGCCTGGGAACCCAATAACGGGGCACATTCTTGACCATCAGGTTGCAGATTTTTGCAACTAAGGGATTGGAGGCGCTATAAGAGCGAATTGCTTGTAAAACAGTCGAAGAAAATAACAATCTTTAAAAAGTAAAATTTCGATCAGTCTTAAAGCTAAAAGAAAGGCCGAAAGTTCAGCGCCAAAGATAAAGTTAAAAACTCCTGAGTAAACGGCTGCAGCACCCACACCTCGGTCTAACTTGAAACCATCTCTTTATATGAGGTCGCATGCTCGAGGAACATGCACTTAAGACTACACAGAGGACTTGTCCAAGCACCACATGCTGGTGCAAACTGGGAGGTGGAGCACGCCAACTAGGGGTTGGCGACGACGGAAGGGCAAGGACTTGGAGCATCCAGGTTGGAGAGACTATCTATCCGCAGGCTCAAGAGGCGTGGTAACGACAGCAACTTATCGATGGCTGCCGTTGATTCAGCAGCATAAAGACATCTGTGAACCTCTGACGCATGGGCCTGCCGTACACGACAGGTATCACATACAGATCTTTAGTCTATGATATGGCAATGGGAGCGCCCCACTCTCCCAGTAAAGACTTCACGGGGACGTGCGGAAGGCTCACCTGGAAAGATGGAACTCCGAGGTTGTGAATTGGGTTCAGCATTTTAAGGGTGAAGGCCGAAGAGTAAATTTGGCACCCATTGTCCAATTTGGATTGGACGAGGGCAGTGGAGAAAGACCAGAATGTTTGACGATCACTGCCCCACGCCGTATGTGAACTTTAAAATGTCTAGATCCCGTTTGAAGACTGTGTAGGTGTGGTAACCATGATAGCTTGGGATCAAGAGTTAAGCCCAGGAACCGAAACTCAGAGACGAGCTCGATCTCTACACCTTGTAAGGAGATAGGTGCGGAAAAGGAACCCCTAAACCTCGGTGGACGGACATAGCCTTCGTTTTGCTCGTGGAAAAGCGGAATCTCCTAAGTTATGCAGGTTTCGAAACTGCATCGACTGCCAGCTGCAGAGGCGCTGCGTCTGTCTTCACGGCCGAGGTGGTTGTAATACACCGCTCGGTAAGGGAGATAACGCGCCGTGCCCATTTCAGAGACTAGATTGTGATTTCATGTGGACTCACAAAGCGCCACGAGTACTCTCGAGGCATTGGAATCTCCTCATTCCCTAGTTCACGGTTTCGGCGAGTCAGGGGGATGTCGAGATTATCTTCTGCTGAGTTCTTGGACACGTGGGAATGAGTGCATCATGGAGTCCGCAAGGACTGGGTGACCAGACCAGCGTTTTACTCTATCTCATACCGATTACATGCCAGGAATCCAGAGTACTTGGCAAAGAAGATGGGAGACGACAGAGGGGAACTTAAAGTTGCATGCCATTGTGCCGCGAATTGCCATGGACCCCCGAATCCGTGACGGCTTCAGGTTGCCTTATGTCGTATCCGAATTGGACACACTCGCGGGACGCACTACCATTTGATGGAGCGCTCGCCTGTACCATATTGAGATGATTGCTATGTCCCCAAGAGTGTTCATCATTTTCTTGTTGAATGTCCCAGGGTGGGTGATATTCGCGTACGTTACCTATATCGGTACCGTGATGAGCGGGGTAGCTACTGCTTGTCCCTTGTACCCGGGATCGCGCTTCCTTATTTATTTTTTGCTTCTAGTATAAGTAGCTGTCGGCGGTTTTGAGCATGTGCTAGGATTTCGGTATTATCTTATGAACTTGGTAATTTCCTAAATAAGATCCTCACTCCTTTCGTGCCTACCAAATTTAATGTGAAATATTCTGCAGATTTCATTGATTTAATCCGGTCTACCATCCCTAAATCATAGCCTCCATTGACGTTGAATCCTTATTCACAAACATTCCTGTTTCTGAAACTATAGACCTAATCCTAGGAAGAGTATACAACCAAAGCGATCTCCCCCCCCCCCCCATCATCTTAGCCTACTGAGAGATGCCTTGAGAGAACTACTCTTGATCTGCACTACGGAAGTCCCTTTCTATGGACCAAGAGACGATATGTACGTGTAAACCGACGTCGTTGCAATGGATTTTCGGTAATTGTTTACTTTAGGGGCAGATAATTTTAGTAGCAATTTTCGCTTTTTTTTTTTTTTTAGTGCTTTCGAACTATCCCACTAACCAATCAGAGATTAGTATTCAATTCCGTCATTGACCAATCAAAAGCGTTTGTTTTTCCAGCATCCTCTTGTGCTTGTAAGACTGGTAAAAAGTAGGGGGTTTTTTATTTTCTATGTTTTTTTCTGAAGTTAATTTTCAATCTCTCCTAAATAATCTATGCCTGAAACTATTTAATTTTCCTTTGTTTATTGTTCAGTAAAATCACCTATTTTTTGTTGTTAATGAATTGTGTTCGCTGAGTGGAGCTTAAATCAAACTATAAAAAGCTTTTCTTTTTTTTCATCTGTTACTGTCTATTTTATTTTGCTTTTTTACAAACTATTTTTATGGTACTATTTCTTATTATCGTTGTAAAAATAATTCATTTGATATAACTTAGTTTATTACATAAAATGTGGCATTCAACAAACACACTTTCTCGATTTTGGATGTTTCAAATCGACGCTTCTTTTCCAGCCCCGCAGTTGGTATTTAAACTAGCGCCCACGTTTATTAACGTCAGATTTTCAAAATGTCTAAGTGCGTGCGCTGTGTTCCTTATCTGTTCACCGTCTAGGTTTAGTTTTAACCGACATTGATAAAAGTATCAAATTCTTAGTTAACCATGAACTAATAAAAACTAAGCGCGAGTGCTTTACCTGTAAGTCCGAACTTACAATCAACAAACAGTTTGTTTCTCATTGTGATAAATCAGTTCCAGCTCGGGACAAGCGGGAACGGTTAAAAATTTAAATCGTCCGTTGGAACTTTACCTGTCTACCGGACTGAAGTAAGTAAATAAACGATTTTGTTAACGTTTACTAGTATACAGACTACTAATTTATTAAAAAAATATTCAAACAGAATAAGAAATTCGGAAATTACTAAGAGTATTCAAGAACCGGTCATCATTTAACTACACCATAGAAAATAGCCAAAATACCCAACTTCCATTTTTAGATACCCTACCCACTAAGGATAACGATAAAATAACTATCAAAGTTTACGACAAAAACACAAATCCAGGTTTTTGCATGAATGCAAAAAGTGAATGACCCGACCGTTATAAAAAAAGTGTAATAAATTCATACATCAACCGTGCTTTCACCAATTGCTCCACGTGGACAAAAACACACGAAGAACTCGAGCGTGCTACACAAATACTCGTGAATGATGGTTTTACAAACGGCGACATACACCCACTATACGTAAGAAGATGGAAAGGGTGTATACGTCACCTACAGGCATTACCATTCATCAAGACGAAAGAAACACTATTAAACTATACTACAAGTACATTATAAGCACAACGTACAAAACGGATGAAAGAGTAATGAAGGAAATCATAAACAGAGGAGTAAAACCAACACAAAACGAAAACAATATATCACTCATAATCTACTATAATAATAAACCTTATCATGAAAAACAACCTAACACCTAAGCAGAGAAGTTATTTAATATATTAATATACTTGCAAAATGGGAGACTGTGAGATCTTACCTCATTCATATATTGGAATGACAGAAACAAAGTTTACACAAAGAATGAGTTACCACTTAAACAATGGTGCCCCCAAAATACACACGTTGGAAAACATTGGAGACAGCAGGCCCCAAAGTCACTCGAAGATAATACTGAAATCCTAGCACATGCTCCAAACCCCCGACAGCTAAGATAATTAGAAGCCTAATGTATATGGTCTTTCAATAAGGTCGCTCGATTTTTAAATGTAAATAAAACAAGTTGTGTGTGATATATGCACTTAATTTATTTTAAATTTGAAAGTACATTTTATGGCATTAAGTGTGCAATATGACCTAGTTCAAATGTCCGCCGCGGCTTCGCTTGGTGGAACGTATTCGGGAGGCCCAATTTTCGATGGCTTTGTCGCATAAATCTGGCTGATTTTGCTGGATGGTGTTAGTTATGTTAACTTTGAAGACATCAACTGTTTGCCGATTATTCGCATAGACCTGCGATTTAAGGTAGCCCCAAAGAAAGTAGTCTAATGGCGTTAAATCGCATGATCTCGGTGGCTAGTTGACGTCGCCGCCGCGCGAGATGACCTTGTCCTGAAATCGCTGGTGAAAAATGTCTATCGTAGCGTGCGCAGTGTGGCACGTAGCGCCGTCCTGTTGGAACCACATGCCAGTATCCATATCAGGCATATAATCCAGTTGAGGCCACAAAAAGTTGCTTATCATCGATCGGTAGGTCTCGCCGTTGACGGTTATGGCAATACCATCTTCGTTCTCAAAAAAATACGGACCGATGATTCCGTTAGACGAAAATCCGCACCAAACAGTGATTTTGTTGGGATGCAATTGGTGCTGGTGTATCTCATGTTGATTGTTCTCGTCCCAAATCCGACAATTTTGCTTGTTCACAAATCGATTCATCCAAAAATGGGCCTCGTCGGAACGTTTGTCGAACGGAGAACTGATTTTGATAATAACATTTGCTGATTAGCACACGCTGTTTAACGCTATAACCTTCAATCGTGACTTGCCAAGTACTACTGAACAGTTCACAGTGAGGTTGCGAGATGTTACTTTAACAACATGGCCACTATCGCCTGACAAAGCTCGAGCGTCCTCGTTGACAGACCCTTTATAAAGGGAAAACCAGCCTAAATTAAATACTCAAACAAACATACAATTCACTCTGCCTTCATCAGGTCCCCGCGCCCCAAATAATAATCCCTACCAATCTTAATCCTGTGTCCATCATAGATTAACCATTTTAAGCATTCTCAACCCTCATTTCAATATACCGTTTTGCGTTTAAGAATTTCCATTCCCTATAAGTATGTTCATATATTTGTTAACATCTAAATAACGATGTATATAAAGCTCTGGCTTCAATTCCTTAAGCTACAAATATCAACCTTTGATAATGTACAGGTGTCTATCGAAACGCGTCATGACAATAAATATTTTGTTTTGCTCAGTGAAGTGCAAGAAAACTATAAAAGGTATCTAAATTCCGTTTTTTTTGCATTCAAAAAGGGAAGATTGAAATAATCTTGCATATGAAAATTGCCATGAATAGGAAGAAGGTTAATGAAATATATTTTTATAAAAATTCGTCATTCGGAGAGGAAAGGGGCACCCAATATATATATATATATATATATATATATATATATATATATATGCAACAAAGCCCACAGGGAAAATTAAATTAGTACGGGGATTCCAAGTACTTTCGAACTTTATTTCGAGTTTTTATCATGGAATAACAGAAGTATTGAAAATTGTAATATTTATAAGGATGATACAGAGGAGAGGGAACGCCCACAATAAAGCAAAAAACCAATCAACAAAATGAATTAATATGAAATGGAAACCTTAGGAAGAGTAGAGATAAATACAAACTAAGAGCATTAAACCAGGTAAATTCAAAAGACTAAAGGTTGAAAAAGAGGATTAAAATACCGCCTAAGCAATAAAGGAGGGAGAAAATCTTAACGAGGGATTCCAAAATGTTTGACATCGGCCATAAACTTTGCTATCCTTTTCATTTCATTGATAAATGCCTTCAGTTAGCTAAAAAGTTTTTTTATCATTTTGAACCTCGCGCGCCTTTTAATAACAAGAATACTCTTGTACTTCCTTTTAATTCATCCTTTGCTTCTCTCCCTCATATTTTAAAACCTCTAGGCGTTTGTGTATTATTTAACTATAACAATACTATCTCTAAACTATTAGTTAAGAACGCCCCTTCCCCTATTGGTAATGTATATTGCGTAAAATGTATCGATTGCTCTAAATATTACTTTGGTCAATCAAGTAAATGTTTAAAAAAACGAATTTCTCAGCATAAATATAATGTCCGGCGTGGCGAAGAAAGCAGCTCATTTTATGTTCATATGTCATATCTTAATCACAATATTGATTGGAATTCTGCTAAAATCATCTGTCATAATAACGATACAATTTCACGAAATATCATTGAATCGACCTTTATTAGTAAATTCTCAAATTTTAATATAAGTCCTGGCTTATATAAACTTGATGGTTATTTTTAAAATTATATTCACAAAGTACCGTCGAAACTTTTAATTTTAGACTAAATATTTATATTAATCTTAATAAGCAATTTAATTTTATTTTGTGTGCATCTATTATAGCGTACGAAAAGTGCAGGTGAGTGGCTTAAAAGCTTCGTTTGAATGATTCTTTTTTGAGACTCAGGATGGCTGGGTAGATTCGCCGCTGGATAACAGTGGTCCAGCGACGCGGAAAGCTGTTCTAAAACTCGCCTACGCTATTATTTTTTCTTTGCCCCTTTTCCTACTCTCCTCTATCTACAATGGTGCCCAGACCCGAGAAGGGGGGGGGGCGTTAGCCCTTGGATAACATTTCTAAACGGGCTCTCTTCATTTCTTCAAAATACGCTCCGCTTACAAGAGGGGGGTAGGGGGTTTTATAGCGTACGAGAAGTGCAGGCGAGCGACTTTAAAGCTTCGTTTGACTAAGTCTTTTTTTGATATTCAAGATGGCCGAGTGGATTCGCCGCTCGATAAGAGTAGTCCAGCGACGCGGGTAGCTGTTCGCAACTCGCCTAGACTATTATTTTTTTGCCCTTTTCCCTACTCCCCTCTATCTATACTATGTAGCCTTATGTTTTTGTCTGTATTTATTTCATTTTAGTCAAGTCTTTAGAATATTTGTACTTATTCTACCTTGGTCTTTAGATCCTGACCTCTGAGGTTAATCTCTCGTTAAGATTTTCTCCCTCTCTACTTGCTTAGGCGGTATTTTAATCCTCTTGTCAACCTTTAGTCTTTTGAATTTACCTGATATTAATTCATTTTGTTGATTGTTTTTTTTTTGCTTTTTGTGGGCGTTCCCTCTCCTCTGTATCATCCTTATAAATATAACAATTTCTAATACTTCTGTTTTTCCTTGATAAAGAACTCGAAATAAAGTTCGAAAGTAATTGGAATCCTCGTGTTAATTTTCCCTGTAGGCTTTGTTGCACTTATTGCTTACTCACGCGATACTTTGTGAGTTTTCCATATATATATATATATATATATATATATATATATATATATATATATATATATATATATATATATATATATATATATATATATATATGTAGGTCAAAGTAGGTGTCTCCAACACACACCGTAAAAGGATCAAGATGCGAAGAAACTTTGAATAAAAGACTGTAAAAGACGTCTGATACCACAAACGTGTAGCTACCTTAAGACGCCGTATCTACATGTAGTATCGTGTGATTTCTCAATGTAAAAAATATATATATCGCCAAGACTCTGTGCTTTAACGAGAAAGCTTTCCGAACCGATCCTTTAAAACATACCAATAGCTCAAGAGTTTAATGACCCCTGCGAAAACTGCACTGAAATGAAGGCAGGAGCCAATTCAGGAGTACCAGCAACAACTCCACTAGCATCTTGTTCAGATAGCTAGTAAAAGCTATAGAGCGATAGTGATCTGCGTCTAATCCGTCCCTGCTTGGTTTAGCACAGGAAAGTACAATCCCAACGCGCCGTGATGATAGGTACGAACCCTTTACTTATATAATATTGTATAAATCAAGTAAGAACAGGATAGAGTGTGGATGAAGGTGCCGAATCATATCATAATGGACCCTGTCAAGGCCAAAAGAAGTACATCCACAAAGGGACAATGAAGCACGCAACACGTGAATCGAGGACAAGGCATTATACGGAATTTAAGTTCGCTGCAAAATTGAATGGGTGTAAAAGGGTAGGCCCTCGGATTCCCATGCTTTACCTTTCTTATCATAGTTTATGGTGTTTATCGCTGGTATGCCCACTTCGAGGCTACCATTTTTGGCCTAAACTTCTGCAACCTACCAGTCTAATTTGCGTAGGGGAATCGACTCACCCCCCCCCCCCTTTGTGCCCCGCTTCCCTTTTCCCCCTTCGGTTCGAAGGATATTAATGGGACTGTGAGCCCCATTTATATCCTTTCATATTCGCAGCTTTAGGGTCTTTGTACCCGCGACATGGATATTCTCCGTTCCGTGATGTTCAGCGCTTGGGGCACTGATAGGGCTACTGCCTTACATTTTATCGATCCTTTGTTCGTTCGAAGCTCGACTACAGATGCGAGTTTTATGCATTCGCAGACAAGCGTTTATTGCGGAAGGTGGACTCGATCCACCACACCGGCCTTCGCCTTGCGACCGGTGCCTTCCGCACTTTTCCCATTGAGAGCCTGTTGGTCGATGCTGGGGAGATGTCACTTGCTCTACGACGCTGCAGTGCATTACTCGCCTGTACGCGCGAGCCCAGTGCCTCCTTCAGTCGTCAACAGCTGTCACTGCATCCACAGCTGATCTCGATGGTGTCTATGCCGCCGAGAGACGCCAGTCATACCCTAAGCCCTTTGGGTTTATGGCCAGGAAACTCCTTCGAGAGCCAGGTATAGCTCTCGGGCCGGTGGCGCACCTGGTTCTGCCCAGGACGCCACCCTGGAGGGTACCACATTTGGCTATTTGTCGCCACGCCTCTGCTCGCAAAGCTTGTACAGCGCCGGGAGTATTGCGTTCGACCTTTTTGGAGCAAACCTCGTGTCACGCTGGAACCGTGCCATTGTATACGGGAGGAGGACCTCCCCCCGACGCCGGAGCTTGCTTCCTAATTGACATCTTTTCTTTTTATCATTGTTTTGTTTTCAAATTTTTATTTTAAAGTAGCCCAGAACTAGGCTGTTTGTTTGTGGCGACTTATGCCCAAGTAGGCAGTCGCCAGATAGCCCCTTAAAAAAAAAGAAAAAAAAGGAGGGAAAGCTTTTGTTGAACGCTGCGAAACCTGCGCAGGTGGCTATTATTAGTGCTGTTCGGACACTCGATGGTTCGCCGTGGAAGAGGTAACGGCCACGACCCTGATTTTTTGTGAAAGAAGTAGTTTATGCAAGGCAACTCGTGGACTACTTAGAATAGCTGGCCGACCAAATTCTACTAAGACTGTCAATCTTTCGCCTACACAAATCGGTCGTGTAACGTCTGGTTTACCCTAGATCTGTGCAAATTGCTCCAAGATCTTATAGGATTTGTCCTTATATACAGTCAAGTGTATGAATTGCAAAGAGCACTTAGAGAATGAGGTCTAGTCTCTCAGGCTGTAGACCGAATCTGTTCGATAGGCTAAGAATTTAGTCTGCATATGTGACCTGGGACATCTTCGCCTCTCATGTAAAAATAAATCTACTCCAGCCATACAAACACGCTAGCATCTACGGCAATTAGGATTCTGACCCCACCTTCCTAGTATAGTATACGCCTGTTACACTTGGGACCTGGAGGAACTGCACGTTCTCCCGCCTGAGTGCACATTAGGGAAGCCGTGTCACTGGGTTGGTTTGAAGTCAGACAGGGCCTGATGAAGTTGATGGGGTGCTTCCGCCTCCCTCTCAGCGCTGTTTTTTTTTTTACTATATGGCTATCCTCACAACCCTTTATCTAATTTCACTTGCTACCGGGACAAGCTGTTCTCTCCCGAACCATTTGCTAATTAGGGAAGTCCCATTACTAGGTTGAATTGAACACTGGCGGGACTTGGGGAAGTTGTTGATGCGTTCCCTCTCAGCATTCTTTTGTTGTACGATGATTCCCTTAAACCTTTGCCCGTTAAATGACGTGACCAGCTACCTGATATCAGAAAAAGCTTTGGAACCTTTATAAACAACGCCCGCAGGTCGCAAGAGACCAGGACTTGAAGGGTCCTGGACGTTGGGGCGCAATTAATGGGGAGATGTTTTTTTTCCAATAACCTATTCTCTGTCTGTAATGTATTTACCACATCTTTGAGGGCAGCTCTCGGGTGCATAAGGCTATACTGCTTATAGCTCGTGGGCCTTACTGTCTTGTTGTCTGCTAGCTCAACAAAAAGTATCTGGGTCTGCTCCAAAAGATCTTCAGATCTTGGCCATCCTGTCAACGATTACTGCGAACTAATAAGGAAATCAATCCATATCGCCCTGCCTTTCTGGCTACTCAGTTAGAAGCTGTGTCCCTTGGGGATCGACTGGTTCATTGGACAATTTCTGGTCGTTGCACAAATCTTTAAAGGACCTAGGGTGGACACCTGAAAAATCCGAAAACCTGAGATGAGAGCGGCTGAATGCGGGATTCTCCCTTCCCCATCCCTCCGTTCCTTTTCTTTTCTCGGTGGTCACAAATTCAAGTTCTTTGATTTGTTGGAAGGTATTTAAAACTTGAGAGCAATTTCGCATTATATACTCTTCTCAAATCCTCGTCCGAACTTGGCTTTGTGTCGGACTAGGTAAACAATGACGGCACTACTGACCAGATGATGGGCTCTCCAACCATTTGTTTGTCGCAAAATCTTTTCCCCTTTGCCATCTTTGGGGCCTTCCTCAGGAAGCTGCACTTGCACATCTGTAATGGAAGTGCTCCACCCTCTGGGCTTTTCCAGGGACCCCTCCAAGATTCTTTCATGCGAGGCGGTGTTTCTCACTCTCCATTTCTTACTGATTCTGAGGCTTTTCCCTTACTTCCTTTAGGAGAGTTGCCTCCAGGCGATTCTCCACTTGTGGAAGGTCCCCCTTCTCTCTCATCGGACCTTAAATAACACAACGAACCAGAACACGCCAGGTCTCTGTTCCCCCTCCCCCGATAAGGTCAGGTGAACCACCTTGACCCTCTTAGAATGGTAAGAGGAAGTGTTGCTCTCTGTGCATTTAGCAGACACCTCGTGTCCGACCATCGTGACATTGATTGGAATTGGCAAGCCTGCTCCTCACTTTTCTCCAATCGATATCAGCATGCTTGCCCCACCTCGATATGTGGCGGGCCCTTCTGAAGTGACGATGATCTGAGGTGCCTTTCACCACATATTAGGCTATTACTTGGGAGAAAAAGTTGGCTTGATGCCAAAACCTAACTTGACTCAGCCCGTGTGCAATGTCCTCCTGAGGAGGCACGGTCACCAAGGAACTTACAAGGAGAAGAGAAAGCTAGCCCGCCTAGGGCCTCCTTGCCGGCCAGGACTTTCTCCATTTCACAGAAGGACATAACTGAGGATAGTCCGTCTGACCTTGATGCTCCTTCCTTAAGTAGGGAAGTGGGCTCATTTCCCGCCCTTATCTCCTTAAAAAGAAGAGAAAATACAAAGAAGAAGAAGAAGAAGAGGACTAGGGGTTTCTCTTCGCGGATGTCGGCTCCGGGGACAGACGGGTCCGCTGCCATTTTGAGAAGCAACCAGGCCAAGACTTGCACGCCCGTTACGAGGTGCCATCGGAACCCATAAAAAGAGCAAATTTGCACGTGTGGATAGTAGAGCCTCAAATACGTCAGGTCCCTTCATTAGGAGACTATCTGAAGTATTTTTTTTTAGCCCGCTTGCTTTAAACGCTTTTTAGTAATTCACTCACTCCACATATGGCAGTATGTTGGATAAAGGTTATTTGTTCAATCATATGAGACCATTAGCTAAATTGACAGGCAGAAAGCCGGAGGGAGCCGTTTCACGGACGGCGGCTTTCTGGCGAATGCGGCAGACTCTTCCAAGGCGACCATGATTAGAGAACTTTGGAAACGCGATGGCTCGCCGGCGAGTTTGACGCCAGATTCGATCATGAATTTCATGAAAGGAGTGGTTTATTCGAAGGAGCTCGTGGACTACTCTTTCGAAGACATCACCGAAGAGCTGGTGGACCAAGGAGCGGTTTAACCGATACCTCATGCGGGAGGCCCATATTCGCAACTGCAGTGTCACTTATACCAGTGCTATGGACATTCATCGTTCCGTGACGTTTCTTCGTGTGCGTAAATCTACACTGCATGTGCAAGTTTAACGCCTATGCAGCCGCGCGTGAACTGCGGAAGATGGATGCGATCAAATACACCGGTTTCCGTTGTGTAACCGGTTCCTTCCGCATATCCCTATTGAGAGCCTGCTTTTCGATGTCAGGAGATGCCACTTACCCTCAGCCGTGCACAGTTCATCATGCGCTTGTACGCTCGGTAAAGCTATCGGGCCAGTGGTGACTCTGGTCTGCCCATGACTATTTGTTGCCACGCCTCTGTTCTTAAATCTTAAACAACGTCTGAAGTACTGTCTCCACGATTCTCTTCACGGCTGAGCTAGTTGTAATGTATCGTATATAGCTGCAAGTTCATTCAGAGGGTAGCAACAGCTAGGCTCATTTTTATAGAACCAAAATTCGCCAGTTCCTCGGACGGGAACTTTCTGGCGAATGCAGCGGTGATCATTGTTTCTGATCTTTGGACACTCAATGCCTTTTCTGTACTTACAACACTTCACTTTACTATTAATTTTGTGGTGTGGTTTATGCGAGAGAACTCGTATACTACTCCCTTAAAAACATCACTGAAAAGCTGGCCAATCAAGGAGCGGTCAAAGTGGAACGTGTGATGAGAAAACGTAGAGGGTTGAGACCCAGCCCTACAATTTTCCAATACGTTCGATCAGGACATTCTCTCTGAGCCGAGGTGTGTATGTGTATCATTAATACGTAAGTGCATTCGTGGCAAGGCAGAGGAGGGAATACGATTACCACCGCTTCGGCCTTACTAATCGAACTTTTAGACGTACCAAGTCGAGTCAACCCGAAATCTGCAAACACTACTCAAAGGCATTGCATGATAAATCTGCATTAAGCAATGACAAGTGTGTTAATTGAGGCAAGGTACACCCTGCTGCGGGCCGACCCTCTTTCAGAGAGGCCAATATATTGATTCTGTTCCACTCTGTTCAACTTTGGACTTCCTACCAATCTCAAATTAAGAACGCACCCTCTTCCTATGGCTCCCCCAGGCCTACATGTGGGGCAGAATCTGTGCCCATCGGAACCTTTTTGCGAGTTCTACTCCCCCTCCCCTCGGTGCTGCTATACTTAGAACTGGCGGCTCTACGGACTCACGCCGTGCCCAAACTAAAACAAAGCCCCCCTTCCCCTCCTTCTCTCTGCGTGAACTTTTCCTGTAAGGCGAAATTACCGAGCGCATTCACCGAATCGGTAGACTCACACGAGGCATTCTAACCGAAGGTGTCGTGAGACCGTCTCTGGGAGGGGAGGGGGGGCTAAGGCTGTCTTTCAAAAGAAGGACACCATCAAGGGACCCTTGTCTCCCACAATCTCATCCAAGGGTGAGCATGGCGAGTCGGATACGCAAGATACCCTAAAGGACGATGGATTCCAGGCGCTCAAGCAGCCTCTCTTGCCAAATGTTTCGAAGAGGAGGGACAAAAAGACTAGCATGGCGAAGCAAACCTCTGCCAGTACGTCCTCGAGGGCGACTTCTCTTTACTGGTCCGAATGATGTCCCTTGTGGCATGCTTTGATACGTAGGTGAGCGAGGCATGACGTTTTTGTTAGATTTGTTCAACAGGATCTGGACAGAGGGCATCTTCCTAGACTCCTGACCAATGACTGATGTGCTTACTTTTCGCAAACTGGGGAGAGAT
Source organism: Ceratothoa steindachneri (assembly GCA_963969495.1). NCBI lineage: Eukaryota > Metazoa > Arthropoda > Malacostraca > Isopoda > Cymothoidae > Ceratothoa > Ceratothoa steindachneri. Next base: position 49,905,805 of record OZ018321.1, on the reverse strand, counting down.
TGCTATATCCTCGCTGGTTTTCGCCCAATCTCTCTAACCTCATGCGTGTGCAAGTTGGTGGATAAATTGGTAAATAGTGTTTTTTGCTGGACAGTGGAGGCCATCTGTCTTCTACACAGCGCAGCTTCCGCAAGCTCAACTCTATGTCAAATGCTCTGCCCCCGCCTGGAAAATGTTATCTGCTATCGCAGCCAGCATTATGCCACCGTGTTTTTCGATCTGGAGATGTCTATAATACCGCAAGGCGATACGGTATCATGCAGACCCTCCATACGATAGGAGTGAGAGGACTTCTCTCAATTATCATATTTAATTTCTACGAGATAGCCAGCAGAGGTGTGTAGTCAGTGTCACACCTTTTGCTCTGAGCTTTAATGATATCACATCGGTGATGCCAGATGTTCCTGCTGCGCTCTACGTCGACGATCTTTCGATCTCTTTTTGTGTGGCCTAGATGCCAACAATGGAACGTTGACTCCGAATCGCACATGTTTGTTTTTTCTTGTCCAAGACTAAGGTAGTACACTTCTGCCGTCACCCACAGCTTCGCCTCGACGCAAACTTGTTCCTAGACGGTGCTTTCCTGTAAGGGGTAATCTTTCACCGTTTCTTTGGTCTTGTTTTTGACCGACGGATCAACTGGGAGGCCCATATTCGAATCTTTAGTCTCTTATATCAGCGCCATATTATATTTTTCGTTTCGTGACGTTAAGCACTTGGGCTGCTAATAGGGCTACCGTTTTGTTGTTTTGTCATTCCTTGTTTGCTTAAAGCTTGACTATAGATGCGAGTTTTACGCATTCACAGATGATCGTGAATTGTGGAAGGTAGATGCCATCTTCCATGCCGTTCTCCGCCCGGAAACCGGTGTCTTCCTCACTTCTCCCATTGATAGGCTGCCAATATGTGTTTGTTCGTGCGGGCTCGGAGTCTCTCTCATTCACCAATGGCTTTCATCGCATTTACGAGCGATCTCGACTGAGAATATGTTGCCGAGAGACACCAGTCATACCATAAGCCCCTTGCGTTAAGAGCTAGGGTACTCATTCGAGAGTTTAGTGTTGCCCCATGGCCAAATGCTCTTCTGTTTTTCCCCAGAAACTTTCTGCGGGTTCTTCTTCCCTGGGTATCGGCCTGGTCGACCTTTCTACAATACTGCTCGGCCAGGTCTAAAACCAGCCCCTCCCCACACCCAACCGATTCACAGAATAAGAAGCAGTTGCGCACCTTCATCAAATTGTTAGACTCATATTTGGCAAAACCCCAGAAGGTAGTGGTGAAGCTACTAATGGGGCAATTAAAGTCAACCCCCCAAAGAAAGGTAAAATCAAAGGAGCTTTGCAGGCAAGTGTACTCAGTGTTATACTCTTTGCCCTGACCATCAACGGTATCACCTCGGTGTTGTCAGATCTTTTCCTGAAGCTCTACTTAGATGACCATTGGATCTCTTTTAGTGAGACTTAGATTTTAACTGTGAAGCGTCTTCTCCAACAGGCATTTAACCACACCTCTCGCTATTCCGAAGCGCAGAGGTTTAGATATTGCTTGGACAAGACTAAGGTAGTGCACTTATGTCGCCACCCACGGCTTCGCATCAACTCAGACTTATTCCTAAATGGAGTACACATGGAAGTGATGGACTCACACCGTTTCCTTGCTCTTGCTTTTGACCGACGCGTCACCTGGGAGGCCCATATTCGAAGTCTTAGTCTCTTGTACCCGTGACAATTTATATTTGTTCCGTAACGTTCAGCACTTGAACTGTTCAGTGTTCATAGGGCTACTTACTTTGTTGTTGTTTTATCGTCACATGGTCGCATTCGCAGTCCAACGTGAATTGCGGAAGATGAAAGCCTCTGGCGACAGCTATCTTCCACACATCTTCTATTGAGAGCCTGCTTGTGGATCCTACGGAGACTTGACTTGCTTTGCGCCGTTTACAGTGCAGTACGCACTTGATCGTGCGATATGGACGTCTCCCTCAATCACCCACTGCCCTCATCGCATATGCGCCCGAACTCGACAGAGCCTATGCCGTCGAGAGACACCATTCATACGCTAAGCGCTTCGGGTTTAAAGCTAGGGAACTGCTTCGAGAGCTCGGTGTAGCTCTCGGTCTGGTGGTATCTCTGTTTCTGCCCAGAATCCTTTTGTGAGTTTTACTTCCCCGGGCACCCACTAGTAGATCTAGCAACATTACAGTCTCATCTCCCTATCTCGCCCAACCGTTTCAGATAGAAGCGGTTACGTGCCTCCATCGAATTCTTAAACTCGCATTAGGCAAAACCCAAGAAGGTGGTTGTGAAGCTACCAATTAGAGTCAAATATCTAAAGAAATGGTAAAAACAAGGGAGCTTCGGCTCCCTTACTCCTATCCCTGCCCCTGCTTCCCCAGCATTTAAAGCAGGTCACGCGATCAGTGAATGCTGCCCACTGGACTTTACTTCCAGAGACAGGGAACCCTTTGACGTCTTGTTTACGCTAACGGAGTTGCATTCCGCCTTCACTTCGTGCTCAGATACCGGCCTCTGGTCCGGATTTAGCCATGGCACCCAGAAGGCAATCACTCACCGTAGTGTCACGCTAGATGTCTCTTTTGACAATCGTAATTATTACGACTAGTATCCGTTCTCTATTATCAATAGTTTATTATCTCTTATTTATATCTAGGAACACTATACCAACAAAGAAATATGTGTGGTTTGTAGGCTTTATCTTTGATGAACTCTCATGTATCACACCTTATTGCTACCACCCAATCCACTCTCAATCTTCTAAATCATGCCCCACATTACATGGATCATTAACCACCGCACGGTACTTCGACTCTGCAATGCCTTGGCCCCGTCAATTCTCGACTTTGACTATGCGGTATACAAATCCGCATCACTATTGCCCTCTCTCACCTGGATCCAATTTTGAGCCGGAGTCTTTGACTGACTACTGGGGATTTACAATCCTGACTAGTAGACAGTCTCCGGCAGAATACAACATATCTTCCCTTTCAAACAGGTTCTCTTTCTTATCCGTAAAGACTTTGATCCATTTCCACTGGATGGCAACATCGCCAGTTTTTCCGCCTGTGTTCATTGATTCATCCACTGAAGATCACTGGCCCCTTCCAATGTCTGACTTAATTTGCTTCTAATCTTTCCGATTTCTTTCACTGGATTCATCTATGGATGACACCCACTCAAGAGTCTGCAATAATCTCTTGCTCGGCGGCGATTTTCTGTAGCCGGCTAGGGTTTTCCTATAAGAGATATTCAGTCATTTCTCCTTCCACTCTCAGAGCACAGCCACCTTCACCGATGTCTCCCGTTCAATCCATAACTCGTCTCCTGGCGTTGCATTGAGGTTCATGTCTCTGTACACTTATGTTTTTCCTTTTAGTCCAGGGAACTCGTCGTACACTGCAGAGCTCTACTTCATTGGATAGGCCCTGCCTCCTCTCAACCTCCTTTATTCTACCGAATTCTTGCTGTTCATCGATTCCCTAAGCACGATTTCTGCATTTTTCAACTATTCCACCCAATGCTCTGATCAGCTCTTGTATGAAATTTCAACTTCACATACTCTGCTCGTCACCTTCTGCTGGGTGCGCTCCCTCATTTGATGTCTGGCAATTTACGAGTTAACCAACCTGCTTTGCCGGGCTCCGTCCCATCAGTGTCATTGTGTATTACGCTTGCAGGACTCAAACTTTCTGGTTCCCATCTTCCAAGGTCAGCGACCCCAATCATGGCTTAGTCTCCATTTAGGACACGCGCATGAATAATGTATGCTCCATTAGGCTTACTTGACTTTGTAACCCGCAGGCGGTTATCCTGTATAGACTGTTACACATGGTACCTGGAGGGCCAAAGGTCTTTCCAGCCCGAGTGCACCCGTTGGAGGTTATGCTACGTAGACTGTTACAGCTAGTGACTGAAAAAGTGACACGTCTTCCCCGCCTGAATGCGCATAGGGAAGGTCTAGTAACCTCATTGACTTGAATTAGATGACATGATATGGTGAAGCTGGTGCGTTTCCTGCTTCCCTCCTTGCAGTCGCTTTTCCACATGACTATCTCATCTTTGCCTTTTCACTTTTTTCCTTTTCTTTACAAACTCATGCTCCCTTTCTTCAAAGTATTTGTTTCGATCGAATTGAGCTGTTCTCTCTTGGTCCGGACCTACGCTAATTTGTAGTTGACAAAGAGTGTGATTCTCTAGTATTGGTCAGGGCTTAGTTACCCCAAAGAATGTTTGCTGAATATTAGCAGCTACCAGAATCATACCTATCCCCTCATCCCCACCTCTTTATTAGCTGCCAACAAGGGGTAGAATTTCACATCAGACGTTCAGTTCGCGGGAACGAGCCTGATCCAAGAGGAGGCGAGGATAGGGTTAAGGCCCACCAGGTTGATCCTGCGCGGTTCACTTGTGGTGTTAAAGTCAGAGGTCTCTCTAAATTAGGCTCTGCGCCCGCGCCAGAGCCTACACGCGGAATGGATCATTTAGAATCAGCAACGGACGTCCTTAGGGCTGCTGGAAATCAGGCTCTAGATCTTTTTTCAGGTTTTCGGTCTCCTCGCTTATGAAAAATAGCAACACGGAAAGTTCACAAGCAGAAGTTAGTTTGTTTCTGTCTTAAAAAGTTCTCTATACTTAACCCCATCCAAAAACATGAAAACAGCTAGAACTATAGCGCATCCCTCTTCCCTCCCCGCCCCCTCTACTTCCCAGCTTGACTACGGGTACAATGAGTACCACCTCAATTAGAGGGACCAAACGGCTGCAGGATCGAGATAATGTAAACGGCATTGCATCTGGTACAATATGTTCTTCCCAGGCTATCAGACTAATTGATAAACTTCACAGCCCATGAACAACGAGGAATGTCCAAGGATCAGACCTTATCACCGCATAAATGACCGAAATCGGTACGAAGCCTCCAGGCAGCATCGAATCTCCGCAACCAATCGGTTCAGCACTCTTATCAAAGACATGCCTGAACTGCTCTCACTGCAAGTGCTCGCAAGCTAGTTTATAGATGCTCTTTTACAAGGCTTTACGTCGTAAAGCCGGAAAAAATAACTTAATAAATATATTTATGTTAAAATAAAGGAATGACTCTCAAAACACAAGATCAGACAGAAAATCCTAAAACTAGCAGAGCTGGCAGGTGATACAGTAATGGTGACTCCACACCTCTCCTTTCATATGCGTATGGGCTTAATAATAAAACCAAACTTCTCACAATACACGGAAGCCAAACTAATGGAAAAAAATAAATGAATACTCTGTCATCTCAATGTACAGAGTACCCAGGGTGTTTAACATGGTGAAAGTGCCAACGCACACCTACTTTGTTGTGTTTGTCTTAAAAATGCTACTTAAACATATCTATCTAGGATGACCTCGTTAACTGGTAAGGGAATTTAAATCCACTCCTAAGATATGCTATTTTTGTCTTACATATAGCCACTTCAAATAGACTTGCCATCATAAGGAGTAGGGGTTCACGCCCATCTGTGTAAACGACGCAAATTCCACTCACTCTAGCGCAACTAAAGATGGCACAGCCAAATGTGCAAACTATGGAGAGCCCCACCCAGCATCCAGTATAAGGTGCAATGTTTAGAGGTAAGATGTAGCATATAAGGCGATTCGGTACCTTATTACACCTCTCGATAAAATTTGAGATGAAGGAAAGTGAAAAATGAGCTTTACAAAAATATTCTCTATTTGTTAATCCTAGAAATTGAGCGGGGAGAAAACAGAATGACTACAAATCAAACATTTGAATTTAATGTTTGATAGATTATATAATGAAGTTAATAAAAATTAAAATGAATAAAAATATAATAATTACGATAGATAAATTAGCCTGAGAATAAAGTTAGCTAATAATTCAATCATTGAGGAATACGAAACTTAGCGACATTTGGCTACTTTAACTCAAAGCGAAAGAGAAATGAGATAATTAACAAACGATATTTAGTGAATTGAGTAGAGAAAGTATTGTAACTGTGATTAATTATTAAGTAACCTGGAGTATATAGTTACTTAGGGACTATATAAATATTTTCAATCTACGAATTTGGAAGTTGAATTGAGTACACACATAATAGAATCAAGAATGCCTATATTTGGGTTGCTTTAAAACGATTTTTATTGACTTGGGGTAATTAACCAAGAGTAACTGTGGGCAGATATTGGGATAAAATGATTAGGTAAGAGTTGAGATAAGAATTGAAACAATATGTGATAATGGAGGGCGAGTTTTATAAGTAGTGTTGGATAAAGGTACGGACAATGTAAGTATGTATGTATCAGAGAGAGAAAGTTAGCCCCCGCCCCCCTATAACCCAACGTCTACATATGGCGCCTGAGAAGATACACTTGCACAGACAGACAGCCCCAAGGGAGCCGCGAGATTTTCGCGGGACTGCGTGATCCGTTTGGGTTCCATTTTCCGCCGTCGCGCCGTCTGATCGGCGCCAGACCTACGGCGCCAAGGACCTTTGCGCAAATCTGTGAGGCTCGTCGAGACTATCTCCCCCCCCCCCCCCCCACCCCGCGCCCTGGTGCGCTAAGTCTAATGGGATCGCCGTTCTCCTTTGGGTGGCCCTTCGACCCGCTTCCGCCAAGGCAGTCTAAATACTTCGAGGAAAGTTTTGAGAAAGCAGTACCATACAACCCCGTCTTAGTTAGAAGCCACGTACAGTCCCGTATGTCCTGCTTCACCTCCCAACGGCTTCCAGCTACGAACGCAACGCGTCATCTCTATCAGGCCTTGCTCGTTGCTAAGGCCAGAGTCCCCGCCCTCAGACGATAGACACGCGCAGGCATCTATCACTCGGTTATCGACTTCGTTCTCGCCGGAGTACTCCCTTGCTAATTTCTCAGCGAGGTTATAGAAGAAGGAATCTTGCAAGTTCAACTTTGCAGCGCCCCGTTTACTGGCCGTATTCAGGCCTCCATTCAATTAGGCTTTACGTGAGTCTCCCCGATAATTGCACTCTCCCATTTTCTCTGGAATCAATCACCGTGCATTCTCTCTCGGACTCTCACACCCGTCGACATTTGTATCCGCCCTCCCCTCCGTTTGGTACCCCGGGTCTCATTTTATTTATTGTCAATTATTTACTTGTGCTATTAATATTTTATTTGTATATATTGGTTATTTTTCTACCATTAGTTTCTCTAATCCCAGAACCTCAAAGAATTGATTATTTAGGCCAACCGCACTCGATTTTGCTTATTTACCCCTCGCACTGGGATCTGTATCCCGATTTTCTGACGTGCCCTCTTTACGTCACCCTACGACAGTATGTATGTAACGTAGTGTAGGGATTTGTAATAGTCCTGTAAATCTGTAATAATGTTATGAATATGAACAATGTAGTATGGACTGATGCTAAAGTGATTTAGAAAGGGAAATACAAGAGTTAATTTACAGTACTTACATTTTTTTATGGTTTTCCTTGCATACTTTAACAACGCGAGGCACGGATAAAATGTGTTCTCCTTGAAAGGGGCACCAACGAGGAAGAATGTTGCCAGATTATAGGAAAAACTGCGATGCTTAAAAACTAGATAGGAAAAAGTATATATGTTTACAATGGGATCGAAAAAATGAGATTTGGTGTTTATATAGGGATTACAGGATATTTTAAGTCTTTATATGACGAGTAAATTTAAATCTGTAAGAGTCTACTACTATTTATAGGATGGGTAAACCATTTTTTTCATGACCTTAGTCGCTAAATAAACAAGCAGTTTTTTTTCGGGCGTCCTTCATCATGAAGAGATTGAAACGCTTGCCTGAAGGGGTGACAGAATAGGAGAACGCCCAAATGCGTGAAAAGAAAAACTTGTTTGGAAGAGCATTAAATTAGTATGTGAGGGAACAAGCACGTGATGGGAGAAATAACGTCGCTTTTAAGCATTGCCTCCACGTGATGGGCCTCGTGTAGCTTACAAACAATTTTCGAAGATCAAAAGCGTGATAAAGTATAGGAGTGAGCTCATGGAATGTAGGTCTTATCAAGGCGAGTATTTAAACAAGACGAGAAGTCTCCCCCTCCCCTTCCAGCCACGCTGGGAGCGGCTGAGATAATCGCCACACGGGCCACGTTCGCCATGACTCAAACGATGGGCGATAGTTCCACTCCCCCTTCTATGGGGTAAGCTCCCTCACTTCTGCTGTCCATATCTACCCGCGTGAGGAGGAATGAGCAGATTGGTGCGAGAGAAGCTCACGAGTGCAGACGATCTTACTCCTCCTCGATTCGGGTTATCTTACGCCGAAGGCAAGGAAACGTTGTGGGACAAAACCAAGCATCACTCCTCGGATAAAACAAATATCCACCTCTTAGAACTAGTTAAGAACTCTTCTCCCCGTAAGAATACCCGTCCCACTACGCTCATCGACGCCATCTCCAAACAAGAACCAAGTCTTATCCCAAAAGGCTTCAGTGAAGATTAATCTTAACGTAGTACCCTCTTGATTACGCATAGACGACCAAACAAACCGTTTGACGTCTTGGAGAAACTCACCCTCCTCCGTTTTCACCAGAAGAATTCCCAACCCCCTCTTCTCGAAGACTCTGCTCCCTCCCCCCCCCCCTCGTCATCTCAAAAGAATATTTCACTACAAGCAAATTAACCTTGGACCCCGTCGAAGTGACCCAACCATCATCTCACCGCTTCGCCGGAAACGACCATCGTCTTCCCCAACCCCTCCATTTGTGTACAGGGTATCGTAACGAATATTTTAGCTTCCCCAAATTTATAATTCCGATCTACCCCCATTTTATTGCAGTTTAGATTACCTATTATTCTTAATAACCCGTTGACCACTGTAACTGTTTGTCTTATATGTCTGTGTATTGTTGTATCATATTAACTTTAATTATTAATATTTATTAAAGTCTATTTTTGCCGACTCCTTTACTTTCCGACCCTCGAGGTCATCATAGCCGTATAACAACAACCTGTAACTAAGTAAGATTTGGACCTCTCAGCCAATACCAAGATTTAAAGTAGCATCTATTGGACTAGCCCTCCCTTATGAGGATCTGACCTTGTAACCGGACCTTCGGCCCACCCAAACCTATTAAAAGGAAACCCCTGCGCACTCCAAAATGATATATAGAGCTATACCACGTCATAGTGAATACTTAGAGATCATAGAAATGGGAGACTGGGCACCTCTCCATAACTCTCTCAACCTTCGGAATAAGGGTAAATTCTCTTGTGGATGTTTGGGCCGTAAGAGCACGTAGAAACAGACGGCAATGAATAAAAAGGAACTGTTTTTGTCTTCGGTAATCCTCAATCGTCACCAAATTGAAACGAATAAACATAGAATAAATATAATTATTAAAATACATGCGCTAAATTATATACATATATATACATACTCAAAAATACAAGCGAAAATTTAAGAAATGATATTTCGTAAATTAACACCTATTTAAATAGAAGAGAGACCTCTTTTATGCAGGTTTGAAAAGCTTGTAAAAATGTCCTGAGTTCTATGGAAAATGAGGCTGTGAAATGAGATTCCGCGGCTACTGCTTATGCCTCTTTAGAGATGAAAATACTCGTACAAGTGATTACTGATCTCGTATATGAATTCTTATTAGCGGTCATTTACAATAGACCATTCCGATAATTGACAATTTATTTGTTAAAAATCTTCGTGATATGTCAAACCCTGGCGCTCGTTATTACTTGTGCGGTTAGAGAGCGACCAAAATGAATTTGCGCTTCTTTTCATGACATTATTTGCCGATATTTCCGTCCTATATGATGTGGTATCAATATAGGATACTATTAACCATATTATATAAACATATTCCCGTATTTAGTGAAATTAACTTTAATATGTTTATTTTCAAATTTGACATGCAATTTCAGCTAATATCTGAACATCACTATAGTACTAGAATAAAGAAAAGGGTAACATTTTCTCCCCATACTCTTGTCTATATATTAATGCTTTCTACTCTCCATCTCGCCTTAGTTAAGATAATTTACTTTGTCCCTTCATTCCTTAACCGAATGTTGCTCTTAAATAATACATTGTCATTAATCTATATAAAAAAATAAATGCTAGAGTTAAGTAATATTGCTAATGTTTTCTACTTAACAGTTAAGTATTCAACCTTTCTTTGTACTTCTACACTATTTTGCACAAGCTAACTTTGGTATCTTTACGAGTAATGGGCATTTTCAATTGTAATCCTCAAATGGCTCGCCGTAGTAAGTGTCCACCCACTCTTTGAATTCTTCGTATTCCGGTCCAAGTAAATCATCCATTGAGGCGTCAGGACAGTATGCCCACGGGCAGCACTTAGGGTATTCTTCATAAATGTCGCGAAAAATTGAACATCCTGGTGCAACGGCAACCCGACCGCAACTGTTGTAATCAAGATCAAAACAAGTAATTAGTTATAACAAATCCTAAAACGTAAGTCAAGCTAGCTCTAGTGTAATTATAAGGGTTCATTTTAACACTGTTAGAGGGAAGGATGTTAACTTGCGAAAAATTAAGGGGGAAATAAGAAGTAAAGTTTGGCATCTTTGATTAGTTAAAAATCAGTGTACTAAAATTATTCCTAGTTGACAACGCGCTCGACATTATCATTTTATCCTGCTTGTGAAGGATCCACTCCTAGAAATTCGGTGGTTACAACAAAATAGGCTTTTCAAATAAGATGTGAGAGTTATGGTGAACAAATGGAAGTGTTGCAAATACGAAAAAAAAGTCCAGAGCGGTTAGCTTAAAAATGCTAATTCAAGATTTCAATTAACGCATTGGTTTGATTTTATGTATTGTGTGATGGAGAAAATTGGAATAAAAGCAGAAGTGGGACTTTGGGTGAGGTTAAGACACCTAATCCAAAGCTTTTGAGAATGACTTTCAATTGCCAAAAAACTTTACGGGAAGATGTTAAAATAGTAACATCAAGTTTAAAAATGTTCATTTGCCAAAGGTTTGCCAATTGTTACGTTAGGGGGAGCTGATGTTATAGCGATCCGTTATAAACATCCATGTACACAGAAATTCACTGGTGTTGGAGCAGATAGTAAATTTGAGTGTCTATACAATGGTAAAAAGCTCAACCTTACAACAATTATTGAACTTACGTGGATAGTTGGATATATGGTGCGTTTCGAAATAGTATACATGTTGCTTGCGTACAGTGTGGCTCATGCCACGCGGTGCCGACTGTGACGGATCTATTTAAATGGTTGACCAAGCAAGACGAAGAATCATCTGAAAGATTAAGCAACCATTAATACTCCACTAGAAGGCCTCAAAAAAGTTAAGAAAAGTGAATAAATCTCCAAAGGAATTATTTTTTTTCTGGCTTAGGCTTCAACCTTATAACACGTTTGCAACATAGGCCGAGATTTCCAAACCTCTGTCGGATTTTAACGCTTTTGAACAAAGCTAAGTCATTACTGCCTTCTAAACTTCTTCCATTGATAGAAATTAGTCTCTTAATACTTTTATTCAAATTATAAGAAAGAAATAGTCACTAGTTCCTAACAACGAAACGTTTGTGTTTATATCACAAATCATTGCGAATAAGGTGGAAGAGGACGTTACGAGTTTTCGTTGCGGTATTGTTTCAATTTGTGTTTAAATTTTGAAAACAAAAACTTCAGCAAATAATTAATCGTGTTGTCACCTTTAAGCCCGTTCATGAAGTACCAATTCTTGTACAAATTTGACCGAATTTGTTCATTACTTTTTCTAACATTATTCTGACATTTCGTTGATGCACACACCCGAGCTACTTGCGTAGCCATTGAATGGATTAGATATAATGTGTTATTATCGAAGTTACGATTACATTGCCATAATACTTAGGAATATTACCCCTGGAATTGATACTCAACCCTTGTGATTGCGGCATTAGTATGAAGGCAAAACAAACATCCCTACATCATCCCATTAAACACCACATTTTTCTTAAATAAACCCCATGCAGTGGTCGGTGTCACACTGCACTAAAGAACAACTTTCCGACAATACACAAGAAACCACGAAAATGAACACACCAAGGACTTATGGGAACCACATTCTTGCACTCTAAGGAATCCATTGTCTACACTTACATAATGCACCCCCTGCAACACCCCAAATTAACCACTTGCACTCTGAAACAACGGTCATGACCGTAAAACAAGATATTAACCTCTGCAGAACAGAATTTCTCTATTGTACGCGTAGCCCCCTATCCCCCCCCCCCGCCTCGTGTCATTATATACATTCAATACTCCAAGAACATATAACAAAGATACTTCAAGGAATCTCACCGCGTTGAACCCAATCCATCGTTACCCACAAAACAATCCACACCCACACTGAACAGCATAGCATCCAATCTCTGGGTTGTCAACTTAGTAGATGTATACTTTCCACGTCACACACTGGTCGCTCTGTCAGTATCGTTGCGGTCTTTACCTAAAATTAAACACAAACAAATATGGCACTGGTATGACCGAACAGACATCTGCCCCCGTTACCAGGAACCTGATACATTTCAACACATTCACATCATGGCCAAACACAAATACATTTGAGACAAAACCTACAAATACATGGAGTGCTGGATATCTGGCAGAACGCCGTCCAGTCGGCGGAGTTTCTCGAGGTTACCCTGGCTAAGGCTGGACCTTAGCCGGAGGCCACTTAAGTATGAAAGTAAAGCTGAAGATAAAATATATGATTGATCGATAAAGGTAAAAAAATAAATGTCGATGCTTATCAAGAGAACAAAAGATTTCGCTGCTTCCGCAAAATGTTTTGCGTGGTCTCAGTGATCCAGACCCTGAGATAGCTCAAAATTAATGGGAAGATGGCCTTTGTTCGAGTACGGGGTTTACTCATGTGTACTACTCTCAAGCGTATCTCTGTAGGGATGCGAACCCCAACATATGCTGGGGGATCTGCCCTAATTTTGGAGGTTGGGTAGTTTATGGACTGTCGATTGTCCCAAGTAATACTCTAAACTATTTGAGCTACATACTTTGTACTCATTTTTACATCCACAAACTTCACTTTCTTTCTGATATTTTCTTCACAAACATTCTATAAATATGCATTGGCTGGTTTCGCATCTTAGTTTTAAGTAAATAACTAACAAAACGCTGTCTACCCGCTTTAAATCACGTCACATCCGACGACTAGCCATTGCCAATGCTGCTTTTTTTAAAACCCTTCGCGAAACTTATCTTTATGCAAAAGGGCAGCACGAACCATTTAAATAAAATATATATATAAAACTAACTACCCTTTATTTAACCACCCTAACCTTGTCCAGGTGAATGCTGTTTCCGCCGCCGCGGTAGACCGCATATTAAAAAGGCACCGCTACTTCTACATATCATCATCAAGCGCTTTTCCAAAAGGTCAGGTTGGCAGTACTGTCTCCCACTGCGTAGACATATTTATACTCCATCTTCACTTCTAATGAGCCAATCAGAATCGTGATGAGCCGTCCTTAGAAGGATAAAGGGACAACGGGACACTCCTGGATTGTATTTCCGATGGCTAAGAGGTGTAATCCAACGAGGATTTTCAAAGGAAAAGGAATAGAGCATAGATTCATTAAAATGATTGATGAAGAGGATATAATTAGCAAAAAGGAAATAAGTTGTAAGGATCATAATAGTTAACCTGCCAACCCTAAGGACTCTGGGCTCCGAAGGCATAATATGAACTCTTAAGACAAATTCAAATAAGTGTATGGGAGGAAGGAATTAATAGAAGACGTGGTTCAATAGTATCGAAGCTAGCAAGATTTATTATATCAAATCTCGTAAACAACCGTTAATCCTTTCAAGAACATGTTCATATAAATAACTCAGCCTATCATAATATGAAGCCATCAATCTTCTTGGCAAATTCCTCATTGAAAGCGCATCAAAATGAGACTTAAGAGAGTTGGATTATCGCAAAGCATCGCTGACGTCGGAACTTAAAATATCGTCTTCAGTGGCGGGAAGATTTTCGCGGTCAAGGCAAATTTTCAACTGACAGAAGAAGTGACATACCTTAAGTAACCAGCGTGATCTAAAAGTCGATAATCTGAGCTGGGGCATCTGAATAGAAATTTATTTTCTAGGCTAAGTTTGGTTTGAATGCTAAAGAGCGGGAGGTGTGGGGGGAAGGGCATTCTATTAAATCTGCCCCACATGGTTAAAGCTACTTAGTGAAGTTACATTGCCATTTTATCACAAACAGAATGCATCCCATCACGAAATTTCATTCCATCGCAATTCATCGTTTGACGTAGGCCGAATTAGTGCGTATCATTTAAAGAACCACTTTAAGTCTGAGACCATCATTAAATAACATAAGAAAAGGAGTTGTAAAAGGCAGTAAGCCTGTACGAGGAAGCTCCTGCAATGCGAGGTAGCTCATGTGGTTATGGTTTTGGCAGTGAGATACTCTTGTTGCGGATTGGGGCCTGATAGAATAACCGAGGGGTGTATACTGAAAAATAGTTTGTCCATGTGATCCCTTTTTGATGTCAGGATGCTTTTCAAGTTTCATTTTAATGAAATTATTGATTTTCCTGGACATGATGTTATATCCCTTTTCTCAGATGAGGGGGCTTTTAGGGGCCTCCTATTGTGATTTTAGACGCTTGTATTGTATATATCAATAGATAAGGCAAGGTTAGGTTGATTTAGATATTGAATCATGGTCATGTAAACTAACCAAGACTAAACTAATGTTAATCAATTGTAGCACTCATCCTTTTCAATTTTATCGTCGAGGTTCACCGCCCAAATGAATGAGATTCACTTAGAGATCAGAATGACAATTTCAGGCTACCACGTGGACACCATGGGAGGTCCTCGTTGTGGGGGAAGGGGGCGAAAGAACGGCGCTACTGGTCTTGGCCACAAACGAGAGAATGTAGGAACCCTTGGAGGTTAAGAGGAGAGCCAGCCGTTCCACGTTAGGAGAGTATGGGAATGAAAACACCTTCGGCGGATTCGGTAGACGGAAGAGGGATGCGTTGTGCAGGCGAAGGAAGGGGTAGGACAGATAGCGGTGTCGTGAATTGAACTGTCTCTACGCAAGCGTCAAACTGGGTCTATTGTCGGTATCACCCGACAAGCGCACTAATTCTTTGTGTACCGTCGCGTCAGGAATCAAACCCAGTACTCAGGTGTCAATATTTAAAGCCTTACACACTAGGCTACTACGGGCGCGCGAGAGAGAAATAGATTGAGAGATAAAGAGAGACATGCAGAGAGGCAAAGAGAGAGAGAGAGAGAGAGAGAAAGAAAGACAGAAAGGCAGCGACAGACATACAGAGAGAGGGAGAGAGGGAGAGAGAGAGAGAGAGAGAGAGAGACATACAGAGGTCCCCACATACATACATACACAAGGAAGAGATGCGAAGACAGAGGCACATGCAGACAGATTAGAGAGAAAGAGAGCAAAGGCACACACACAGAGAGAGAGAGAGAGAGAGAGAAAGAGAGTGCTCCCCTAAACTTTTTAGCATTCAAAATACAAACACATTATGGACAATAGGTGAGGATACCCATGGAAGTCACCTGATCCCCCTTCCCTCTACCAAAATGGATATAAACCCCATGTACTCCATAAACTACGGATTAATAAGGAACAGAGAGGCAACAAAGGGTCAGTTTTAAACTTAAGTTAAATTCGCTAATTTGTGCAGTGTTGATTTGATTTTCCTGAGAGTTCTACCCAAGAGGAGAGAGCAAAGACACATTTCTACAATTTCAATCAGAATATTTTGCTGCTTTCATTCACTTAAGGCTTCTACCCCACTATTGATGGACCCCTTAATGATCATAATAAAATATCATTTAACTTACTGGGATCTGCCATGGCTCGTGAGAGAAGTAGTCCAGCCCTGCACACTGAGGCCAGAGTGAGCAAAAGTAATATTCTGAGATCCACCATAATTAATATGCACACCTTAAAATTTTATTCCTTCCTGTTCCGCCCAATATGTAAAAGGAATGGCAGAAATAACTGGTTTATTATGGCGCAGGCTTTGGAGAACACGATTTGGAGAGAGGTAATTCAAGTAGAGCAAACTTACTTCCTTCCTAACGACGCACTGAGCTCATCTCACTTCTTATATACGCCCCAGTACCCCCCCTCCCTCCCCTTCTTGCAATTCCCAAGGGGGTCTTTGACGTCAGGAACTACTCCAATGTCAAGAACAGAGTGGCTGTTTTAGTTTGAGTCACCTCTCAATGGGATAAGGGGCTGCCAATGCTAAGTGGCTCGAGAAATAGTCGAGGAGTAGGAGGTGAGCACGGATCTGAAAGAAGTAGTTCATACCCTAATATATATATATATATATATATATATATATATATATATATATATATATATATATATATATATATATATATATATATATATATATATATATATATACAGGGCACGAGGTGTATTTGTTGAGGACGCTTCTGTTGTTAATAAAACAATTATATTTCAGCAAAAATAAATATATTTGAACCAGGCAATGGCTTTGTCACTCCCCCCTACGGAAGAAGCTTGCGCTTCGCTACTAAGATTGAAATTTAAAATCTAAAAAAAAGCAGCCATGGTTAAATTTTTATCAATGTTCTGAATTTCGCCAATTATAATAATTTTAAATAGGAACTCTAAACTAAATTTGCCCCCTTTCAAAATATCACGTTGCTAAAATATAGTTATAGAAGAAGATATATAAAAATACATTTTCTGAACTTTACCATTTGTAATTCTTTGGGGTTTAAAAAATTCACAAAATTTCGATACTTATATTTATTTCTGAACTTCACCATTTTTTTATATTATAAAAGAATTATTAGAAATAACTTTTATAAAAAAACATAAGTCATAAACAGACTAAGATGAAATTATTATTCAAATTCCCCCCCAAAAATCCTCTTCTTAAATTATAGAGTTAGTGATGATGAACATTTGGGCAATTAGTCTGGATAATGATTTTTAATCAAATTATTCTATGAAACCGCCTTCGGCTTTGATGACTGCTTCAATGGGGGACCGAAACTACTTACATGCTGACACTATAATATGATCCTTATTCATTTCTGCCGTCACCAGGACAATGGCTTCCTCCAATGAAGCTATGGTATTTTGAGAATGTTGATTACTCTCCCTTTCAACAGCGCTCCACACGTAGTCGTCCACAGGATTCAAATCTGGCGAATTTGGAGGCCACATAATGGGTGTTACATGATCGTAAATATGGTCTGTCAACCATTCTTTGGTTACTAGGGCTTTGTGAGAAGGTGCTGAGACTTGCTAAAACGCGTATGTCCTTCTATTGGGTACTTTACCTATCCAGGGCTTGATATGAGTTTCCAGCATCTCAATGTATCGAGCAGCATTAATTCTACGACAGTACACCGAGCGCCGAGTTCGACGCTTACGTACAGGCAGTTCAATCTATGTACATCATCACACACATAGAAAATTAATACACCGCTGCCATCCCACCCTTCCTTCTCGTGTACAAGACAGCACTTTTCCGTTTAAGGCAGTGATTCCCAACGTGGGACATACGCCCCACCAATGCGGCCTGGGAAAGTTTTTGAAAATGACCACCCATATTTTATTTTAATATTTTTTTAAATGGCAACTTTTGGCAACCAACAAAAGTATACCAATATAAACATTATCTGATTTCGCTCAGTCGTTCCAAATTGTTCCCGTTGGTATCTGTGGTAAGTTATGAGTGACTCCGTATTTTATGTTTTAGGTCCAGCGTCTGAGCGGCTAAATAGGTCAATGGAATTTTTTTTTATTTATTTGTTTAATCTTCTGAGGTCAATGAATATGTTAGATTCTTTTATAATCAATAATTAAAATTACAATATTAAAAATGCAGTGGTTAGAATGTTCTCTTTTTCGACTTCGGGTGGGGCATAGATTTTTCTGGAAGTTATAGTGGGGCTTGGGTGGAAAGAGGTTGGAAAACACTGGTCTAAGGAGTCCGCCGAAGGTGTTTCATATCCATATTCCCCTGACTTGTAATGAGTGGCTCTCTTTTGAGGCACGGCGGGTTTGCACGGCGTTCTTTCGCCCCCTTTCGCACAACAATAACCGTCCTTGGTGCTAGCGGGCTTGCCTGCAATTTATATTCTTATTCTTATGTGAATTTTATTATCCACTCGAGGAACCTCACCTATAAAATTAGAACGGACGAGTGGCACAATTAATTAACTTTGTACGGCATTCTTGTTGATAGCTTCATCACCATCAGCAAGATCGTCGCGCAGTGGGTCACTAAGATAGACTCCCTCGGCATCTTGCCTCCTTTACCCAGACACGTCACCAGTCTGCTCGGATCATCCACCGACGACTAACGCAAGTCCCGAGGTGGAGAGTTTGAAAAAAATCTACCCCATCTACAGAATCCTTTCCATCATACTCCTCTTATATCGTTATTTTTTTTAAACATTTTTTTTCCTTAAGGTTAGCATGACGTCATATCGTGCGTGAAGTGCCAGATTTTATAACTTTTTTTAGTGTTGACTCAAGAGCAGCGATTGCTAATTTGAAATTATGTTGATGCTCTTCCTGGTAATTTGTGTGTCTGGGGGTTATATATTAATAGGCGGGAAGTTACCGAAGACCATGAAAAGCTTTTATCTTTTATGTGAGTAGCAAAACGTGCGAGCGAGTGAGTAAGGAAATTTAAAAAAGAAATAGTTGTGGTCTTAGTACCGATTTTCGCTCGTTTTGAAGCAATTTATTTTTCAGTTGGGACCTAGAGTTCAACGTGAAAACCGAACTACAGTCCGTTACAACATATGAAAACCGCCATAATCATTAAATACTCACGGAGGCTCGAGGGAGTAGAGAGCTAGTGAGAGAAGGATAACTATGCAAATCAATGACTTGGAGAAGTATTCGGAACCGCAGCACACACGAGTGGCGAAAGATTGGATGACTCGTGGGTTGAATCAAGTGTGTTGCGGCTTGAGGGTGGGTAAGGGATAAAGGCACCGTTCCTTTTTTAATTCAGTGATGCATAGTAAGCGGTTAAAATCTCGTAGCCGTTTTCCAATTTATATTTTCCTCATGTTTTTCTTTTCCCCTGATGGAAATGATGACGACAGAAGTGTAACGAGGGAAAACCTTTACATGAAGGGTCATCAGTCAAGGGAGGCAGCTTTAGGATAAGGCGAGGAATGACTACCCCTTGTGACTTGCTTGTGGAAAATGAGTTGACTATATAGAACCTACTGTCGAGATAATCTGGTAAATGAAGTCAAGGCAGAGCAGTCCATGACAGTATCCTTGCCTATCATCGGCCTGTTTTTGTTTCTTTAATTTCTCCCAGTGGCCTCTCTGGTTTCTTTGCATCTAGTTTGCAGCAAGTCATGATGGTAGTGAATTATACTCTGCCCCGGAATGCTAAAATTATTGGGCCTTCTCCTGTTCTTTTCTAGTAGGTGGGATAAAGAGAACTAAGATATCCATATTGGTTCTGACGTTGTTACCCCTAGGGATTCTTTTAAATCTTTCGTTCTTCTTTGTTAGGTAACAATAGCTGGCGGTTCTAGAATATGCTTGCTTCAACATCAGGAGGGATGGGGGGCACATATATACATATGTCTTTGGTGTGGGTTGGTGAATTTCACTTCTACAGGATAGAGAGCAGCAGAACATTCTATGGTTCTATTAGTTACTCCTATTTTCTGAGTAATATAGGAATTATTGTCCGTGACACTCTTTCGTATGTTAGGATATGTATAACATATTGCTATGATGCGTTACGGTTTCAGCATCGAAGCAATTTGCTTTAGATTGTGCAGTTCAACTTTCTTGTCTCCCGTCACCTAATTATGCTAATTTCCTTTCTGTCTTGCCATCATGAGTAAAGGTCTCGTCACACTATGCCGACCAATGCTGATCACGTACTCTCTAAACTATCAACATGATGGCTACGTCGCATTGTAGATGGTCTGGGTGTCATGTGGTCGACATGGAGGCAAACATGGGTTCAAAGGGTTCAGATTTCTCACCTGGTCGGACTAGAGTCAACATATTCCGATACAAGGGATGTGTAATGGAGGAGCGCGGAGTAAGGACAAGGAGAGCATTCCATCAAATAGCAATGTGTCCTGCGAGTGTGCCCAATCCGAAGACGATAGAAAGCGACTTAAGGCAAATGAAGCATGGGGGAGGGGGGGTTACGTCCAAGGTAACAGTCGCGGCGTGATGCCACGCAACTTTAGAGTTCCATTGGCCGTCTCCTATCTTCTTTGTCATGCAGCCTGAAGGGCTGACTTGATTCCCACCATGAGGTAAGTGTGGAAAAGAGCAAAACGCTGATCTGGTCGCCCAGTAGTCAGTAACCCTGTGAGACGCGGCGAAAGTCTCCCGCGTCGAACAGGGCTGATGGTGGAATGTACGCAAAAATAACAGTATACTTTCTATACAGGTAAAGCTATACTGTCACTTTCTGAGGGAAAGTATTTATAGCGAATAGAAGAACGGAGACATCATACCGAGTGTAAATTTCGCGCATCCTCCTGCGCTCCCCCATCCCATGGTAGTTGGGTTCTTAAAACTCTTATAACCCAGGATGGTAGGCATGGGGCACGTGCCCAGCATGGTCTCCTGCAAAAAGATAGCCAACGAGCAACAGGAGTCGACGAGCTTTTGCAGCTCCTCCCATTTGGCCCGGAGTCCACAGCAATTCCATTTAAGGAATATAACTTCTAGGTCTAGCTCGGAGGAGATGCGGGGTTCTCTTCGTAGAGAGAGAATAACTGTACGTTCCCGGCAATATAACTTTGGAGGCTTTTGGCCGTATAAAGCGCTGGAGGCGCTGTCGTCTTCGAGGACTTATAGGGGGATGGCGGGCGCCACGCCAGCCCTGCTTTAGAGACCAGGGTCCCTTTTTGTTGGAGTGTGCCGCGTCTCCGAGACGTTCGGGGCAGTCTTGGACGACGGTGTGGGATCTAAAGCTTCTTTGGCTTTGTCCTCCGTTCGAGGGACAGCTTTGAGAATCCCCAAAACAGTCTGACGACTACCTTCTGGACCGTGGGGGTTGTCTCATGTGACTAACAAATCGGTGGGGGGACGGGGCCGTTTCGCCTTACCGGAAACGCGGTCACACGGGGTAAAGGGAGCCCTGTTATTAGCCGAGGCTGGATGTGAACCCCT
This sequence comes from Ceratothoa steindachneri, assembly GCA_963969495.1. Lineage (NCBI taxonomy): Eukaryota > Metazoa > Arthropoda > Malacostraca > Isopoda > Cymothoidae > Ceratothoa > Ceratothoa steindachneri. The sequence continues at coordinate 49,884,607 of OZ018321.1, read as the reverse complement.
ATGTGTTGCCAGCCAAACCAGGGAAGCGCCAGATGGGGGGGGGGGTATAAGCCGCCAAAGGGTCAGAATGGGCGCGGAATCGACCGTGCTCGGTAGCTTAGAGGAACCAAGAGCAGAGGGTGTTTTTTTTATAATTGAGGCATAATACGTCCCAGGTAGCGTTGGTCGCGCCAAAACAAAGTCCTCAGGCTCGCGAAAAGAGAGACTATCCGCAGACTAAACAGCCAGGATTTCCTTTTCCATGAAATATGCACCGCATTTCTTCGATTAAGTAGGGTACTGCTCTCCTCAATTGACTTCGGGTAGCCCCCACTTTGCACTTTGTAGTAGTGGCACTCTGCGGCATGTGCACGAATGCCTTCACACGGTAGAGAAACCACCTGGCACGCACCGACTCAGGGAGCCTGTCATGATCGAATCTGGCGAAGAGTAGGGGTGGGCCTAAAAACCCCCACCCCCACCCACTGTTAACAGAATCTTGGTCTGCTAGCTTTTCGGTAATGTCTTCTAAGGAAGAGTACGGAGTGAGTGTCCCAAGAGCAATAATAATGACCGCCTCTGAAGGTTCCGCCGCATTCTCTAGAAGTCTCCTATCCGAGAAATGGGTCACATTTGGCTCTCTACTAGTCAAGCTAGCTAATTATATCGTCTCATGGAATAGGTGGCCTTTGGTCAACAAACTGCTACCAGTGGAGCGAATAACTAAAAAGCATTTGAAACTAGTATGCTAAAAAAAGCCAGATAGTTTTCCACCCAAGGGTGAATCGGGGCCGAACGTCACAGTCTTGGCCCATTTGCTTGCCGAAACGGCAGAGAAGCCGTCCGCCTCAGCAACTCCCAGGAACTTATAATCCTCTTGCACTTTCTTTACTTCTTTTCTACTTTTGAGACGAGGGCAAGGAGGAAACCCGCTTCTCTCCACTAATGGAAGTTGCTCCAAGGCCGGATGGACCTGCTTCGGCAAGATCTTTATCCGAATTGAAGAAGATCTTGGCCGTCAATGAGGTACCAGGTGAGAGATGGGATCTCTCCTCTCCTTGTTAGTCCTCGGAGGTCCGTGCGCATGAAGAGGACCTTTTACAGGGGTGACTCAGTTTCAAGTGTGTGGCAACGAGCCCATGTTCGCCCCCATGAAAGACCCTGCCATATGTGGCGTGGTTACCTCCCAGAGCATCTTCACCTCAGAAGAAGCCTCCAACTGGCCACGCCCCTTAGGGTGTTGTGTATCCCTACTGAAGACTCTTATGGCCTATGGCTAGTCTGGAGCTAGTTAGCCATAAAACTGCCTTCTTAACCGCATAATTATGATTGCGTTCTTGCGCAATCATATGACTGTTTATTATGCATTAGAATTAAGCTAGCTTTAAATTTTATAAAAAACATTGTCTGTATTTTTCATTATAGAATATTTCCCGAGGGTGAGCGTGCTAACTCTAAACGTGTAAAATAAATCATTCGATTCAGATTAAAGGAATTTTGCTATGTTCCTGGTCGTGTGCTCTTTGCTGAATATATATATATATATATATATATATATATATATATATATATATATATATTTTTTTTTTTTTTTCTCTCCTGCGTAGCCAAGCGGTCTAAGGGGTCACTTTAATTGATATCATATCTGTTGCTCGTTGCCTTAGTGCTGCTGGAAGATGTTCTCGCTGCGCTCTACGTGGACGCCCTTTCGATCTTTTTAGCGCGGCCCAGATGCCAACTCTGGAGCGACGACTCCAACAGGCATTGAACCGCGACTCTCGCTATGTCGAAGCGCACAGGTTTCGGGTTTTCTTGGCTAATACTAAGGTGGTGCACGGTCGAGAAAAACATCAAAAACTCGTGGCCCAAGGTCAACCTCAGATGAGGTTGCGGAGCGGCAGGATGAGGAGGCTCTTGCCTAAAATATGATTAAATTGACCACTGACTGCTTCGACACGATTACGGACACAGAATACAGAAAAAAAAACGAAACGGCAGGGAGCGCACCCCGCCCAGTACACCTCGTTGGGATAAAGTAGATCGCGAATAAGCGTCTACTTTAATCTCACACACACACAAAAAAAAACCCAACATTACACAAAATGACCAACAGACTTACGATTATACAAATGAATGTCGATGGGTGGGACGGAAAAGATTCCATCTATGGCAATATTATGCGACAAAGTGACCCTGACATTATACTTATCTCCGAACACGGACTGACCGTACAAAAACAATTACAATTATTTCAATACGACGTCATTAGCAAGAATCATAGCCAGGAATGGTATGACGGCTGCGCAATAGCCGTCAAAAAAGTACTAAAATACAGAAAACTAGGTGGCTTAGATGAATCATACCTTGCCATTGAAGTAGGCACTACCCTGGGGGAGGGGCTGGTCGTGGCTACGGGGTACCAACCCCCAAGACGCGACTCTGTTCCCATGCACAACCTTCTGCTGATTTTTAGCCATAAGAAAAATGTAATTTTTGCTGGAGATCTGAATGCAAGGTGTGCAGCGGCAGGGTATACCTCCTACAACAATGCAGGTAGAAACATCGAAGTACTACTTGACAGACAATACGTGAGAAGGATCGGACCAGAATTCCCGATCTACATAAAGGAAAGAGCAGCAACGAAACCTGATATAGTCCTATCTAGTATCAGGTTTCCATACAACTATTACATTGAACCGGGCCCCATAATTCTGAGTGACCACCAAGCTATCAAAATTACAGTAGGACTAAACCCCATTCAAATTGCAATCCCAGAACGCAAAAGCTATAGGCAGGCGAACTGGGAAAGCTACAGAAATTACCTTCTAAATTATATCCCAGACCCTTTATTTGATGCCAATTTAGAAAAAAATAGATAAAGAGCTGGATAAAATCACTGACTACCTAATTAAAGCCGATGAAAATAGTATTCCTCATATTAAATATAAAACCCTTATATCTCCCCATTGGACCCCTCCCATGAAAGCCCTGGTCAAAGAATATAAGGACCTGTCCAATGTAGTAGCGCTGATAGGCCCCAAACACAATGCCCACAGAAGAATAAGACAGATTAAAGACGAACTCCAGACACTAATTACAGACCAACAAGTACTTATATGGGGCAGACTGATAGAAAGACTCGACATAGAAAGAGACACTCACACATTCTGGCAGACATTTAAACGTTTAAAAGGAAGACCTCCACAACAAAAAATACACTCATAAACGACGGTAAATAAATTGACGAGACTGAGGAGATTGAGGAAATGTTTAGGATTTTTTGGTGCTCAATATTCAAAATTACCCCAGAAGAAAATGACAATTAAGACCTCGAATTCGAGACTGACATAATCCAACAGCTAAACACACAAATACACAGAACCTCCCCTCATCATTGTGTGTCGCAGGATAGAGCGATGGAGGGCTATGGTAGTAAAATAACTGCCCTGGAACTCTCCGTCGCTCTAAAATCCTTTCGTCAAAGAGCACCGGGTACCACGGGGCTGACCAGGGAGAATTTCATCAAGGCCCCGCCTAACGTTTGGAGTGGGCTACTTAACATCATGAACGCCGCTCTGGACACGGGCTACTTTCCCGATCAGTGGAAAGTGGCTAAGGTGATTTTCATCCCAAAATCGGGAAACCCCCGGACTGCCCTGCCAACTTTCGGCCGATATCTCTCCTAGAATTTGCTGGCAAAGTCTTCGGGAAGATATTGGCTAATAGAGTCAACTCTTTTCTTGACAAAGCCAACTTGCATAACGAGCAACAGCACGGCTTCAGAAGGAAAAGAGGGACTGATACGGCACTAGCCGTTATCACCGAAAAGCTTGCCAAGATCAAGGAAGACAAAAGGAATGTCGACCTGGTGTTCCGCGATGTCAAAAAAACTGTTAATAAGGTTTGGAAGAGAGCACTACAATTTAAGATCCTTCAAGTAGGCCTCAACCTTATTCTTGAGAGGATTCTATATAATGGAGAGGAGAGCATACATTAATATCAGAGGATACAAAGGCCTCGAATTCGAGCTCGAAGCAGGGGTCCCACAAGAGGGCTATCTCAGTCCCCTTTTATACAACATCTATACACGCGACCTACCACAACCTCTCTCCGAGGGTACGATATACGTTCAGTTTGCTGACGATATATCGTAAATTTGTACCACCGCTTATGTTCACAGGGAATTTATAGCGAGAAATACGGCTAGGGAGATATCTAACATGAACTCTTTCGAGAGGAGATGGAAGATCTCAACCAATGCCCCAAAATTCAAAATAATTCCCATCTTTCGCAAGACCTTCAATGACATACGGGTAGAAGGGAAGCGAATCCCCTACTGCCTGGAAGGGATGGTTCTGGGGTTCAAAATCACCACAAGAGTCATATCGAACAAACAGTCGCGAATAGCAAGAGAGATTTGAGGGATTTCTATAGGTTCCGTGACCTAAATCCCTCAAATAAACTCAAGATATTCAATGCGTGTATTTGCTCGAGACTCTTGTACCCCCCGGTGCCGTTGAACGCGAGCGCAAAGATCCACATTGCGAAACTAGAAGTTATCCAGAATAAAGCTGTGCTGCTAATTACAAACACCCGAAGAAAAGAACATAAACGACGGAGGGAGCTCCACGACTCGGTTGGATTATCTCCGATCAACGTGGCGCTCCACGAGAGAGCTAAGAAGATCTGACAAGCCATTGGCGCCCGCTTGACCCCTGGATTCTCTCGTACACTCCTAGTCATCGAGGTCGACCGACAAATAGGACCATTTAAAAGCAGCAAAATACAGTCTTGCAGTGACGTGACTCCCAAATACACATGACAAAATCGACAAAAGACAGAAAACGAGTAGTGTAATGCCCAAGTTTTTTCTTTGGAGAAATTAAATTTTAAAATAAACTCAAACTTTGATAAAAATTCAAATTCAAATTCAAATAAAATTAAAATATTTTTTTTCAAATACCCACAGCGGGAATAAAAACCCCGTTTCAAATAAAGGCTTGAATTCCAAAAGATCATTAAAACCATTAAGATCTAAAAAACTAAAAATTAAATTAACTCGATTAATTTAATTAAATAAACTATAATTTTATAGTTTATTAAATAAAAAACAAAAAAACTAACAAAATCCATACAAAAACCAAAACAACATAGCTATCCTTTCACCAGGGACCTTTTTATTATGTCTCCCACACATTCTCTATTCTCTAAATTCACCCTTTTAACCACTTTCCTCTCTTACTATCTTTCTCTCTAACTCTACCTAAATTTCACCACTTTTTTATGTCCAATGTCCAATGACTGCCTTATACGCCTGTGGAATTCTACTCTCGCGGATCTCGAAGAATCGATAAAGGAGGATATCAAACGGCTACAGCTAGTGCTTTACCTTCCTAACACATAGAAGTGTTAATTGTTTTTAAACTTTTATTGACTTCAACGACAACTCGAAGTGAATAAGCCGAAGTGACAAAAAGTGTAAAACCAAAATAAATGCGACATTGCCTAATACCGTAATTAAACTTTCAATGCAAAAGTGAATTAATATTAGCCAAGTGCCCATATACTCGCCAAACTACGGAAGTGTTATAATCAGTGAACACGTTGAATAAACTTTAACAAACATTGTTCGCCTGGTGCATTTAATTTTAAAGTGGGACCGATTGCCCCAAATTTAGAAACAAGTGATCAACTTAGTGAACCCCACGTTTATTCTCCTCAAGTAAATAAACTCATTCAACCTTAGAAACAGTGCTCCAACAAACAAAGTGAAGAAACAAGTGTTTTATTTTAAGTAGATGAACTTTCCACCGGAGACTTGAGCGTAAATAATAACAATCTACCTACACCAACCCCTTACCAAACTGTGCAAGTGAACAATCAGAAGGAGTATCTAAAGGAATATTTACTTATCAAAGAAGAAAACTCAGAAGAAAGGTACGTGGACAAGGACTTATAAAATTCTCTTTATTCTATATCTTTTCCTAATCCCCCTCTATCCAACTAAGGCCTAAATAAAATTACATACAAATACAATTATATATGATAGGCAAGTCATAATGCCCCCCCCCCACCTCCCAGTGTCCTCTATTAATACAATAGTACGGGTATCATGGTGCACTAAAACCCCACAACAAACATGCGGGAAACAACAAGGATCCCGCTCAAAGCCCTAACCAGGAAGAAGCCCGACAGGGGGCCAGTTTTCGCAGCAATATATTCCAAAATCAATATTGCTTTCGTCAGATTAATCGAGAATCCCCAAGGCTACACAGCAATCTATCAAAATGAGAAGGATGTCAAAACCTTGAAGGCACAAAAGTCAGTGGACGTGCTAAAAGATATCGGACTAGTTCCCAGAATCCCTCCCAAATACTGACCCATAGAAGCGTGATATGTAGGCGTCTAGACCCATGGATCAGGTCGCATAACACTGAAGAACTAAAAACGGAAATTGAATCCAACCACAGCTGGTCGACAGTGATTGAAGTTATAAAATTTAGAGAATATACGCATGTCTTTAAAGTCGTTTTTAGTGACACAGGCATGACCCAAAAAGCAACTGAAACAGGACTGTTGACTTTCAACGTGAGGATCACTCCCGATCAAATTGAGAGGGAAGGATTCACAGAAGTACAGATCTGCTTCAGATGCTACCGCATGGACGACCACCCCACAAGAGCCTGCACACAAGAGACAGAGAAAAGTTCCGAATGCAGTGCGGATAACCACAATTGGAGGAGCTGCAATAGCGAGCGAAAAAGGTGCCTGAATTGCAACTGTAACCACCGCCCCCTCGCAATGACATACCCCTTCAAGAAAAATACAATAAAAAAGAAGAAAGAGGTAAAAAGACAGGATGAAGAGCAAAAAAGGAATAATACTTACGCCCAGGTGGCGAAAACATCCAAAGCAGAACCAACCAAGGAAAATACTGTGCTACACGTAGAGAATGAGAATTTAACGCAAATAATGGCCTGTATTTATTACGCCCACATTACGAACCTTTCTAGACCAGAGACTTTCAAGACAGAACTAAACATGATACTGGAAAACAACGGAATACCACAAATGTGGTTCCTCGACAACCCTCCATCAGAAGAAGTTCTGAAAATTAAACTTGTAAAACCTACACAAGGTCAGCTACCTACTCAAGCAGGAAGAAACGCCTCCAACTGCAGGGATCCAAGGATTGCTGCACAAGAAGCGAGAAATAACGCGGAAACAGGCTTGAATCAAGAAAAACAAGGTCATACTCCAGAAGAGATGGTAATAGAAACTAAGCAGGAACGAATAAAAAAAAAATCACAGAACATACAGCCAGAGAACAAAAGAGTTTAAACAGCCAACAGAGGAGTAACAAGGAAAGTAGGAAAGTAAGTACCCTAGGAGACCTTACGGTCCATTCAAAGAGGGTACCTTTGGACTAGCAATCGAACAGGCACATGGCTGCTCAATTGTTTTGTGTCCCTAAACGGCCGCTTTTCAAGACTTTGTCTAGTCTTGACTTAAACTGGTCAACAGATTCACTGTTGACAACTTCCACTGGAAGTGCGTTCCACTTACCGCAAATAATGTACGTGAAAAAATTTCCACATAGATTGTGGTTGTAACGCTCCAGTGCAAGTTTGAAGCCGTGATTGCGCGTTCTGTTCTCACTCAGTGTGAAAATATCCCGGTAGTCAACATTGTCGAACCCTCGAAGTATTTTGAAAACTTCGATGAGCTGACCATGCAGTCTACGGGTTTCCAGCGAGAACAGATTTAATTCCCTCAGTCTATCCTCATAACTTTTATGTCGGATAGAGGGAATCAGCTTGGTTGCCCTGGCTTGTACGCGTTCCAACCTTGCGAAAAGATCCCCAACATCTACCCCGAGGAAAAAACACCAGATTAACGCTAAAAGGATAAACCTCAGACACTTCGCTATAGGAAACACTCAATACCCCAAGGAACACCACACCGAGGCCGTCACCTAGGGATTCATAGACGAAAAAATCAAATGGCAATACGAGGATCAAATGCCAGAGAACCAGGTCGAAGAGGCCCTCTATCAAGAAAAAATTAAATACACTCCAGAAATATTCAACATCATCCCTCAGAGTGAATCTAATAAGAAACGAAACGGAAAATGTAGAACACCCCCTCACCAGGCCTCGGGACAAAAAGCAAGACAGAAGAGAAGACTAAGAAAGAAGGTACAACCAAGGTAAAACAAAGCAACAAGAACTACAGAAGAAACTTTCTACACAATGGACACTAATAATAAAACACAAACTAATGTGTATGAACGTAAATGGTTGGACAAGAAAAAGTTCCGAATATGATAACATAATTCAGAACCTTAATCCAGATATCATTTTAATATCCGAACACGGCATTGATACAAAACACGAAGAAATAAAAATATTTAGATACCAAGTTTATTCAACAAGCCATACAGATGAGACCTTCGACGGAGCAGCGGTTGCAATCCGAAAGGGACTCATGCACAAAGTTCTCCCATAATTAGACGAGTCATACGTAGCGATAGAGGTCCAAACTACCATAGGGCCCCTAACTATCGATACTGGGTACCAACCCCCAAGAAGAGGGTACATTCCCATTAATAACTTCTTGAAGTTGTTTTCCCATAAAAAAACGGTGTTGTTCGCAGGCGACCTTAACGATAGGTGCAGGGCTGCCGAGTACAGCAGCACCAACGCGGCGGGACGAAATCTATAACTTCTTCTAGAGCGTAACATAGCTGTGCGCATTGGACCAGAGTTCCCGACCTATTACTCACCGAGAGGTGCAACTAAGCCCGACATACTTCTAACGAGCCCAAAGTTGCCCTATAATTATCACATTGCCCCCGACGAACCCGTGATACTCAGCGACCACGAAGCCTTAAACATCACAAGATCAACAAGCCTAATCCAAGTACCAATAAGGAAAAGAAAATAATATACGCGTGCAGTCTGGGGGGCCTACCAAGCCGTTTGCCAGAATTAAGTCCCGGCAAACCTAAAAGAAGCTACCCCAGAAGAGATAGACGAAGAATTAAACCTCCTTACAACAAAATTATCAGCATCAGATAGAACTACCATCCCAAAGTTAAAGTATAAAACCCTTCCAGCTCCAAGGTGACCACCAGAAATGATTGCCATTCAAGATGAATACAGAGGCTTAGTGGTCGCAATCAACAGATGGGGACCAAACAGAGACCTCCACCAGATGATACGGACAAAATGGAACACCTACACCAGCTGATCATTCAGCAACAATCGGATATCTGGGACCGACTCATCGAAGAACTAGATGAGAAAATGGACCCCAGAACATTCTGGCAAATAGTGAAGAGGTTAAGAGGGAACCAAGCCACCAAAACAGCAAATATTAAAAATCGGGAAGGTGAAGTGGTCGCTGAACCTGAGGAGTTAGAAGAAATATTTAGAGAATACTGGTCTAATATATTTAAAATTTTTCCCTGAAGAGGAAGAAAATTTTGATACAGAATTCGGGAACGAGATATTAGACCAGTTATACGAAGAAATAGGGCGAACATATCCGTTTAATAACGCCATAGCGGAAAGACCCTTGGTAGGACTAGGAAAAAAGCTCTCCCCACAGGAATTTAACGAAACCCTGAAAACGTTTAAACAGCGTGCCCCAGGTCAGTCAGGCTTAACGAAGGCAAACTTTAGCAACGCTCCACACAACACAAAACAGGGACTAGTTAACATAATGAACGCGGCCCATAATACGGGATACTTTCCCGATGTCTGAAAAATATAAAAAATTATATTCATTCCTAAGTCGGAGAAGTCTCCAATTTCCCCAGCAGACTACCTCCCGATCTCTCTCCTCGAATTTTTGGGGAAAATCATCGAAAAAATCATCGCCAACAGAGTGCACTCCTACCTGGAAGACAATAACCTGCATAATCAACAACAACGCGGATTTAAAAAGCAGAGAGGTACGGACACAGCACTGGCAATGATAACAGAGAAACTAACACAAATAGAAATAGAGAAAAAGCATGATGATTTAGTATTGAGGGATGTCAAAAAAGCGTTCGACAAAGTGTGGCGCAGGGGACTACAGTTTAAGATCCTCCAACTGGGACTTAATCCCAGATTGGAGAAAATAACATGTGATTACGTCATGGACAGAAGAGCATTCATCAAGATAGGGGAATACCAAGGACCAGAATTTTAACTGGAAGAGGGCGTTCCCTAAGGTGGGTGCTTGAGTCAACTGCTGTACTCGATATGCATTAGAGACCTCCATAGGCCTAGGCTAGAGGAATCTTTGTATATCCAGTTCGCCGACGACATGACACAGATGGTGGTCTCCCCATACAAAAATGAAAGAACTATGGCAAGAATGACGTCAAACGAAATTGAGAACCTAAACATTTACGAACATCGCTGAAAAATCACGACTAATCTGAACAAATTTACAATCATACCAATCAAGAGAAGTAAAACAGCACCAATTTATGTAGGGGATGAAAGATACCCATACAAAATAACAAGCAGAGTGTTAGGATTAAAAATAAATGCCAAGGGATACAAGAACCAAATTAACGGCATAGTTGCAGGTACGAGGAAAGATATAGGAGAGCTATATCGATTTAAATACCCAAGGAGGAACAACAAGAAGAAAATCTACTTTGACTACATCAAACCAAAAGTATTGTATCCCCTAATGCTACTACCAGCCATTCCAAAAACTTGGATGATGGAATTGCAAAGAGTGCAAAATAAAGCACTCTTAATAATATGCAACGCTAGAAGACTGGAAAGAAAACGCCAACAAACACTACATGAGGAAGCAAACATCAAGGCACTAAATCAAGACCTAGGTACCAGAGCCCTCAAAATTTTGCCAAAGGTGGAAGGGAACTTCGACCCAGATTTCATCAGGAATCACTTCAGAATTCCCGACCTAATACAGAACCAGGCTCGGAAAAGATTTTCCAGCGGGAGCAGAGCTGCGCGGCACAACCAGGAACCGATCTACGCATAACTACCATATAAACAATATATTTTCGAGAAAATAAATACAATAGACAAAGTCACAGAATACACACCCAAAAAGACTTGAAAACTACTATGTACAAATGTTTTGTACAAACTAATAATCATAGATTTTAATCAAATATAATAAATATATATATATATATATATATATATATATATATATATATATATATATATATATATATATATATATATATATCAGACTAACGCAAATGTTAGAAAACTTGAAAGGCTTTGAAGCTAAATAATAATAAAGATGGTTAAAAAGAACAAATACACCAACGTAAATAAACACGAAACACGGAGATACCGTTTCCCCAGGGACCTATTTTATCTATCCCTTATTTCCAATTTTCACCACTAAAACTTTTCACTAACTAACTGCTTCTCTATTGATCTAATCTCTTCACTTTTTATGTCTAAGACCAAGTCCAAGTTCTTTCACTTGGCAGTAGAGTACACTACATGAGTACATTCACTCATCGTAGACTCATCGTACGACACGGATCTCTTCTCAAGCACTCTGAAGAAGTTTATCACCGGCAAAGGTGGGAAAGGAAAGGAAGCCACGCCAAAAACGTGAACTTGCCACACTTTTTCCCCACGGGGATTCCAAAAATCGAAGATAATTTACGGAGCCACACGTAGCCGACCCACGTCTGGCAAATCACCCCCGAGGCCCCCTCCTCGGGGCAAGGGAGCGGAAATGAACTGAACTGCCATTCATCTAGTCTCGCTCCAACTATGTCGGTTTACTTTAGTAGACATAATTGGAAACGTAAAGGAAAGCAGGTTTGAGGATTAGCCCACTGTGGAACTCTACGGAAGACACCACCCGGTTCCCGGTAGATGCTAAAATTTTTCGGAAGAGTTTGCTCTAATCGCTAAGGGTAGTTTCCGGCCAGGACCACAGGGGGACATATAAATATAACCGTCCCTGTGTAAGTTAGAAGCAGCAGCGATAACCAAACCCCAGACGAGGCGGCACCCCCGGGCGGTGGTAGTTGACTCTATCACCACCCATCATTAAGTCCGTCACTTTTCACCCGTCTGAGGGGCCTGCCCGGGTTCCCCCACTATGATTCATCCATTGTATCCGGCAGTTCTTGTTCATGGAAATTTGCTTGTAACGAGGAGGGGGCAGCTCTCAAAACCCTTCCAAAAAGAAGAATCGGACCCTACAGTAAGGGAAATACAGCGACGAACATCCAGAACCCACTTGAAGGAGACTGCAACCCAGCCCGAATGGACGACCGAGAAGGAGCGAAGTGGGTCCCCCTTCGCACCTCCCCGGCCGGGAGAAACCCTCCCGGGAACAGACGCTGAAGAGCATATATGCGGATATAGGAGTGGTCCTCCTACGACTTAAAGACCAATACAATGGCTATGTGGCGCTTTGCGACACGGAGAAAGACCTCGATCTCCTTTTGAATGAGGGTGCAGCCAAGAAACTCAGCAAAATAGGACTAGAAACCCGGACGCCGCCTAACGTCCAAACAAAGAGATTAGTAATATGCCGGCGTCTTGACACATGGGTAGGTAAACATATAGCCCAAGAGATAAAAGAAGAACTAGAAAGAGAGCAAGAATGGGCAAAGGTTGAGGACGTAATAAAATTCAAGGACTAGAATGGAGAGGATCATAGCCACGTCTTCAAAGTGATCTTCCGATCAACAGAGATCGCAAAGAAAGCCAGCGAGCAAGGACTCCTAGCATTTTACATGAAAATCTCCCCCGACCAGATAGAAAGGAAAACATTCGTGTCAGTGCAAGTGTGCTTCACATGCTACGTGCTAGACAAGCACTCAACCAAGGAATGTACCTTCAAAGGAACAGCATGCTCTGAATGCTCAAGCCAGGAAAACAGGTGGGATGAGTGCAGAAGCACAGAGAAAAAGATGCTTAAACTGCGGAAATGGACATAGAACTCTAGCCATGTCATACCCAGTCAAAAAACAATTAATTCGGAAGATGAAATCTGAAATTAACACAGAGAAAGAAAGAAGGAAAAATACTTCCTAAGCCGCAGCAACAGCTAACGGAAGCATCTCTGCACCCGCTGCACAGACCACAACAGTCAATATCGAGGGCAGCATGGGGCTCGACTTAATTCTGTCCATAATCCATGCACACTTTGTCAACATGGCGAGCCCAGGATCATATGCAACTGAACTGAACACCATGCTTGAAAAAAACGAGCTAAAGAAAATGTGGTTCCCGGAGAACCCACCCTCAAGCGAGTTGTATAAAATAAATATGACTCCAAAGGCCATTACTAACCAAGTAGAGGAGGAAGAAGAAGAAGAAGAAGAAGAAGAAGACAAAAGTAAAATGGAAAACGACTATGAAGAAGAAAACACAACGAACACCGAAAAACAAAATAAAAAATGACCACCCGACAATTCAACATCAAAATTTACGGATCCCATATTTACCCCATTCCGAAGCAATATAGGCAGAAGGAAATAGTCGATGGACTAGTCAAGGGAAAATTTAGATGGGAATACGAAGCAGACGCAGATGAAACGGAAGTTCACAATGCACTGAAACAGGACATGCTATACATCGCCCCAGAGTCATGCAACAACATCTTGTGTGGTGAATTTAGAAAGAAATGAAATGGACGTACTGGATGTCAAGTAGAGACCACAAACAGATATAAACAACAATGGACACGTATCAACAAAGAATTAAAATATTTACCTTGAAGGTTAACGGCTGGAAAGAGAAACGCATAACCTACTCGAACATAATAAGAAAGGAAGACCCAGATTTAATATCCTAACAGAACATAGTATGATCACAGAGACGGAAACAATAAAGATCCTCAATTATAAATTCATAACAACCAACTACTCACAGTCAAGATATGACGGAGTTGCATTAGGTATAAAAAAAAGGTATACACTTAACAGAAATAAAAGACCTAGAAGAGTCATTTCTAGCAGTTAAAATAAAAATGACCACAGAAGACCTGGTAATAGCCGGGGCTTACCAACCCCCAAGATGCTCTTACCTACCGATAACAAATTTCATTAAGCTCTTCCGTAGACAAGCCTCAACCTTTCTAGCTGGAGACCTTAGCGCAAGGTGCAGGGAAACAGGGTACACAACCCATGCAAATGGAAAGGGAAAACCCCTTCATCTCTTAATGCAAAGAGGCCTACTAAACAGAGAAGGACCAGACTTCCCTACTTATCTCACTGCCCGAGCCTCGACTACCCCAGACATTATTTTAACTAATCAAAACTTCAATCTAAATCACCACACACAGACAGGGGTCGCAACCCCCTCCAAACATTTAAGTATAATTACCTCCATCTCAACTTCGCCCATCCAAATAAAAATAACACGCAGAAAAGCAACCAGCCAAACAAACTAGGATGGATATAGACAATACTTAAATACAATAGAAACTGGTTCCCTTAACAACCAAGGTAAAGAGGAAATAGATGACCAACTAGAATTAATTCCCCCAAAAATGAGAGAGGCGGACAGTATACACACCCCAACAATAGAATACAGATCCATATCTGCACCAAGATGGAACCAAGAGATCCAAGATGAAATGGAAGAATTTCAAAACATAATAAATGAAATCAGGGTATCGGGAAATACGATGCAAAGATACAGAAGTATCATCGCAATTAGAAGGAGGATAGACACCCTCATCAAGGAAAATTCAGACAGTCTCTGGGAAAATATAATAGGCAAAATATAAATAGAAAAGGATCCGAGGAAATTCTGGAGACAATACAGGAAATTACGCGGATCACAGCAAAAATAGGAAATAAGCCTTAAAATACAGAACCAGAAAGTAGAACAAAATGAGGAACTACAAGAACACTTCAGAACACATTGGAAGAAATTTTTTTGCATTTCACCGAAAGCAAACCAAGAATTCGACCAAAACTACGAAGAAGAAATCATACATAGCTTGGAAACACAACGTGAGCGTACTATACCGTTTAGAAACGTTGACGAGCTAAGACAATCCCATGGGGGAAGGAAAGCCTTTTACAATGTATGAATATCTAACAGTCTTAAAATGCTTTAAACAAAAGGCTCCAGGACAAAGTGAGATATCCAAAGCTCACCTAATCAATGCCCCAGAAAATGTGCACGAAACGGTAGTGAAGATCTTCAATGCCTGCCTAAATATGGGATACTTTCCCCAAGCCTTTAAAACGGCAAAGATGATCTTCTTACCGAAGCCGGGCAAACCGAAACCTCAAGTCGGAAGCTTCCGACCTATCTCGTTCCTGGAATTTCTAGGCAAAGTTCTAGAAAAACTCCTTAACGAAAATTTGATCAACTACCTTAACGTAAACAACCTATACAACCCACAACAACACGGGTTCCGGAGCAAGCGAGAGACAGACACCGCACTAGCAATCATAACTGAAAAAATTGCTACTGAAACAGCGCGAGTCAACAGAGTTGACATTGTACTCCGTGATGTTGCTAAAGCATTTGACAAGGTGTAGTTGCCCGGCCTAAAAGCCAAAATCTGTGACCTTACCCTGGAAATAAACCTCTGCAAAACACTCTGCAACTATCTAGACGAAAGGAAAGCAGTATTGCAGATAAACCGCCAAACGGGCGACGCAATTAATCTGCAAACTGGTGTCCCACAGGGAGGCTGCCTATCACCAACACTGTACACAGTGTACACCAGGGACCTTCCGCATCCAACCGACGAATGTGCGATGTATATACTAGTACAACTAGCGGCGAACGAATTACTCAGATAGTGACCAGTGACAGAAAAAATCCAAGGACATCGCCCTAAGAACAGGAATAAAAATTAAAAACCTAAACGATTACGAAAATAGGAATACAATTAAGACAAACAAAGATAAGTTAAACTAATACCCATGAACAGAAGGAAAAAAAGCCACTGTGCGTGCAGATGGAGAGGCATATCCCTTTTCAACATAAGGACGTGTCCTCGGACTAAAAGTAACAACGTCAGGCTATACAAGCCATCTACCACAAAAAATCATCGAAGGAAAATCCACCTTATCAGCACTATACAGATTCCGATAACTATCAGCCAAAAATAAAAGAAAATTATACCTAGCCTTAGTACAACTTAAGCTCCTATACCCAATAGTACCATTGAACGCATTAAGTAACTCCCAAATTAAGAAGATTCAAAGAGTCCCAAATCAAGCCACTAGATTCATAACAAACACAGGAAGACTAGATTAAATACCAGCAGAAGAACTCCACCGCAGATCTACTATAGAACCCATAAACATAGTCTTACAAAAAAGAGCAAGTAAACTGTGAGAAAAAATAAAAAATACAATACCCCAGAATATAATAGACCAAACCATCGTACAGGAAGACGAGATCCGTCGTACGCATTACAAACAACGCTTCAACGGAAGCCTGAGAAAAACGTTAACAAACGTCAATCCAATCTATAGGTAATAAAGTATAGTACATAAATGTAACTACCAGAAACGCAACAACCAAAAAGACAACCGATTATGACCACCAACTATACAACTCAAATGAGAATCCCGATGAGGAACTAAAAGTAATTACTGACAAAAAAATAATAATAATAATAAAAATTATACAAACGCTCAAATGAGCAAATGAAAACAAATGTTCCAATGCTTAATATAACTATGTATCTCGAAAAATAAAACAAAATAAATTATAAAAGAAAAACGAAAGCGTTAGCAAGGCAACCTGGCACAAATCTTTAACATCTTCACCTATTATCCTACACACACTAACGCCAACACAACACACCACACCTTAATTTCTATCTATCCAATCTCACTATCTCTACACATTCTAACTTTATTCATCTTATTCTTATTCTTTCACTTAACTTTCTGCCACATCCTCACTCCACTCACTACATCGGTAAAGGAGGCAAGAAATTCCATAACGCTCCGAAGATGATCGAATAAGATCGAAAGCTTAGCAATTAAGTTTGTTTTTTACCAAACACATTCATTTAAAAAAAGAGATGAATACTGAACAAATAATCCACCACCTATAAGATGAAATAAAAAAGATAGTTAGAAGAAGAGAAAGTTGCCAAAGGAAATTAATTAAGGCAAAATACACAATGGTCTTCCTCAAAATTTGCATTCAGGAGAGACTGCTAACCAAATACACTAATATATATATATATATATATATATATATATATATATATATATATATATATATATATATATATATATATATATATATATATACAATGTTTAGCATGGAGGCTTATTGTAGAATTGAATGGCTGGGTAGGTTTGGCCAACGGGCGACCTGTTCTGCATGACCTTCCAGCGTGCTGTTCAACTCTCGAATGTAAAGTTCGACTTTATGAGCCGATGTTGGTCACGTCGCGCGACGCACACCTGAATTGATAAATAAGAGAAGTTACAAGGAGTTACAAGGAAAGAGAGTACCCTAGGAGACCTTACGGTCCATTCAAAGAGGGTACCTTTGGACTAGCAATCGAGCGGGCACATGGCTGCTCAATTGTTTTGCGTCCCTAAACGGCCACTTTTAAAGACTTTGTCTAGTCTTGACTTGAATTGGTCAACAGATTCACTGTTGACAACTTCCACTGGAAGTGCGTTCCACTTACCGCAGATACTGTACGTGAAAAAATTTCCACACAGATTGCAGCTATAACGCTTCAGTTCAAGTTTAAAGCCGTGATTGCGCGTTCTGTTCTCACTCAGTGTGAAAATATCCCGGTAGTCAACATTGTCGAACCCTCGAAGTATTTTGAAAACTTCGATGAGCTGACCACGCAGTCTACGGGTTTCCAGCGAGAACAGATCTAATTCCCTTAGTCTATCCTCATAACTTTTATGTCGGATAGAGGGAATCAGTTTGGTTGCCCTAGCTTGTACGCGTTCCAACCTTTCGATGTCGTTTCGAAACGAAGGACTCCAAAATTGTACTGCATACTCCAGGTGCGGCCGAATGAGGGAGTTGTACAGACAAGGTACTATCTCCTTGTTACGGTATCCAAACTGGCG
The DNA here is from genome assembly GCA_963969495.1 of Ceratothoa steindachneri. Lineage (NCBI taxonomy): Eukaryota > Metazoa > Arthropoda > Malacostraca > Isopoda > Cymothoidae > Ceratothoa > Ceratothoa steindachneri. Next base: position 49,866,585 of record OZ018321.1, on the reverse strand, counting down.
CTTTATGTAGCCTAACATCCTTTGGGCTTTCTTCTCTGCCTCGATGCACTGTTTCGAGAACTTGAGGTCGCTAGTGATAGTTACACCCAAGTCTTTCTCAGTGTCACGTGATTCAAGAGCAGTGCCCTTAAGAATATACTGAGATTGGGGGGTTAAGTGGCCGATATGCATTACTTTGTATTTTCACACGTTAAAAGCCATTTGCCACGTGTCCGACCACTCCCGAATCTTCCCAAGATCTTCCTGCAGCGGGCAGTATTTCCACCCTTTGCAACGTTCATACCAAGCTTGGTATCGTCGGCAAATTTGGAAATCTTCGCAACCATGTCACCTTCCATGCCGTTGACGTAGATGATGAATAGTAGTGGTCCCAGGACAGAACCTTGAGGCACCCCGCTAGTAACGGGCACCCACTCAGAAGCCTGTCCATTCACCACCACCCGTTGCCGTCTGCCACTTAGCCAGTTCTCGATCCAACCGGCTACTTTTCCGTCTATGCCCAGCACTCTCACTTTCCGGAGAAGGCGGCGGTGTGGTACGTTATCAAAGGCTTTCTGAAAGTCTAAGTACACCACATCCACCGACCTTGTCCCGATCGTGCTCACTGAACACGAAGTGGAAGAATTCCACAAGGTTCGTCAGGCATGACCGTTGCCTTCGGAAGCCGTGCTGGGAACTCCTCAGTAGCAGGTTTGACTCTAAATACGACGTCATTTTGTCCACCATCATGCTTTCTATGAGTTTACCGACTATCGAAGTCAGACTGATAGGTTGGTAGTTCGAAGGTTGGCTACGGTCTCCTTTCTTGAAGATAGGAGTCACCCCTGCTTCACGCCAGTCTCTAGGAACGCATTCGGTCCGGATTGACATGTTGGAGATTGCGCTCAGGTGTCGTGACACTTGATCGCGCACTTCTTTCAACACTTTAGGTAGAAACCCATCCGGGCCAGGTGACTTATTCGTCATTAGGTCAGTGATCTTCTTTTTGATTTCTCCTTCGGTGAAGTCCATATCCTCCAGCTTTTCCCCCGAGTAGGAATCCGTCGGCTGGGGGATGGGACCACACTCTTCAGTAAACACTGAAGAGAAGTAGTCGTTGAGGAGGTTAGCATTTTCTGCATCTGAATGCTTTAATGTCCCCTCCTCATTTATCAAAGGGCCAATCGTTCGATGGGTTGGTTTACGGCTGTTTACACACCAAAGAACTCCTTGAGATTCTCTTTACAAAGTCTCGCCACTCGGAGTTCCTCAGACCGCTTAACCGCCCTTATGCTGGACTTCACTCTCCTGGCTAGCCTCCGGTATTCGTCAAAGTCCCTCGAGATCTTCGATTGCTGGTACACAGTTCTCTTCTCCCTAAGCAGTTGGCCGATTTCTCGATTAAACCACTTTGGTTGAACAGAAGACCGACGGGGGCATTTCAGAGGGATGAAACGCGATTGAAGACTCATGAATGTGGTTTTGAAACTATTCCACGAGTCTTCAACAGCATCGCACACTTTTAGCCTCGCGTCAGTCAGTCCAGCAGACCGGCAAAGTCTGCTCTTCTCAAATCGAGTTTCCTCGATTTACTAGTTGCAGGCCCTGCCTTCGGGACTTTGACTACAAATCTAATTAGTCGGTGTTCACTGCCACCGAGCTCTTCGCCAACAGAGAGGTCCTCAACGATGTCATCCTCAGAGGTGAAAACCAAGTCGAGGATGAAACGCGATTGAAGACTCATGAATGTGGTTTTGAAACTATTCCACGAGTCTTCAACAGCATCGCACACTTCTAGCCTCGCGTCAGTCAGTCCAGCAGACCTGCAAAGTCTGCTCTTCTCAAATCGAGTTTCCTCGATTTACTAGTTGCAGCCCCTGCCTTCGGGACTTTGACTACCGAGCTCTTCGCCAACAGAGAGGTCCTCAACGATGTCATCCTCAGAGGTGAAAACCAAGTCGAGGATATTGTCTCCTCTCTTTGGCTCTCTCACCCATTGAGTCAAGAACTCGTTGTTCGCGAACTTTAGGAGTAGTGCGTTCTCGCCACAGGGTTTTCTGGTTTCGTAGTCAACTTGTGTGTTGAAATCCCCCATGACGATACACACTCTGTCTTCGACAAGTTCTCCTAGTAGCTGGTACAGATCTCTGTCCTTTTCAACGAGTTGGGCAGGAGGTTTATTTGGCAGGACTTATCTCTAGGTCAACACCTAGTAGTTCATGGTCGGATACGATGTTGCAATCCGTCGAGTTGAGTGTATCCTTAAAAATACAACATCACACCGCCACCCTCTCTATCTGGCCTATCTTTCAGGAAGAGCTGGTAACCGGGAATCGTGAATTCACCTTTAAAGTCTCGGCTTGAGGTTTTTATCCACGACTCCGTTATGGCTACCATCTCAGGTTCCTCTGTTGCTACGAGGCCACGAAGTTTAAGAAACTTGTTTCTGATAGACTTCGCATTAAACAGCAGAACCTTGAGGGAGTCCCCGACTGTAGGACTTCCTACGCTCTTCCGTTTCCCGCTTTGTTTCTCTGTGGCGGGGTCACTTCCCTCTTTGTGACCTCAGAAAAGGTAGTACCTGGAGTAACACGGGTGTACTGGCGTACGTCCTCCTTTACTCGGGGCCTGACACTTCTTTGGGTCCGCTCCACAACATCTTGGATTATGTTGGCGAGTACAGCTTTCCCTTTAAAGGAAAGATGCACTCCGTCCCTTTTATACAGGTCGTTTCTCCCATAAAAGGTGCGGTCGGGGTCTACAAAGAAGACTCCTTCTGCTGTACAGAGATCCGCCAACCGTCGGTTTACTGCGACGTTTCTCTCGTGAGCGGTTCGGGATGGACCTCTTCTCGGAAGCATCCCAACCACGACACGTTTTCGGGTTTTAAGCCCAATGTCATCCATGGCTCCCATCACCGTTCGGATGGTCTTGCCACTAAGGCCAACCTTACCCCCTCTGAGGTAGAGGTCGTTGCCATTCATCATCAGAGCGACAACTGAATTCTCAGAAATCTGAGCTTTCTATGCATCTACTCTGATGTTGTGGTAACCCTGTCCTGGCAGGCAGCTTACCTTCACGCAAGTGCGAAGGCGGGCCGCTAGCAGCGGCTGCAGATCCCGTGTTTTCGAGTCACCAATGAGGGTGACCTTCGGACACTTGGTCTCTGAAGACGGGGTCTTCCCTTGTGGAAGAGGCCTCTTCTTTTCCTCTTTACTCTCCCCATTCTTATCTTTATTTTTCTTATTCCCCTTTTTCTTCTTGTTTATGGGGTTTTCTTCTATTTTTAGTTCTTCTTCTTTTGTTTCAACTTTATTCTTTTTCTTATTTTTCTTCTTTTTTCCTTTCTTCTTTTTCTCTTTTTCCCCTGCCTCAGCTGTTTTAACGTCGGATGATGCCGAAATCTCAGCTTGGGTAAAAACTATGGCACCAGAAGATTCCGACACAACAGTGGGCGATGCCTCTTCTAGGCATCGAATATGAGCTGCGTGAAAGGCTTCGAATTTCTCCACCTTTCTCTCAAGAATTTAAGAATTTGAGCTCTCTCCTCTGAGGCTCTATAGAAGTCTTTTAATTTCTCCACCTCTCGCGTCAATATGCAAGTAGTGCAGATACTTTCAGGGCTGCATTTTGAGTAGCAACCTTCCGGAAAGTCAACGCACTACTTTTCTAACTGGCCTGCTGCACAGTTATATTTTAGACGGACAGGTCCTTTTTTGCTTGTCATTTTGAGCGCTTTCTCTTTCTCTGAAAACTCGTGACCAATCAATGATAAAAAAGGGGGGTTGGTGAGTTCACCCCGCGTGAGTCGCTCCCGCCTATCCATCAGAGAGGTTTCGGATCCTTCAGAAGGCACGCTCCATGTGCTGCTGCTCGTCCGACCGAGTCGTCAAACCTCGGCGTGCCGTGGCTCCCAACCAAGCAGCACTAACGGTCCCCGAAGGGGCCATCGATTTCTCACCAGGTGAACAACGGAGCACGCCCCGTACTAAACTCCTACTAGTTCCCTTCACGCGGCCAGGATCTCGGAGCAGCGTTCAATGGATATCCTGCCACACCAAGAGACTCGACCCAAGGCTTTTTATTGGTCTGGCAACCAACCTGGAAACAAAGGGCCGTCACCTCAGACCGATGCTACCAGAGGCACCCGTCAACGGGCACTGGGAACGGTCAATAATTACGCGCCAGGGAAGGGGTTAACGGGGCAATACCCTCATCCCATTCATCGTGCCCCAACGCCTAGGACACCTCTAGTCCTAGTCTCTCGCAACCAGTGAGCGTCGATTGGTGTTGTTTATAGAGGTTCCAAAGTCACCCTTCTGACGCGTGAGGTAGCTGCCAGGTCCTTATATGTTGATAGAGGGAAAAAAGGGAAAGAAATTGGAAGGGTGTCTTTGTAACGAAAGAGTGAACCGATTGTGTAACTATTAACTGTGATTATCTTTAGATAAAAAAAAGAAGTGTTTCTGGAATTTGGAGGGGATTTTGGGGGTCATTTTCAGGAAATATCGCGGCAATAATGCAAGAAAGAATTAGATCAGCAAAATGATTCATCTCGTAGATGTCTTGGATAATTTGTTGTGTAAGGATATCCGTGTTTAGTGGTTAAAAGTGTTTCTTTGTGTTTATTATTTTGTGTGTTCGGCCTTGTACATGTTTGTTTACATTCTCTGTTTATTATGTGCTTGTTTGTATGTTGCATTGGTTAACTTTTGTTTATTGTGTATTTCGATAGTTCGGTAGATACTGGCGTTCAAACCGTTCTATTAGAGTGTTGTTTTTCTTGTTCTTGTTTACGATATTTCGTTTATTTGTTTGTTCTGTAATAATTTTTGCTTCGGTATTTTAGTCATATACGGAAATTTGACTAGTGGGAAATTCGGGAAGTCTAGTTCGGGTTTTGTGTCTTATATTGGTGTTTGTTTTCCAAGGTGTTTTTTTTTTTGCAGGTTTTCATGCAGAAAATGCTGCTTAATTTTCATTTTCTATTTTGTTTATACAGCTGGTGAAATTTGCATGGCTTTGACCTTCTCTGATGTTTTCTAGGAGAGTTCTTATATATTTTCCTAATTCAAAACCCAACTTTTCTTTCAATGTCATAACTCTATTTTCCAGAACTATACTAATGGATTTGATCTCGCTTATTTGATGGAGTTCTTCCTGCATCATTCTCTCTCGCCGATGAGTGCCGGTAATTAGGTATTCTTGTCGTAGGGTGACCCTAAACACCCTGACACCAGAATATAATGTCTTAGAGTCGAACGTCGATGCTTGCCAAGGATTGACTCTGCGTTGATGTGCGAAGGGAGTACGTCAGAAATCAGGATAATGAAATCAGGATACATATCCCAGTGCGAGGGTTAAACAAACAAAATCGAGTGCGGTTGGCCTAAATAATCAATTCTTAGAGGTTCTGGGTTTTAGAGAAACTGGTTGTAGAAAAATAGCTTTACTATATACAAAGAAAATATTATTAGCAAAAGTAAATAAATGACAATAAATAAGATGAGACCCGGAGTACAAATGACTCGACAGGGACGATAGTCCGAGAGAGGATGCACGGTGATTGCTTCCAGGGAAAGGGGGAGAGTGCAAATGACGGGGAGACTCACGTAAAGCCTAATTGACTGGAGGCTTGGATAAGACGAGTAAGTGGGGCGCTGCAAAGTTCCACTTGCAATATTCCTTCTTCTTTAACGAGGGAGTACTCAAGACGAGAACGAAGTCGATACCCGAATGATAGATGCCTGTCCGTGTCTATCGTCTGTCGGGCGGGAACTCTGTCCTTAGGTACGAGCGAGGCCGGGTAGACGCGTCGCGTTCGTAGCTCGAAGCCGTTGGGAGGCGGGGCAGGGCGTGCGAGACTGTACGTGGCTGCTAACCAAGACCGGGTTGCATGGTAGTAATTTCTCAAAGCTTTTCCCGACGTATTTATACTGCCTCGTTGGAAGCGGGTCACCGGAGGCCCCCTAAAGGGGGGCGGGGATCTCATTGCACTTGTCGCGCCAGGGGGGGGGGGGTATTTTCGACGGGCATCACGACCTCGCGCGAAGGTCCTTGACGCAGTAGGTCTGGCGCCGATCAGGTGATGAGACGGGGAGATTAAGAGAACCCAGCCCGGGTCATCCAAACGCACGAAATTCTCGCTGCTTCCTAGGGGCCGTCTGGGTGTGCAGGTGCATCTTTCTCAGGCGCCACGAGTAGATGTTGGGTTCTTAGGGAGGGGGGGGGGGTAATTGACACTTCTAATAGAAAGGTAATCAGAGTAGTTCAAAGTGCACCCATGCTAACTATTAAATTAGGTCAGATTAGACAGGACGTGGGAAAATTCTAATAGGAACTAAAGAAATCATCATTCAACATTAAGGCATAGGTTCTCTTAGGTCACTACAAATAAGGATGATAAGCAATCGTAAGTAATGAATGGATAAGATGTAAGAAAAATGGACCATGTACTTCACTTGCCGAGCTCTCCACGCTCCCACGTGTCCTGGCCTAGTTGCCCCACCTCCCCCTTTGGGTTGTTTTAAGCGCCCCCAAACTCCCTACGATGCGGGGGAATGAAGTTTTCCTTCCCTCCACCCTGGGTTCTTTCCCGCTTTCCGAGATGGAACCCAATGTAATTCGCCTACGCCTCGACGCGTAAACCCCCCTTCTCTATATTCCCGACTCGTTCCGCTTCCTCCCCTTCAAAGTACGGTCCAGTAGTTTTTGACGGTAAGATCTCAATCCCGAAGCTTCTCAAGGTAAGTACATAATTTCTCATTTCCGGGAGAACGGACCTTCTCTTTCGAATTTTCTCTCTTTTCAACTCTTTCTCGTTTCATTTCCCTTTCTTAACAGTGAACTAACGATGGTTCTTTGAGCTAACGCCGCTTAGAGAATCTTCCCTGAAAGACCACCTGTATCTTTTCAAAATCTTACTCTTATTTATCGGTTTCTCTTTTCCCTGGCCTTCACCCCCCCCCCCCCCCTCTCCCCACCCCCCACGTTTTTGTTAACAAACCTAATTCGTTGGTTTCCGCGCCTTTTAAGCTTAGGCATTGGGACTAACAAAGATGGGATGGAAAAATTATCCAAGAAAGATCTGTAACCTAAGGGCATGACAACGTGAGTGCTGAGTAGATACAGCTGGGAGCTTTTGAGGAATATCGATCAAAATTGACCGATTCGAAGAATAGGGGTTCCATTTTTGCCTATTTGAAGAATAAGAGGGCGCAGTTTACGCACTTTTGAAAAAGAGGTCCCAAAACGGGACATGAAAATAAACGTCGAAAAAGATTAATTTATTTATAGGATATGTTAGAGTTGGTTTGCCCTGATTTGATGAACGAGCGAATCATCTCTCTCAAAATGTCATAGATACAAATATCAGAGAAATTCCAACCAATCATGTTAATATTAACAAAGATAGATAGCCCTATCATAATATTTTAAGGCTTATACGCAACACCAGGCCCACGCATTTTAAGAATTCCAAGCATTAAATGTATTTTTATGGCGTTTTTAGGTGTCAAAGACATGGATATGATGTTCAATACCGCCGAATTTCGCTTACTTTCAAGATAAAAGGTTTGTTTTACTTATAACTAATTTTATTCAGTCCGATTGCCCTGAGATCGCGTATCCTTCTTATGGCACCGCATAAAAACAATAAACATTGGAGGCGCCTAACGACGTCTAGCAATCGCATTTGAATTCGAACCTTGTGATTATTGTCGAAATGGAGGGGCTTCGTTCCCCCATCCAGATTCTTTAATGGTGGGGGTGCAGCCCCCATACCCCGCTATTCGCAATCAACTCGTAGTATACACAATTCGAAGCCTAGCGTTAGGTTCGAATTCAAAGGCGGCTGTCAGACGTCGTTAGGCGCTCCAATGTTAAGTTTTTTATGCGATGCGCTCTGGGAAATCGGATTGAATATAATTAATTATAAATAAAGCAAACCTTTTATCCAGAAACTCAATGGAATGCGGCGGTATTGAATATCATATCCGTGTCCTTGACACCTAAAAACGTCAGAAAGCTTGAAATTCGTGGTGGGGGTGTGCTTAAAATTTACCCAATTGGGGCCTCAGTTTTGCCCATTTGAAGAATAGTGGTCCTTGGGTCATTTAGGACAAAGATTCTTCAAAAACCCATACCGCTGTAACTTGATGACTGCGACGCGCCGAAGAAAACGGTTCGATTCTAAATGCAGAATCATGGTCTGTTTAAATCATAAGAAAATCATCTCAGAAATACCACAGTAATTATGTGCAAAGAGGGAAGGAGAATCTAAATATGTATCCATACTATTTTTAAATAAATTTGCCTCAATGAATTATGAAAACTATTCAAGGAAAGTTAAAAATAAATATTCTAATTTAATGAGATTTTAAAGCCAAGGAGATTGAAAGAAAGTTTTGCAAGTCGGCCAAATTTATAATTTTGAGTGTTTGAACTTCTCGCAGGATTTTTGTACTTTTAGGACATCCTCTCAGCCACTGCATTCATGGCTAATGCGGTTTGCTATGGTAATCATCGAATTCCTCATTTTTCCCACTATACTTGTCCTCTGTTCATTTCTGTTTGTCTTCATCTCATACCCCCTACAACTGATTGAGTTGGCTATCTTTCATTAGTCTCGTTTTCCTTCCCAGATTAATTGGAATGTTTTATTGAAGGTGTGCTCAACCACAAGCAGGAAAATCAAAGATATAATGCACTTTAATATCTATATTACAAGAGGTTGCACCGGTAGGCATAAAAGCTTGAGAATTGATAGCGAACTACGTGAATCAAGTTCTCAGAACTACCGGTGCAACCATTCTTGTAATGAAGATTTGAGGGCGTTGCAACTTTCATTATCTTGTTTGTAATTGCGCGCACCGTCAGTCAAATTCATTAAATATAGTTTGATTAATCGACAGAATGCAAACACAAATTATTTTATTCAAGAGTAGCGAGCAAAATAAAATAACAAGAGACAATTTAATCGGTGGCTAATAAGGCGAGAGATTGGAAAAATAATGTGATTAAAAGTTCAGAAGAGACGAAAACTCTTTCCGTTGCAGATCACCAAATAACCCACGAAAGTCTGTTTGCGGGGAACTTAAAATACGTGACCTATATTTATTTAGTTCATAGAAGGAGATCTTGCTAATGACCTAGATTTTGATTCTTAGCGTCTTAGTGATGATTTATTATAAACAGAGCTGTAATTCAGAAGGAAATAACTTCTCGAGAAGATCCAAGTATTTCCTCCGTTAAGAATGAATGTTAAGGACATTTCGACTAAATATGTTTATCGGTGTTGTTAGTTCGTAAATAATAAATTAGCCACTTGATGGGACACACAAAAAAGGCCACACCAATGCAAAAATGGTGATTAATAATATGAAATAATGAAAAAGGCAGAACTCAATAAAATGAGGAAATAATGCAAATAAACACTTTAGTGCCACATTGGAAAAAGTTAGCCTTGAGACAACCCCTTCCCCCAGAACAAACTATCCCTAGACAAAATCAGCCCTCAGGAAAACCACTTCTCATCTTGCTGTGAATCAGAAAATAAAATAAATAGTTTGGGGGATTTTTAGTAATGCATATATTTAGTGAAATGATACAAAACAAGGGCAAAAGTGACTTTTCACTCACACAGTCACCGGGCAAAATGTGATTAGGATAAAAATGACAACAAAAGTACATATGAAAACAGAGCAAATTTGATCACCATTATCCGAAACACGCTGTTATTGACCGAAGGGGAAAGGTCTTAAGTTTTGTACTTAATATTTAAAGGGGAAACCAACGAGGTCATTTAATTCAGAGTTTTTAGTATGAGACCTGAAAAGAAAAGGGGAGGATGGGGTGGGGGAAACTCGTGGAAAATACAGTGAGAGTAGACACCTTGAAGCGTTAGGGCCCTGAGGCACGTAACTCTTTTGAACCAGCGACAACGAAGGCCGGTGCTTTTGCGGAAGGAAATGAAAAAAAGTAATGATCCAACGAGGGTATTTACCCTCCGGGGAGGGTTTTTCCCGCAGAACGTTTATAAGGGGAGATTTGTGTAAGGAAAGTGCTGAAGATGGAGAGAGTGAAAGTGTTTGGAAGATATTCAGCTCCAGATCTTGCTGCTAACATTGGGAGAGGGAGGACACGCAAATGCAGGCGTTATTTGTTGAAAAAGGAGAAGGGGACAAAAATAATAAAAATGGATGGAGAGGAAATGAAGTGCGAAGAACAAGGGTGAAATTGACTCATAACCCCCCTCCTTCCTTTCCCCTTACTCCTCTCGAACACTAATACAGTGGGAAACAAGGTCTGCTGACCAAAAAGTTGCATTCTCTCACTTATTGAGATTTATGACCTTACGACCTTCAAAACTTTCAATAATTCCTGTACAAATATTGACAATTATATCATTCGAAAGAAAATGTAAAACAACATAAGGGTTTCAAATTTCGTTAGAATGGGCCGAATAGTTATGATGTTATTAGCAAAATAAAATAATACCCTGGCTAACCTTCGGAGGACTTTGGCAATTATATCTTTCGAAAGAGAATGTAAACAACATAAGGGTTTCATATTTTGTTAGATTGGGCCGAATATTTATGATGTTATTGCCAAAACAAAATAATTCCCGGGCTAACCTTGGGGGGACTTTGGAAATTATATTATTCGAAAGAGAATGTAAAACAACATGAGGGTTTCAAATTTCGTTATAATCGGCCGAATAGTTATAATGTTATTGGCAAAACAAATTTATTATCTGGCTAACTTGGGAGGACTTTGGCCATTATATCATTCAAAAGAGAATGTAAAACAACATAAGGGTATCAAATTTCATTATAATCGGCCAAATAGTTACAATGTTATTACAAAAGCAAAAAAAAAAAAAGCAAAACGGAGACCGACCGACCCATGACCTACATAGTTAGATGTAGAGTCGGTCGCGTCTAGACTCGCACGCGACTAAACTTTCGCCCCCAGAATGCCAGTGGTATCTGAAGCAACAATACCATCTCTCACTTAGAGAGGATTGCAAAGAAAGTTTTATCAGATAAATAAAATTTATTCAAGGGTAGAAAACACATATCTGCATAAATTTGGAGGAAATAATGGTTGAAGAAGGGGTCATTTTTTCTCAGTGCCTCTCTGAAATATCAAAAAGGATAATTATATTAAAATACTCATATTCATATGCTAATCAATGGTTTGGACTGCTTTAATCCAGCACGCTTCCTGAAGTTCAGAGTGTAATTTGTAACTGACAGTCTTAAGCAGCCATTTACATATTGTCGTAGAATTTCCCCCCTTTTTGTTCTTTTCTAAGAGTGCTAAGAGTGTCTAATATATATTGATATCTGAATATCTTAACGAACAGAGCCTTTCCGAAACACGTAAGGATATATAAGAGAAACAAACATTAATCCCGAAATAAACTTATATTTTAACTTTAACCATTGAATACACAACATCTAAACATTAATTACAGCAATACTCTGAATATTATCCTAAACAAGAATTAATTATATTAGTTTACCCACAAAAATTGGTTAATTTCTCTACACACAACAATAATATAAGAATTAGTCTTACGGACTCATGTGGAGTTTAAAGGCTTCAGAAATGTTATTGACTCACGACGCGTGCCGTCTGTCCAGATGTAGCTGGGCGAAATTACACGGTCGTTTTGGCGAGGGTAGCAGCTGGGGGGGTTCTTCAAGGACGAGAACATATACGGTGCTTTATGCAACACCTAGGCAGTCGTGGTCTCTCTGGCGAGAGTGAGTCGAACTTAGTTCTTAAATCAAGTTAACTTGGAGTGCGGTGTGACCACCGAGTAACGAGCTCGAGGAGGAGCTTTTCTCCTTCGTTACTTATTTCCTTATGGACGAGGACTGAACTCAGGGAGGGTCTTCTTCAAGGGCGATGATAACGGAGGGGGGTTTCTCTGGCGAGAATAAGTTACTTAAAGTTCGGTTTGATAACCGGGAACTAGCTCGAGGATGAGCTTCTTCTTAGTTCCAGTCTTCTTTAAGGGCGAGTATAACGGAGGGGGATTTCTCTGGCGAGAATAATTTCAACTTGGTTCCTTACCAAGTTAACTTAGGAGTTCGGTGTGGCCACCGAGTAACTGGCTCGAGGGGAAGCCTTTTCTTTCTTCCTTTCTTAATTCCTCAAGGACGAGGAATACCCCTGGTGTTTAAGGTGCACCAGGATATGAGGGTCTCTCTGGCGAGAGTAAGTTGAACTTACCAAAGTTAACTTATCGTTTGGTTTGATAACCAGGGACTTAGCTCGAGGATGAGCTTCTTCTTAGCCCCTTGAGGTAGGTAGCCCTGACACTCTTGCAGGGTACTTCTTGGTCTGGCGACCCAAGTAAACTACCTCTCCAGTCTCGGTAGTTCGGTTTGATCCGAAGACTTCGTCACCTAGAGACTGACGTATACTACCCCGATTTTCCTCAGAGTTCCTTATTTATACCTCGTCACCCCAATGGGGGAGTGGTAAGGGGAGGAAGGGGCTTGAGGACGGCCCCAGGAGAGTTCTTTTGGCCAACGGTTTTTCCCACGAAGTCAAACATCGGCTCCTCGATAGCCTTCGAGATTGGGAGAAACACGTCTCCAATTTCTTATTTGACGTGAAACTGGATCTCACTCTCCTGGGGAAGATCTTACATTTTGACTTTTAGGGTATTTCATGGCACCGAGTTGTGCCACGCTGCGGTTACGCTTTTGACTCGCCGATGCCTGGGCCGGATGTCTTTGCGGTAACCGCCTTGGGATTGCACCAAGAGTGAACGGGATGGGGGGGGGGGAGTGACTATTCCCCTACACATATTATATGATGAGGCCTGTCTTCCATTATTGCTAATTAATTGATTCAACGCATAAATTAGCTACTCATAAACTAACAAATATGAAAGAAATTGTATGAAAGTGAACTGCATAGTCTCACACAGAGTCGACTCAGGTCATCAGCGTCACCCGGGCTCATCAGAGATTTCACATAAGACACATGTATAAAAGAAGATAAGAGACGCAATGCACTCCGCAGACATATATGTGCAATTATAATTTAACAATAAGACAGAAATATAGTTTTAATATAAAAATTACTCACTTCTTGATACATGAACTCCAGTCGTCTTGGTTTGATGGCGTTTCACGTTTACCCGCGATATTTCTAGCCCCGACTGGCTTATTTTTTATATCTAGCACTATGTCTTTTTCCATTTCTAAGTTAAGAGTAAAAATAAAGCAACCTTGCAAAACACAAATGATCCTTAACACACAGATGAACAGAATAACATGAATCAAATAACGACAGCGGCGTGAACAACAAACATTAGCCAGAGACCGATCTGACTGTCGCCTGTACTGTACTCTTGACAAAGATGCTAGTTAGTCTTTTACACCTACCAGGTTCATTCGTATTAGTCCGAGTTGCTGGATGATTTTTCGTTCCTTTAAGAATATTGTAGAACGGAAACCTTTCATAGATTGGAATTTAAATCCTAATCTCGAAAAAAATCTATTGTTTTAAGAAAACATTGAATTTTAATTACTTTTAATTTTTACGATTATAGATAACAACTCGGGTTGTGACTTCTGAGCCCGAGTCAAGCGCGTGTGCACGATGTCGAGTGAACGTCTGTCACGAATGACATTTTTTGACACGGGGCACCTCTAAAACGATCGCCAGACACTGGACGAAAATATATGAACTGAGATCAGGATCAATAAAAGGAGCCCGAGTTATTGGCTGCAATTACTTACTTGAAGTAAGTGTTGGCAGAAATTAAATCAGCTTGCAAATACACGTTCACTTTACTAAATTTATACTCGGGCTAAGCCCGAACAACCCGAGTGCCGGAGTCGCCACTGGTCTCACATTAAAGCTTCATTTAGGCTGGCTGTTATTTCAAATAACCCTGCAAGCGCGGGGGCGAGCAGCCCTATCATGTATTCCCCGTAGATCGTATCGTCGTCGTTCATGCTAGAAATACTTAATCGTAATCTTTCTTGAAACTAGATATTAAATTCGTAATACAGGTCTATACACCCATAGCAACCCACTCATATGGGTTGCTATAGGACATTCATAAAATAATCCACGTCATTACGAAAAAAGACCAAATAGGGAATTTTTCGTGATATTTTTTTCCGTTTTAGAAAACAGTAAAAATGTTTGTATGCAAAAATAGACCAAGATCAAATTGCAGGAAATGGATATACTCATGGCCTTGAAATTCCGTGAATCCTCATTGGACGTTCTCTAGACTCTCCTCGTATCATCATAGACTTTCTTCTCTGCCTTCTGCCCTTATTTCCCTCCTTTTCTCACTAACCTGTCTGCGTAGGAAGCATTATTTAGAATAGTTGGCTGTCATAATCCTCTATATAGTCACTAAAAGACTATATACTCGTTATAGCATCATATATTTTATCATTTGAACAAACCTACCCTTTATTGTTATAGCAATCACCAATGAAAGGTACATAAAAACAAAATCGTTAAGTGAAGTTCAGACAAAATAAATATGATTATAGAAAGTTTTGGAATTTTTTAACAGAAAAAGAATTACAATTGCTGAAATTCAGAAAATTTATTCAAATTTAGTCATAGCTGTTTGTTATGTTTTTGTATATTCGAAGGTTTTATCTAAGTTCTTTCTAAATAGATTTTCAATTTTAATCTTTAGCAGGAGGAAATAAATACTCGCGCCCGCGAAACAAGTACATTGTACATGTACAGCTTATAGTTATGTTTATTTTATACCAGTAATTTTTCATGCATTACTTACTATTATTTGGTTCGAAGCTACTTTAAGTTTTGTCATGGAAACATAAGTGTCCGAATCATTATCGTGGCTACTGTATATAGAGGTCGTTTGGAAGAGAACTATCTACAGTATTCCCTCTACTTGGATTCCATTTGCATCTCTTATTTCTATTGTTTGCATTATTTGTATTCATTATTTAGTATTATCAAATCTGTTTATCACATGTATTTGTCATAACAATTTACTAAAACTATTTACGGTCATTTACACTCTCCTTCTCTATCTATTTTATAATGTTCATTATAGAATAATTATTATTAGATTGCA
This sequence comes from Ceratothoa steindachneri, assembly GCA_963969495.1. Classification (NCBI taxonomy): domain Eukaryota; kingdom Metazoa; phylum Arthropoda; class Malacostraca; order Isopoda; family Cymothoidae; genus Ceratothoa; species Ceratothoa steindachneri. The sequence continues at coordinate 49,851,506 of OZ018321.1, read as the reverse complement.
TTTTTATAGAGATTATTATTTTATTTCCTTAATCAATATTTATAGTAACGCAACGTCTGATTGCTGCCTAAGCTACCATGATATACCACCTCATAAAGAAAACTCGACCACTTTTCATCTATTGACAGTGAAGAGCCTCAGCATATGTCGAGCGGATTCTTAGGGCACCTATGATATGAGGAATGCAATTTATCGCAAAATATTTAAAAAAGATTCAAACCTTCAACTTTATTCATACGATCACGTACAGTGAGTTCAAGCCTGTGAGTGGCCCAATGCCAAACAATTGCATTAGAGATATCATCAAGAAGTAATTTTATAACCCTTGAATTTTATCCTAGCATCAGTGGTGTACCATCAGTTACGAGTGATATTGCATTTCTTTTAGGAATTGTATTGAAAATCACCTCTTTATAAGCAACTTAGAAGCCCATCATATATAGATTTTACATTTGCACAGTTTCATCTGTTCTAAGTCAAAATATAATTATTTAGTTCGAATTTTTATAAGATTTATGGGTTCGAAGTAGCCAAATGGAAAAGGGAGTCTTTTTGACGTTTCGTAGGCTGGGTAATCAGGTGATCGTTGCTTCCTTTAAAGGTGAAGGAAAGTTTTGAGCTGGATTCACTAAGGCTTTATTCTGATAAGAGCGTGGATTGGTCTTGAAGTATTTACAGGAAAATAACTGCCGATAACTCTCTTTTCCACAAAATGCTGCTCTATATATAGCCATTCAGGATTAGGCAGATCTTTAATGACAATTTTATATTTAATTAAACGATAAACGATATATTAAAGAAAGAAATACAATGAGGTTTTTTTTACAAATATTGAAATTTAATTACATATATGTAAAAATAATATAAAGTAATAGTGGTGAAAGATTTGTTGAAATTTCAGAGGAGAAGAGAAACTTTCGAGTCGGAGTATGAGAGAAAAAAAAAGAAATATTAATTTTCCTCAGGAATGTCTGGAGATCAAATGTTTGGAAAATTAACAGTTATATTTTAAATATACTCGTAAATATACACATAAAATGGGAATTCATTTAATTTTGGTCGGATGTTCATTTTTACATATTCATCTCAAATTCTGCATAATTCTTATATTATTAATCTCACTTACCTAACTATTTATCACATTAAAATTTTTTGAATAATTAACTTAAATTTTCGATTAATTAAACTACGTTTATTTTTGTTAAGATACTCTCAAGCTTTGTCCAATTGATTCTATTATGAATCACGTTTGCCTAACTTTTGTATCGCTTGAAATTTTCGTTTGAATACCTTAATTTATTATTATCCTATTTATACATTTTTAACTAATTATTATTATTTCATTTTCACTTTTATCTTTGTCTTATTTATCTACTTTGTTTCACTTTTAGTAACTCTTATTATTATTATGTTTAACACTTTTTGGGACACTTATGTTTTTAATATTCTTTTATCGCACACTAGTTATATTATTGACGTTATTATACTCACTATTTGTAACATTTTATTATTATTTTAATTTCACTGAATAATTTTTATTATTCCACTTAAATCACTTTATTCACTTTGTAAGATACTTCTATCTCACACAGTGTTCACTTTATTTTTTAATTTCTGAGGTTTTTTGTCCATTTTTGATGATTTTGAACACCGACATGTTCACCGTATGAGCGCTCGAGTCCGGAATGAAGACGAGACCTTCTGAAGTAGGTCTTCTATTTCTTTAGCGTTGCAGGGCCCCTCGTATGTCCATTTGAATTCTCCCTTATGAATCCCTCGGAGCAGCCGTGCCGGGTCGCCTTTTGGGGGCCTACATAGGTAAGATCCGAAGACCTTGAGGGACACATCCTCACCGTTGAAGAAGAAGCCTTGTTCCAGAAGTTCCTTTTTCTCCGTTAATGGAAATCCGGGATACTTCAGTACTTCATCTTCCTCTTCGTCCTTCTCTTCTTTTTCCGTAGTCGGGATGTTTCTATCTTCTTCTGTTTTCTTCTTCTTCTTTCCTCTTTGCTTTTTCTTTTGGGGGCTTTTCTTGGGATTTTCGCCTTTGAAATTGTCTTCGTCTGCGGGTACCACTTTTTTCTTTGGTTCAATTTTCTTTTTTGTTTCATCTTCTTCGGTCTGGTCAGCAAATTGGATTTTTAATATGTCTTGCGAGGCGAGGTTGGGAGGAAACCATAACTTTTTGTTTGTCTCGTTCTTTTGCAGGAGTCGGTTGACTTCCTCCGCAAAAGTTCTCGGGTTTGCCAGGTTATCCAAGTGGGCAAAAATGACCATGGTCATTAACTCCCTGCCCTCATTTGGCATTACTAGCTTCGTTGTCGTTATTTTATCGCTGTTTTACGTTTCTTGGGGCTGCTGCTTCGCCGTATGATTTAGCCTTTGCCTCCTTTTCTTGTTATATTTTCTCCTTTTCGGCCCGGAGAGCTTCCCTGCGGACAGGGCACCTCATTGCCACGGCACTTGGGCCTCTCCGAAGTGCACTCTTTACACCCGTGCCCGGTCTTTGAGCAGTTTGAGCAAGTGGCATCTTCTGTTTTACATTCTCTTGGTGGGTGGTCTTCTACGGCGAAGCACTCGAAGCAGCACTCGATTGGTACATATTCTTCTGCTTCGATTTGGTCAGGGGCCACACGGAGATAGAAGCCTAGGAAGCCCTCCCTCTTGGCCCTTTGCGCCATTTCGATATTTTCGAAGATGAGTTTTACAATACCATTGCCTTTCCTGAATTTAACTGCTTTTTCTATCCTTGCCCAACTTTGTTTCTTCATAATTTCTTCTTTGATTTCTTCTACAGAGTTGTCTGCGAAGAACGGGTCCAGGCGATGGAGGATGATCGTACGTCTGGCTAGGATTTCCTGCGGTATGGTTGTTTGAGACGATCTTCTCGACGTCATCCATGGTGTCGCAGATCGTAGCCCAACCGTTATAGTATTCGATTAGTCGAATACGTGTGTCTTATTTGGTTTTATAACTGTTTTGCTATATTCACCTTTGGTTGTTTAGTATTTGTGTTTTGTGTGTTCTGTGTTTCGTACTTAGCTATTTCCTTCATTTTATTTTTGTTTTTCTTCGTTGTCTTCACTAGGTTGTTTTGTTCTTCTTTGGTCTTGAGGTAAAATCGGTTAGGTTCGTCATTATCGGTTGCTTTTCATCATCGGTTTTGGTCGATAATTTATTCCTATGCAAAAAAATGGGACAATTGTATCTCCAAGCTTGCTGACGCTGCTTGGAAATCTTACGCGACTGGGACCTTGTTGGTTTTCTAAGATGAGTGCTTTAATTTCCTCGCTGCTATACATTGTAATTTTCTCTTTCATATCTGACGCTCTTTCCTTTAAGATTGTATCGAGCGTATTACCAACCGCGGTTTGAGCGGTTGGTAATAAGATAGATACACTTATTTTGTATCTTATGCAACTCTTTTTGTGCTGTTTTAGAGGCTCCGAACAGAGTTGCAGAAGGATATCTGACTAGCGTCAGATACAATTTCTTTTTGTTCTTTTGTCTGAGTTTTCTGAAGCTGTAGAGGGTTCTGACTGCTGAAGTTGCTTTTTGGATCTGTTCTGTGAGGTGCTTCTTGTACCCGTTAGAAGTGATCTTCATCCCGAGTACATTCACTCGTTTGTGTAGGGATAACGCGTATCCTCCACTCTCACATCAGCTGTTTTTCTTTTTCCTAATGAGACGATCTTGAATTTGTCGCCATTAGTTCGGATTTTCCATTTGGATTCATAAGCGTTGATTTTTTCTGATTTCCTCGGCAATCTTTCGAGCTTGCCAAGGCGCGTTTCTATATCCACTTACTATGATTTGACTTATGTCATCGGCGAACTGGGTATTCAGGCTAGAGGGGTGGGTTGGTTCTGGTATGTCGGCTGTATATATCGAGTATAAAGTTGGACTGGGTCACCCACCTTGAGGCAATCCTGCCTGTAGATTAAAGGCGGGACTGTCCGTGCGCACTGTACTAATGTAGGTCGACCTCTCCATGACATAATCACAGACGATTTTTTCAAGTTTGGAGCTTAAACACAACTGGAGGATCTTGTATTGCATCCCTCTTAGCCATACTTTAACGAATGCCTTTGACACGTCCCTGCATACTATGTCGATATAGCTCCTGTTTTTCTTCGCTTGAGCAATCTTTTCCGTGATGACATTTATTGCCATCTCGGTGCTCCTCTTCTTTCTGAGCCGCATTGTTGTTCGTTGTAGAGCGAATTTTCCTTCAAGTGTTCGACGAGTCTTCTGTTAAGTATTTTCTCTAAGAGTTTCCTCCCAATTTCCAGAAGGGATATTGGGCGATAACTCTCCTTCCTCGTCGTTGGTTTTCCATGTTTGGCAATAAAGATCATTTTTGCCGTTTTGTATGCGTCGATAAAGTAGTCTACATTTAGGCAGGCATTAAAGATGTTGAGTAAACCTTCCCGCACGCATCTCAGGGATTTGACGAAGTTTAACTTTATCAAGCCTGACCGTCCTGGAGGTTTTTGCTTAAAAGAGTGGAGCGCACTTTCTAGTTTTTCTAGTATCACTCTTTCTTCTTCTCCTTCCTGCCTGTTCACTTAGTGGTTAGTATGCGTCCTCGTCTATAATCTGATTATCAAAATCTATGTCGCAGTCTTAATTTTCTTCTTCACTGATTCTGAAAATCTGTTCTCAGTATTGCCTGAGAATCTCCTCCATTTCATTCCCCTCTGATTTAATTTCACCTTGGTCGTCTTCTAATTCCATCTTTTTCTTCTGGGGCTTTACTCTCATTCTCCTGATTTTCGCCCAGAATTCTTTCGGTGTTGCTCCGCTATCTAGTTCTTCTATAGCTTCATTCCATTTTGCATCTTGCTGTTCGTAAATTAGAATTTTTAGTTGTTCCTTTATCTCTCTCATACGGTACATTATATCACGGGATGTTCCCGTGTTGATGCTCACCTGATACAATCCTTTCAGTTTACGGTGTAAACCTTTCATACGATCGGTCCATTTTTATGTTGAGATCGTTTTGTGTGTAATTTTGGGAATCGACTCTCTGTCAGCCTCGATCATCTGGGTCTCTAGTCGCTCCATTTGGGGGGGGGGGATGGCCAATTGGAGGCCCCCCTGAAGTAGACATGGTCCTTGAGGCAACTTAGCCTCAGACGATAGGGCCTTCCATCGGGGCGAATCCGGGCTCGGCGCCAAGCACCGAACCCGAATCCGCCCCTATGCAAGGTCCTCGTCAAACGGCTATGGTTTCCGAGGCAGTACAAGGAGGGGAGGGATCTCTTCCGACCGGTGCCCCTACGACAGCCAGGACCTTCTACATTTCCGAGAAGGACCTAGCTGAGGCAGGTCCATCTGGCCTTGGGGTTCCTGCCAGCGGAGGTGAGAAGCGGGTTCATTCCCCGCCCTCCTCTCCAAAAAAGAAAAAGAACAGTAAAAAGACAAAGAAGACTCAGGGCTCCTCTCCATCCGCGGGGGCTGCGGGGACGGATGGGTCTGCTGCCACTCGGGCAAGCTACCAAGCCAAGATTGTCCTCAAAGTCCTCAAAGACGACAGCACCCGGGGTTCTGCCCCGTGAAGCGTACGGCCATTCCCGTGAGGATTTCCTGTTCGAAGAGGGCCCCCGCATCTCCTCCGAGCAAGGTCTGGAGGGCATATTCCTTCAATGGAATTGCCGTGGCCCCCGGGCCAGCTAGGAGGAGCTGCGGAGGCTCATCTCGTCCCGTTCCAGGTTAGCTATTTTCCTGCAGGAGACCATGCTAGGCGCGTGCCCCCTGCCTGCCCCCTCGGGGTATAAGGGTCTTGCGATCGCACCACCGCGGGATCGCCGGGCTGGGCGATGCGTGGTTTACACTCGGCATGATGTCTTCGTTCTTCCTTTCACTTTAGATACCTCCTTCCAGGCAGTGGATGTGCAGCTTCACCTGGATAGGAGGTATACTATCTTTTATGCGTACATTCCACCGTCAGCTGACTTCGACGCGTTGGAATTCCGCCGCGTCGTGGCACGGTTGCCGAGGCCCTATCTCTTGCTTGGAGATCTGAACGGCATGCATCCTCTCTGGGGAGATTACTCAATAAATCCCAGGGGACAAGTCCTTGCCGATCTGATCGAAGAGCTTGAGATGGGTGTCCTAAACGTCGATGAGATTACGCATCACTGTCCGAGAACCGCTTCATTTTCTTGCCTTGACCTATCTTTGTGCTATTCAGATGCACAGCCTGATTTTGATTGGGGGTGGTTGATGACCTTCATGACAGTGATCACTTTCCCATTCAAATATCACTTTAGGGCAACTGCCGCCTGAGAGCCCACCTCGGTGGTGCTTGGCACGGGCACGGTTGCCTGCATTTCAGGAAATGACTGAATTCTCTATCTCATTCCAGGAGTTTAGGTCGGTTGATAAGGCCGTTGTGTTCTTCTCTGGCAACCTCATCGCTGCGGGCTTGACCACTATTCGTAGAACGTCTGGCCGTTTTGCACACCGACCAATCCAATGGTGGTCAGCCGAGTGTGAGATGGCCCTGAAACAGAAGCGTTATGCCTACATGCGCTATAAGCGCCGCCCGAACGATTTCAATGTCGCTGAATTTCGTCGGGCTAGGGCTAGGTTCCGGTATATTTCGAAGCACGCCCGCCGCTCTTGGCGGGCATACGTCTCTTCAATAACGGGAAGACCCCTCTAGCAGAGGTGTGGAAGCAAGTCAAAAGGATTCGAAGCAAGTTTTCGCAGGACCCTCCTTCCGTTCTCCAAAAGAATGGGACCGCAATCTCATACCCCGGGTCCATGGCGGAACCCTTCGCGACCGCTTTCTCCGCATTCTATAGCCGGGATGCTGCTCCGCCAGCATTCAATGCACGTCGTGATGTCGCAGAAAGCTGCCGGCTGGACATTAACTCCAGAGGCAAAGATCCCTTCAACGACAGGTTTCCCGGAAGTGAGTTGCGCTCTGCTCTTTGCTTGGTGCGTCCGGACCCCGCCTTTGGTCCGGACGATGTCGCTTACGCTATGCTTCGACACTTGGGTGATCTAGGCATGGCCTATCTCGTAGATTTGTTCAACAGGATCTGGGTGGAGGGTCTTCTCCCAGATTCCTAGCGAATCACTACTGTGCTCGCCTTTCGCAAACCGGAGAGAGATCACTCTACTCCGGCCGGTCTCCTCCCAATCTCTCTAACTTCTTGCGTGTGCAAGTTGATGGAGAAATTGGTAAATGTTAGATTAGCCTTTTTCCTTGACAGCGGAGGCCATCTGTCTTCTGCACAGTGTGGCTTCCGCAAGTTCCACTCCACGTCGGATGCTCTGCTCCGACTGGAAAATGCCGTCTGCAAGGCCTTCCTTCGTAGACAGCTTTACGCCACGGTGTTTTTCGATCTGGAGAAGGTCTATGATACCGCATGACGATACATTATCATGAAGACTCTCCACACATTGGGTGCGAGGGGACGCCGCCGAGTCTTTATATCTGAATTTGGCGAGATCGTCGATTCCGCGTACGGGTGGGGGGGAGCCCTCTCCGGCCCAAATGAGCAAGAAGAGGGTGTCACGCAGGGAAGTGTCTTCAGTGTCACACTCTTTGCCCTGAGCATCAACGGCATCACCTCGGTGTGGCCGGAAGATGTTCTCACTACGCTCTCCGTGGACGACCTTTCGATCTCTTTTGGTGCGGCCCAGATGCCAACTCTGGAGCGTCGATTCCAACAGACATTAAACCACGTCTCTCGCTATCCCGAAGCGCACAGGTTTCGGTTTTCTTTGGCCAAGACTAAGGTGGTGCACTTCTGCCGCCACCCACGGCTACACCCCGACCCAGATTTGTTTCTTAATGGGGTGCGCCTGGAAGTGGTTGAATCGCACCGCTCATATTCGCAGCCTTAGGGTCTCTTGTTCCCGCGCCATAGATATTCTCCGTTCCGTGACGTTCAGCACTTGGAGTGCTGATAGGGCTACTGCCTTACTTTTTATTGATCCTTTGTTCGTTCGAAGCTCGACTACGGATGTGAGTTGTATGCATCCGCAGCCGAGCGTTTATTGCGGAAGGTGGACTAAATCCACCACACTGGCATTCGCCTTGCGACCGATGCCTTTCGCACTTCCCCCATTGAGAGCCTGATCGTCGATTCTGGGGAGATGCCACTCACTCTACGCCGCGTGCAGTGCATCACTCGCATGTACGCGCGCGCCTGTTGCCTCCCTCGGTCGCCAACAGCTCTTCCTGCATCTGCAGCTGATCTCGACGGTGGCTATGCCACCAAGAGACGCCAGTTATACCCTAAGCCCTTTGGGTTTAGGGCCAGGTTAACTCCTTCAAGAGTTCTGTCCAGAATGCCACTCTGAAGGGTACCACATTTGGCTATTTGTAACCGCGCCTCTGCTCCGAAAGCTTGTACAGCGCCAGGGGTATTGCGTTTGACCTTTTGTGATGGCTCCAAACCTAAAGAGGGGATCGGCTTCCACGCCGTATCCCCTCTGTTTGAAGTCAGTGGGGCTCTGCCAGGTTCTGCGTCTGTCTTCACGGCCCAACTGGTGGCAATACACCACTCAGTACGGGAGATTACGCGACGTGCCCGGTTCGGAGACCGGATTGTGATCTATAGTGACTCACAAAGCGCCCTGAGTGCTCTCGGGACATTGGAATCTCCGCATCCCCTGGCTCGCGATATCCGTGACACCACGGTTTTGGCGAGTCGGGCGGATGTCAAGATTATCTTCTGTTGGGTTCCTGGACATGTAAAAATTTCAGGGAATGAGCGCGCCGATGAGGGTGCCAAAGAGTCCGCGAGGATTCTGCGACCGCACCAGCGTTTGCTCTTTCTCACACTTACTACATGGCAGGAATACGGGCAGTTCTTCAGGCTGCCTGGCAAAAAAGATGGAGATGGTCGAAGTGAACTTAAAGTTGCGTGCCATTGCGCCGCGACTGTTCCCATGGACCTATCCCCTAATGCCACGACGGCTTCAGGTCGCTTTCTGTCGTCTCCGAATCGGGCACACTAGTGTGAAGCATCGCTATTTGATGGAGCGCTCGCCTGCGCCATATTTTGACGTCTGCGTCGTCCCCAAGACTGTTTGGCACATTCTTGTCGAATGTCCCATTCTGGGTGATCTTCGCGCACGATACCTGTCCCAGTACCGTGATGGACGGGGTCGCTACCGCCTGTCCTTTGTACTCGGGACGAGTTCTTGCACATTGACTTGTGGACTTGTTGTTTTTTGTGGAGAGGCCGGACTTCTTCCCTTTATTTAAGTAGGTTTTATTTTTATTTTTTGTTGTTGTTTTCTTTGTAGGTCGCACGCTCCTGCGCCGGGGTGAGGGGTACCTCCTCCCCGATGCCAGAGATTGCTTCTAATTGTTACGTTTTTCCTATTTTTATCATTGTTATGTTTTTATATTCTTATTTTAAAGTTGCCTAGTGCTAGGTTGTCGTGATTCCGGCGACTTATGCCCAAGTAGGCAGTCGCTAGATGGGCTCCTAAAATAAAAAAAAATTAAAAAAATCTTCGTCTATTTCCTCGAGCGTTGCTTCGTCGAGGTTCGCTGGGATGTAATTTCTTAGCATTCGCTCGTAATTATCCTAATTCGACCTGCTGTAATTCTTCCTTGCGTGCGATGGTACCATTATAGGGTTAACGTTGATATGTAGATCAATGTATCACTTCAGGGCTCATGTGATAGTTAAAGAGTAAGAGCAAGTTGGCCAAGCAGATGTCCGGCTTGATGGCGCACCTTTCCGTAATAATGGTGGCCGGAAAGTCGGGGCCCAGTCTCTGGACGATGTTCCTGTCCAGGAGAGTATTCAAGCATCTGCCTATACCGTTGCTTCGGGTATACCTGGACTCGGCACAGCGTGCGTTCAGGTCCCCCATAAATATCGTAGGGGCCCTTCGCCCGAGTATACTCGCGATAGTGTGGTTCGGCAAATAGTCGCGTCTTGGTGGTTGGTATCCCGTAGCAACGACCATCTTTCCCAGGCTTATCTCTACCTCTATGGTGAGGTAGGATTCTTCCAAGTTCCTGAGTTGCTTGAATTTGATTCCCTTCTTTATAGCAATGGCTTCTCCGTCGTATCCTTCTTGAGAATGGTTCACTGTCAACACGTCATAGTTCCTTATCATCATTATGTCCCTATCCGTGTTAACTCCGTGTTCTGAAATGAGTATTATGTCAGCATCGATTTGTTGGAAAATATTACTGTTGTGCACTCTTTTTGTGGTCCATCCGTCGGTGTTGATTCTCAAGATTCTTAAGCTGTCTCTTTGCATAATGAGGACTAATCTACCGCTTCTTCAGTCTGGGGTCCCTGTTAGGGACCTTTTGAGAAGCAGCGGATGGATTTTGATTCGTTTCTTAGTGGATTACGAGTACTTCCATGCCCTTGTTTTTCTTTGGTAGTTGTTTTCTGGGTGGGCTGGGAGTCTTCGATTTACTCCTCGAGGCCCTCTGAGATCTCGTTCTTAGTTCCTTCTCTTCTATTTCGGGTTGTGAGTCGCTTGATGACTCTTCTTCAGTATCATCTGAATCTTCCTCAGATATAGACTGCTTCTCTTCTTTTTGTGCTCATATTGAGTATTTTTAGTGAGTCCGGCGATCTGGGCATTTTGATAGTAGACAGGTTGTTTGCCTGTAGTGAATTGAGTTCACTCTCATAGCTTCCTGTGTTTTCCATGTTAGTGATATGGGCGTGGATGACGCATGTCAGAATCTTCGAGCTCAGTTTTAAGTTGAGTTGCATCGTCGGTTGATTTACGACTGTTTGATTAGTTCTTGATGCTGCGGTCGCATAGCTTTGGGTACTACGGACTCGAGCTTCTTCTTCCTTCTTTTTTATTATTTCCTTTCTTCTGGTGCAATTTAGTGCCAATGTTCGGTGGTCACCGTTGCAATTTAGGAACTTTTTGGTTGTTGAGGCACATTCTTTAAATCTATGTCCCTCTTGCCCGCATTCTGAGCATAGCTTCTTGTCCTTGTTGGGGCAAGAGTGGCTTGTATGACTCTCAAGTTTGTAACAGGAAAAACACATTTATATATTGTGAATTTTTTCCTGTTTAATGTTTTCCGATGAGATCCTCTTGTTGAAGGCTAGGAGCCCATCTCTTTTTGTTTTCTGTGCCATCTCAGTGGTATGGAAAGTGATTTTAAACACATTGGTGTGGTTATTGAACTTGATTAATTCCTTTATCTTCGCCCATGTGTTTTGTGCCTCAATTTCCTTCTTAATTTCTTTGGTGGTTCTTTCCCCAATCCAGCCTTCAATTTTGCAGCAGATGACGCTCCTCTTGGCCGCCCCCTGGCGGGGGGGGGGGATTCTTGCCTCAAGCCCAATCGTCTTTAGGGCTTCCGTTCCTCGGGTGGACAGTATTTCGTCCATGTCCTTCTTTTCCGAGCAGAGGGCTATGTAGCCATTGGGTACATCGATCAAGCAGATCAGCGCAACCTTAAGTTCTTCAAAAAGAACCAGGCACACCTGAGCTTTGGCCGGAACTGCTTGGTCGGGGAGCCTCCTTAAGGGGATTCTCTCCGTTGTTTCCCTCTCTCCTGAGGTGGGGGGGGGGGGGTCCTTGTTCCGGATTATTCCTCTTCTTATTTTTCCAAGTCTTCTTTCTTGAATCGTGTTATGTGAATGAGTTTAATGTGAAGAATGTTATGTACTTAGTGAGTGAGATATAAATTCAGAATAGGGGTGTTCCCCACCGTAGTGCGGTCCCGTGCCTCCGTGAACCAGTACTGCAATTGATGGGGTGATGGATGATGAGGGATGGGCCCGGAAAGGGATCCTCCCAAGGGGTGAATTATGGCGGACTTGATGATGGATGAAGGCCGAATCAACTTCCTTCACCCAGGGGGTGCCGCCCCTTTGGAGATTTTTAAATTCGCGACTGCATCCTCCATAGTATAGAGACGGTTGCATGTCCCTCTATGATCTTGGGCAGTAAACCCCATCGATAAAGATAAAAGCTAAATCAACGGAGTTCGCAGTCCGTCCCTTTTCCCGGGGGGCCTCTGAAATTGATTTATACTGTGGGCTACTCCTCAAACCAGCTTCCGTCAATTCCCCCAATTATGTCACATCACAGACGACTGGCATAGTTGGGACGAGGGTTATGAGCAGTCCAGGAGATATAAATTCAGAATAGGGGTGTTCCCCACCGTAGTGCGGTCCCGTGCCTCCGTGAACCAGTACTGCAATTGATGGGGTGATGGATGATGAGGGATGGGCCCGGAAAGGGATCCTCCCAAGGGGTGAATTATGGCGGACTTGATGATGGATGAAGGCCGAATCAACTTCCTTCACCCAGGGGGTGCCGAACCCTCTGGAGGTTTTTAAATTTGCGACTGCATCTTCCAAAGTATAGAGACGGTTGCATGTCCCTCTATGATCTTGGGCAGTTAACCCCCATCGATAAAGATAAAAGCTAAATCAACGGAGTTCGCAGTCCGTCCCTTTTCCCGGGGGGCCTCTGAAATTGATTTATGATGTGGGCTACTCCTCAAACCAGCTTCCGTCCCAATCATGTCACATCACAGACGACTGGCATAGTTGGGACGAGGGTTATGAGCAGTCCAGGACCACGATTGCACGGTGCTCGCCGGCGGGGAACGATGTAGGGAACTTAAGCGCTCATGTCAGTTTTGTGTGACCGATGGAAAAAAGTATTATTTCTCTTTCCAAAGACAACCGGAGGGCTGTTTTAAAATCGGCTGGCTCCACTCGTGTGTCCTTGCTTCGAACGTAAGAATTCCGAAAAGCATGAATATTATTCGGCGAGAAAACTTTAGGTAAGCACGTCAAGTATTAACTGCGAATAACGTTCCTTCATGTTTAATTTATTCATTCAGCTTTTAAAACAAACTTTACATTATATACATAGGCGCTGCAAAAATTGACCAATCAGCGTCAAAATAGATTTTAAGGAACAATTTACGTTCACTGTTTTTCAAAGATAAGCGTTACTGAAATTCGATCAAGATATTTGAATTCACCGCTTGGACAGTCGATACACCGCTCTTATTAAGCTTGATAAAGCAGATGCCCGCAATTTTTTTTCTCAACGATTACCTGAAGAAGAAATTTTTTAGGAACTTGATCGTGGAAGGAAGTAAACTTTTCATCTTAGATCTCAAAAGGAAGAACTGAAGAAAGAAGATCCACCGATCTAAAATTATCATAATTTTCATTCATATTTCATTTTCATCTATAGACTCCCTCACCTTTTCCTCTCCCACACCCAAAAATCCTCCCGTAAAGGGTGGTTCTGAAAAGAGAGAATATACTTTTTTTAGGTTGGTCAGCATCACAATCATGACTGCCTATTCCTTCCCCCCCTCCCTGGACCCAATGCCTTAGCTAATGAACGCTGATGTTTCAACCTCGTCCCAACTATACATTGTAGTAGCAAATGTATAATTGGGGGTAAAGGAAGAGGGAGGTTTGAGGACTAGCCCACTGCCAGATACCCGCAATAGAGGAGCCCCCGGACAATGGGTCGGGTTGCAACCTTTGCAGGGGAGTTTAACCACTTCCCCTTTGAAAGGCCCCCAGGACCACTGTATGGTGGGAAGCAACCGCGGTGTTTTAATTCCCTCGAGGCGGCTGCATCCCCGGCTAGCGATGGTTGATTCTGCGCTAGCCATCAAAAAGTCTGTCACATTTCACCCTTTGAGAGGAGCCCACCCGGGTCCACCCATTTAATCATTCATCCATTCATCACGTCAGCCAAATTAGCATAGGCGGGCCTAAGGGGCAGCGAGAGGGAGGGACCCAAACTCGCACACGCAAACATGGAGTATCGTAGACTACCCTTATGGACCGAACCAGGAAGAAACAAACCAGAAAGAGGACTACTAATCAGTACCCTTTATACCGATCTAAAAATCGCAATAACGAAGCTAATCGAGGTGCCATATGGATAAATCGCCCTCTGCCACAAACAAGAAGATGTGAAACGACTGGTGGCATCAGAAGGACTCAGAGCCCTGAGAAAAATAGGTCTTTCCCCAAAACTGCCACCACAATTAATGGCCAACCGCTCCTTTGTGTACCGGAAGGTAGATTTGTATGTCGGCTCACATACGTCAGAGGAAATTAAAGAAGAATTATAAAAAGAAAAACAATTTTTCAAGATCACGGAATTAATCAAATTCGGACACCGCCAATAAAGCCACGAACAATGGGATATTAGCTTTCAGAATGCAGATACTTCCGGAAAATATAGAAATCGAAAAGTTTACCAACGTGCGGACTTGCTTTCAGTGCTACGCGATCGAAGATCACGTGACGAGAAACTGTCCCCGAAATGACATCAAGCTCTGTTCGGAGTGCAGCAAAACTGGCCATACTTTCCAGCAATCCTCAGAACAAATAAAACAGTGCATTAACTGCCAGGGCCCGCATAGGACCATGACCATTAACTGCCCAAAGAGGAAAATCGCCAAGGAAAGGAAAGAAAAAGAAGAAATTCAAAAGAGGACAAATCAAACATAAGCTAGCGTAGCAAAAGCTACAGTAAAGGAGATTAAGAAGTCGCAAGAACAAAAAATAAATATAAATGTGAATGAGGGAACCGGTCTAGATATTTTGGCGTGCATTATGTTCGTTCATGTGCACAGCATAGTACAACAACCAGTGACATTCGCCAAAACGCTAAACTTATTACTGGAGAAGAACGGCATGAGAAAAATGTGGTTGCCCCCCCCCCCAACACCCCTTCTGCATTTATTTGTGGCGTCACCGCCGGAAAGACACTGCAGGTCAAGGATATGTTGCAAGTAAGGGCCACATTGGCGGAAGTAGAAGAACCAGAGGATTCACCAGATTCAAATGAAGAGGAAGGAAAGGCTACCGACAACCAAACAAAATGGAAACCAAAACCACCAAGAGAAAGAGATCCTATAAGAAAACAAAGAAACAAAACAAAAAAGAAACCACAGAATCTGAGAACACAACAGATTCAGAAATGGAAAATGATACCGACGGCTGCCAATACAAGGCGAGAGATTTCAAACTCCAAATCTTTGTTCATGAGGCATATCCCGTACCAAAAGGGGCCAAGCCAACGGATAGCAAAAAAAGGCATCGATAGAGGAGCATGCAAATGGGCCTACGTCACGGAACGTGAAGATTCCTCCAAATTAAAAAAACTAATAGAAAAGAACCGAATTAGATTTTACCCCCGGCATAAGACTAATTAAAGAAGAGACCTTCGAGAAGGTAACAAACGTAAAATGGAAAAATGCAAGACAAAAACAAGGAGCTACAAAGAAAAATGAATAAATTTAACAACATAGAGCGCACCAATAGTGAATTAAAAATTCCCAATCTAAACACAGACGGATGGAAAACAAAGTACATACAATACCGAAACTTCTTTGGCACAATAGACATAAAGATAATAACCATGGCCGAACACGAACTCAAAGATGAAGAACTTATGAAAATATATAACTAAGAAATCATCAAGAAGAATTCCACCAGGGAAAGATATGATGGTACTGCAATCGCCATTAAAAAGAGCATACTATATGCCCAAGAACGAGAGGTTGATGAGGCGTACGCTGCTGTGACGGTGCGGATGGAGTTCTCTTCGCTCACAATAGCAGGAACTTACCAACCTCCTAGCCGCTCATACATACCTATCCACTCAGTGATGGAAATATTCGGAAAGAATAACCCAACCATACTGCTAGGCGACCTAAACGCAAGATTGCTGGAGTCTGGCTACATAACCAAAAACAACGCTGGGAAAAATTTAGAACTCCTATTGGACAGAAACATTTTAAAACGAGCAGGACCAGACTTCCCAACCTACATTACCGGAAGAGCAGCAACCAAGCCGGACATTGTGCTAACTAGTACCAACTTTCCCTATAACATTCACATGGAGCCAGTCCCTGTCCCTGTCCTATTGGTATTCTGGTTACCGTTAACCAGAATCCAATTCAAATCCCAATACAACCAAGGAAATCCTACAAAAGGGCAAACTGGAGAGCGTATAGTGCAATCCTGGAGGGTTATGCTCAACCGGAACTGGAAGGTAAAAACATCGAGGAACTAGAAGGAATAACGGACGCACTAATTAGGAATATCACAGAAGCTGACGAGAGATGTGTGCTAAAAAATAAATACAGAACGCTCCCCTATACAAAATGGATGGAGGATATGAAAAGGAAAGCGATAAATATACAACGAAAGTACTGAGAAATAAGGGGAACTGGCACAAATAGAACAAAAGCTAAAAAATTAAATCAACTAAAAAGTGATGTTATTCCTTATAGAAGAACAACAAAGAGACCAATGGAACGAGCTTATAAACAAAAAAGAAAATACAGAAGAACCCGAAAAATCCTGGAAATTGATTAATTTAATAAAAGGTCGACCTCCTAGGAAAAAAAAATAGAAACGAACAAGGAGAATACATAAGAAGCACAGGGGAGATAGCAGACATATTTCGGGAACACTGGAAAAGAGTTTATTCCATCAATGAAAAGGACAACCGACTTTACGACGGTGAAACCGAAAAAAGAGTCGATATATTCATACGAATGAACAGACACATAATTAGTTCAGAAAGAATAGTGGACAGTAGCACACAAGACACCCGATGACTAGGAATACAGATCACCAAAGATGAACTTTATCACACCATAAGTTCTTTTAAACAGAAGGCACTAAGGAGCACTCGGCTTACAGAGTACAATTATGAAAACGATCCAGGGAACATAATTAAAGCAATAGTCTATCTATTTAATGCAGTCTTAACATAGGAGCTTATCCAGAGAAGTTTAAAACAGCAAAGATGGTCTTTCTGCTGAAACAACAGAAACCATCTCACCTGGTTTCCAGCTTTAGGCCGATATCTCTATTGAACTTCCTGGGCAAGGTCCCCGAAAAGATACTGAATCAGAGAATAGTCGCTTTCCTTGAGGAAAACGGAAAATATACCGAACAACAAATTTGGATTCCGAAAGGAACGAGAGGGGACTACGGCAATTGATATACTGACAGAAAAAATCGCACAGGCCAAAGCAGGAAAGGTATACTTGGAAGTGGTCCTCCGCGATGTCGAGAAGGCCTTCGACAAGGTCTGGGTTGAAGGGCTTAAATATAAGCTCCTCCAACTCGGTCTCGGCATCAGGATGGAGAGGATGTTGGCTGACTATGTCACAGATAGAAAAGCCTTCGTCTGTATCGAGGACCACGTAGGACTATCCTTCAATTTACAGACAGGGGTCCCACAAGGAAGGTGCCTGAGCCCCACCCTCTACGCCATCTTCACAGCTAATCTCCCGCGCCCAGTTACACCATGCTGCTTAAACATCCAGTATACGGATGATATCAGCCAAATAATTCCAACAAAGATACACGAACCCAAGATGGCAACGGAGGGAAGTGTGCTGGGGCTACAAATTGGATCAAGGGACTACCACGCTCATACAAAGGCAAGGATAACCAAAGCCAGAAGTGGCCTCAGATTGCTATACTTCTTAAGAAATATGAGCGTAAGAAGGAAAAGAACTTTATACAAGACCTTTGTAGAATCAGCGTTAGTATACCCCCTTATCCCTTTGCACACTATAACAAAAAATAATAAAAAGAAACAACATAAGATAAAAAATAAAGTAACACGCTTAATAACAAATACAAAAATAACAGAAAGAAAACGCATCAGCGACATAATTAAAATTGCAGAGATCGTCCTTATAAACCTAACCCTGGAAAACAGGGCAAGGAAAATATGGGAAAAGATCGGAGAAAAACACCCAGAGACGAGTAGAAATCTAAGAATACAAGATGAGAAATATAATCAAAAGAGCTTCCGGAGCAGTAGGCTCCACCTACGCCATGCGAAACAACCTATAGATGTATAGACATGTATTAGACATGATAAAAGTAATTAGAAGTATCGGATATATATATATATATATATATATATATATATATATATATATATATATATATATATATATATATATATATATATGTATATATATCAGAACAATTATTAAATCCAATGACAGATTCAAATATGTAAATAAAACCACTGTGGGGAAGCGTAGTAGTTTATTATCTCGAGACCAGTTTCGGCATGGAGTTTGTCATGCCAGCCTCAGTCGAACTCTAAGAATACATGCCGTCACACCAAGCGTACAATATATATATATATATATATATATATATATATATATATATATATATATATATATATATATATATATATATATATAATATATATAGTTTACAGAGATCCAATTGGAGTTCCTAATCAGGGGGCGTGAATTTAAGTTCATTAAGGATATCTTTTAAGATTAGATCTTTGACGTAGGGGCTGCATTTAGATTGCCCATCCGAAAGGTTAAAGTTGGGGACTTCATCTATAAGGGTGGATTCAATGACCTTTCTTTTGCGGAAGTTCTTACATTAATAGATTAGTTTGGCCTGTGGGAAGTCTATCGGGTGATTAAATTTGTCACTATGCGTGAAAAGACTAGAGGCTCTGTTCCCCCGTCTAATGTCTCCTCTGTGTTCGTATATTCTCTTATCCAGGTTTCTTCCTGTTTCGCCAATGTAAAATAAAGGGCAATTAATTTCTTCACAGGTGATTAAATAGACTCCTGCTTCGTTGGTTCCTTCTATAGGTTTGGTGGTAGGGAATGATTTTTTAATGGTCGAAGGGTATTTAAAAGTGGTAGGTTAGGAGAAAGGATACTATTTAAACCTTTCAGTAATGGAGAAAATTGAAGGGAGAGGCAGTTTCTTTTAGTATCTGGGTTCCTACTTTTAGGGCAATAGAAGTTTGACTTGGCCTTGGATAAGCATTCATTGATGATATGGAGGGAATATTTTAGTTCTATAAAAGTACAGGTTATGAAAGTAATTTCATCAGACAAGAAACATGGGTCACAAATTCTAAAACCTCTCAAAAACATAGACATTACAATGGCTTTTTTAATTTTTATTTTATGACAAGAGTAAAAATGGATGTATGAATTTATATGGTACAGATATGTTGATGACGTCATATCGATGTGGCCTTTAAATCAACTGGAATCTTTTGACGATTTCTTAAATAACCTCAATAACCTACACCATACCATAAAATTCAAATAACGGATTCTCCAATAAAGAAATACAAACAACCCTAAGAACAGGAATACGGATAATGAGGATATTATAAAACTGTTCTACAAGAATCCTATGAGCACCGAACACCAAACAGATGAAAGAGCCATCAAGGACATTATAGACCGAGGAATAAAACCCATAAACGACAAGAAAAAGATTGCACTAATCATCTACTATCAAAATAGACGTACTTCAACCCTCTTCATGAAAAATAACGTCAAACCCCCGGTACAACCGAAACAAAGGACACATCTGATATACGAGTACACATGTAAACTAGGAGACTGTGAGCTACTACCTAACTCGTATATCCGCCTGACCGAAACCACTCTCTCAAGAAGAATGTCATACCATCTGATCAATTGTGCACCTGAAACACATACACAGCAAGTACATGGAACATGCCTCAACCGAAAAATGATAGAAGAAAACACCAAAATTTTAGACTATGCTCCCAACAGGCGTCAACTGCTCTTCCTTTAAACTATATATATATATCAAAGAAAAACAACCGAATTTAAACATACAGTCTAACTCCAATGAAATCCTGCCCAGCGCAAGAAAAGCAAACGGAGGGACAGGTGTACTCAAAGCTGCCCCTAGCCACTGGTCCCCTCTGGCAAGCAGCTTAATCCTCCCCTCTCTCTGGCTACCTACTCCTCCGACCTTTTATCACCTGGATCCAACCTGCCTATACATGCATAGCTTCGATCATAATTTTGTTAATACATTTTGTAACATATATAAACTGAATACTTTGTAATAATTCCCCATTGTAACTCTGAAGATGATACTCGATGTATCGAAATGCGTCAGTTAAATTAAAGAAACTGCTAAATTACATCAATTTACTTCTACCTTTGGCAAAATAACAAGCATCAGTTCCCGATGAACTTTGGTACGCTTATCCACAGGTTAAACAATGAAGAAAAGGCGAATATAAGATAAATCGAGAAGATTGAAAAAAGAATTATTAATTCGAAACTAGCGGTCGCTTTTAATAAAACATGCTATAATGAAAATATACTGCCCAAATTCATATATACAAATGCAGTTCGTCATGGGCATTGTTCCCTAACGAAATTCAAAGAATAAAACAAATCCTCATCAATAATGGCTTCTCCAACACAACGGTGGACAAAGAAACAAATACATTTCTGAAAAACTTACATGAAAATAACAATAATAAAAATGAAGACAATAAGAAACACCCAATAAATATCTTTTATATGAACCGAATGAGTGAATCGTATAAAATCGACGAAAGAACAATCGAGAATAGTATACACCAAAATACAAAATGCACGAATCCAGAAGAAATGCTACAAGTCACAATATATTATAAAACCAAATAAATAAGTAATCACCTCATTATCAACGACACAAGTACGAAAAAAAGATTTGAAAACTTCCAATGTAATTTATGAATTCACCTGTCCGCATGAAGATTGCAAGTTTCATAATTCAAATAAATACATTAGAATGACAACCACATTCCTATCTCGTAGACTCACCATGCATCTACAAAACGGCGCCATCAAGAACCACTACATGCAACATGGAATTCAACTAACGCGAGAAATTTTAGTACAAAACACCATTATCAAAAAGAGAAGTGACCACACACGCCTTCATATCCTGGAAGCGATCCTAATCCAAGAATAAAAACCGAAGATTAATCCCCAATTGACCGCCTCCCAGCGAACCTTAAGACTCTTTACGGATTAACGGCCAATAATGACCGAAATCCCATTCCCAAATGTACCTTTTCTAACTACTTCCTGCCAACCACATTCCCCCTTCTTTTCATTATCTAAATTATCTTTAGTATATAAATGTAATGCCTTTAAATGTTTAACCAGTGTAAAATTAATTCGCTCCGAAGATGGTCAAACGTGACCCAAAGCTTAGCTAGCTAAATAAACCATGAATATCGGAACACTTATCTATAACCTTTCGCAAGACGAAAAAAGAATAATAAGGAAATTAGAAAAGCAAAGAAAGAAGCCTCTAAGAAAGGACCGCCTCTAAGACAAGAAATCACCAATGAGGAAGTAGGAGAGGGATGGGTAAATTCACATTAAGATTTAGCTATAACAGGTAGCAAGGTCAAACTGAGAGGCAAGAAAGAGTCAAGAACAGAGCCAAAAGGGCTAAAGCGAATAACGGATAAAGCGATAGTCTAAAGAGGGAGATTAGGAGAGACACGAGAAGTAAATTGAAGCGATTTAGAGAGGAAGAGAAATATAATAATGTTAATACAAAATCAATGCAATAATTAAATTGACACATCGAGTTCTCATAAAAATGTAAATTGCAAATAAATAAAAAATATAGGAATATAAGTCAAACCTAGTTTTTTCATAACAACATCAGTTTTAAAAAGGCCTGGGGAAATGTTAAAGTTGTTAAATTGACTTATACGTGAACATTCAACAAGGTTTCTTTTAATTGAGTCATTTGAGCGAAAAATAAATTTGGGTGAATTTCAATTAATTAATTAAGTGGTTATTTTCAGACATATGCACACACAAAAAAACGCACTATTATTTACAGCTCTCCTAACATTGTATTTATGCTGATTAATACCAACAGATAATTGCTTCCCTGTCTGTCCAAAATATTTACTTGGACAAACAGAACATTCGACCGAAGAGACTCCCCCAATATTATTACAATTATTGTGAACCTGAATGTTTTTTATAGTTGACTCGTATTTGAAAGCAACTAAAATGTTAAAGTTTTTTAAAAGACGGGGAAGGTCAATGAAACAAACAGAGAAGGGTAAAACCAAAATGTTTTAAACATTAAACGGGATAGCAGGAGCTGTATTATAGAACGTCTTTTTTGCAGAAGAAAAACAGTTTAGAAGCAAGGGATAAGGGTAACATAGTTTATAGCCAATTTCAAAGATATTGGAGAATTCAGAATCCATATATTTAGGACTAACATCGTAAAGCCTATAAAAACATAGAGGAAAAAACGGAACGTTTGGCTTTGGGACTATGCGCAGAGTAAAAATGAATATAAGAGTTTGAATTAGTAGGTTTGCGATAGATGGAGTATTTAAAACCAGTCGGTGTTCTATGAATAATAAGATTGATAAAGGAAATGGTTCTATTATTTTCAACCTCATGGGTAAATTTAATGGAAGGGACGAGTGAATTAAGTTTGGTAAGAAAGCTTGGTAATATTGGGAGAGAATTCATTTCATTGACGAAAGTAAATTTCAGTTAGATCTGATTGCAGATGCTTTGTTAGACTCTCTGCAAGTGACAGACTTAACCCTAATATATTAAAAAGTCTGCTAAGCATGGAGGAGGCAGCGGCATAGTATGTATTTGTCTGAAGGAATTGGTCCGCTAGTGCTATTAATTGGAATGGTAAATGCGAATGTGTACCTAAACCTCGTGCAACATGTAATGCCTTCACTTCGAGCACCTCTGAACCACCCAGCAATATTTATAAAGGACATTTGCACCGTGCCATACTGCCAAGCAAGTAAAAATAATATTTAAAATGAAAAGATATTTAAATAATGAGTGGCTTGCTCAGAGCCACGATCTGAGCCCAATTGAGAGCCTCTGGTGGATCATTGGAGACAAAATTCGAAACCAGCAGCCTTCAACTGTGATGGATTTATGGATGAAAATAGAGCAAGAATGGAACAAAATAATAGCACCATAAATTGGCAAGGTTGTGTGGTTGTCATTGTGCCGACATAATAGAAAACAAAGGCTTCAACACCTCATATTACATGTTTTAAGTTGCATCATTATAAAATCTTGCTTTGTTTCTAGTGTATTTGCTTGCCAAGTAATTGTCTGAATGATCCTTCTCCTATTTTGCACATGTCAATATTTTATTTTTTTAGTTTTAGTATAATTTATTGAATATACAATTGTATCATACGAAATCTTTATAAAGTATATCAAATGTTTGGCTTTATGTAGCATAGAAATTTCATTCACCTACTCATCATATTTTTAAAAAATATTTTAATAAAGGAAAATCATGCTATTATTCTGCTAGGTAGTGTAGATGTAATTTTTAAAATATTCTGGGCTAGACAAAGTGGGTATTAGCAAGTCTTGGATCTGGAAGGCAATAATAAAACGCGGGGTCATCACTTGAAGATTAAAACTTTGTAGGTGAGATTTGCAAAAATATTTTTTCACCAACAGTGGTAGACTACCCCAGGAGGTTGTTAGTAGTCCAAGTTTAATATGTGTTCAAGGGCAGGTTATATAAATGGATGGGCAAAGAAGATTCTGGTTGGTTTTGAGTTTTATGTTGGGCCAAATGTACATATTTTAATATTGATTTAGTGTGGCTGTGCATGCTTCAGTTTTTGACAAGCTTTGATTGGTGAGGCTTTAGAAGCAGTATTCTGGATGCAATTCTATGAAGCCAGTATTTGGAGATGATGGGTGATTCTTGCAGAGCTCTTTGATTGACTCTGATAGACCTTTTAGTCTTTTGCCATCCATTAAATTATGTTTTTATGATGAGCCATGCCTCTTGTGATATCTGCTTTCACCAATATGCTATTGTCTGTCTCCTTGCTGCAACATTAAATCACAGCTCTTTTCTTATCCCCTCTAAGAGGGGATCATGTTAGATTTATAATGTATGGTTATCTATGTGATTTATCTTGTTAATAAATCAGCCTAAATAGCGTTTCGAAAACCATAACCATAAATTTTCTTTGATCGATGTTTTCTGCCGTTATTTTTAGGCCTAAGGCGACAGCGAAATAAATTTTGGAATAATGACTTGGGCTTTAAGAAAGACAATTGCACAAATGTAAATATATTCATACAATCAACGAATGTACAATGAGATAAGTAGGTTAGGTATACAATGTAAGATATTTTAACATATGATTTACAGTAAGAAGATGCGAAGAGAATTGAAGTATGTGAAATAAATATGGTGAAATAATAATATAGTAATGATAGAGTATATAATATAGAGTATCTATGATGTAGAGTAAATAATATAGAGTATCTATGATGGACTGAATTGGGGCTGCAATGAGAAGTAAATATAATTAGGATCTACTGTACTCTCGTATGGTCGTTTGCAAAGAATTGTGAGAGAAAATGGAATTAACTAAGTATGATTTGTTTGGAGGTAAATGCATAATTGTAGAAGGAATGATTACCGACCTTTATTCGAAGAAAGCTGTGAGTCGAGTGGGCAGGATGGCGTGCTCTTTTGATCGAGCTGGGAACGTTTGTTTGTGTGTGAAATTTAAGAGATGTTGTTTGGAACAGTATACGTTAATTGAATTGACAAGTAAAATAAATGAATGAATTAATTATTAAGTTTAACATAAAAGGATTTAATTTACAAAAGTTGAAGTAAATTAATTGAAAGATTAAATTGACAAAGTTAAAGTAAAATAATTGAATGATTAAATTAACAAAGTTAAAGTAAAATAAATGAATGAATTTTATACATAATAAATGATGATATATATATTTAAGTTTCCCAGGAGATTTTTATTATATGAATGCCCAGAGGCATTGCTATAGATTCTATAGTGGCATGATCCAAGGGAACAGTTTCCAAGTTTATATAAGGGTTATTAAATAACCAATCAGCAATTTATGTCATTTAACCTAAATTACAGGGTCATTAATAGTGATATATGCTCTGGCATGGTCCTCTAAAACTTTCCTACATATGATTCCAACAGCTTAGAATGAGTACATAAGAAAAGGAGAAGTCTGCAAACAGCAAGTAACTTCAGTCTGAGGGATCTTCAGAAAACAAAATCCCTAGTCTAACTGAACAATGCAACCTGCTCATGACTAACTACTCCAAAATAAGCCAACTACCCCCCCCCCCAAAAAAAAACTAGGGGAATAATCAAATATTATGCACAGCCATCATGTCTCAACCTCCATTCTCCCCTAAAATATCAAACCACTCAAAAACTCACAAGCCAAAGACTCAGACCATATATTGTATGGAAGCTGGTAGTCGAATGAGTAAGGCTAACCTAACCTAATGTAGTCGAATGAGTGAGGCTACCCTAACCTAACTTAGTTAAATGAGTAAGGCTAACCTAACCTAATGTAGTTGAATGAGTAAGGCTAACCTAACCTAATGTAGTCGAATGAGTAAGACTAACCTAACCGAATGTTGGTGTTGCTCCATAAAATTATGTTGTTTTCTTTCCGCTTCCTAAGTGAGTCCGGACTTTCTGCCCAACCCTCCCTCCATATACATCTTCCACCACTCCTGGCTACCCATCATGATCCCTCCTCATCTGGACACGTACATTATTAACATCTTCAAGCTAAACAAAGTACACTACCTCCTATAAACCTATTTCACTCCTCTCAACCATCTCACAACACTAGAAAAACAAATTCTAATTAGAATTAAACCCATCACACACAAAATGGCTTCATAAATAAACTCCATAATCATGCTAACCACTCGCATCTTAAAAGACTTCAACCAAAACTGAGCCCCGAAATGCACATTCATAGCCACAATAGAGATTAGCAAAATCTTTGACACAGGCACATGCCACATCATCATGCAAAAAATATGATACCAACTACAACAGTAAATAATGGATAGCAAAGTTCTTAACATAGGAATGGCCATGTCCTCCAGCACCTAACCCAATTCTAAAGAAAAAAGCTCCCCAATGGAGTCTCTCAAGGTGCCATCCTCTCCATTACTCTAACCTATTCATGGCTGACATCACCTTGCCAAGTACCCAAACAGTCTGTCTAGGCAGATGAACTATCCATCACATCCCAATCCGCCTCTACATGCACAGCCTCAAGACATCAAACACCCCCATTTCACCCAAACTTGAAGTGGTGTGGGTGATTGCGTGTCCCAATGAATTTGGAGGCTGTGCCTGCGGGTGGTCTTTTATCCCCGATAAATCCAATCATGATGGAGTGGCCAGACTAATGGGTCACGACCGTGCTGAACCCCGATTGCAATGGTATTTACGAAACCAAAGGCTGTGTTAGTGGGGGTAATAAGCCCTCCCCGGAAGGTTCAACCATACTGAAAAGGCTTCGGCGGAGAAATCTTGGATTGACTCGGTTATTGCCCCTACACAGAAATCTGTGGCCCCTAACTATGGGTTAAATATTTAGGAATGGAGGCCCCGTAAAAACCCCTCAGGTATGGGTTAAATACCAAATAATACCTTAATGGCCACTATAAGTCTAAACCACAACAACGTCAACAGCACGACCGACACAAGGGATGTCGGAAGCATCGCTCTCGGCACGCTTTTCTCTGGCCAGGAGGAGACGGGTCGTCAACAAGCGACTGGTCCAGGATCGAGTGGTGTAGACCAGGCTCGTCCTACTCGCGATTCTTCCCAGAATCGCCATGATCATGCGTCTGGTACCGACCGTAAAAACGAAAGAAGTAGTAGATTAAATCGACGACTTAATTACCCAGCCAACCTGTTTGGAGAAACTGGGCACTTCACACAATGTTATACTTTGAAGTCTACCAACAACACTGACCTAAGCAAATTCAACGTATTTAAAGTTGATAGAGAGCTCTGCGATGCGATCGGGGAACCCGGCCGCATCTCTGAGAATGACGACCGAACGCTCACTGTTCAAGTGAAATCTGAGGCCCAAGGGCGTAAATTGTAGCGCCTGGCCGAAATGGTCTGGGAACCGATAGAAGTGTTGATTCACCAGCGTTATACCCAGTCCCAATGGGTTATCACCTGCAATCTCTTACAGCGATATCCCGAAGGGGATATTGCTGACAGACTATCATACCTCGGTGTGATTAAGGTCCACCGAATTAAGAAGCGCACGCCATCTGGTGACCTTGAACCGACTGGAACGTTGGTCTTAACATTTAACACTCCAACTCAACCTGATTATATTCGGATCTGCGCAGGTCTCTCTAAGCGTGTCCGTCTTTACGTTCCCCTTCCTCGCTGTTGTTACAGATGCCAACAATATGGACACGTGGCCAAGAACTGCAGACGTGATCAAGTTATCTGTGGCCGCTGCAGTCAACACTGCAGTGAAGATCCTGAAACTGCAACATGTCAACTGCCTCCGAACTGTATTCATTGCAACCAACCTCATAGCACATCGGAAAAGATTTGTCAGAAATACCTCATTGAAAAGGAAATATTGGCTGTTATGGTCAAAGATCACCTGACCTTTAAAGAAGCCCGCCATAGAGTATCCTCAATGCACCCAAATATCAGAACTTTTGCGTCTCGTCTGTTATGCAAGCAGCACAGTCTCGTAGATCCCTTCCGCTTCATCGAAAGACCCTGCTCCGCCGGGTAATTCTGCACGCTAACTACCTCCAAAACCTAAAACTGATACCACTGTTCGACGCAATGCCGAACGTTCTACCTGTGCCTCTCCAAAGCGAACATCTAGCAATAAACGCCACTCTCCAACATCACCCACATTGGGTGCTACTCCTGAAAAAAACCCCGCCAGAAACCCCCCAATTGTTATGTAAAATTCACTAGTATTCCTTTACCCAGTATAGCCGGCCACCTGATAAGAACAAATCGAAACAGTCTGAGTGCAAAACATGACCATGGAAACTGTGATATCATACTGGAATATACATAGATATCGAAATAATTATTTTCATTCAAGAACGCTACTTGCAGATTCACAGGCGGCAATCATGTGTCTGCAGGAAACCAAAATGACAGCACCCCTACCAAACCCACCATGAGGGTTTCTTATGTACCACGATGCTGGCCCTCTCGTCGGGGATGGATTGGACCATGGTGGCATTTGCACATTGTGAAGCTCGCTGTTGGTCACCTGAGGATCCAGCTGACTTCGGACTTGACGGCTGTGGCAGTGCGATGCCACCTTGACAGATTATACACGATCTGCAACGTATATATCCATCCGTATGACAAAGTTAGCGCTAAAAAAAATACATCAACCGGTTTCGCAACTGCCACCTCCATATCTCCTTCTAGGAGATTTTAATGCTCGATACACATTGTGGGGAAACGCTGTGGTGAACCTACGAGGCCAGATTGTAGAGTCCTTCCTTAACACCGGAGATTCTATAATACTAAATAACGATTATCCTACTCACTTCCACCTACAAACATGCACCCTTCCTTGTATCGATCTGTTTGTATCATCTCTAAATGCCACACATAACTTCTCTTGGTCCGTCAGCCAAGATTTATATAATAGCGACCACTTTCCAGTCATTCTATCAACTTCAGACAACTCCCCTCTCCTAATTACATCGAGGTATATTTACGAACGGGTGGATTGGGCGATATACTATGATGTGGCAACTACTGATAGGGAGCTTACATCCTCTCCTACCGTTGATAATGCTGTCGAATACCTCGTTGATATGCTTGTTGGTACGGCAGGCACTTTTATCCCGAAAACGAGCGGAATACAGCCCACTTAGTCTGTTCCTTGGTAGAACCGAGAGCTCCAAGCAGCAACGGACGAGAAAAAGGTAGCAGCACGCCGATATTACCGTACGCTACTTACAGAAGATAAGATTGCGCTTAGTCGCGCTCACTACCTTTTGAAGAAATCTCAGGAAACTTCGTGGAAACGATACGTCTCCAGCCTCAACGAGAGGACACTGATGACGATGGTGTGGTTCACTACTTTTTCAAGAGATCTCAGTCAACTTCGTGGAAATCCATACGTCTCAAATCTCAACGAAAGGACACCGATGGCGAAGGTGTGGCTCACTACCTTTTGAAGAAATCTCGGGCAACTTCGTGGAAACGATACGTCTCCAGACTCAACGAGAGGTCACCGATGACGAAGGTGTGGCGTCAGATCTCTAAGATACGTGGCAGGTGTATGGCCCATCGTAGTCCGACGTTGCAGGCTTCTAACGGTTTAACCTCCAATCCGCTAGAGGTCGGAAACTCTTTTGGACATACTTTGAGCGAGGTGTCGAAGGGGAGTTCTTGGGCGCCATTTCAGCGCATCAAACAGGAAGCCGATTCAGTATATTTATCATTTTGTGGTGGAGAGGATGAAGATTATAACACTATTCCTACACTTCCCGAATTGCAGAATACTTTGAGGAGGTGTGCTGATACGGCGCCTGGGGTGGATACGATTTCGTATGTCCTGCTTCACCACCTTCCTCCACTATCGCTGCGGTTCTTATATCTTAGTATAACCGCATATGGATGGAGGACTCCTTTCCGACAGTTTGGAGAAGGTCGACTGTACTGCCTTTCCAGAAGCCTAGTGAAGAGGGAACACATCCGCTGCATTCTCGCCCTATACACTTACAAGCTGTATGTGTAAACTTATGGAACGGATGGTCAATGCTAGGCTCGTATAACAATTAGAAAAGCAAGGCGTGTTCCATCCCGATCAATATGGTTTCCAACGATGTCGCAGCACAACAGATGTGTTAGCCAGGTTCGACACGTTCATCAAGACGGGATTTGCTGAGAAACAACACGCGGTGGCTGTTTTTTGATTTGGAAAAAGCTTACTATAAAACGTGGAGGTACCTCATTTTGAAGTTCTATTCGACAATAGATATTTGGGACATCTACCAAAATTCCTAAAAAAAAAAATTCTGACAGTGTTATGCAAATCAAAGTTGGCATCAAACATTCAGATCCGGTTCCACAGCATGAGAGCGTCCCGCAAGGGAGCGTCCTTAGCTGTACTCTGTTTGCCATCAATGGCCCCCCATCCTGCATACCGCAGTATGTAGAGAGTTCGTTGTACGTCGACGACTTCCCCATATTCACTCGCTCCTCAAGTTTTCCTGCTGCTGAGAGTAGGGTAAAACTTGCCATCAAAAAGCAGTTCAGTGGGTAAATACACACGGCATTACCTTTTCGCCATTGAAGACTGTAGCGATGCACTTTGCACGTATCCGAGGCACATTTCCCAGCTTAACCCTGATGATGAATGGGTCCACCCAAATTACGCACGTTCCGGAACGAAATTCTTGGGACTGACACGTGACTCGAAACTCACGTGGCTACTCACCTCCAGTCTCTGCGAACCAGATGTGTAGAAAAGCCTAGACCTTTTGAAGTGCTTGACGCGTCTCTCGTGGGATGCAGATAGATACACTTTTGTGGATTTTATCGATCCCAACTCGATTATGGATGCCAAATCTATTCGTCAGTGACAGCAACGTCTCCCAAGATGCTAGATACAGTCCACCATCAGGGCATCCGCCTGGCAACTAGGGCGTTTCGCACCTCACCAGTGGTGAGTCTGTATGAGGGGAATCATCTCTTAGTTATAGAAGAACCAAGCTTTGTCTCCAGTTGTACAGCAGTTTACTCGCTATGCCGGATACTCCAGCTTACCGTTCGATTACGAATCGAAGCTTTGATCACATCTATGCTGCTCACCCACGCCTCCATAAACCATTTGGATACAGGAGTCGTCAGCTTCTTGAGGGCATCCAGATGCCTGATCTGCTTGTGATGAAGTCGAGTTTTTACTCTGTTCGGTAATAATTTAGATTTGGGGCGCACGGTAGGTGGCGTTGTTAGTTAGCTACAATTTTGGGCTACAATATATAACGTACGAGAAGTGCAGGCGTGCGGCTTAAAAGCTTCGTTCGAATGAGTCTTTTTTGAGACTCAGGAGGGCCGGGTGGATTCGCCGCTGGCTAACAGGGGTCCAGCGACGCGGGAAGCTGTTCGCAACTCGCCTACGCTATTATTTTTTTCTTTGCCCCTTATCCTACTCCCCTCTATCAACAATGGTGCCCAGACCCGGGAGGGGGAGCGTTTGCCCTTGGATAACATTTCCAAACGGGCTCTCTTCATTTCTTCAAAATACGCCCCGCTTCTAGGAGGGGGGTATATGGCGTACGAGAAGTGCAGGCGAGGGGCTTAAAAGCTTCGTTTGAATGAGTCTTTTTTGAGACTCAGGAGGGCCGAGTGGATTCACCGCTAGCTAACAGTGGTCCAGCGACGCGGAGAGCTGTTCGCAACTCGCCTACGCTATTATTTTTTCTTTGCCCCTTTTCCTACTCCCCTCTATCTACAGATATATCTCTTATGACGTCAGACGGTAGCTTCAGATGTGACCAATCACAGCGTTATATTTTTTTTGTTGTTTTGGGGATTTGTAACTTTTAGTCTGTATTATTTACTAAATATCTGCGCCTCTGCTCGTTTAGAGTTTTTTCTAAGTTAGGTAAGGTTTCATGATGTATTTTATTGTTGTTGTTTTTTTTCATATTTTTTGTTTCGCAGTGAACGATAACAGCTTCTTACTGGCAACGTCGTAGCTATAGATAGAACCCGCTTAGCATTTGTTTCTGTTTCGTTATGGCTTTTTCGTGCTCTAGTTGTGCTTCTTCGTTATTCGAATTCGGGTTTATTTTGCATGACCGCAAAAAAACTTTTAGATTATTTAGAGACGCATAAACTAATCAAGAAACCTATAAAAGTAAGTATTGTTTGTCATTAGGTTAGGTTTTTCTGCCAGTAAAAAGCTGTTGGGGGAAACCCCCCCCCCCAGTAAATTCAAGGGGAATGCTCGTGGGGGAGATATCACTGCGGGGACAACACCCTGCGATGATCCTGAGTTTCAATCAATTGGTAGGGGGGGCTGGGGGCGCAGCCCCCCAGTATTTACTCATATACAAAAAATATATAGCCGTAATTGTTCACATCTGACGTCATAAGACATATATTATGTAGCCCAAAATTGTAGCCTATAAACAGCGCCAACTACCGTGCGCCCCGAAACTGAAGTGTTACCGAAAAAATAATACTCTATGCGAGTTGCGAACAGTTCCCGCGTCTCTAGATCACTGTTAGTCAGCGGTGTATTCACTCGGCCATCCTGATTCTCAAATGAAGAATCATTCAAACGAAACTTTTAAGCCCTTTTCGTACGCTATACCCTTTATCTATACTATATTGCGGAAACTACCTGCAGCGGCCTCGGTATATACCCCGGAATTGCTGGTGATCCTCTTTGCATTGGCCTCTCTGACACGGTATACTACTCGCCGATTTGTTGTCTATTATCCTGACTCCCACAGTGCCTTGACCAGTATATGTGACCAATTTTCTGTTCACCCCATAGAGACACAGATCCATCGCTGGCTGGACCTTTGCGTGATGGCGGTCGATTTGTTACTTTCTGTTGGGTGCCAATCCATGCAGGGATTTGGGGTAATGAGTTGGCTGATCATGCGGCTAAGGCGATCATTCTGGACCCACACGAGATTATACCCCGTCCTCTACTGAGCAGGGATTATTACCCCTATCTCTTTATGCATTTCTGCGCAGACGATGGAATTTGGCCTGAGCCACTATCTGGTCCAATAAACTCAGGACGATCAAGGATAGTGTGATAGTGTTGGGTACTTCGTGTCTTAGGACCCGCCAACATGAGGTCCTGCTCACAAGGCTTTGCATTGGGTACACACTTACATACAAGTTCCTGCTTGACAGCGAACCACCACCTTTCTGTGATGGATTTATTGTCCCTCTCACAGTTGAGTGCCCAGAGTATGAACATAAGAAAAGAAGGAGACTGCAAAAGACCATTCATGGCCTACACTTGGCAGCTCCTGTTCCAGTCAACACACAAAAGATTTCTTGCCAGAGAAAAGTCATGCCAATGAGTGGGTGGTCCACTTTAGCCCCAGCGGAATCGGTCAGCCTCTGAATAATGAATATTCGCTGGGTCCTTCAGGACAATGAAGCTGCTGTCTCGGCAGTTCCCTAATTTTTAACTGTGATAGGCATTTCCTCCGACCTCTGACACATGTGTGACTCCATCATGCATCATCTATAATTGTGGTCTTCGTACTATGTATTTCATTTTAAATGTAGGACTAGTTTGGCCTATGTGCCTCATTTTACTTTGGGTATGGCCTGCTTGCCATATATTTTATTTGCGGACTACGTGTCACTTTCACTCACTGTGTAATGTACTTAGTACATTATAGAGTACCTGATGGACATGCTCCAATACATCCTGAGATGATTCAGCACAATATAGCCCAAGGCGGTTGAAGTGCTAGCTAATTGGTCTGTTATAGTAGACAGGCACCAATTATAATAATAATAATAATATCAAGACATCAAATAGGTATCTACAACTCCAACACCTGTTCATGTTAAACAGAATGTCTATCCCCCCTAAAATAAATCACTCTCTTTACCCCTGACAATCACCAATCAAACTACTATCAATATATATTGCTTCATGGGGCCAACCTCTCCCACTCAACCATAACCCCACACTATTAGGTATCACTTTATACCCATAATTGACCACTCAACATAAAAAATTACCTAGGAAGCATTATGCAACCTCAAAACAATCAGGATACTCAAACAACTTGGGACAACATATAAAACTGCTCAGTCTATAGTCATGCATCCACATAATACTCAATGCACCCCCAGCACAGGCACCAAACATCTAACACACACCTACACAAGATATAAAAGGTAAAAAATTCTGAGCTCTAAATTGCAGCTGACTGCATGAAAACCACCACCACCTTG
This sequence comes from Ceratothoa steindachneri, assembly GCA_963969495.1. Lineage (NCBI taxonomy): Eukaryota > Metazoa > Arthropoda > Malacostraca > Isopoda > Cymothoidae > Ceratothoa > Ceratothoa steindachneri. Next base: position 49,817,894 of record OZ018321.1, on the reverse strand, counting down.
AAACACAAATTCTCTACATCGATTTGCGGCCCCAGTGCAAGCAGTTGTGTACCCTCTGGACTCTGTCTGTAGTTGTTCATGCAGCTATAAAAGGTGTCCCAGAAAAAAGTTAACCGTACTTTGAATTTGTATAACTCATAACATAACATAACATAATTACACGGATGACAAAAGCCACAAGGCCTATCAAAGGTCATCCGCCTCCATCAAAACCCACCCACAAAAAGCACCATCACCAGGGGAAGACAAAATCAAAGTCCCCCACAATATAATATAACGGATGACAAAAGCCACAAGGGCTCATCATAGGTCATCCGAGTCAAGCGGCCTCTTTTTCAAGGCACCCAAACTCCCAGGAAAACTACATCCAGAGGATTGCATCCAGAAACAAGGGTATCACCAATCAAGGCTTGTCAAGAACTAAATCATGCAGCTATAGATATATACAAACAATATTAATATATACAAAACTTAGGAACCATCACAACCTTCCCTTCCCATAAACTCATCCAACCTACTCTTAAATACATTTAGATTTGGACTACCTACTACCCTCTGCGGCAATTTGTTCCAGAAGTCTACCACTCTATTGGTGAAAAAATATTTTCTTAAATCCAACCTACACCCTTGCTTTTTAATTTTCAAGTGGTGACCTCTAGTCCGATTTCCATCATCTAACTCAAAAAACTTGCTAACATCCAATTTATCTATCCCGGAAATTTTTTTAAAGAGCTCAATCATATCCCCTCTCACACACCTCCTTTCGAACGAGAACATATTTAATACCCTCAGTCTATCTTCATATTCAAGGTGCCTCAGGGAAGGAATAATCTTTGTTGCCCTCCGTTGCACTGACTCAAGAAGGTTAATATCGTGTCTAAAATGTGGGGACCATGCCTGTATACAGTACTCTAGATGTGGCCTAACATAAGAGTTATAGAGTTTAAGAATAACCTCCTTACTTTTGTAACTGACATTTCTCTTAATAAAACCCAGCACTCTATTTGCCCTATTTCTTGCTTCAATACACTGCTTAGAAAACCTTAATGACTTATCTATTACTACTCCTAGATCTTTCTCATCCTCTACTGAGCTCAGCCAATGCCCATCCATTTCATAGTTAAATTCTCTATTATCTTTTCCCATGTTAATAACTTTGCACTTATCAAGGTTGAAAGTCATTTGCCACTTATGTGCCCAGGATAACAATTTATTTAAATCCACCTGTACTTTAAAATTATCATCAATATCTTTAACTACAGCTGCTAATTTGGTATCATCCGCAAAAATTGACACTTTATTATTAACTGCCTCCCCAAGATCGTTTATATAGATGACAAATAATAATGGACCGAGAACTGAGCCCTGAGGAACCCCACTGATAACATCCCTCCACTCTGACTTTACACCATTTAGCACTACCCTTTGCTTCCTGTCTTTCAGCCACTCAGCTATCCAATTTGAAACACCCCCACATATCCCAATCATTTTTAATTTATGAACTACTCTCCATCCCTTGCATCTTGGATGGGTATGCCCCCCCGCCCCCCCGGATAATTAAATGCACACAAAGATCTAAATGACAATAACACAATCCTGCAGTCACTAAGGGGCCTGTCTTTGTCTTGCAGGGGTGGGGAGGATGTTAGGTAGTATGGTATTTTAATACCAACCAACCATCATAGAACTTTTTGTGGTTCCATGTCAGGAGTATGTTGTTGTTAATTGCTCTCCAGGAGCAGAAGACCTCTGTTCCCTTAGACTGCTTTGGAGATTAAGGGAGAAGCTTTGATCCTCTGGCCTGTAATGTAGGCCCGATCAATGTTACCACAATTAAGTAGGGTTGCGCCTTCTGTGATATTTTTCTGAGGGGCCAGGTATGTTAAGAGTGGAGGGAGGCTGTTGCATGCTGTGGAAATTTTATATGCAAAAGCTAGGAAGTGGAAATTCAATTGCAACTTAACCTCATGTGGAATACATCTAAGTGGGGTAGTCATGTCATACCCGGATGGAAATGACTGACCACTCTAAAACTATTTGTTTTTGCCCTACGGGGTAGCTAGAGTTAAAAAAAAAACACCCCTTGTCTGCTGGGCATGTTGTCCACCATAAGTGGTACAGCCTTATACACCTGAGAACAGCTGCAGGGGGGTGGTCAGGGAGAGAGTTTATTGGGGCAAAAGCAATCTTTCCCATTAATTGTGCCCCAATGCCAAGGCCCCCTCAAGTCCTGGTCTCTTGCAACCTGCAGGCATTAATGGTTCCAAAGCCTGTCTTCTGACATAGCATGAGGCAGCTGATCCGGTCTTTAAGCCTAGACAAAGGATCAAGGAGATAAGGTACCCCTTGCAGTGAAGGAGATAAGGAGAGTGAGTACAGAAAGTAGATGTTAGCAGAATGAGGAGAGGCTAAGTTGGTGCCATATGGTCCACTGAGTTGCATCAGCATAGTCCGTCTGACCTTAACTTATGAGTACTATCATAGAAGACACTAGTACTCCACATCAAGGTATGTTGATATGAGTCTTCCCCATAAGTGAGATAAGCACTCCTTCAGTGGGTTTCCAGAACAGAGTAGTGGGTATGTTGTGCGGTAAAGGTGGGAAGGGGATAACAGCTAGTATCTGATTGGCTATGTACGTAATGATGCATGTGAAGTTAAAGTTTGCTGGTTTTAGTCTTCATATTAAGCTACGTAGCTTCTCAAGCAGACATCAGCAAGGGCAAGCCCCAACTCCCCACCATGTGATACCCAGTCACGGCGGTAACCTCCCTTAGTAAATAGTGTCAGCTTAAGAATATCTGGAATGAGATTCAAACTGCCAACTCATCGATTGGCGGGCAAGCACGCTAACCACTATACTAGTCAGGAGGCTGCTGAAAGTTTTGTGTCCATGCTTGCTGGGATCCAACCTCTGCCTTGACTTTTGAAGTCCAATGCTGTTTCCAGTAAGTTAGCGAGAGCTCCAAAAGCCTTAGTTAAATACAGATAAATTACTTCCAAATCCAAACCTTTACTCACCTACTTTAGGAAAGCTACTAAATTTAATTTTCCTGTCACAAAAACCAGTTCTCTTCCTAATCAATTATATTTTTTAAGAAATGACATAAGCTGCCCTTATTGAATTCCTCTAAGATCTTACAAATGATAGAAGTAAGACAACTATAATTATTGACATTTCTTTTTATTATATTGACCCAATATAAAGTATCTCAGAGTATGCAAGTAATCTATTAACACTTTTACTTGATAGCCAAGTTAAATGATCTCATCCTTCATGAACTATCATAAATATCAGGTCATCCTGCTTTCTTATGTTTAATACCCTTAACTTTATTTGATCCCCATAAAAATGTTTCTATTTTCTAATCTTTTATCAGGATCCACAATGGCACACTTCCAGTCATTAGAAATCTCTGATAATTTTACAGATCATTGTTTTCTGTCACAGTGACTAGGAGCAAAAATACTAAGAAAATGAAGTGATACTTCTTCACTGTGTGGAAAAATTTGCAGAACATATACTCTTGACCAATATAAATCAATGTATAAGAAAAATTTTCCAAAAGAAAAAACTAAATTATAAAAATTTGAACTTAAATGTGTATATATATTACTATTTTGAGTATTGAAAATTTATAATCAATATTGTATTGCCACTTCAAAATGAAAAGAAAAGAAAGTTATTCACATAAAATTTCCCAAAAGAAAATACGGACTGGTAATATATTTCAAGGAATTTATTTTTATGTTTTACCTGCACGATTTGGTCCACACCGACTTAGCCTTTTCAAAGAAAATATTAATAAATTTGGTGGCATTTGCCACACATATGTAAAGAATGATTTAGAAAGTATAATACATGTACTTCTAGAGGATTCTATTAATAAAGAAGTTTTATTTAAAATATGTGATGTCACGAATGGTATGATGCAAAAATTTGTTAAATGTACGTGGTTATCCAAATGTTTGAAACAGGATGCATTTCTTCCCATTGGGAGGAAGAGTTTATATATGAAACACCGAGAAAAAAGGATATTGTAGCTGAAACTATTCCTTCTTCAGAAGTACATTATAAAATTGAGACATCTTCAAATGCAGATAATAGAACAAAATTTTAATGGTGATTCTAACCCTATTAAAACTGCTATAAATATTACAAAATGTCAGGCTGAAAAGCTCATAGCTAAAGATTTAACAAGTAAATTTTTATGTAAGTTTAATAAAATATTTCAATTTCTTAACAAGTTATATCTC